>OZ025878.1:3414511-4614511 GCA_964019415.1 Ianthella basta
TAATCAGTGGGCCAATTTTATAGTGAGAGGCTTATTTGAAACCCACCTAAGATAGATCTAGAACTAGGAAAGATCTTTTGCATGGGCTCCAACTGCAATACACAGGCTTCCCAGTCCCCACGGTGCTTTGAAGGTTTTCTCTCACAGTAAAACTTTGTGTAGACATGATGAAGTCCTATGTAGTGGAATGCTTGTGCCTGACGAAGGCCTTCATTGCCACATACCATACTGTCACTATGGCAATGACATGAATGCTCCGTATCTACTAAAACCATAGCAATTTGCTTATGAATAATGCTATCATTATATAATAGGTATTCAAACACTGCAAACATACTTCGCCTCCATTTTGGAGTGCAATGCAGACTTGTGCATACAAGGCAAGATATGAACACATGTCAATAGAAGTGCAATAATTCAGGCACCACCGAGCTATAGAAGACATCCACCAAAATTAAGTCTTCATCAGACACAATGTCACACTACCCAATTATGTCATGTGTTAGCAATTATTTTTATATGGGAATTAATGTTACACACACTTCTCTCTACAATGATTTATCATTATATGATAGCAGAGCACTATCAATGCAATAGCAATGCATTTCCTTGTCTCTATGCCTTGGAGCAATCCGAACTGTTGCACTGTAGGAATTTACATAAAATCTGCCGTATGTCCAATAATGGCACTATGTGGGTGGATGATGCATAATATTGAATTATGGATAGGCCTCAAATGTACTTAATAAGAAGAACTGTATAATTAGTTTCAACTTCTCAATTCTAACCATGAAAATCAAAGTTCTTTCCATGTGTGCTCACCACTACCACTAATGTACAAAGAACTGAGCTTTCTGTAAACCAAGAATGCTTGTTCGAAAGGTGTTGCAGTAAAATGTTTACTCTGAATTTGTAATGCTTATGAATTGTTATTCTAGAATAGTCTAGCTAGTCATCAGAAACCAGAGCATTAAGAAATATCTGCTTCTGTACCCTCCTCCCCGCCCCTTTTGAAAAGAGCAAGTTTCACTTGTCACATCACTCGTACACAACTTCACAATTCAAAGATGCCATAATGGAAAACCTGAATTAGCTATTGTCCATGCATACAGTATACAATGCCCCCTTACCCTTAATTTCTGCAATTATAGAGAGTATCTTCCACAAGAAGTATGACAGCATCCACCTAAAGTCAATGATCAAACCTAGACATGCAGGATATGACCTCACTTCCGTCACAAGCTGTGAACCATGCCAAAAGGCTTCCTGTGAAGAATAACATTTATGGCTTATATATCAATTGTGGAATGTTAATCATGATCATACATATCACTTCTATGCTTTGTGTAACATGTAATTGCAGAATTAAGTGCATAATTTAGATGTCTGTATGTGTATGTGTGTTTGGTGGTTGTAGGTGTATTCTCTCCATATATACTTGGTACTTCATGCATAGCTATAAAACTGTACAATGTGATGTATATCGGTAATGGTGTTGGGATCACCTGAAGTCAAGAGTCCATCAACAACCTATGGGAGTAAGACCAGCTGGCTACCAAAAGTCTATGTTATTCATAACAATATGACTGTATTCTTTTACCGTTTGTTAGATATGATGCTTCTGTGTCTACCCCATATGGATGAATGATGATTATCTTGCACTCACTATTTAAGACAGCGCTAGCGCAACATTTTGAATGACTGCATGGTAGTGACATATAAAATAGAGTACTTATAAAATTTCAATATAATCCAATGTTAATGAAATTTCGCTTACAGGATGATACGAGCCTTGGAGTTGTCAGCTGCTACAGAAATGCAAAGATTTAGACTTTCAGGTACAAGTGTCCTCAGTTGCATATGCATTACTATACAGGGACAAAATGTGTTCTTCCTAAGCATGGGAAGTCACAATATTTACATTTGATATACTACAATAAAATGACAGACTTGAGAGAAATCTTTGATAAGTAATGCAATAAGAATTGCAATTCTTCACTTCTTCTTGGTATGTGTACCTTGACAACCTAATGGAAGGCTGCAAATTTAGCTGTCTCCACCACATGCATGCACTGATTCAAACTAGTACATTACCAATTTTCTCAAAGCTTGCAAAGGGTTTAGGAAAGACATGTAGATCTGATAATGTATGTCAGGTACAACAGTATTGAGCTATAATCAAGTGTTCCTATGCCATTTTCAGCTGGTTGTTTGCTGTTCATAAGAGTTATCATTCAAAGCGACAACAATTGTTCATGACCCCTCTGTGTGTGTTTAGGAGGCAACATCCTTCTGATCCATTGACCTCTTCATTACCATGACATTGGAGGGGGTGGGGGAGAGGGGGGAAGGGGGGGGGGCACACAGAACCTGAGCAAAGTCAATGATCAAACTGACAGGACCTGAGCTCATTTCCTGTCACTATATAGCTGAAAAACTTTCCAAACAGCTTCCTGAAGGGTTCATTATATGGCTTGATGTAGAATGGGGGTCATGATCACACATGGTTGCATTGTGCATGTGAAGCATACATGTATACAAAATAAGTGATGATATCATGATGGAAGCCCACATCATGTTATGCACCAATCAGGAACTGATAGGTACATGACTTTTGACTGACTACAATACAGATGATTGATGTGAGAGAAATGAGACTTAAAATACAACGAGAACTGTAATTCTTGATGCATTGAGGGCACAAGCTGATTCGTCTGTACCAGATGAGCCTGAGGGGTTGTAATATGGAGATTCTATGTGATATAGGTTGTAGCGAATGAGAGGTCTCACGCATATGTACAGTACTAATAACTGTAGGCTCATGGAACATGGCTATTGTTGAATCAGGTTTGCTAGATCAATTAGTATCTGCTTGTGTACAGTCTGGCACAAATGACTGGGGGTAGACTTCACAGAGCTAGGCTGGCTGATATGTGGAGTACGCAATACACATTTTGAAAAGGTTTATAGCAACCAAGCTGTAACTACACACACACACACACACACACACACACACACACACACACACACAACGCACATGCACACGCACACGCGCACGCACAGGCAAATGCACATGCACACACACACACACACACACATGTACACACACACACACACACACACACACACACACACACACACACACACACACACACACACACACACACACACACACACATACACACACATGTACACACACACACACACACGCGTGTGCACGCGCACACACACACACACACACACATGTACACACACACATGTACACACACACACACACACACACGCGCACACACATGTACACACACACACACACACGCACACACACACACATGTACACACACACACACACACGCGCACACACATGTACACACACACACACACACGCACACACACACACATGTACACACACACACACACACACACACACACACACACACACACACACACACACACACACACACACACACACACACACACACACACACACACACACACACACACACACACACACACACACACACACACACACACACACACACACACACAACTGTACACTAGTAAAATGGGAGGAAAAATTTAATGGTAGGAATGCACATGCAAGGTATAAATGCACCTTTAATGTGTATCAAGTAATTCAATTAATGGCAGATTCAGTCTAGAATACATGATCCTTTTTGGCAATAGTATAATACTGTAAACTATACAAAGCTATAACTATATAGCAAGACTTAGTCTGTATAGGACAAGAGTCTAGTATATTGTTGAATGATGTATATAATTAGCTGATCAAGACAACACTCAGCACAATGTCAAAGTGTGTTTTGTTGCTTATGATACTGGAACCTGCATGGCCTTCAGAGTCTAGTGCTATTTTGTAGATCTGTAGTTCCTTACCTTAGAGGTGACATGATTCAAAAAATGTCATGTCATGACATTTTTTGCAATTTATCTTGACAATGTGCTCATGCAAGTGGCACAATGGTTTTGCTCTATCGCACAGAATGCCCTGTTTCACTTTAATTTGCAGCTGCACTATAGTTTTCCATTAATTGTTGATTAACCTTTATGCATGCACTTATACAGATTTACCCTTTAACTTAACCACATTGAACAGTTATGATTGTTGTATTATTATTTAGAGCAAGAAGTACATATTAACTGTGAAGATAACTGTAAGTAAGAGTTTGCCTTGGGAGACATGAGAATAGTGTATATTATGTGTATATATCACGTTAAATCCACTGATTAACTATGTACGTATATGTATATAGTGCCACACTAATGGGTATACCTAAGAAGGCTACTGTTACATAATAATAATAATAATAATAATAATAATAACAATATTCTAGTTGCAATACATATTAAAATTCTACTGTTGTATGTAGCCATTTGTCCCTTTGAACTCCAGTAAATTCCGATTTCTCCACAATGCGATTACTGCGGCGCAGCAAACGGATGTGCAATTTGATAATCTGGAGGCAAATCAAAAAGTTGCTGAAGGGGACTGCCTTTGGAGGTGGTAACTCCAGGTGCAGGGTGCATAGAAGGATACATCATCTTTGTAGGGTACAGTGCAGAGGTGCTGTCCTCCTGCACTGTTGCATCATAGCCTGCATCTGGGATGTGTTTGAGTTGCTCTGTACCGTCCTGTTTGTCCAGCGTAGCTGCAGGATTGACGATGACAACAGTAGCTGGATGTGCAACAGTCATTCTGACCGTGCTAATGGCAGCTTGTCTCCAGGACTTCTTCCTTTGATAGCAGAAGCAAAATGAAATACATGCACAAAGTGCCACGCAGCAGCTGCACGCACATATTACCCCAGTCGCTGTACCACCTGCTACTCCACCAGCAATGGCTGCCAACGCAATAACTGATTCTGTGACATGAAATGAGGAACAAATACACATAGAAATGGATATGTGATACATTATATTGCATGCAAATTGAGACATGTTTATAATGTAATGAAACCTGTCTAAGACAGCAATCTGTGGGGCAGTTATAACTGGTTACATTACAAAGGCAGGTTGCAATGTTGTAGCACTGTGTTAATGATATTTGGGGCCAGGGAGGTTCAACTTGGCTGTTTTGGAGATGTGGCTGCCTTACACAGTACCTATCATAGACATGTTCTATTGTAATTCAATCTACATAGCACTAATATAATAGGTGGGATAACATCCAAAACATGCTGGAAAGAAAATCATTTGAGATGTGCGCAGTAGAGAGGTCCATTGGATATTTGCTAAAAGAATATGCACATGCAGTTGTGGCACTAAAGCTTTTATAATTATATTCATACAAAAGTGTCAGTCTCACCATTTGTGCAGACAATTCCAACATCCTTTCCTTGTAAACAGCTCATATTTCCAATACGGCCATGGTTGCAGTCAATAAGTCGTGACTCTGACCCACTGCACACCACATCATCCAGCCGGTATGTAACAGAAGTTGTACCCGAGCCAAACTGAGAACTGTCACTGACACTTACACTCACAAAGCCCAACTGTCTGCAAGCAACAGCGGCTACAGTAGAGTCCCAACCATGACGACAGATTGTTCCCCAAGTGTTATTGTAATAAAATTCCAGGCGACCTCCAAATTGAGTGCTTCCTGTTCCTACCATCCTCAGTGCACCATTGGAAAGAGCTGTAAAAGAATGTTCAGATATGACTAAGGAATGCAGCTACGTAGGAGTCATGCACAGTTAAACAATTAGAGAGTGATGAATATTGAGTTTCATGATAGATAGGGCAACACTTACTACGTCTAGAGCAGATAACAGATGCATCTTCTGAGTGAGAGCAAGTAGTATTTCTGCCACTGCAACTCTCCAGGCTACCCTCATTTCCCCAGCAGGACCAGACCCTACTCCACTGGCCACCTTGTCCTTGCCCAAAGGTGGCTCCCTGCAATGCCAGGTTAGCATACTGAAACCCCAGCTGCCGACAGACCACCTCTGCCTCTCTGATGTCCCATGAGTTGCCACACACAGTCTGCCACTCCCCATTGCGGTAGACCTCCACACGTCCTTCATACTGGTTTCTACCACCAACAAGACGAATGTCAGAGGAGTTACCCACTATAGCAGAAACAGAAGAGAAAACACAATAAGATTAAAACCAAATGGTCAATCATCTAAAAGATTCTTAAATTTACATAATCCAGATACGTATTACAATGTGCATTGATTAGCAACAGCTAAATATCAAATAGAGTATAGATTAAGACTGATTTACAAGGGAAGATAATTGCTGTTGGTGATAAAAAGGGTTTTCAAATGAAGGAAAGTCCATAGGACACTTGCTCCACAGTGCACTACTTAACATATCACAAATGAACTCACTGAGAACAAAGCATAAATCACAATATATAAATTATAATGTAGTTTATTGAAATATCCATGCAGTTCTTTCTATATATACACCCTATTTTTAAAGAAGTCTGATCCAGTTAGAGCATCATTAACTTTATGCTTCACTCACCAGGGCCAAAGCACTTGACTGAGGCATCTTCACTGTGGTTGCAACTTGAAATAGTAGTACGACAGCCCACCAGACTGGATTCACTTCCAGTGCAGTACCAGAAGACCGCCCAGTGATCACCAGATCCTTGACCATAAAATGCCTCCGGAATAGCTGATACTGCACTCCCGTATCCCAACTGCCGACACACCACCTGAGCTTCTTCCATGCCCCAGGAGTCATCACACACGGTCTGCCACACTCCATTGTGATGAACTTCCACACGTCCTTCATACGGAGTAGTGCCACCAACCAAACGAATGGTAGATGCATCTGAACAATAATGATAATAATTTGAAATTATTAATGTATTCCTTTTGTCAAACAAGAAAAGAAAATTAAACTTATCTATGACACTTGGCTGGAACTAGATATGTCAAGTACTGGATGGATAACACAAATATATGGGAATTGAGGAATTTTAGCAAAGGCGGAAAGACTGGTATATGTGAAAGATGATGCATTAATGCCAATGCATACAAATAGTGATGCATATTATACAGTGGAACCTATAAAGTGCATAGCAGAAGGGGAGGGGGCCAGGGGTGGGGAGTGAAGTCAAAGGACATTGATGAAATGTAGTATATTGCAAACCAGACAACTGATAATAGTTTTAGCCTCTATACACTTAGCTGCAAGAAACAGGCGTGGTGTGGAAGCTATCCTCATGACAGTGGTCTGGACAAATAGCTCACTATTGTGACATGCATGGTTGTGCATTAGTTTATTGTAGTGACAATAGCTAACGCACAACACTATAAGGAAGGCAGTTCAGCCTAACACTTTACAATGCCCTTAAACATTTACAACAACTCACACCATCCTATTCAGTATGCTATCACAGCATGCATGGTTTGGCTGTAATGGGTTGCCATATATACCACGGTAGCAGGTTTACTTCCTGTCAAGTATTGTGATCGGTGAATCATGCTTTGCTACAGAAACACATCATAATATCTATAATCTACTGCAAAAAGGAATGAAATGGCAATAAATTGAACTAACCTAAATCTGGAATGCACACCACTCCTGAATCTTCATCGTGAGCGCAGTCATGCATTCCAATGCCATCGTGGGGGCAGTCACTCAGGTGTGTCTCACTCCCACTGCAGGCCACTTCATCATAATGGATTGCACCATTGCCAGCACCAAAAAATGCTTTTTGGGTTGCAGACGTGGCTCCAGAGTAGCCGAGCTGTCGGCAAACCACACTAGCATCCTCGAGATCCCAGCCATCATCACACACAGTACCCCATTCACCATTGTGGTAGACCTCTACACGCCCTTCATTTTCAGTGGCACCTCCCACCAATCTGACATCTCCTTCACTCTCTATTGTAAGGAAGAAGCAATGGCAGTGAGAGTACAGATTACCTTGAATATGTGTGTAAAGCAAGCCCAGTAACTTGTTAGCATCCTAGCGATCAATAATTCTGAGAAAAGTGCAAAGTAGGAATGAGTATTCATGCACATAATACCACATGTACAATGAATGCTTTCCTAGAGAAAAAGGAACTAATAAGTGTATGCTTGTATGCCAGTAACAGGATACCATTGATGTGCAGCCAAGTGTGATTGCGAGATGAATACCCCATTGGATTTTATGATGCCTAGTATGATGAAATATTAAGAGGCTACCATGTCTTACAGTAGTTGATTGGCTATTCATGCATAAACAGAGTGAACTAAAGTGCTCTCAGATGCATATAGTTATAGGAAAAGAGCTGGTTTAAGAAACAGGTGATCATCTGTATAACAGACAAAGAGAAAATGAAGTGCAGTTACTACAAGCTGTCATTAATTGTCCAATAACATCCAAACAGGGCAACAACATGTATAATGGCTCAAGGTGCAAACGTTAACAAAGTGCATTATTTCTTCAACAACATAGTAATAATGGTTGAACAGCTCACAGTGTTAGAAGTTATTTTCACTAAGTTTCACTGAGATTGTCAACTCCTCACTCACCACTGCTGTTAGAGCATGTCACCGAAGCATCCTCACTGTGAACACATTTTGAATTTTGTGTTCTGCAGCTTTCCAGATTGAATTCAATTCCAGTGCAGTACCAGTAGACCTCCCACTGAGCACCAGATCCTTCCCCAAACTTGGCATCCTGCCATGCTGATTCTGCACTCCCATATCTCAGTTGCCGACAGACCACTTGAGCCTCCTTTATGTCCCAGTCATCATCGCACACAGTCTGCCACTCTCCATTGTGGTAAACTTCCACACGACCTTCATACTGTGTAGTACCACCAACCAGCCGGATTGTGGGTGAATCCGCGGCTAAAAATGAGAGAATGTAATGTGACCATTCATGCTTGTACTCAGATTGTACTTGCAATAGTCAAAACCCACAGAGGAGACCACGGTATGTACATGCATTCATAAAACTGGAGATGGCGATGCATACATATAATATAACTATACAAGAGCTTTCCTTGTTGTTACATGGCAGTGCATGAATTGAAGAGGTGGAAACAGGGGTGCTACCACATTCATGCAAAACCCTATTGTACAGTTACAGGCTGTCCTTTTAAATAAAGGGAACTAGCATACTGTTCAGACCACACAAAAGGCACATCCAACTAGGAAATAGATCCCATTGCTGTGGTAATGTGCATCCATGCATTCACTAGTCTATATAGGCCTTTGGAGTATGATCTATCAATCTGATAGATATTATGTGAGTAATGTGTGTGCATGGCACGACTATATCCAGCTCATCAAATCAAAATGTCCCACTTTCACTATAGAGCCAAATAGGTAATACCATGCATTACAGACACAAACATATACTGTATCTAAAACATGCCTGACACATACTTCCATGAATAAATGCAAAAATCATTATGAGTATATTAAATATTATACTGGTCACTGCTGCTAGAATCTGCAATATTACTATAATAATTAGCTAAACTTTGGTGGTTTCTTAATTGTTTTAACATTCACGTTGCCCAAGAGAAACTCAGTGCAGAGTTGCCACAGCATTCCACAGTGTACACAGCAACTAACACTATATATCTGTTGCTTAGCTAGCTATGTATGCAAACACAAACACTGTAATTAATTTGTACTGGTGATTCAGCAGCAAAGGAGTTAGTCTAAAAAGCATGCATTTATATCATAATTTTATAGCACACATGCGTACAAATCTGTAGATGTATAAGAACAAGAGAGTGTAGTTACATGCCTCATCTTCACTTTTGTGTTATATAATTTATCAGGAAACAAGGACAGCTAGCCCGATGACTAGTGTCCTTTTCCTTTACTGATTACTGATTGACTTGAAATGCGTACCATTTCGAGTAAGGTATACGTATTCCCACATAAGTGGTTTATATTACTTTACACAATGTTACTAAAATAACGAGCCTTCAACAGGGAAAGGGATCAGTTAGTGGTGGATGTTACACAGTGGTACACTATAGGAAGCCATTGGGCAACTGTAGTTAACTGTATCTGTAGAGTTTCCAGAACCCAATGGGTCATCCATGCAGTTGACTTCACTAACAGTATGCACAGAAGCAGTGAGAGACAGTACATGTGTTTATATATGCTTTCTCTCCACATAATGTATCTACACTCACCAATTCCAGGTCTCCATCAGGGTATGAATGCTATACTATCGTTATAATTATTATTATTATCCTTAGAGTGCACACATGCAAAAACAGCTTTATAGGTTACAAACCCAATGAGGCACTGTCAAGTGTAATGACATACAACATAGATAATGCAATTCACTTCTGGTAACATGCATGCGGATTGGAGGTTTGCGCAGGTTTGAGGTTTGCGCATAACAGATGATATAGTCCACAAAAATGTGGTCATTATAACATGGTTCTTTCTCAATGACTATAGGGGAGCAAGTGCATGTAATAAGCCTAGGCCTGCCTAACAATAATGACATTCATTCAATGTATGCAACATTGTAGCCAGAGAAGTTGTTCAAATTCATACAAATGAGACATACGTGCTTCATCTCATTACTACGTATGGTGATGCATCATAGCTAGAGCTATAGCTAGTCACACCCAGCTACAAAGTGTCAGTGATGGTTGTGGTTGCTGACTTGTTCTATAGCTAGTGCTAGGTTAACCTATGCCAGGTACACAAAGTTATGTACCTCTACGTACGTGACAGTCACACAACACACAGCACTTAACCATGACCTGTAATGCCAGCGATGTGCTTTTCTAAGTACATTGGTACAAGGTACAGCACCACTTATATACGGCAAAGAAATTAAGTTAAAAAAGTCAAAAAAGTATAAATGATCACAAACGAGTAAGCTTTCATTTCGTGCACCAAGTCCTTCGCACTTTCTTCGAAACAGCCACCTCGCCACCCACTTCGCCATTCAAGCGGCTAACATAGCTATTATATAGCTAGATACGTACGTATTGTCCCGAGTTACGCTGTAAAGAACCTACCAACAGAGCGTCAAGGCGTTTCTTTGTCATATGCGCATACACAGTCACGGGTTGGTAGCTATTATCCGCCCGTGCATATCACATGCTAGCCTAAGCTGAGAAGCGGAGTCGGCTTCGAATTCGTCTTCCGGCATGATCGCTTTTGAACAGTCCCGGCAGAACGGATAGCTCACATATACATCACCAGACAAACAGCCCTACCTTGGCCTTCACAAGTAGAGAACAAGGCAAAGCCAAGCAAGTAGAGAAACGCAGTAACGTTAGCCATCACTTCCCCCGTTAGTGTACAATGAACTATAGCCGAGAACAATTTACGTACATATAGTAGCGGAAACAATTATGTGATTTCCATATACAGGTAAGCACGTCCGTTCTGATCGGAAAATTATACGCGGCCAGTTAACAGTCACTATATAATCGAAGTAGGACACCTATTTCTGGACCGACTTTAGATGATCATCTACAACGCTAGCAGGAGCCCGCCTTCGGCGGACTACTGCTTCCGCTAGTCGTACTACAGCGAGTCCGGCCCAGGCTGATTTGAAGAATCTGCGCTGTTAGCAATGGAGGGTAGCTGCTATAACGACGGCCGAGTTTAAATTCGATCATTCGCTGTTGTTTGTTTGTTTGCCTGCAGATTTTTCGAATCACCCTGGGCTGACTCGCTGTAGTTATGTATACTGTTGTTTGTTTGTTTGTTTGTCTGTTCGTTCGCTATTCGGGCAAAAACTACTGCACAGGGCGCCACCAAACTCTCAGAGATTATACAGTGGCGCTCCAGAAGTGTCCTCCACGGGTTGAAATTGCCCGTGTTGCAGCTTCTGAAGAGATATGTTTCAATTTATGGTTTTCGTTCGCGGCTGACGGCCACATGATTAATTATTGCTCCTTGACTTCTGGTGTCACAGTTTATAGTATCCCCCGTAGGAAGTATCCCCCCGGATAGTTTGAACTATCCGGTGGGTTGAAATTTCCTAGGATATAGTAGCCCACCTTGGGATAGACTATCCCCTTCTAACCCATTGACTGTTAAGCACCAATAGAGAAGAACCCAGCATTTCCTCTCCTGTGAAAGTGGTGTACGAAGGTAAGAAGTGCCCCGACTTAGTGTACTAGCGTAGCCGACCGAAGATTGCTGGCCTATATAACGTCATAATGGAGGGAAAATGTCGACCACTAGAAAAGTGACTGATACGATAAAGGTGTAAGGATCATTTTCGACCAATCAGAAAGTGCTATAGCACAATCGCGCTGGTATAAACGAGAAACCATGCAGCCTGTAACACCAGATCTCAGATGGCTACGTCGACCGTGTTAACAGAGGATCGCGCAGAAGTTCTTGTGCAATACATCCGTAGCGCTAAGGTTGGAAAGCCCGCGTATCCCTCTGGATTGTCCAAGGATGCCAAGAGGGCTCTCCGACAGCAAGTGGAAGCGTTTGAAAAACGTGATGGCGTGCTATTCCACAAATTGGCTAGTTATATGATTCAACAGTAATTAAACACAGCTCTATTAAAGAAAGCCTCTAAAGAATGTGCAAGTCAAGCTACACTGCATTTGTAGACTGCTGGAGGATGGGGAGGAGGAGATGGCCAAAGGGGGGTAAAATATCCTAGGACATGCTAGCCCTGGGGAATGAAGTATCTTAGTTTATGGGGGGATAGAATGAACTGTGGCACCGGTTATCGGGCCGTTTGATTCGCTGTTTGATGCAAGTACTCACACTGTATCTTATCCACTCATGCAATGTACCTTATTTGTCAGAATAGAGGCCTGGACCTCTATTTCCTTCAGGAGATTTTGACCTGGCCTCTATTTGAACACAGCTTCTTTACAGACAAAATTAATACAGTATGCATATGCAATGAGCACAGCACACAGCTTCAGTGGTTTCAAAATTCAATTATGACTTTCCTGCATACATGTCAGGGAAATGTACTCACACATACCAGTACACACTGCACCCCCTTGCAGTCAACACACACACCAGCATATTGCCACAAACACACACACACACACCAAGCTAGCTAACCATATTCACATTAACACTCACATGCAGTACATATGTTCTTGTCAGCTAGTTGCAAGAAGGTGGAAGGCAATTTGCGATTTGACCACTTTCGCATGCATGACATTACTAGGGCACGCTACGTTTTCACTAACTCAGTCACTTTAGCAAACCTTAGTTGGCATGACTGCTGTCATCCACCAAAACCAACGTAGCTCCTGTGACTGGGACACGCTAGGCAACATTGTAATGCCTATGAGGTGGCAGCTGCAGCTGTTGGGCAGCCATTGAAGAGGATGAGCCAGAGGGGTCAATACGAAGACTAAGCCAGTCTTGTGGTTGTACTCAGTATAGGCACGAGACTCAAGGCAATGATCTCCATCTGTTTCTGCTGAGAACAGGTTGCCTACATCCAGTGACAATTAACACCTAACAATGTTCACCTTGGACTTTGTGGACCAATGGTGACATCCTATTTCAGGGCCGTAGCACCAAGATAAAAACCGGTCAGGCCATAGATGACGTGACACAAACTGGGGGGGGGGGGGGGGGGAGGGGGGGGGGGGCTGCAGACATGCCCCCCAGGAAAACTTTGAAATTTAGATGTTCTGTGAGTACTTTTGGAGCAATTCTAGGCCCATCAACACTGCAATGAGTATGAACAAGTATTTCGAGTTACAAAACTCGTGGGGCTGCCGCCCCAACTCGAAATACTTGCTCCTTCCGGTCGCTGCTGTGTTATCAATATACAGTAGCTATTGCAACTAATTTTGTGTAATTCATCAACTCACTTATGAACACACTTCATAGGCAAGAATGAACACAAATGATTGAAGTGGACATGAATAGAGTCAAAAATATTTTGACACACATTTGCACAACGGCACATTACATTAACTTACATACCTGATACACACTTTGCACATTCTCAGAGTTGCAATAAATTACACACACGCACGTACACATGCAACACACACATGCACGCACACACACACACACACACACACACACACACACACACACACACACACACACACACACACACACACACACACACACACACACACACACACACACACACACACACACACACACACACACACACACACTAGATACACACATGCAAACATACGTACATGCTCTGTAAAAACATGGATGAGAGGAGACGGACATTGATGGAGGGCACACAGATGCCTGCAAGTGCTATACAGCACACTCGCAGTCATTGCAGCGGCTAGGGTTCTGTTGTGGCAGAAGGCAGTTCGCTTGACTGCACTACGCACACCATCTGGAGGAAATTTCGAAGGGTAACTGTTCGCGCTTAAGCTTTAAACGCCATAGACCATTAGCAAACATTTGCGTACAGAATTCGTGGGGCTCACCAAGTTCTACGTCGCTCCTGTCACTTTTCTAAGACAGGGAACACAGTCCTTCAACGGGGCGCCATGATTGAAAGCGTTGTGTGAAGCAAGTCGCCAAACTGCTGGGTGTTATCCCACTGCTTTCTGTAGGTCTTCAGACCAGAGGTTGTGTTGTTACCTGTTCTACAACTTTCGGAGGCAGAAGACGCCTATGCTCCGCGCGAGCGACGTTTGGAAGCCGGTTTCAAAGTCCTTCCCTCAGTATTTCCGGCGCGAGAGACGCAAAGCAAAAGGCAGACAATATAAATTCTCTATCTTCAATACATCCGTTGATACATTATTATATAAATGCAAGTAAAGTTATACTGCCGCAGTTAGCGTATTATATAAACATACCGACACATATACCACCGGAAGTGGTACACGAAACCATACAACAAAATGTCAAAACGAAAACAATATAGGGGTTGCCTGCGGCAGCCCCTATAAAGTGTAACATAGACCAACAGGCACTTACAGCAGGAAAGGCGATCAAGTGCCATGTAACAGGTAATACAGTGCATTGAAATAAGAAGATAGCACATTAAAAATTGAAATCTAGTGTTTTTGGCTGTCTCTCTGATGCTAGGCAGCACAAATCTCTCCTTCCCTTGACTAGAAGACATCACATCATCTATGCAAAGGGTGTGTAGAAAGGTTTCCTCCAAAAACAGGAGGAGGGCCGGTCCATGCAAATTTAGAGGGGAGGGCAGCCGGTCCATGCAACAAGGAGGGCTGGTCCATACAAAACCGAGGGCATTAATATGCGCTGACTTTGAATACATTTTCACCATCCCTACATCTGCCTACATTTTGCTGTGCTTGCGGTCTTGCTACCATCCCCTGTTTCTCTGCCTACGTATTATAGTGCAAGTGTACATGTGAGCGTGCAATAGCTAGAGTTGCCACAGGAGACTACATATCCTATTGCAAGCATATGCCCATTGAAGCTACGTACATGTTCCCATGTACAAATATATACCACCATGCTGCATGCATACATCCATGTACAGCGGATTTATGCAACCTTGCAACAGTTCCCATACCTGGGTAGTCGTCACCTAGGATACGAACAGGGTGATATATAATAGGTGACTACAGTACCAGTCTGTACCCTAGGTAACATCTGCCCATGGTGTGGGAACTGTTGCAAGGTTGCATATATGCGCTGTACATGGCTGAAGCACTACCTTGCTGTCTGATTTTGCATGGCGATCGATTAGCACACCATTTTACGCATCAGAAAACGTCAAAAAACGTCATGCGAAATTGTAAAATGGCTGCTGGCGTAAGGTTGGTTAGAGGACTGGTTCATGTATAGTATACGGACACGGGGATCCCTCCGTTCCTACCTTAGTAGGCCCCCTGGAGGTAGTGGGGTATGTGTATAATTTATATAGCATTTTATATAAGTGCACCTCAGTCTCATATTATGTGATGAACACATAATATTATGGCATTGTACATATACACTATAATGCATGTGCACGTGGGTATATTATATCAAGGGTTGAATTGCATGTGAGCATTGCAGTTATTGCTCTCTTCCGCTGTGTGCTTATTATGTATCAGTAAGACCCTGACAATAAATGACAGTGGCAGTTGCAATATCACTATAGGTCTCTACATAGAGCTATAGTGTATGAAAACATAAACAACAATGCTGTTGCTGTTGCAATTGTAGTATAATCTAATACAAATTTAATCATGTGCTCAACGTCACGTAAACATGCACATAGTACCAATAGCAGTCTACTGCACACACACTCCATAACCATTATGCATGCATAATATGAAAATGCACAATGCACTGATTGCTGTACATGATCACAAAAATATAGTATCTAATGTGGTATAGTACGTCAGAGTGCAGGGTATGACTACTTCAGCAAGGCCTGACGGAAGCTATTATGAAAATGACTAAAATTTAATGAGTGTGCAACTACAGGTTCCTGTTAACATTATAGATCCATCCACACATCGAAGCAGTTATAATTACTCAGTTGGGAGATGTGCCTGTGGGTAGGATGGAGGCATATCCAGGGCCTGAGTAGGGTATGGCTGCTGTGGGGCGTAGACTGCTGGGGGGTATGCTGGAGGGAGGGTACCACCTGCTGGGGGATAGGCAGGAGGCAGCGTTCCACCAGCTGTTGGGGGATAGGCAGGAGGAAGAGTTCCACCAGATGCTGAGGGATAGGCAGGAGGGAGAGTTCCACCAGTTGCTGGGGGATAGGCTGGAGGGAGGGTGCCCCCTGATGGGGGGTACGCCGGAGGCAGTGTTTCACCAGCTGATGGAGGATAGTCAGTGGGAACGGTGTAAGTGGCAGGGTACGGAGCATAGCCACCCTGAGGTGCAGGATCATAGTTTGGATTGTATTCAGGTTGCTGGGTGCTCTGCTGCTGCTCCTGTGTATGTGTCTGAATGTCAATGGGCGCAGCAGCTGCTTGTGGATATGCCACCCTGGCTGTGTGGGTGGCAGTGCTCCTCTTGGCCTTCTTCTTCGTTTGACAACACCAGTAAAGACAAATAGACAGGAAAATTCCAAAGCAGATGCACAATCCTACAGCTACAACGCCACCTACAGATCCTCCAATAATGGCTGCAACATTCACTGTGAAAAGGACAGGGGATAGAGAAGAAAGAGTTACAAGTACATGAGAAATCACCGTGGACACTAACCCAAACAATTATGTGGTACAATATCTGATTCTTCTTTTTACTAACTAGTACACAATGTCATACACAAATAGCGAAGCAGAGACACACCTACAGTTGTTAGTTATCTGTACGCACATGCGTTTTCACCTGGGTGTTCACACTGAAATCAATTTGCTTGAATCAGTTTGGCTTAATTTGAATGTCTACTATCAGTAGCCCAAATCGCCAGCAAAAAAATTGTTTCTTTGCTGGCCCAAGTCACGGCCATAGTGTTGATTGTGCAAGAGCCCAACCCAGTTTGCACATTTCAACTCAACACACATTGCAAAGTGAGTTGGGTGTAAATTGGTTTGGGCTAAAGTGATTTCAAGTGTGCCAAATCATTTTCAAACCACTTTCAACTTGGCTTTGCTCACTTGTGTGAACACCCTGCATGTAACATTCCTGAGACTACTGTATAGGATTATACCCAGAGCCATGAGCTTTTTACAATTACTCTATCTTTACATGAAGAATGAGTCAACACTACCTGAATACCCACCCTTTGGGTGGGTATTCAGGTAGTGTTGTTTTGTTTAAATTTAAACTCAGTCTGTTTAAATTTGAGCGTTTAACCAAATGAAACTGTCAGGTTAGAAGGCTAGATATGTGAAAGTGCATGTTTGAAGTAGCCTCATCCATAGATTCATAAATTATATGTGACAATATGTGACAATACTCAAGAAGGTATCCAGTCTGGGCCTGTTGTAGCCCATTTTGCCATTTGCCTCTGACCTCATGGTATGTGGTGTACCCATGCCTGAATGACTGTTAATCACAGCTCATACACAGGGTAGTTATACCAGGAAACCTGTACTTTAGGTGAAAGGTGTGGATAACCGCTAAATTCCTTGCATTAACAGTTTCGGAGGGAGAAACTTAGTGATGTCACGAATGACATCACTGATGTCACAAGTGACATCACTAAGCTAGAGCCTACGCAACAGACCAGCACTCAGCTAGAGTGCTCATACAATAGATCAAAACTCAGCTAGAGTGCCTATACAACACACCAGCACTTCGAAGTACTCACACAACAGACTAGCCCTATGCTAGAGTGCTTACATAGCAGACAAGCACTTGCTACAGTTCTCACACAAGAGTCTTTGCCTAATGAAGTTATTCTCTGTATTCCAGTATTTGTCTACAGCATAAATCAAGTTGGTACTGAGTATGTGTAGAGCGAGACAGCGTGTGGAATGAGAAAATGCTTGTGGAGCGAAGCAGCGCGTCGAATGAGACTGTGTTAAATTAGCTACGTACGTAGCACGTAGAGTGAGACAGCACGTGGAGAGAGGCAGTGTGTTGAGTGAGGTCGCGTACGGAATGAGGCAGTGTGTGGAGTGAGACAGCGCATGGACTAAAACAGCGCGTGGACTGAGGCTGCGTGTGGAGTTAGGCAGCGCGTGGAAGGAGACAGCGCGTGGAGGGAGACAACGCGTGAATTGAAGCTGTGCGGTGACTTAGGCAGCGTGTAATGTGGCACACATGGATGCACCCCAACGTACCTTTACTAAATCATACTCTTCCAGTTCTGCAGGCCTGACAACAATAACAGATACTGTCCTCGACCTGCTGCACTTCGGTTGACGAGCGGCGTCCTAACTTCCCTTTAACACATTGCTAGTCGATAACGTATGTGACGTTTTTTGACGTCATCACAATGGCCGGTTTGTTGTTCAGGAAATTTTGTATAAAAAAACGGCATACTTAGAGCCCCATCTTGGTGAGTGTGCTGCACATCATCGTGTTTAGTAGTAAATATACCTTCATATTCGACTGAGAACAGAAGTGTGCTGTAGTCTCTTTTCGAGAAAATAACATTTGAACGTGCGAATTGTGGCAAAATTACTACCAAAAAGGTTTTTTTTTTTATTTTCTCTGCGAACAGATGCATATGTGCACAGTTCTCAGTCGATTCTGAAACTTTACATTTTCCTACACCTAACCAGCGCAGCTACGTGTGTTTCAGGCGTCGTCTAGATATGCCGGTTTTGCTCTGAATGTCGGCGAGTGTGCCTTTTTCAACACCTTCAAACATCTTTATCCAAGCTTTCTCTGTTGCGCCGACTGACTTTTCTGATAAAGCTAAGATCGTACTTCCTTCTCCTGCCATTCGTTTTTCGTAGAATCATTCAGAGAGCGAGAATATAATGTTTCAAAAAGGTGCAAATTTAGCGGCCATGCTAGCGGTTTCCAGGTATAACGACCCTGTGTATACTAGCAGCAACACTAGTACTGGTGATGCAGTATTAGGAATTCAAAGCCTTATCGATCTGTTCAGAATATTATACAGTGTACCAAAATAATGTACATTTTGGTTTAATATGCTACTTAATTTGGGCTAGAAGTGCTTTATGTGCTTCGTGGTTCTAGGTGTAGTGATTGAGTTGCTGATAAAGGTGAAAAAGCCTGCCACAATTCGCTGTATAACATGTCTCTTAATGAAAAATGGCACCCTTTTCCATGATGGTTCTGCAAATAGTGAAATTTCATCATGGTTTACAGGTCCTTTAGAAGCTCCAGAAGAATATTAATGTGTGCCAAACTTCAAACTTATTAATTCAGCAATATATTTCATAGAGTGGAGAAAAACCCACATGAGGTCATCAGATTTCGTATATAAATAATAAGGCAGAACTCTACATACAAGTTAGCTAAACCACAATAAGCCAGTAAAAGGTTGGTAATGCTTATGGCACTTTGCATACAAGAAACAAACTTACCGTTAGTACAGACAATTCCAACATCTTCACTGTGGAAACAGTTTTCATTCCCAATACCAGCATGGTTGCAGTCAATAAGTCGTGACTCTGACCCACTGCACCCCACATCATCCAGCCAGATGGTCTGAGAAGATGATCCAGAGCCAAATTGAGAGCTGTCACTAACACTTACACCAACAAACCCCATTTGTCTACAAGCAACTGCAGCATCAGAAGCATCCCAACTATCGTCACAGACTGTCCCCCATTCGCCTTTATAGTAAAACTCGAGGCGACCTCCAAACTGAGTGCTCACTGTTTCTGTCAACCTTAAAGCACCATTGCTGAGGGCTGCAAATGTAAAGAGTACAGCAGGAATCTCAGTACAGCTACATACACCATTGAACATATTGTTGTAAGATGACTGACAGTCAGACACTTAGCTACAGAGAAGTCAAAACACAAGCCACTAAACAGTCACACTGTTGGAGAGTGATGTGGCGTGAGGTGAGTGATAAGATACACACTTACCACTGCTAGAGCAGATCACAGACGCATCTTCAGAGTGGGAACAAGAAGCACTACTGCTGCTGCAACCATCCAGTCTACCCTCATTTCCAGTGCAGGACCAGTCCCTCTCCCATTGTTCACCTGATCCCTGACCAAAGGCAGCTGCTTGTATTGCCAGTATGGCATATCCATATCTCAACTGCCGACAGACCACCTCTGCTTCTTTGATGTCCCATGAGTTATCACACACAGTCTGCCACTCCCCACTGCGGTAGACCTCCACACGTCCTTCATACTGGTTTCTACCACCAACAAGACGAATGTCAGAGGAGTCACCCAAAGGTGTGGCTGGAATGCATACAGCAGAAACAGACCTGACAATAAAATTATACAATAACCACCCTGCCACTGCAAACTGCTCATTTTACATTGCACAATTCAGATCATTTAACGGTAAGTCCCATGCAAGCCACATAACAAATACTGGTCTCCTTTCAATAATTTAATCTCTCTCTGCAACTATAGTGCTGAGAACTACTATCGATACCACCATTTGGAAATTGGTGCAACTATCAAAGTATCACCTTGATAAAATTACACAGACTTTATATACATAAAATAACATAAACAAGTTGTAAGCAGAGTGGCACAATGGATAGTGCTTAGGATGTTAACACACTGCAGCATTCTAGGTCTTTGGTTAGCAGTTTTTCAAAGCCAGACAGGTGGAAGCGGTCCAATCTTTGTGTAAACCAGGGGCGTAGGAAGTAGTTTCAGTAAAGGGGGGCTGTAGTGCTAGGAAAATTTTTTCACTTATTGCGCAACACCTGCCCCTTGCGCAATACAAAATGGAGTAGGATTGTTGTGCGGGACGTGCACTAGGGGCTGGACTGGCTAGATAAGCGAGACTATACTGCCGGGCGTTCTACAAGTTCAGAATTCAGTCCAGTACAACAGAATAGTGACTAAATGGGGCAAGTTATAAAACAATTTGGCATATTTTTAGGGGGGCACAGCCCCCCATTACTGGCGTTCAGGGGGGCGCCAGCCCCCCGCGCCCCCCCGCTTCCTACGCCACTGTAAACAGTTGAACATATAGCTGCAGGCAAGGATTTGATTGCCCCAACATGTACATACATAGTACACTTTGAGTTCCACAATATACAAAGGGTATGCAGTATTGTGAACACTTGAATATAGGTATTGTGATATGCAGAGAACGTCCACATCATCCAGCACTAGCTGTATGCAACCACAAATACACCATGCAGCAGCCTGCATGCATCACTGAATATTACTTCCTAAGTATATAATAGTAACTATAAGCTGTGTAGTATGTAAAGGGCAAACTGTGCGTCAGCTGTCTCCTGAAAGTCACTGACATTTTATCATTGAAAAGGTAGTCCTCTGTCATCAGTGACTTGTGACATGGTGCATCCCATATCTCTGGAGAGTTTCATACTGTGCTAAATAACCAATAGCACCAAAGGTTTGTTGGATTGGTTGGCTTTACACAAATTACTATGCCCATACATGCAAGAAAGTAGCACTGCACTTATGCAGTCCTATGTACATCCTTGAGTGAATATAGGGAGCATCATTAATGCTCCATTGGTTGTATAACAGCTTTGGGAGTTTTGTACTTTCATGTCATCTAAAGCTTTCATTATTTCTAGTCTTTTGCACTTCTTATGGAGTGTAAGATCAGATCAAGCTAGCCCTGGTTTTCAATGGCAAATGTTAGCGAGCAATGGCCCTTGAATGCGATGTGGACAAAGTCCCATAAATGAAATAGAAGCTGGTAGATGATAATCCCCTTAGATTGCAGATACAAAAAGTTCCCTTTTACTGAAACGTTTTGTCTGTTTCGTGTAAACGGAAGATGCAAACACTTACAGATCATTGTGGATAGGCGAATATGTCTCTGTGTAGATGGGGCAAAAGCAAGCTTACCTTCAAAGTGAAACGTATATGATAAACAAGGTAGGCCACAAATTATTCACAGAGGTGTTGAGCAAAGCAAAGACTTTCAGTTGGGCACAGAATAATGGGACGGATTCAGTGAACAATTTGCTCTGGGTAATTAATTGCATGCACATACACAGCTAAGATAAGCAATGAAAATAATAGTCTATCAGGCTAGACCTTTATATTATGCATATGAATTATTTCAAACACTACATGACTACAGGATGCTGCAAAATTTGGCACTCTGTATAGTGCCCATTCCCTAGACCAAGCCTAAGTTTACTTGGCACAAGAGTCACTATGAGAGGGAGGCAAACACTATCAACAGGTTGTAACATTTCCATTGATACGCATTCTAGTTAGTACTAAGGAGATTCTCCTATACAAAGTAGCATTAGCAATTGACCTACATGCAAGACTTCATACAGTCTACCTACTGATCTTGAAGCAGTGCTCAAAACTCCAAAACAACACTCGAAGGCAGTGAGAAGGGAGGGATCTTACATCAATGTATCTTAGTCAGTTGCATGTTTGTAAGTCAATATAATTCATAAGAGACACATGGCAAATGCATAGAAACCTGTAGCTGCCTGGGAAGACCTCATTGTCAGGTGTTTATACGTACGTTAAGGCTACAAGTTTCAAGGTAACTAAAATTAGCATTGTCAAAGGTAAGACTTGTACAAGATACACTGCAAATTCTCACCAGCTATACATTCAATTCCAACATCCTCACTGTGGCCACAGTTTTCAACCCCAATACCAGCATGGTTGCAGTCAATAAGTCGCGACTCTGACCCACTGCACCCCACATCATCCAGCCAGATGGTCTGAGAAGATGATCCAAAGCCAAACCGAGAACTGTCACTGACACTTACACCAACAAACCCCATTTGTCTACAAGCAACTGCAGCATCAGAAGAGCCCCAACTGTCATCGCAGACTGTTCCCCATTCGCCATTATAGTAGAACTCGAGGCGACCTCCAAATGTGCTTCCTGTATTCACCAATCGCAGGGCACCATTGTTCAGAGCTGTACAGTTGTGGAAATTGGAGTACATCATGAATCATGCACCACATAGTTCTACTGTTGCAAGGAGATGTATTGTGAGGATAATCAAAGCATGCATGTAAAAGGCCTTACCACTGCTAGAGCAGATCACAGATGCATCTTCCGAGTGAGTGCACGAAGCACTACTGCTGCTGCAACCATCCAGACTACCCTCATTTCCAGTGCAGAACCAGTCCCTCTCCCACTGTCCACCTGACCCCTGGCCAAAGGCAGCCGCTTGTATTGCCAGTATGGCATATCCATACCCCAACTGTCGACAGACCACCGCTGCTTCATTGATGTCCCATGAGTCATCGCACACAGTCTGCCACTCCTCACTGCGGTAGACCTCCACACGTCCTTCATACTGGTTTCTACCACCAACAAGACGAACATTGGGCCCGGAGGAAACTATGGTAGAAAAATAGATTGAAACAACATAACTCAAATACCAACACTCCTTCACATGCACACCACAACTGTATAGGTTGAACCCAAGTTGAACTCAAGCTATTAGAGCTAGAGGCTAAGACTGGTGTTTATGATTAATGCGTAACGCCTGGAAGTTATGTTATTCTGCACTTGCTGTCAAGCTTGCTGATTATTCATGGGTTTGTACATATAGACACGTTGAAGTTTTCTATCAGTTGCTTTTGTTCATTCTCGAGCTTTGCTTTGATACAGTTGTATAGCATCTATTAAGCATACTTCCTTTGCGTATAAATGGGCTTTACTGGCTGTCATGCTTTAAAACTACCGTATGTAGTTATATACGGCACTCATGGTTGTGGGTCTGTGCAAAAGGAGCCAATCCCAATCTAACGAGGTATACATATTGTTACAAGGGACTGCTCTACAGATGGGCCCAGA
The DNA here is from genome assembly GCA_964019415.1 of Ianthella basta. Lineage (NCBI taxonomy): Eukaryota > Metazoa > Porifera > Demospongiae > Verongiida > Ianthellidae > Ianthella > Ianthella basta. The sequence continues at coordinate 3,438,692 of OZ025878.1, forward strand.
AGGACTGATGCTTTGAGGCCAAGATCAAGAGTCAGATTATGTACCATCCAAAATCGGTCACTCTGCACCGAAACAGCTCTCACACAGTGATAACAGCTCTATCTATGCTCTAACTAACCATCCAATACATGATAGTCTACTCCCTGCCGACACATTACTCTTTGTTACACTGTGGATGATTGTATCCAGCCGTACATATTTGTACACATGTGCCAATCTAAACCCCATTTTTGGCCCCACAAACCTCAAATGCATGGCTACAACTGCAGCTAGCTGTTCGACCAATCTAGCCTCTCTAATGTCTGCACAATTAACCCGGGCTAAACAGGGGCTAACAAAGTGGGTTCAATCCTGCTAATGAGTAGGGTTAAACACTGGCTACACATGCAGTATTACACTGAGTTAAGATTTCATGGGTGAGAGCACAAGTCAGTGCGGACATGAATCTAGACTGAAAAACTTGCCCAAAATAGTTCTTCACTGCAGGCACAGATGCTCAGTGCAAAGTGAACTTGTAAAGAAGTCACTTTGAAAATATATACGCACTCTTCTAAAGATAGCACTTGCCAGAAATGAGAATCTCAGTGCCACACACTTTCTACCCAACCACAAGAATGAATCAAATACAGACTAGTAATATAGCACTTAAATAGACTCTCACTTTCTCTTCGGCAATCAAACCTTCTTCTTCTGCCTCCATTAACAACCTCATATTCAGTATGATCATACACATGACCTTGCACACATGTAATAGACCACAGTGATATCCCACAAAATTTGTCCACTTTACACACCCCTCTCGCTTGCTTCTTCGGTACTGGTATTACTGTACTTCCATACCAATGGAACAATACTAAACTCCCAGCATAGCTGAAACAGGTTCAGCCACACTTCAGCCAGACTGTCTGCCAACATCATATCCGCCACCACCTCATCTTGCCTCGGGTCTGCACCTTTCCTCACTCTGTGTAACGCCCACTGCACGTCTTCCAAAATTATGGGCTGGCATAGGTAAGCGATTTTCATGCATATTCCAACTGAGCACCACCATGACTACTACCTAGAGCCGTGATATTGATATCCTTCTCTAAAATGCTTAGCCCAGACCTCAACCGCCTCCTCATCTGTTCTTAGTTTCCCATCTTCATCCAGTACTTCTAGTAGGTTCCTATTCTTTGAGTTACGCACATTGACTCTTCTTATGGACCTCCAAAACTTCTTTGGACAACTTAGCTCCGACTCCAGCTCCCTTCGCTTCTGCAATTGAAAGTTTCTCTTCTCTTGACTGCCTTTGCATACAAGTTCCTGGCTCTCAAATAATCATTCCTACTATTCCCTTGATCACCTCTCCCTTTCTTCTTCAACCAATCAGCCTCAGCTTTGTGCATACTCTTACGCAGTCTGGTCATATCTACCGAGAACCAAGGTTGACTCATGGACTTCTTCCCTCCTTTCACCAACTTCAGGTTTTGGGTATATTGTTTTCACTTTAGGTATTCGTATGGCTTCGTGTTCATAATGGACTATGTATGTATGTATGTATGAATGTACGTATATTTCGGGCAATTCAAGATGGCGGCGCTCGAGGTCTACGCTTTACAAGGTTTGCAATCATCTATGTTCGTATTTCGCCGTCTATTTATCAACAGAAATTAGGACATAGATGTGTGTTTACACGGTAATACTAGTAAGAAGCCTATTGAAATACGTACTCTCCTGTGAGATATAGCTTCAAATATCATGAAGACCGAGAGAAGGGCATTATAAAATGGCGGCGCGCTGAGACGAGTCACTATCGACTCGCTACTTTTAAGCTTCCTCTATTGCATAGTGCTTTTTAATTAGTTAATGCGGGCTTAGAACCATTTTCTCATTATAATATACCAACGCAATGAGGTTGCTTGGATGAATTGGCTTGATTTTCAACCGAAAAGGTATTGCGCATGATGGGAAGCTAGCTAGCTACCCTCGTGGAGTTCGTTGAGACAGCGGAGCAGCGCGGCGCATTTCAGGAAATCATGGCACTGAAGTGTGCAAAGGTTAGTACTCCTAGAGGAATTGAAATTACACTATGGGCAGGTAACATGCGCTCAAATGTTCCTCCATCTACAACAGACCTTGCTAACTGACGCTCTGTCTACCCCCATCTCTCTCACTGTGTGTGTGTGTGTGTGTGTGTGTGTGTGTGTGTGCGACGTCATCCGTCAAGATGGCGACTGCGAGGAACCGAGTTGGAGAAGGCAGTATGTTTCACTAGACGTTTGCACCCGAATGACGCCAAGCCTGTGCCTGAACGACAGAACAGTCCCGAAAACAGTATTGGACTCGGACTTCGGAGCTTCTGCAAAGGGAGAGTTAGGCAGCGCGAGGCCGACGGAGGTGCGAACTTTGCCCATCGACCGCGAACCTAGGGAAGCAGACAGATGCGTCTTTGGCGACTACTGAAAAGGGAGACAATCACAACACACCGGTCTGTCAGGCTACCTAAGGCCTGACTCGGGGCGGGCAGGACTCCGACGGGCGGATGAGGGACAAATCTCCCCAACGGCTGGCGGGCGGAGGAGGGAACAATCCCCAACGGCCTCCTGCTACTACATGGCAGCAGAAGTGGATTGACAACAGAGCCAAGCAGCGCTGCCATCCAGCTTGGTAAGATGAAACCGATTCAGCAGTCCCTGCCACAACAGCACAGAGGATCAACTGGTGTCCACTCAAGAAGGAGCAGCAGCGCAAGACCAAGAGACTTCTGACTAGCCTGACAACAATGCAACCTTATACACAACTCACATACATGCATACACACAGCCCCCCTATGCATACACACCCATACACATACACACCCATATGCATACACAACTTCCCTATGCATACACACAATTCGCATACTTGTGCATACACCCAACCACCATATGCATACACACCCTATGCATACATATCATGCCATATGCACACACATCTCTTCTAAACCTACAGAGTCACCAACAGTTATACGTTGTGCCATGCATCCTGCAGCATGTTGGCAATTACTGTTATACTCAGTGACTCCATTTTTCCTTATTTTTGTTCCTTGGTCTTAATAAGGAGAATGTTTGCCCCGTGTGTGTGTGTGTGTGTGTGTGTGTGTGTGTGTGTGTGTATGCATGTGTGTTTGTGTGTGGCTGTTCTGGTGACTTGAAACTCTTGCAAACCCAACAGTCTATTGCATCTTTATGTATATTTCAGGTCATCAGCATTGCTGTATCCCAAACTTTCTGAACTTAGTCTACTGAACATTCATGTGGAGATTGCTACCAAGTAGTTCGAGTCAGGGGCGCCCCGGCACCCCACGAGTTTTTTAAACTTGAAATACTTGTTTCTTAAGCTTTCACAGAGTTTGGCATACACTTGGTCAAGCTTCACTTAGTCGCCTCCCACATCCCAGCTGGAGCCAGCCAGTGGAATGTAGCACACCGCAACAAAAAACACCTTGTTTACCTCCTGCTTCTCAAACTTCACCCACATGGCATCTTCAATCTCAACATTAACAATCTCTACTGGCCAGGTGTGTTTGACCAGCGAGCCCACACCACCTGATCCCCTCACAGCATTTTTGTTCAGCTGACCTCCAGCTGACCTATATGACCATGGTTAAATCAATAAAAGAGTGACACAGATGGAAAATAGTATACTATGAATGCCTCGCAGGGCCGAGGAGTCATATGATATTGTTGTGAACATTTTCGTTCTTTGCCTGCCTTTGATGTGTTTCAGCGCTGTTTAGAAGGAAAGCGGCAAGGCGATTCACAGTGTATGCTCCACGTTTAATTGTGTCGTGCAGAAAGGCCGTAGGAAGAACAAAATCAAGATTGTAGCTATCTTAGTGATGAATTACCTTCAGGTTACCTTGCACTACATGAGCAAACCACACCTGTGCACTAGTCTCGCAGAGCCAGGCTGCCACTACACCGTCTCCCGACGCAGTGATGGTCTGGAATCGCGAAACTAGTTATTACATCTTACGACTACTCGGTACGTATACGTGCAGTCTTACTTGGGATCTCACGCTGAAGAGTGTTCCAATCGCCAGGGCTTAAAGTAGCGTACTAATTCAGATATGTGACTGTGAGTTCGTAGCTACCGACAAGGCATCTATAGCTAACTGTAGCTAATCAAACTACACATAACGATTAATATACTCTTAAAACTAACTATCACAACCAAACACAGGACGCTTACCTTGGCCTTCACATGTCAAGAACAAGACGCAGCTGAGCGAAAAGAGGAACGTCCAAACGTTTGCCATACCTTCAATGATGGAGCAAGAGTCACGCCCACACATACCATATGTCACGAGGCATGTATGACGTCATCACTTGGATGGCGCGTTTCCACAAGCTGTTGCAATGCATTTGTTAGCAGCCTGCTGCTTGGTGATGATCGAGGCAGCATGATTGGTTTTCCTCCCATGCATAAAGTCTCACACAGGCCTATATAGGGTTGAATGGGGTCTCCTTGTTTAAAGGGTGCAGTGTTCCAACAGCCGTTGGGGGATAGGCAGGAGGGAGCGTGTCACCTGATGGGGGGTATGCCAGAGGCACTGTTCCACCAGCTGATGGAGAATAGGAAGGGGGGGGGGGGGGGGGTGTAAGTGGCAGGGTACGGAGCATAGCCACCCTGAGGTGTGGGATCATAGTTTGGTTTGTAGTCAGGTTGTTGAGTGCCCTGAGGCTCTTTTGATGAAGTTAACTGGATGACAATGGCCATCTAGTGTAGGTGCATGACTATCGTTGGCCACAACGTGCGTTTGTGTAGTGGTTGTATTGGAACTCGCGATTGACAATGATTCTTTTAGCACTTAAATCACTAGTGCAGCTCAACAGCACAACTACGACATGTGGCACAGTCATGCACTATCACCATAAAAGGTAAGGTAAAGTCACATGACTAATGAATCTAGTTATCACTACACAGCTGTTTACACAAATATGTTTGTTCTATGTTCAGGTAAGAGTGCTATAGTCAACAGGTTGCCCTAGTGGTGCTGGTGGTAGAGTGTCTGTTCTTCCTCTTCCTCTTCTGACAGTAGTAGCAAGCAACGACACACGCAAACACGGTTAAGCCAAAGCAAATTCCTCCAAATATCACGCCACCCATTATTGCAGCAGCAAAGGCTGAGAAATCCACTGTAAAGTGAACGAAAGGGACAGAGAAAGGAAGACATCAACACAGTAATAAACCTGACAAATATTATAATAGTTATCATGAAACTCTATAAATCTAGCAAATTTGGGCATATTAATACATTAACATTTATTGTTGCTCTTGTTACAGTTATGTAAATTAACCGAGAGATTAACATGGACATGTGGGTGTCATAATATTAATACTGCCATCAGTTGCTTTAAATCTTGTGAGAGATGCCACATGAATTGGAATGATGTATAATAAGTTATTTGATGCCGAAACAAGAAGTTAACTATGATTCAAGAACTATGTATGCCAACGTATTGTGTAGCAATCACACAAAATTATGTATATTGAAGTTTCAACAATGAATGCATAATAATTATTATGTACACAAAAGTGACACATCATGCAAGGACTTTAAATTTGTGCAAGTTATATCTGTATATCAAGCGTGCCTCACTTCTAGTACAGACAATTCCAACATCCTCACTGTGGACACAGTTATGATTTCCAATACCACGATGGTTGCAGTCAATAAGCCGTGACTCTGACCCACTGCACCCCACATCATCCAGCCAGATGGTCTGAGAAGATGATCCAGAGCCAAACTGGGACGACCTACCGCCATTGGCACTAACAAATCCCATTTGTCTACAAGCAACTGCTGCATCAGAAGGGCCCCAGCTATCATCACAGACTGTTCCCCATCTGCTATTATAGTAGAGCTCAAGACGGCCTCCAAACTGAATGCTCCCTGTGTTCACAATTCTCAGTGAGCCATTGCTGATGGCTGTAATGAAGGGAAACTGCTGCATCACATGTCATCAAATAGTTACAGTGCTGGAAAGCGATGTGTTGCATGGCAATTGACCGTTAAGGCATGCACTTACCACTGCTAGAGCAGATCACGGATGCATCTTCAGAGTGGGAACAAGAAGCATTACTGCTGCTGCAACCATCCAGGCTACTCTCATTTCCAATGCAGGAAAATTCCCTCTCCCACTGTCCACCTGATCCCTGGCCAAAGGCAGCTGCTTGTATTGCCAGTATGGCATATCCATATCTCAACTGCCGACAGACCACCTCTGCTTCTTTGATGTCCCATGAGTCATCACACACAGTCTGCCACTCCCCACTGCGGTAGACCTCCACACGTCCTTCATACTGGTTTCTACCACCAACAAGACGAATGGTGGAGGAGTTGCCCAAAGGAGTGGATATTGTGTCTACCACAAATAGTGATAGAAACAGAATTAATATAGTTATGTAGCATGCAGTTCATACCACATTGTTAGCATGACATGGGAATTAACTTAGTCATAGTATGCTATATCAAATGTAAGCCTCATGCAATCCAATATGGCATGTATATAACACTATAGGATCTCTTTTGCATCACTCGCTGTGACCACAAATCAGCGGCAATAATTGGTGATACCTGTACGTAATGTGGTTACTATACAATGAGTGAAAGAACGTTATTGAACTTATAGCTAATATTCAAATGAAACACAAGTGAAAATGTGGCAGAAGTGGTATTTCATATTCGTTCAAACATGTGATACCGTAACGTAACCATTAGCGCTTTTTCTTGTGTTGTAAGCAACTGATGGTTAGAGACAGACTGCATGTAATATGGACTCAGGCACATTTACTACATCAAAATGAGCACGTCGATTAAAAGGGAGAGATGAAGCCAACATCTTGCATAATTTTCTAAGTATGTACGCTAATAAGGTTCCTTGATTGCAAGTGGGTTCTATCATCTTGGTTTTCCTACAATGAATTTTAGACATAACACTATACAAAGGGCTGTGTGGAGATGGCTATATAGAGTGCATGGATGCATCTGTGCATCTGGAGGAAACTCCAGCCCTGATTTGGTCAGCATCTTGTGCAACAGCAAAGGCGGAAGCGTACAGGTATATATAGTTAAAGGGGTTGTAGTTACACTCACTCTGGGCAGCCCCACACAGGTGGTTTTAAATTTGCTGCCATGTACAACTGAAGATTATCCCTTTCAGAAGGCAGTTGTAATAATAACCGAAACTGCATTGTAATTAACTATTGGCGAATTTCCTGATTGCGTGCAATTATAATATATAGACTTGTTATAATACCAACAATTATAGCTGAATACCTGCCTTTTGGGTGGGTTCACAGTCTACAGTTCAAAATTTGAGCGTTGAACCAACCAAAACTGTTCACTTGATTGGGAACATTCCATAGACTCACTCTGTGAAAATCCATGCGTACAGAAGTTATTTATGTTAATCCATTTCGTCTAAAGGAGTCTAGCGACAAAGGCGCCATAACTGCTTTATTAAGTCACCTCCCAGATTGCCATGATATACTCTTCCAAGTTTGGTGAAGATAATTGAAAGAGTTTCCTAACATTAAAACACAATCTCTTAGATGTGGCAGCGACTGTAAAAGTGTCAAGAACTCGGACGGACCAACTTTAAACCAAAGTTCTGCTAGACCATGCTATTCTCACTATGCCTCTTTGTAAGGGACATGGATGGAGGGCACAGATAGCTGCAGTGCTTTATAGCATACCCGCAGTTACTGCAGCGGCTATAAGGCACTGTTGTGGCAGAAGGCAGCTCACTCGACCACATTACGTGAACCATCTGAAGGAAATTTGAAGGGTATATAACTGTGTGCGCTTAAAAGCTTTGCACGCTATAGACCGTTAGCAAAGGTTTGCGTACAGTTCGTCGGGCTCACCAAGTTCTACGACGCTCTTGTCACTTCGCTGAAACAGCGAACTGAAGTCCTTCAACGGGGGTGTGAACTAAGTCGCCTTAGTTCACACGACGCTTTCAATCGTGGCCGAAGACGTACAGAAAGCAGCGGGAGAGCACCCTGTAGCTAGCTAGCTAGTTACCATCCCTACATAGAGAGTACCATCTTACTCTCTGATCCATAAGTCTTAGATTATGTAAACTGGGATGATGATGCATGTAGGGCGCAAGCAGTTGTGCATCCTATACACTAAACTTAGTCTAAACTACGTATGTATTCATATAGGTCATGCACCTGAGAGAACATGCATACAATTGCTTATAACACATATGCCTATAGCTAACTATAGGACTCACGATTCTGTGCCATAATAGAATGAACCAATCCTACCAGTATCACCAAGTTGTACACTGCTGTCACAGGACGTTCAGTTGCCATCCTTTGCTTATACTAGAAGACCTTGCGAAGGAATATATAGTATTAAGCAAGTTATGCAACTTACATATCAGCAAACAACGTAGCAATAATGTTGGGCAACTGTTAAACAAAGACTGTATAACACAATTACTGCAGGTCATAGTGTTTCTAAAACATGCAAGGTGCCCAGTATGATTGAGAGTCCAAGTAAGCTAAAGTTCTCACTTGTATGACTAGTACATGCTTCTACTGCCAGTCTCAAGTTGCCAGTCTTGATGAATATTAATTTTATGTCAAGTCCTTAAGCTTTGTATGTTTTATAGTGATTGCGCTCCTTGGTGGTACACATGTCACAGACACTGTTGGGATTTTGATGGAATTCTTATCTCTTAAGAAATGTGCTATCAATAGGAGAGCATATGGCTCCTTTAGGGTACGTGCATTCCAGTGCACTTATATAATTATAGCATTGTCACATTTGTAGCTAACCCTGCTGCTACAAATATGGAATACTCCTGGAACCAGTAACTTTCCTTATGAGCATATTAAATAGAACCTTGAAAACCATAGCCACATGCACAGTTGTATACAATCTGCTAGCCATATGAATGAATGCCACAAGAAAATCCTGAACAATAGCTAGGGCAGTCTATGGTCATCATGAGGGTATACCTTTTGTTGTAAGTGGGATGTGTAGGAGGCAGTATCTCACCAGCATCTAAGGGGGAATAAGGATGGAGGCTGGGCACTTCCTGTCAGGGGTATCAGGTGGAGACTGTTTTGGCAGCTGGTGGAGGAAAAGCAGCAGGGAGGGTACCTCCTGCTGCGGGATAGGGGGAGGGTATAGTGTATAGGTGACAGCTAGGGTATATGTGCAGCCACCCTGCATGGGATCACAGATTGGGCCTATTCAGGCATTTAGATGCCCTACTGTCCCCTCCATGGCCACTGCAGCTGTCTGCAGGCTAACAATGACCACAACAGCTGCAGCTGTTTGCACTGTATTTATTCTGGCTGTGCTGTTGCCAGCAGTGTGTTCTTGGCCTTTTCTGCAGCTGGAAACAGCAGCAAACAGAAATGCATGGCGGATCTAAAGTGGGATCCAGGGCTGCAAAAGGAACACCCATTTTCTATAGGCTTATGTTAGGATTTTGGGCAGTTGTTAGACCAGAAATATAGTCATGGTGACCTATATCAGGGGCACTGTGTGCACCTAACTACTTTTGGAACCCCCCATTCGAGAAATCATAGTTCTGCCGCTGTATAATGCCATGACATTGCAAAGCAGATGCACAATCTTCCAGCCACTACATCACACGCTGATCCCCAATGATGGCTGCAGAATTCACTGTAGACAGGAAAATAGAATAATATAAGATGTGTATACATTATAGGCCTTTATAATGCATTAAGCCATATCTGATTCATGAGTAGATTCACGGGGTGGGCAATAGACAGCTATACAGTTGGGCAACGGGGGTGAAGGAGAGCTGCCCAGTTAGGAAGCCCGGAGAGGTGTTTTAACTGGTGGTTCACAGTTGCTGACAGACCACTTTAGCAGCTTGTGCAACAGCAAAGGCAGAAGCAAGATGTATTACTTGAGAACATGAAGTTGCCATCAGTGTATGTTGTTGGTAAGTGTTGCTTGGGGGATTGTAAGTGATGAATGGATGAAGGAAATGCTTGAAAAACCATAGTTGTCAACGATGAAGCTCATAGTGGAGTGTGGGGTTGATTCAAGTTTTGCGTTAACTTTCTGAAGTCAATGAGTGAGAGGAGAATGATGCTGAAATTGAAGGGTGGAACAGCAGCTTCTCAAATTGATATAGGAAGGTGACATGGGGTGAAGAGGGAGGAGGGACTGTGCAAGAATTGTCATAGCGGGGAGGTTGAAGATGCCTACCACTAGCGATTGCGCATGCAGTGCTCTGCATGGAATCATTTAAGACAGCCTCTTTTAGAAACCATGAAGTATGTGAAAGAGAGTGAAGACTTCTCGGTGAATACTGTTGAAGATAAAGTAGCCTTGGTATTATCACGTGCTTGTAAGAACTATCATATTCTGTCATTAGCTCTATGTGGTTAGCTAGGCTCAATTAGTCTCTATGAACTATACATGTCAGTGAACTGTCACACTTTATTATATTAACCAAATTTCATTTGACATATTATTCATCCATTTTTATGTTATGGTGCTATGCATGCACAGTGTTGCATTGGACCATGTGGTATCCTAGTAGTAACTGGTATGGTGCACTTAATAATGAATTGAATTGAATTAAACTGATTTGCATATGATGTGAGAGGCAAGTTGAAAGGTTAATCACTGGATATTACGCCTGACCTACCAACTACACCAGTATTGGTGTCTCAGTTGGCAGGGGGGCACGAAACCCTATTGGTTGGCAACCAGTGATCGCCTCCCCCAGTCAGCCAACAAAGATGGAAGAGCCACAGACAGCTGTTTCGCCCTAATTGGGGCTCATCAGTGTGGCGTACTGATGGTTAATGGTTGGATGACTGGCTGCTTCTGTATCCACCACAAGTTAAACACTTGTGGTTTCAACAGAAACAGACAAGGGAGGTTACAGTCATCACGACTGAGGCATTGTCAAAGGGGAATTGCTTTTGCAGTTAGCCACTGTGAGGCAATAGATTGAAAGGTTAATCACTGGATATTACGCCTGACCTACCAACTACACCAGTATTGGTGTCTCAGACTCTATAGAGGCAAGTTCCTTTCATAGTGTGAAACATGCTATCTCTTCATTCTCCCTCAGTGAGATACCTATATACTTACACAGTAATGGCTGAGAAGTATTTGGTCATACTTAGTGGCACCACATACATGGGTTACAGTGTGTGATCGTTTGTTGCCATATGCATTGCTACCTATACTGGGGTCCCACTGACTGAGGATCACTATGCCATGCATATCAGGGTCTAGATCAGGATCTCTTATTTCAATTGGGAAAAGATTTAGCCCTAAGACTACTTCTTAAAGGACCCAGAATATACTCATTCATATGAGAAATGCGTGACACTTGGTGGATTTGGTTATGATCCACATGACAATCAAGCCCTCTGCCACTGCATGCTATTTACACTTTCACTGGATTTATTATGTCTTAATACACCAGCCAGCCTGTGCAGCCCTGCATGGGCTGGCCATGAACAATCGCTGTACCGACACCCAACATTCGAGATTGGTGCATGATCAGCTGCAGTGATCACCTTGCACAATTAAACATGGACATGCAGCAGTAGTCTACTGCACACTCTTGATATGAACCATTCTTGCATGACATGACACAAAATGCATGATGCACAAATTGCTGTATGTAAACAAAATTACAGTATCTAATGTATTGGTAGAGTGCATGGTGTGAATACATGACTCTTCTACAAGCTCTGATGGACCAATGGAACCCATTATTATTACAAAAAAAACTATAGAGTGCGTGACTTCAGGTTCTCAACTACACTACAGATCCATCGACACATGGACATAGTTACTGTGGGGGATATGCCCCAGGATTGGCTGGGGGCTGAGCAGGGTACGGCTGCTGTGGGGGGTAGACCGCTGGAGGGTATGCTGGAGGGAGGGTACCTCCTGCTGTGGGATAGGCAGGAGGCAGCATTCCACCTGCTGTTGGTGGATAGGCAGGAGGGAGAGTTCCACCAGCCGCTGTAGGATAGGCAGGAGGGAGGGTGTCACCTGATGGGGGGTATGCCAGAGGCACTGTTCCACCAGCTGATGGAGGATAGGAAGGGGAGGCGGTGTAAGTGGCAGGGTACGGAGCATAGCCACCCTGAGGTGTGGGGTCATAGTTTGGATTGTATTCAGGTTGTTGGGTGCCCTGAGGCTCATTTGATGAAGTTGTCTGGATGACAATGGTTGAAGCAGCTGCTTGTGGATATGCCACCCTGGCTGTGTGGGTGGCAGTGCTCCTCTTGGCCTTCTTCTTTTTTTGACAGCACCAGCAAAGACAAATACACAGACAAATTCCAATGCAGATGCACAATCCTCCAGCTACAACACCACCTACTGAACCTCCAATAATGGCTGCAAGGTTAACTGTCAAAAGGACAGGGGATAGAGAAGAAAGAGTTACAAGTACATGAGAAATCACCGTGGACACTAACCCAAACAATTATGTGGAAAGAAAAGAAAGAAGTACAGGTACGTATATATACATAAGACCTGACTGTGGCCTAAGTTCCACCCAAACAAATATTACAAGTTCTTCTCCTTGAGATGGCTTGGTACCTAATTAATACACTTTGACAGGATTTGGCACATTCCTTTGAGGTGTGAAATATGTGGCTGGTGAAAAGGTCAGGGGATAGAGATGAAAGAAGTACAGGTATATATATATATACATAAGACCTGATTGTGACCTAAGTTCCACCAAAACATTATTAGTGCGGTATGTGTTATTAGTACACATTTCACACCACATACAAAGGGTGCGGCATATCATACTTCAGCCGGCATCATAGTTCGACTGCCAGTTTTCTGCAATGAAACATAGCTGGCTTTTAAGCTTGCCACACATGGAGACTTGGAAAATCTAGCTAAGGTATGAGAAGAAAGCAAGGCGGGCTGTTTCTGTTGGAAAGTTAGACTGTCAAGAACGATGCGTACAAAATAATCATACTTCAGGCAAAAGGCATGATACTTCGGCTGCAGCTTCAATCATCATCAAAGCAGCTGTGTTTGCCAGTTCAGTACTGTCGGTATTAAGTCTCATCCTTGTCCTACTCACAGCAGCCGATTGGGCTTGGAGTGTTCAACCGTCATGCTGTGGTGCTCAGCTAAAGTGGGTTGGGTAGGGGTATCACACTTTGGACGGTGGAAAAGGAAAAAGTTCTATTTTACTGTTATGCGATGAGTATGATGAGTCTGGACTTCTGGCCATATAATAGCTATTCTGTGTGTCTTGCATCCATCCCAAAGTAGTAAACCACCATTTCCCAATTCTCATTTGAAACTGAAGCTGAAACGGTCATTTCAGTACTGTCCTTTAGCTGAATGCTCGCTGGCACAGTCAGTGCACCCAATTCTAATCACTACAAGATGTTTAACCAAAGGTTATTATGAACAGAGTTACTTTCCAGAACAACAAGTCACGAGTGCATGTGGGTAATGGGGCAGCGGTATTGTAGGAAGCGGTGACGTAATTACTGCCAAGACGGCGCAAATCTAGCACACTCAAATAATTGGAGTTTGAACTCACTAAGCCGCCACATATAACACCTTGTCCTTAGCGAGGGTTCATTTGCTTAGTAACAGCCACCGAAGCAACTCCCACCCACCCTCTTCATACACCAGTGTTGGTTCTACTCTAATCAGTCATGCACAAAACCCGATAGCTATAGCTAGCTAGCTATTGTTCCAGCTTATTATACTATCTATTTGGTTCAGTGTTACATCATTAGTGTGTGGTTCTGCTAGTATATATAGTGTCTCAGGCATGCAGTGGTGCATCACATGTCATTCTTGTTTTTCAGCTATTCTTTCACAGGTTTTTCAATTCATGCAGTACTGCGGCAGTGTACTGCTCCCCTGGTGTGTTAGTTACTTTACTACATGCCTTGGGGTGGTCCGATCTTGGCCTCCTGGCCGGGTTCTGTAGGTTTCTCTTCATTGTTTTTCGATGTGATCAGGTCAAGAAAGGATATGCAGCATGTGGTTTAATACCACATTTCCAAAGCATGTTAACATGGGATATCCATGCATACTGCAATGAAGATTATTCATAACATCTAATTTCGTTAGTCAGAAATCTTGGTTGCTTGGCAACCACTTTGAATTCCAATACATCTACTATGATTGGCTAAAGCACCATTTAAAATTCGAACAGTGTTGTACAATGATCTTTGAATGTTTCAATGGGTACTATTCTATTGGGTTGTTGAATCTCATTCACAACCCTTAAAATTAATAACTATTATTGCGGCATACTCTGGCCTTCCGCCGAGTCATTGTATATTTGCATGCATGGGTTAAAGGCTATACCTTCCTTCAGAACCTGGCAGGGAGGTGCAGCAAGGTACAGTTTAAGTTAGCTATACACGTATGCACCCATTGCTCGGCTACGGGTGTATGCAGCTACGTATTAGTGTATTGACTGCATGTAGGACATTAACAGGTACACAAGCATCACAGACCAAAGCCAAAGAGATGATTAAACTGGTCTTTCTACTCATTTGAGAAGCAAGACCAAAGTATTTCCTGCATTCTGCTGTCCGAAGTATGATGCCCCTTCCTAACCCATTTTTGCTGAGCACCACAGCGTGATGGTCTATTGCTCCGAGCCCAATCTGCTTCTGTGAGTAGGACAAGGATAAAACATAATACCAATAATACCAAACCTGCAAACACAGCTGCTTTGATTATGATTGAAGCCGCAGCCAAATTATCATGCCTTCCGTCCAAAGCACGATTACTTCGACCACTTAGTTCTCGACAGTCTAACTTTTCAATGGAAACGGCGCGAGTCATCTCTTCTCAGACCTTAGCTAGATTCTCCCAGTCTCCATGTGTGGCAAGTTTAAAAACCAAGCTGTGTTTCGTTGTGGAGAACTGGCGGCCAAACTATCATGTCAGCCAAAGTATTATGCCGCACCCTACTAATTGCCAAGCAGATGCAAATGGACCCTTACAAGAGAAAAGAATGCAATCATCACTAAAGTGTACGATAACTATGCACATGTGTCAGTAATGGATTCACAGCATAGTGCATATATACAAATGCAAGAAGCAAACTTACCATTCGTACAGACAATTCCGACGTCCTCACTGTGGAAGCAGTTATGACTCCCAATACCACGATGGCTGCAGTCAATAAGCCGTGACTCTGATCCACTGCACCCCACATCATCCAGCCAGATGCTCTGAGAAAATGATCCAAAGCCAAACCGAGAACTGATACTAGTGCTTACACCAACAAACCCCATTTGTCTACAAGCAACTGCAGCATCAGAAGCATCCCAACTATCATCACAGACTGTCCCCCATTCGCCATTATAGTAAAACTCGAGGCGACCTCCAAACTGAGTGCTGACTGTTTCTGTCAACCTTAAAGCACCATTGCTGAGGGCTGCAACCATGAAGAGTACAGTACGAGTTACAACACAGCTACATTCACAGTGATGTTCTGAGTCACAAAGCAGTCACACTGTAGCACGTGCTGCACTGCGATTAATGTGGTGTAAGGTGATTGACAAGGCACACACTTACAACTGCTAGAGCAGATCACAGATGCATCTTCGGAGTGGGAGCAAATAGCACTACTGCTGCTGCAACCATCCAGGCTACTCTCGGTTCCAGTGCAGGACCAGTCCCTCTCCCACTGTCCTCCTGATCCCTGGCCAAAGGCAGCTGCTTGTATTGCCAGTATGGCATATCCATACCTCAACTGCCGACAGACCACTTCTGCTTCTTCAATGTCCCATGAGTCGTCACACACAGTCTGCCACTCCCCATTGCGGAAGACCTCCACACGTCCTTCATATTGGTTTCTACCACCAACAAGACGAATGTCACCTAAAGAAGTAGTTGCAGTAAAAACAGATCTGCGATCAATGTCAGTTGACACGACATAGCTAGATGTACAAGATCACATTTACCAGTGCTGTGTGGCATCGAATGTACATCAGTCTTATACAAACCAAAGTGGTCTCACGTTAGCATCTTAATCATTCTCTGCAAACACAAGTCCTCCATTAACTTGCATCAAAATAAGTACTAGTTACTACAAGAGTTAAATGCATAACATTTGGCAAACAGGTTGCGGGAGGAGTTGACTCCTACAGTTGGAACGGAGTCAAACACTACTGTGCGATATCAGAAACAGCATATATGACTTCCGCCAATAATCTCATTAATTTTCTAGTACTCTGTATGCTTGGCATCAGCTGTCTCCCCTTTTAAGCTTCAAGCCATTTATAGTAAAAATGTAAGCAATTACTTGGTACATTTCGTCATACATTCCCTGGAGACTTTTTGCACAGTGTAAGTTAACCAATTGGCATCTATAAATGATGTTGGCCAGTATAATGTGACCCCAAGCAACCAGGCAGTACATTGACCATTATTGACGTGGGTAAAGTGAACATATTTAGCTATGCTGGGATAGGCTAAGCCTATGTATTTTGCAATGCAAAAGAGAGGCACTGTTCCCTTATATACTGCTGGGATTATACATACATAAGTGCCTATGCATAACACCCTAGCAGAACTGAAGTTACTAGCAATAGTGTAGCTTGCATAGTTTTAAATTGCTAGGATCACGACGCGCATCCATATCTCAAGCATTCAAAAAATTCCAGAAATTCTTATCATTGGTGCTAATCTTTACAATGCCATAGCTACATAGCTGCTTTGTAGTTCAACATCATTGGTAACTATCCATCGCTCATTCTTTCTCTAAGTTTTCCTTACAGCACACTTGTGAAAGTTCCATAAAGCTTACAAAGAATGCTCACCCAAGTGCGAATGTTAGGTAGGCACTTCCAACTTGTGCTCAAACATGGATAGATCGACACATTGTGCTAGTGCAATGTGCAGCCACCTTTTAACTAATGTCTATGAATACTATTGCCTCAGACTCAGGCCCAATGCAGATGAAAAGATTAATATTGTTTATTCAATGAATAGTGCCTAAGGACATCTTTTCCCTTCTGCACCTGTGGGGCCCGGGCATGCCTAGATCTATCTAGCAAGCCATACTAAGATGGGGAAGTCCTTCTGAGAAGGCTTTGTACCTAACAAGTGTCAACATGGTGTGGCAAATTCCTTTGAGGTGTAAAATATGTGGTTGGTTTGCACACTCCCCCACTAGCTACTTGCATAGTGAATTGTTGAGAAATGTTTGATCATACATACGTTTTCGGGTTGGTTGTCCATACTGGGCACCAGGTACCGAAGTGGAAATCATGGTATTATACATAAACATGAGCAGTATTGCTGTATAAAATGTCTGCTCGCAATCTATGTCAACACCAGATTTTGCAATTATACTGTAAGTATGTGTATGAATTGGTAGAATAGTACGTGTTTCCCAGATACTGGGTACAAACGACCAACAAAGTACTGTACCTATAGTGACAACACAAGTGTGACTACTTGTTGTTGTATTGCACACATGCATTTCCACCTATCCTGGGGTCTCAGTGAAGGAGTATCCATGCATATTTACATGAGAATTGTGTGCTACACTCGGTCGATAAAACTTAGGGTTATAAACCACTGCATGTATCCACAACATCCTGAGCACTCCAGTAAATCCAATTACAGGTCTTCAAAAACACAGCGACTCTTTCAGCGAGCAATCGATGATGAACTTCGTGGACTGGACAAGGCAGAGTTCACTGTTGAAGGTACGAAGTGTGATAGTTGGCCAAGCTCAATACGGTAGCTATATATAGCGGCACAAAGCCGGTATATGGGGAGTGAGAATTAACCCTCATAGCCATGAGTGCCACGCAAGGCCGAGGAGTGATACTACCAGGACCTAGAGTAGCGTAATAACTACACCCGTACACAGCTAGGAGACGGAGTTCGCACCGAGTTCCGGTCCCCACAGGCTTCTAAAGTGTAGTCAAATTAGAACGCTTAGCTAACAGTTACCGTGTCCTACAGCTATCACAACCAAACGCAGGACGCTTACCTTGGCCTTCACATGTGAAGAACAAGACGCAGCTGAGCGAAAAGAGGAAAGTACAAACGTTTGCCATACCTCACTCTAACACACCATGACCACGGTGACGGTGCGCTACATATAGGGTCATTATCGGATATCATGATAGGGTCATGTGGCAAAGATGACGTCAATTCACTAATGACGATGGGTTCGGAAGTTTTTGGTGGCAGTATTAGTTCAACTTCAGTATAGAATTTCACCCCCATACATGATGTCCCACAAATGCTTATGTTTGAATGGAGGCCTCCTGGCACCTTGGGCAGCAGTGAAGAGTGACAAGTGCAGCCAGTAGATAGTTACATAGCCGCATAGCTAGCTATGTAGCTATAATTATATGTCTTCCTTTGGACCTGCTCCCAGTAAACATAATTATGTTCCCACAGGGAAGGCCCAGGAAGCTTAAGGCATGGTAAATCTTGCTCCAGCAAGTCATATGTATTGCTGCATGCAACTGTTGATGCTGCTAGTGGAACACAGTGAATACTTTACAGTAGGTGATTAGCTCTCTGCATGTGTATATATGATGTGTATAGCTATAATGATGCCAGCATCATTAGTATAGTAATGAGTTTAATCGTGTGTGGATATCAAGGGGGCTGGTAGGGGGGGGGGGGGGGGGAGTAACTTTTGGTGTGGGTAGTGAGTGTGTGATATGAGATTGAAGAGACCACATTACTTACACAAAACGACGTGTTTGTGCAAGCTTTCTCTCTGTATGCTTATCAGTATATGTACAACTAATCCATGCTTGGCTAGTTAGCTACTGCAGTTTAGTGAATTGAAATTCCCCTGGATAAGGGGGAGGCATATCAACTGATGACATTGACTGAGCGGGGTACTATTCTGGTGGGTCTGCACCTCCAGCCTGGGGGTATGAAGCAGGCTGCATGGGGTAGGAATCTGGTTTGTACTTGGAGTTTTGTTATCCTGAGCAGTTTTATTGGCAACAATGGACACAGCCGCTGAATGCTCAGCAGTCACTCCAGTAGGATGGTAACAGTGCACTTCCTGGCCTTCTTCTGATAGCAGTAACAATTTTAAATTGAAACACATAACTATACAAACTGTTCTGCAGATGCAGAATCCTCCAGCTAAAACACCACCAACCACTGCATCAGCAATGCATGGCTGCAACACTAACTGTGAAGTGCATACATGGAAAGAGGAATAGACTGAGTAAGAAAGCTGAATTTTCTACAATTATGCATACACATAATGTTATTGCCATAATACCATGCAGGCACATGGTGTATGCACTGCATGTGCCAATCACAAAACCAGGCTATATAATTATAACATAATTATATATAAGAGAAGTAAACTATTATGCTAGCTAGGTGTATGTATTATGGACCATTCGTTTACAGATGAATGCAAACTCAAGCTGATTACTCCAAGCATCTTGCTTATATTCACTCACTGCCAGAGCACCTCACTGAGGCATCTTCTATATGAGTCCACAAGCTGAAGAATTGGTTCTGCAACTTTACGAGTCATATTAAGAATATAATTATGCATTTACTATAATACAATTCACTGCTTTCTTGCATACTCCCAAACTTGAGTGCTATATTTTCGTCAAATACAAGTATACACGTGTATAAACGTATAACTAATTACAATGATCTATGCACAATGGTGACATGAATGAAAGACTTCTTTTGAAACTACACATGGTATAAGGAAAGAAGGGGGAAGGGAAAATGACAGTGTGCCATGCATGTTCATATGAGAATTGTGTGGCACTTAGTGAATATGGACCATGGTACGTTATGATCACTGTAACTGCATGTGTCTACAAAAATGTTGACCATTCCAGAAAATCTCTATATTATTAAAATATGGCTTCTAAACACAATGGACGCTTCAGCTAGCAATCGATGGTGAACTCCATGGACTTGACAAGGCGGTCTTCACAGTCAATGGCAATGTGATCAAGAGCTTGCAATTTAAGGCTTTATATTGTAGCCAAGGATAAATCGCTAACATAGCAATACAGATGGAATGAACCATAATGTGCATGCCATGTAAGGCCGAGGAGTGATTCCATCAGGAATTAAAGTAGCATAATTTTAACTCAGATATGTGACAGTGAGTTCGTACCAACATGACGTCAAAAGTGTAGCTAATCAAACTATAATGATTAATAAATATCATCATGCAGTAACGACCTATCACTGCTGAAGCATCGAATATCAATCCGAACTGGGCTGATTTCTTCTTAAAGTCCTCCATAAATAAAGTACACTTGTGAAAGATTCCTTAAAACTTAGAGAGTCCATATATTAGGTAAATACATTTGTTAACACACTTCCAGATAATAATTTTATGCAAATTAATGTGTCTGCGCAGGTTCTCTCTGTAAATTACATTCATGCAATTTATGTTTGGCTAGTTATTGTAATTTAGTGAAATGAAATGACACTGAATAAGAGGGAGGCAGATCAGGCGAGAACTGAGTGGGGTATTCAGGTGGGTCTGCACCTCCAGCCTGGGGGTATGAAGCAGGCTGCATGGGGTAGGAGTCTGGTTTGTACTTGGGTGGTTTGTCGTCCTGATCAGTTTTCTCGACAACAATGGCCACAGCTGGTGGTTGCTTGTTGGTCCCTCCAGCAGAAGTGGTAGCGGGGCACCTTTTGGCTTTCTTCTGATAGTAACAACAAGCAGAAACACAAATGCAAACCACCACACAAATGCACAATCCTCCAGCCAGAACACCACCAACCACTCCACCAGCAATGGCTGCAACATTAACTGCATGTAAAGTGGACAGAGGAAGGAATAAAATCAAACTAAATATATAAGCAGTATTATATAAACATATTATGACAACTATACCATTTACTCAATGTATAGATGCTTTTTTCACTCACTGCCAGAGCACCTCACTGAGGCGTCTTCTATGTGTCCACAAGCTGAAGGGCTGGTTCTGCAGTTTTGCAGACTGGATTCACTTCCACTACAGTGCCAGACAACCTGCCAACGACCACCGGACCCTCGTCCAAAATAAGCATTTCTCAATGCTGATATTGCATCCCCATATCCCAGCTGCCGACAGACCACTTGAGCCTCACTGATTCCCCATGCATCATCACACACAGTCTGCCACTCTCCATTGCGGTAGACTTCAACGCGACCTTCATGCTGAGTATTGCCACCAACCAGACGGATGGTGGATGCATCTGAAAGAGGAAAAGTCATTAATATTGTGTTGGAGTACATGAACATTCACCACCACTTATGTACCTGAACTAACATATCCCTATAAGCACAACCACCACTAAGCTATCTCATCTAAGGCTGTAGTCATTGAACCACATGCAACAAAATACTTGTTTCAACCAACGCTCTTACTAGCAAGACAAATTGAAATACCAAATGTAGCGCTTGTGAAATGTGCATGAGCATGTGCACAGCATGCAAACACAATAACATTACCTAGTCATTATGTGTGTTTGGTATCCAATTGTTAAGCACACTACCATGTATAGTCTACATTATTTCTGACTCAGTTGTAGCAACAAGCAACATATGAGATCAAAAAGGTGCATGCTGCATGTAGTTCATTTAAGTTAACATTTGTTATGGACCATGCATCTAGCTATAGCACACTATCTAGCTATAGAATGCAAGCCAGTCTAGCTATATTATGTTAATTGGCATGCACTCAATATATACGAATGCCCAGATAAATAATGCATGTGTTGCACAACCTGTAGCATGGGATACAATTTTGCTTGGTGGTGAAAAAGATACAATGCATAGGTTACACAACCTCTGCAGGTGCAGAATATTAGCCCTAAGCTAATCGACCCCATGACCTCAGGGGTGAGACAGTGTGAGATCATATCTTTAATACCATTGTATCATTAGTCTTACAGCAATTTCAGAATGGGTGACAAAATGGCAAATGGTGAATTGTAAATGGTAAAATATGGAAAATGGCGTGACATCATAGTGTGACATCCAGTATGATTGTCCTGAGTGGCACATGTGACTAGAATGACGTGTTAGATGTTACGATGCATGATGTTGCACAATGTTATGCCAATTGCCCTTTAACATTTGAGATTTATCATCTGCCATTTGGCCAATCATTCTGAATTTGATCGACTGTACCAGTAAAAGTCACAAACTGAAGGCACATTCAGCAACATACATTCCACTTCCGCCTCTGACAGCTTCCTGACCACACCACCACTCATGTCCTGCCACCCAATACACCTGCCAATGCTTCTCATCCAGCTTCCGCTATCACACTCCACTGCCTACAACACGACCTTCCCTAGCAGTCTGCCTTCATACATCTTATCTGTCAATACCTTCTACTAAAACTGCACACATACGTGCACCTCACTCTTGCCTCAAACACTACTGGTAGAGATTCCAACTCCATCATCAATGATATTTAGGTGTAAGGTACCTATCCAAAAGAACATGAGCACGCATCTGGTACGCATCTGTACTTGTTCTATTGCCTCCAGACCTCTTGTGCACCCCCATATCTCAACCCCATACAACATCACCAAGTCTACCAGAGCACTCATCAACTTCTTGAACGTACCTACGCCAACATCACCAATTTCTGCCTCCGCCTGTTCATTATAATAGTGACACACGTGTAGAACGGAGGTACAAGAGCTTGGGGTTCAACTCTAGTTTAGTAGATATGTACGTAATATGTCAACCCACTTTACCCAGTCAGAATGAACGCGACGAGTTCGAGACCGTATCCTCACTAACCAGCAGCGAGTTCGATATTCTTGTAAAAATACCCTATCACTACCTAGGTCAGTTCGCCATTCCAACCGCGCACAGCCACCATTAGAGGCGAACCTAAAACAGGCTCGGTCTGTAACTCCACGTACTGAAGAGGCACACGGTCAGCAACACAATCACAGACAAATGGTCCTTACCTTGGCTTTCGCATGAGAAGAACAGGGCGCAGCTGATCATGAGCGAGAACAAAAACACACGAACATTTGCCATGACGTTCTTGCCGCTTTGCTTCATCAGTGGGAACGAAATTTGCACTACATACAGATAAAATCACGGATGTCAGTACTGTACACATGTCTACGAGGCCAAACCAACCGTATACAGCCTCGCGCCAGAATTCCTGCGGTTAAGCGACTCTGAATCGTGTATTACGTAATTAGCAATCTATGCCAGCAATGCGGTAGTTCAGTCCAATATAGGTAGCTACCTAGCTGTGGCGGAAGTGAAGTATTGTCTGTTAAGCTACGTATATCATGCACTTTGGTAATAAATCAGTGTCAGTGAGCTGCGCCTCCTCTAACATTATTCTCCATAGGAAGTTTTGCTGTCACATTATTAAGTGATAACCCCTACAGGCAAGTGCACGATAATACCAGGACTGCTCTCTCTCTCTGTTTTGGTTTACTTCATCCATGGACTCCAGAAGAGGCAGTCTGATGTGACCAGGCCTGGGCAAAGCACTGCAATAGCCGATTAATTATGAACAGTGAATAGTGTCCTTGTATATATACATCTATATAAAAGGCATGCATCATTCCCTATAGCTAAAGGGGCAATGATCATGGTCATTGACCTCAGCTGGAATTCAAAGTATGAGAAAGCCAATCACTGCATCTGCACTGTCCTTATAGACTAGACATACGTCATATGAATAACCAGCTCACTCTTTAAGCTTTTAAAATTTCTGTGCCATACACATTTCTGTAGTTTTGAAGATCAAAGAGATACCTCACTCTATGCATGTGGTAAATTTAGAAAATTATGATCAGAGTAATCGCCAAATTTAGCAAGGTGAACATAGGCTTAGATATGGTAGATTAAATGTAACATTGAATTATACCAACTCTGCATGGCATACTTAGGTTAGTAATACGACTCATTCAAAAAAATATATGGAATATATACAGTGCAGGTACGGTGTAAGTGACGAGGTAAGATGTGCAGCCACCCTCCAGAGGGCCTATAAGATTGCAGCTCGGGTTGTAGTCAGGCATTTGGGTGTCATGTTGTACATCCAGTCTGGCTGACAATGGCCACAGCGGGTGGTTGCACTGTGGTCACCCAATCTGTGCTGCTGGCAGAGCGACTGTCCTTCTATTTCTCTGATAACAGACACACACAGCAACACATAAACATAATTCCAAGCAGATGCATAATCCTCCAGCTACAACAACACCCACTGCTCCACCAACAATGGCTGCATGCAACATTCACTGTGAAATGGAAAAGGAATGGAGCAACAGAGATACTAAATACGGAAGATATCACTATAATGACAGTGCAAAGTGCTTAACATGCAAACTTAATCAAAAACGTCTCAGTACAGTGAGGACTCCACATACTTTGTGACTCAAGCAAAGATGGTCTGAGAAGATTACACCAACACTGGGGCTGGCACAAAAAGTACAGAAACAAGGATGGACTACTATATACATAGTGGAGCATTCACCATTGTCCGTACAGAGTGTTGAACATGTACTACACTCTTGCGTGTAGGGACATTAATGGTGGATGTTCCACTGTGTAGTAGCCCTTTTGTACTTTTTATGCCAGCCCTACATCTTTAGTAGTTTTTGTAGAAAATTTTTGTTCCTTCTAGTTTCTACAATTTTTATGGAGTATAAGCTCAGAAATGATACATTGCCACAACCACAGAGAAAGCAATGCAGGTATATATGGCCCAAATGTTCTTATTCTGGAGCAGAACCGAAGTGGCAGCTAGAACCTGAGCTCCGCACTAACTCAGAAACAACTCAACTCGCAAGCACCCTCTTACTGATAGTAGGTGCCTGCTTACTGGCGTGAAATCGGTAGCTGCAAGCTGATTGGCCGAGGTGAGGTGTGGCATTAATGCTCATGAGTAACAATAACTATATTATGTGTTCATGACTCATGTAGTTAAGTGCTACTTTGGACCACATTGTGTCCTAGTGCCTGTGTGGCATGATGCACTCTAATATCATTGATTGATTGATTGATATATATCAATATATATAAAGAAGGAGTGAGCAGAACGGTTGTTCGCGAACTCCTCCCGCGAACAACGACGCATGGACACCAAAGTTTCCCAGATTAGGACGCCACATCCGGTCTCGATCTAAGGGGGGCGACGTGCGCGGAGAAGCACCTGCCGAGGAGTGCGCGGCGAAAAGCCTCCAAACGACCGTCCGCCATCTTGGATTTACGGAGAAAATATACGGTTTCCGCGCACGCTCCTATGCTGCTAATACAAAAGAAGACCCCCCAACCGTTGTTCGCGAACTCCTCCCGCGAACGTCGACGAAAAGCGCCCAAACGTTCCCATCCGTCGTACGCTGTACCTCACATCAATATAAGGGGGTAGACGTGCTAAAATAAGCTGATGCCGAGGAGCGCGCGGCTAAAGCCCAGGATGAACCGACCGTCGGCCATCTTGGATCTGCGAAAAACGTACAGGACGCACTAGACCCCCTTACAGAAAGCACTCGACCACTTTTCAGTATACAATGGACCCTCCTACAGGGCCTTGCAGCTATAACATATAATTATGTTAGAGGTGTATACATTAATGAATGCATTGCACCCTTCAGTGCACATGAATACATAGCAGAAAGTAATTATAGTGAATAGTGGTACAATGCATGAATGACGATGGCTGCATGGTGTGCAAAATAATATTCACTTTCGTAATATACGCTACAAGGTAGTAACTGATGCTTCACAGACTTCCTGAAAGTATTCATGCATGCATGCATGTATGTACATGTGTATACTGAGCATGTGTACACTTCAAAGCATGCAGCCTATATCCTATCAATGGGTTACTGTCTTAGCTGTGGCTTAGACTGCACATTGCTGTGCATGTAAATGTTAGTTAAGATCATCTGGTTACATTTTGGTTAGGGTTAGGGTATGAAAAGGGTTAGGGTTAGAGAAAGTATGCCGTATCCTAGGCGTTCGCGCAGGTGCGAGAATTGCACCCAAGTTAGCGCGATGCCGAAGCTGAGAATAAGGGAAGGGGGTTGTCTCACACACAGAAACCATCAGCTTCTTACAACTAGCCGTTGTTAGTCTACGGTGATCTTCAATGTAAATTTGCATGCACACATGGTAGCTAGGTCAGTCACACTGACATCACCAGGCCAGCCTGGACTATCCTTTGCCAGAACATGCATGACCAGCCAGTGCATTACCAGCTGGGGCCTGAGTAGCAATGGCATTACCAGCCTGTGTCCGACCAACTGGCATACGCCGAGCACGCGGAGAGACCTGCCCTTCGGGCAGGTCTGTCCGCTAGTATATATATATATATATATATATATACAGTGTTGGGCAAGCCTTGCAATATTGGGTGCAACAAATGTGCATCTGCTGGATAAATAATACGTAGCAAGAGAACTTTGGAGAAGATAATATTGCCCTGACTGCATGGCCAGCCATGCATATGGTCAATGAGACAAATTTCTGATGCTACAAATTATATATACTGGTGACCCATCAGAAGACATATTGGGGCCAAGGCTTTAGTGCAATCAGTGTACATGCAGAAAGGTACTTATGGGAGCACAGATAGAAAACAGTCACTGAAACAATTACAAATTAAAGTGCTGTGTGTAGCCAGCATTTGTGTGGCAGTAAGCATGCTGCATCTGATAGAGGCACTGTATTTTCCTGAGTTGAGGATGATTCGATGAATTTAGTGTGAGCTGCAATATGAAAGAGCATATTGAGTTTTGACAAAGAAAGTACAATAATATAGAACTGCTGATGCCACACTTTCTTCATTGTGAACACTGACAACATTGCAGATTCCTTTGCGTATACTCATCATCTCCTCTAAATTGCAACATCAATCCCACTTCATTCACTACTGTATCTTCGTTCCTGTGGCCAAGGCTCTATTACCTTATGCACACAATATTATTGTGGTGGGATGTGCATATACTTTCAGTTTGTGGATGCTTGGGTCCTTGCCTGATCGCATGGGTATATTGCCTCAAGTTGCTATGTAAAGCTCTCTATTCCCCGAATGTTAAAGATATCAGTAGTAGAAGGACGTAAAGGCATTAACTATCTTGCAAAATATTAATTCAAAATTAATGCTGCATATATGGTATAGTTAGCTGTTTGTTTGTAAAGACCATCACTGCATATATAAGACAATTGTTGTTTGATATTCATTTATGTAATGATTTGTACTGTGATGTTGGACAATTGCTGTAAATCACCATAGTGTGCCTATATATTATTATATTTATACCACAGAGCAGCTTGAATAAATATTACCCTCATGTGTACTGTTGTCTGTACATTATCAGCATCAGCGTGTACCAATAAAGTTTACACTCATGCCTCACACCCACTCCAATGCAAGCACACCTTTCCTCACACTTATATATATAAAACTAATCTCACCCCACACCTATACCTCCTGCACAGCACCCATGCATCCTTCCATTCCTGCGTATGCAAAGTATGCAGTCTTAGTATCACTAACTGTAACATTTTGAAAAGTACGAATGAGCATTGCAGTGTTTGCTGTGGGTCAGTTTACACATCACATCTGTTACAATACATCAATGATTATCATTACAATACCCTGCATATATCACATATAGAACAACACAAGCACACACACACATGCACTAGAATGTGTATATCACTATCATAAAATTAATTGTAAATTTACAACATTACACAACCATTCAACTTCAAACTAACATGTGGGAGTCAGTCCTAACGAGAAGTTCAGAAGACCTGCACACGCTTGTTCAACCTGTCAGCTACAAAAACAAGTTCATTGTCATCAACACAAATACCACAAGGTTTATTGAACTTCCCTGGATCAGATCCTTCTTTGCCAAATTGGTGAACCAGTTCACCTTCCAGTGTGCATACCATTAAAGTGTTAGAAAACAAAGAAGTGATCAGCAAATAGTTGTCAATAGTGGCCGCAATCTTGTGTGGGTCATACTTAGGCTTGAACTCTCTATCAAAACAACCTTTTTTAGAGGAAATACAAATCCTCTTATTCCCTTCATCAACAACATACACAAGGCCATCAGAACCAAATGCTATGTCACCAGGTTTGTCAAAGCACCCTGGGCCACTTCCTTTTGAGCCAAAAGAGAACAGAAATTTGCCTTCTTCGTCATGAACAGAGACACGGTGATTGCCAGTATCAGATATGTAAATCAGACCTTCCGGGCTTACAGACACGCTAGTAGGTTTCCTCAAGCAATCACTTTCACTACCTGCATGGCATATGGTCTGAAGGAGCTGATCTGTTCGGGACAGCTTGACTACTTTATTGTTGATATAGTCTGCCACCCAAACATTCCATTTCAGATCAAAAGCGACACCACATAAAATACCACCAAGGACTCCTTTCCCAATCGACCTCATCAACGTACCAGTGCTGCCGATAAGATGAACACACCCAGACACATGTGTCACAGCTAGGACACCCTCGCTGTTCACAGCCACTGCATCATACCACCCTCCCTCTGGGCTGTGTTGGATTACCTTTTGACACTCTCCAAGCTTCCTCCAGTCCCTGGGAGGGTGCTTCACCTGCAGGAGCAGTAGTGAACGGAGGGTAACGCAGTAGATGTGTGCATGCATGATAGACAGTTGGAGGAAAAAACTTGTAAACTCATAAGTGGGTCACTCATGAGGGAGTGGATGGGGGATGTATACACAAGTTACAGAATAGAATCAGATGATACGGGGCCCAGCATATGAGATGCCTCACCCTGTTGCTCTTCCGCTGGAGAGAGGACTCTCAATGAGCCTTAATAGAACAAGCCCAAGCTGTGCTTTGTTCCTTTTATCACTGTGGATGAACAGTTATTTGCTGCTATTGTCCCTTTGTATGGCTAGCTAACTAGCTACTGTAAAGATTTCTTGGCCTGCCAGTTCAAGAGATGCAAAAGCGACTAGCGAAGCACCCCCCTCTGCCATTAGAGCACTGGTTACCGTCTTTCAGAAGCAAAGGATGGGTAGCAAGCTAGGCTTTCACTTACGGAGCGGCAAGGTCACACTTTAGCAAAAATGAAGACAAACATTCAAAATTCGCGATCTCAGCAGACCACACTGAACAGGATCCGCTGTTATTAAAAGTTTGAGTGCTTGCGTTTATTGCTAGAGTTCTCTATGGCACACTAGCATTCTTTAACTTCCATAAAGAATGGCCATAAAGCATACTGCAGAATTATGCAATATAAAGTGCTCAGAACTCTATTCATCCGCCAAACGCAAAGGGGGGAGGGGGGGGGTCAGCAAACTCATTCCTTCAAGAGAAATTAGCTATAGCTATAATCATAAATTTGGATCTAAATGCAAGGAATTTAGGATGGCAAAATGAACATAACTGAACCTAAAGTGAGATGCATCAAATGCTGAGTTGTTTTTATTTGATTCAATATATCATCTCTGCTATATAGCAAATCCTAAATGCCTTCAAAATGCAAAGGAAACTTCTACACCAGATATTTTATGACCTCATGCATCATTTTCATTCCAACTCATTATCAGTTTCAGTTGTTTACAGAGAGGAACACAGTCCTTTAACATTTGCGAGCGGATTCAAGAAAACATGCAGTTTCACGCAATATACAAACAATAGCTAAGGGCCAAAACAGTCACGCGGGTAATTTGAACGCAAATTCAAATTATTGCATCATACGCGACTGTAGTGTATGCCCTACCTTCAGATCGAGTTTGAGGTCTGGAGTCCTATCCAGAAGCTTAAGCAAGGACTGAATCCTCTTTTACCTGTGTTCATTGTCCATGTGCACGGACTAGACTGGAAACGCACCATGGATAGTATACAAGAATGCATATGGAGATGTGGGAAACCCCCATTGAACAGCAATAATGTAAACCGAGCCAGTCTTGCTGTTCCATGCAGCTCGTGCTCTTTCCAGCATTAAGGCTGAACACACGGCTAAAGCAGTAAATTTGCTGATAGGAGTGACCAGCAGTTCATTTTAGAGGTCACAGGACTACTACAGCTTACCAGGTGATCAAGAAAGAGACGAAATAGAAATCTTGAGGATGCAGACACAGAAGCAGATGAATTGGGAAGGACAAGTGGCTCACATGTTGCAAATTTTGACGTGTGTTGGCAAACAGATTATGCGGAATAGTGTCCTAAAACTGGAAGTGAACATTCTCACGGCACTTTCTGTGTACAACAACTACTAGTCGTAATTCTGTGTTTCGTGCAACCATATCTCCGTAGCGGAAGCAGCTAGCAAAGCAAAATAAAGTGCTACATGCAGCTTAGTAACTGTACTTTAATATAATACCACTAACTCAAAATCGGCAATCTGGGCAAAATTGATTGTTTTCTCAAATCCGCTCACATTTCACAGAACATTAAATAGAAATCTGCACACTTAGAATAAGTAAGTTGCTCTTTTAGCTGAATATTATGTAACCAACGTTAATTATGTGAATACATAACTGAAACACACAAACGCACAATCACCCATTACTTTCAGAGGCTATGCATATGAGATACTTAACAATACAGGGAAAATGTCTACCACAGGGTTCAAGTGCACGTGAATTAACTAGACATGTGGCAGCTCACCTTTTGAGCTACTGCTGGCTGCTTTCTCAATTGCTCAATCTTGGCTTGCTGTGCTAGAATGGTATCTTGCTGCTCTTGTATAGTAGTGCGCTGAGCTTGATTTGCGGCTTGCTGTGCTTGAATAGCAGCATCTCTTCCCTTCAATGTCTCCTCCATCACCCTCAATGCCTCATCCTTCTGTCTGCATTCTTCCTCTTTGGTTGACAACTGCTGACGAAGTTGCTCAACAACAGCAGTACGGTGGTCACCACTTGGAAGGGAAGACTCAATACGTTGCAAGTCTTGTACCAGCACTGCACTCGATGGACGCTTGTCCGGCCTGTTCTCCAGACACTGGTGGAGTGTGGGGAGAAACAACTGCTTCTCAAGTACAGTTAGCAGAATTATGTAACGCTCACGGCGCTGGAGCTCAGTCAAACCAACAATCTTGTCGCTTTCATACTTTGTTGGAGGATCGGGCTCTGGCCACTCGTGAGTGAGAATGGAGAGGATGATGTTGCCAAATGAGAACAAGTCTAGCTTCTCATTGTATTGTGGTGGATTCTGGAGAGCCTCTGGAGCCATGAATGCCGGAGTGCCTTTGATGGAGGACTTTCGGCTCAGGGTGGATGGGCTGATGGCTCGGCTCATGCCGAAGTCAGTTAACTTGGTCACAAAAGATACCGCATTCAACAGCACATTGTTAGGGCTTAGGTCGTGGTGTACTAGAGGTGGATTCTGGCCATGAAGATAGGCAAGCGCTTGGCATATCTGGCGAAGTACGAAAGCCTTGAGGTAGAGGGGGAACTCCTCTTTGCTCTGATCTTCACAGTACCTCCGCAGACTAGTATCCATTTTCTCCATGACCAGTACTGGCAGGCAAGAATCGCTTTCCAAATACACCCCTAAGAATTGTACTACACCGGGATGACGCAGTTTGGACCATGTTACACATTCTGCCTCAAAATTGCTGATGAACTTGTCCGCTCCTCCGGGCGACTCGTCTTCAAGAAGAATCTCGTGTAGGCGCTTGGCAGCACACGGAGTCCCGTTCCAATCAACCTCGTACACCGTGGCATCGGCACCCTTACCTAGCTTTCTGTCGCTAAATACTAAGTTTGTGACGATAAGACCGGGAAACCTGGAGCTGGAAGTGTATATCCTCTCTGCCATCTTAGCTGCCTAGCCTACATTGCGCAATTCGCTGCATGACGTAATGCAACAGCAGCCAGAGCAACGAGGGATAGCGCTGGAGCCTTCAACGTGATATATATGATGTACACTATAGCAAAGGCAATACAAATGATCAGTGCCTAGCCTGTGTGTGTGTGTGTGTGTGTGTGTGTGTGTGTGTGTGTGTGTGTGTGTGTGTGTGTGTGTGTGTGTGTGTGTGTGTGTGTGTGTGTGTGTGTGTGTGTGTGTGTGTGTGCGTGTGTGTGTGTGTGTAAGTGCGTGTGTGCGTGCATGCGTGTGTGTGTGTGTCTGTGTGTGTCTGTGTGTGCATGCGCATGCAAGCGAGGGGTCACATACTGTCAAAATAGTGTACAGATTTGATCAGTCTCAAAAATGAGTCTCCTCTGAGAAACTCTGAGTTTTCAAATCCATCCAGAAACTTGTAAATTTCCAAAACAGTGTAGAATGTTATGCACACTAGCAGACAAGTTTTGAATACTTGTATGTTTCTGTTTCTGTTGTTGTTGTGCTAAATACACTGTCATCAATCAATATGCAGTTATCATCATTCTGGGAGTGCAGCTAGCCAAGTCCACTATGAAAACCAGACTCTGGCCACCCTGTTTTACATGACTTTCTTGCCTTCAAACCCCACTCTCTGCAACTTGTGTTAGACTTCCGTGCAACTATAAATGATGCATACACAGAGACATCTATTGTGACTTGCACTGCACTGTACGTGTGACCATGGAGGTGGTTTAGACATTATAGTTTGGCTATTGATTATTAGGCAATATAGTGCCATTTTATTATAATGTCATCAAGATCATGCATGGTGTAGATTCATTTGGACCATGCAGCCATTTCACAGCCTCTAGCACACAGAAACTAATTGAACAAGTCCACATTACACAATGTGCATAAGACATTTCCTAAGGATTATTGTATTTTGATTTGATGATTCAGTGATTAGCTAAGATGCACATGCCTGAAGGCACTAGGATGGAAATTGATCCAATGTAGCACCAACCAGTGTATTTAAGCAGGGATGAAAGCAAATAGATATGCCAATCATAAGTCAGACCATGTTCATATTCATAATAGTTAAAACTTGCATGCCACATTTAACTGAGATCACGGACAAAAGTAAAATTACAATTTCCGCATTGCAAAGGATAATATGAAAGCAGCTAAGTTGTCATGATCTGCTTCTCATATATATTATAATGGTGAATTATTATAGCAGTGCACACCACTGCATTATTTCAGATTTCAGATTTCATTATTTCAGTCAGATTTCAGCCACTGTGTACAAGATTTCAGCACAGTAAGTGATTCCGTGTGTGTGTGTGTGCATGTGTGTGTGTGTGTGTGTGTGTGTGTGTGTGTGTGTGTGTGTGTGTGTGTGTGTGTTGTTTGTGTATGTGTCTGATGGTGATATGTTTCACTGTTTTCCTGCATTGTATTGGAGCATGCAGACTCTTAAATTCCATATGTGGCATTATGTCCAGATTGTTCAATAATTTAATGTGAGCCTTCATGTGATTGCGCATGTGGGCATCAAGCAGTACTTCTGTATAATACTATTCATGGCACTTGTAAAGGTATGATGAGCTCTGTGCTTCAAGCTGCAATAGCTATTGACATGTATGTTTGCTTTTAGTACTTGATACAATACTCTATTCACTGTATATACATCTTCATACTAAGTATAACTCTCACCCCACCTTTTGTTTAATTTGCTTTGTGTTAGTGTACTCACATGCACTGTTGTTTTAATAGGGCTCCCAAGAATATATACTGGCATCACAACACTAAATGTTACAGGAAAACAGAGTCATAATATTATGAGAAATGCTGATGGTTATTGTAACTTCCCAGGTGCTGTATATACTATATATCAAAGTCTATGTGTTGCTACGAAAGCAGCAATGAGGCACCTAAGTATACAGCAACACTGTGTGACATTGAATTAAGGCATGCAGCTAGAGTCAAGTGATCACAAGAAGCTAATTGACCTGTGGAGTGCATTGCACCAAGTTGTATCTAATTATAACCTGTATCATTGACACCAAATCTATACATTACTTGTACTTCATCATGCTGTCCTCAGTTCAACAAAGTTATAACTTTAAGCTACCTATATAATATGCAACATGCTCCTGCTGTGTAAAGATGTTCCTTTTCTATGACACTTCTTAATTCTCAAGTTATGATTATAATAATTATTAAAAAGGGAACCTAGTTGCACTGTGGGTCAAAGCCTGTGATGACATTAGAATGCATGCAGGCAATGTATTGTGTATGCATAGCATGCTGTATCATCTTATACCTGTTGTAATTTTATAATGCAAATTTACAGATGTTTGAGCTAACTATCAAATATTAATGTTATGTAATAAAATTAGGTGTAGTGCTGTTAAGATCAAACCATTGTTTGCACAAGTGTAGTTCTCATTAACATTGTGTACCTATCCTACACACGTGTATGTAGCTAGCTAGTCACTATAAACTTGGTGCAATGATGAGAGATATTGATACCTCAGTAAGTTGGAGGGATGTATGCCATCTGAGCAGAGTATGGCTGCTGGGTGGGGTAGTCTGAGGGGAGGGTACCTTCTGGCATGGGATATGTAGGAGGCAGTGTTGCACCAGTGGCTGGTGGGTAGGAAGGATCCCGAGGGAAGGTGCCTCCGGCCTGGGGACACACGGGGAGTGTTGCTTTGGCATTTGGTAGAGAGTAAGCAGCTGGTAGGGTACCTCCTGCTGTAGAATAGGGTTCGGGTACAGTGTAAGTGGCAGAGGAAGCTGTATAGCCACGTTGCAGTGTGGGGTCGCAGCTCATCAGACTGTATTCCGGCATTTGGGTGCCCTGCTGTTCATGCAGCGCAGTTGTCTCACTAACAAGGATCACAGCAGCTGGTTGTACTGTATTTTCACTGGCTGCATTGTCGACAGCAGTGTGGTTCTTGGATTTCTTGCTGCAACAGCAGCAAATAGACATACATATGCATATGGCCAGGCAAATGCACAATCCTCCGGCCAGCACACCTCCCACTGCTCCCCCAACTTTGGCTGCAGTACTCACTGGGATGTGGACATGTAGAGGAGGATTGAAAAGAGGTTATTATGCATAACAATACACTTTGAGTAATATCATAGTTAATATGTATTATATATGCATGATGTGAATTCAAGTTTCAACCACAGATATATGATTATGGATTGCTAGGTAAGACAGTCTGAAGACTGACAGAGACTGAATCCAAAGTTATAGCTTGGACCATTACTATCCCTGTAGACCGTTGAAATGAATAAAAGTTTGAAAGGAAGTTGGAGCTTTGTAAAATTAAAGTCAGCCCTTTGGCTAGCTTAAACTTCCAGTGCTCTACCACAGAGCCATTTCTTCCACTGGAAAGCAAATTACTATAATATTATAAGAACAGTATACATAATTTATGCTCAGATTACAGTATGCCTTTGGACTCGGTCACTCTATTAGTATTAGGACTGTATATTGTATATCAACCCCCACAAGCAGCATAATTATAAAACTACTATACTACCTGTACATGTACTGTTGGATCTAGGCAATTGGAAATAGCTAGTTAAAAAAAGGTCCATTTTAGATCATATTTTTGACTTTGCATATATATGAATGGCCAAGAAGACAGGATGAGTGACAGCTGCTGAAATACAGCAAATAAGCGCATTCAGGTGCAGAATGCATGTGAGCCGTTACAGACAGTCAATTACAGACCCTGCAGCTAAATATGTAGTTATTAACTGATTTTATATGCATGTGAGTTCAGTTTTCTGGACTCAATCTACAATTGTTAAAAGAGATTCTACCAAACCAATGCTTGCTTTTTACTCACCATTAATCCCAGAACACCTGACTGAGGCATCCTCATAGTGATTACAAGTGGAAGAAGTGGTTCTGCAGCTTTGTAGATTTGCTTCACTCCCACTGCAGTACCAGTACACATCCCACTGACCACCAGATCCACGCCCAAAATATGCACTACCCAATGCTGATATTGCAATCCCATATCCCAACTGCCGACAGACTACCTGAGCTTCATTGATGTCCCATGCATCATCGCACACAGTCTGCCACTGCCCATAACGGTAGACCTCCACACGACCTTCATACTGAGTAGTACCGCCAACCAGACGGATGGCAGATGAAACTGTATGAGTGAATAATATGGTGATGTCAATTACAGTATGTATTGTGTAAATATTTTATGCACTTGTTTTTAAAACTCCGTTGTAAGATCCACATTGATAATTATTATATCAATCGTCACATGTTGCTACTGAGCTCTTGGAACTCTAACCTGTTCTAAACCAATAATACAGCTAAATGTAATTTGTGCTTGGTGGCCATTCATTGAAGTCATTTTATAATGAAAATGGTGCTGATATTGTGTGAAAAGAAATTAATGATACAACTTTGAATCATCAATAATTGCATATCTGAACATATAAATCATGACGTCACGGAGTGATAGCAAGCTGAATCAAGTGGGTTGGAAGATTAATTAGTGGGTTACAACAGATTTGAATTCAGTACTCATGCAGAGTTGAGCTGGTACTATCCTCATGCAGTCAGCTGTGCAGAATGTGAGGTACAAACATGGATAGACAAAATAAAAATTCTGACTGGCTTTAGCATGCATGGCGCAACTGATCAAAAGAGATACATGCCAATACTTGCTATCAGATTCTTTG
The DNA here is from genome assembly GCA_964019415.1 of Ianthella basta. Taxonomy (NCBI): domain Eukaryota; kingdom Metazoa; phylum Porifera; class Demospongiae; order Verongiida; family Ianthellidae; genus Ianthella; species Ianthella basta. The sequence continues at coordinate 3,475,199 of OZ025878.1, forward strand.
CAGTATATTAGACTACTTGACCAAATGAACATGACTTAAGATAGACCTAATTATCTGGAATTTTTTCACTGGTGATGCTAGCAGTGTCTCCAGAGTATTTGAGGAGCATGATGTCACTGTCATAAACTGGTGGGCATGGGTCAGGAATGTACTATTTCCACTACATTGCATGCTTGTGATGAGGAGGGAAGATTCAAGGGTCAGGGCAAATATTGAGAGAGGTGGGGTACGGCCTTGAGTGATGGCATCAGAGTATCCATCCTGTGCTCCTGGCTGTAGAATTCCCCACCTACACTTGGTAATGTCTAGGTGACTAGCATATGTTGCACTACCAGTGCAAAACACTGGAAAGTGCCCTAGCACCTTACAGAGAATTACACAAGTTCTTTACTTTCCCCAGTGGTTTGTGGTTCACAAGTATGAATAGACTTACGACCAAAGCAAAAAACAAGTTTTCAACCTTCCAAATGCCAGACCCGTTGGCTGCAGATCTATCATCCTTCTGGCATACTCATGATACAGCTTATGCCAAACACCACACACACACACGCGCGCGCGCGTGCGCGTGCATGCGTGCATGCGCACTATGTTACATATTGATCTTTCTCCATAATATTATACAGTAGATATAGCTATAATCTATATCCACCCGAAGGAAGTGAATCATCCATATAGAGTTTGCTTTATCAGTTGTTAGTACCTGAGCATGTACGGCTAGAAGAAGTGGGTCATTACATTCACCACCATGCATTACTTCAGTTTATTCTGTGGCATGTCATTTTATCCAGAAAATGACCATTTGCAAACACAACATTCTTATTGGAAGAATTAGCTACTGGATATATGTATACACTATTGTAACCAGATTCAGGGTATTACACCTGAAATAGCGACTTTAATAAGGACATAACGCAAACGTACAATTGGTATTAATTACATTAAAATCTCACCATTTGTGCAGACAATTCCAACATCCTCACTGTGAACACAGTTTTCATTCCCAATACCAGCATGGTTGCAGTCAATAAGTCGTGACTCCGACCCACTGCACCCCACATCATCCAGCAAGATGGTCTGAGAAGATGATCCAGAGCCAAACCGAGAACCAATACCTGCACCAACAAACCCCAGTTGTCTACAAGCAACAACGGCATCAGTGTAGCCCCAACTATCAGAGCAGACTGTACCCCAGCTACTATTAAAGTGGAACTCCAGACGACCTCCAAACTGAGTGCTCCCTGTGTTCACCAACCTCAAGACACCATTGCTGAGGGCTGCAAAAGAGGAGGGGTATAAATTAGAACTAAGGGCTTCAGTACATAGGAAAGATGTCACAGTAGGCAACAAACAAAACACACACTTACTACTGTTAGAGCAGATCACAGATGCATCTTCAGAGTGGGAGCAAAAAGCACTACTGCTGCTGCAACCATCCAGGCTACCCTCATTTCCAGTGCAGTACCAGTTCCTATCCCACTGTCCACCTGATCCCTGGCCAAAGGCAGCTCTCTGTATCGCCAGTATGGCATATCCATATCCTAACTGCCGACAGACCACTTCTGCTTCTCTGATGTCCCAGAAGTTGTCACAGACAGACTGCCATGTTCCACTGCGATAGACCTCCACACGTCCTTCATACTGATTTCTGCCACCAACTAGACGAATGGCAGAGGAGCTGCCCACAGGAGTGGATAGTGTGCCTATGGCAGAAGTAGACCTGAACTATAAAATTTATAATCTGCAGGGTTACATGGCTATGTACATCCAAATTCCTATTTACAGGGAGCAGTGGGGCAAAGTAAATTTGGGCTAACTTCAGTATGTCCTGCTCTTTCCATATTTTGCTATTACTGTCTGCAGAGAAATTTCAGCTGTAGCCTATTAAGTGAAAATTGAGCTTGAGTATAATTATGTTATAGGTTAGATAGACAACAAGGTTAAGTTACAAAGACAACAACAATGGTTGTTAGTAGGAAGCAGCTGCAGGTGGAGGTATACGTAGATGGCCAGAAACTGGAGAATGTAGGGGAGCAAATGTATCTGGGAGTGATTCTGAGTGAGGATGGGAGAATGGAATGCGAGTTGGAAAAGAGAATTGGTGCAGTTTTAAGCGCAGCGGGGGCAGTCAGAAGCCACATTTTTGAGAGCAGAGAATTGAGTAGAAGTGCAAAGATGCTTGCGTACAAGGGAATGATAGAGCCAACTTTGACGCATGGTGCAGAATCTTGGGTTATTAAAGGAGAGGAAAAACAAAGAGTTCAGGCAGCTGAGATGAGAGTGCTTAGGCAGATAGCAGGAGTATGGAGAATAGATTACGTGAGAAATGACGACATCAGAACACAGTTGGGGCAGAAAGGAATTGTGGAGCAGGTACGCAGAAAGAGAGAATTCTGGAAGAAATGGGTAGAAGAACAAGTTGGATCTAAAGCAGAGACGGTAATGAGTGGAGTTGTACCAGGGAAAAGACTAAGAGGGAGGCCAAGAAAGCAATGGAGAGATGCTTACTGATGGAAGCCAAGATGCATGTACACGTTCCAGTATTTGTAATCTTTAGAATACTGTATAGTATCTAACCTATGATGATATAATTATACTAAAGCTCAATCTTCAGTTGTATGAACGACCCCCATGTGTTTCAGGGAATGTGTTCTAATGATGATGATGCCTATTAATGCCACTATACATGATGCATAACTGATTTATTCAACCATAAACTTCATTAATTGTTGAGCTAAAATGCAAAGCAAATAATCATGCAGTGGTTTTGTGTGCACATATGTACATATATACATGCATTCAGCTGTACAGAATGTCAGGTACAACACAACCATTGAAACAATCCTGACTATGGCTGATCAAAAGAAATCCATACACTGGAGTCTAGTCATAATGAACACGCTTACAATGAAATGTAGGGACAGTGGTCCCTACATGCAAGAATGTCGCACTGTATAGCTAGTCTTGCACCCTTGAATGTAAGGATCATGCATGGTTAATACTCCACTGTGTAATTATAACAGCCTTTACAGCCTGTACTTGTTTCTGTCCTTTTTATGCCATCCCTACATCCTTACTATTCTTGTAGAAAATCTTTGTTATTTCTAGGTTCTGCACTTTTATGGAGCTAAGATGCATGTCACTAACTTCCTTGTGGAGCTCCTGATAGAATTAGCTGCAATTTGCATTTGAAAAGTTGTAATGAATTATAGTTAATTCATTCCACAAGCCAAATGCCACGCTAAGTTATAGAGCAAGGCAGAGAATTCCACTGCGGTGCAAAACAACAGAAGGAGCCTCCGAAAGCTGTTGCAGCTGCTCACAATGGCACCTGTCACGCCAGTTTTATCCAAAGAAGAAGATGAACAAGATGAATCACAGGCTCTCTCTACCTGTAGGCACATCTTTAGTGTCAGGGCAAGCACTGCTACATAGTTAGGTAGTTGGCAGAAGTACATAAGTTTGCTTATATCCAGTCCAGCATTCGTACATTAGTTAGACAGTTGAGTAATTCCTTTTTTGTGTCATTTTATATACCTTTATATACCCCACTTTACCTAGAAAACAACCACTTTCAACAAACATGCAGTTAGAAAACTTAGCTACTGAACATAGACAATAGCAAACCAGATATGCTATAATTATATATTGCTGAAATTATTCTGTGTTATGAAAAATGTCATGGATGCAACATAGACAATTAAGCCTTACCTCTAATACAGATAATTCCAACATCCTCACTATGGCCACAGTTATGACTCCCAATACCACGATGGTTGCAGTCAATAAGTTGCGACTCTGACCCACTGCACCCCACATCATCCAGCCAGATGGTCTGAGAAGATGATCCAGAGCCAAATTGAGAACTGTCACTTATACTTACACCAACAAACCCCATTTGTCTACAAGCAACTGCAGCATTAGAAGGGCCCCAGCTATCATCGCAGACTGTCCCCCATCTGCTATTAAAGTAGAGCTCCAGACGACCTCCAAACCGAGTGCTCCCTGTGTTCACCAACCTCAGAGCGCCATTGCTGACATCTGAAGACAGGAAGATTATAAAATGGGTACTTGCTATAGTGTAAGAGAGATATAATATGAGGCAATGGACAAGGCACACACTTACCACTGCTAGAGCAAATCACGGAAGCATCTTCAGAGTGGAAACAAGTAGTGCTACTGCTGCTGCAACCATCCAGGCTACCCTCATTTCCAGTGCAGAACCAGTTCCTATCCCACTGTCCACCTGATCCCTGGCCAAAGGCAGCTGCTTGTATTGCCAGTATGGCGTATCCATATCTCAACTGCCGACAGACCACCGCTGCTTCTCTGATGTCCCATGAGTCATCACACACAGTCTGCCACTCCCCACTGCGGTAGACCTCCACACGTCCTTCATACTGGTTTCTGCCACCAACAAGACGAATGGCAGAGGAGCTGCCCAAAGGAGTGGTGCCTACAGTAGCAACAGATCTGAAATATTAACTAGTGTATACAAATTAATACTTTCAAAATCAAAAAGAATATAGGAATGGCCAGCAGAAAAATCGCAGAAACAAGCAACAGTAACTCTACGCCATGATGAACCACAGTTCCATGAAGTTAGCTCTGCATTCCTAATTTCCTTGTCGCTACATGGACCCAAATGTCTAGCTAGCTAGCTAGTCTCATGTAGTGACAAGAAAATTAGGAATGCAGAGCGAACTTCACGGAAATGTGGGTATACTGACAGCAGACTAACAGTTTAGGAAGAAACAGTCACATGTCAGTGGCCACACATACATGATTGGTAGCACTAGTGTAGCCTATTGTTCTGTTCCTGGAGCCATTTTCTGTGCTCTGGAGTGCATGGTCACCTTCTTCTTGGCACTTAAGGATTAGTAAAGAAACTAAACTCAGGACCCTCATACAATTTGTCTACTTTCCTACCGCTGGTAGTTGTGTGCAGAACTATAACTGTATATCCAGGGCCTATGCCTATGTCACAGGGTAGGCTTTGTATCAACAGCATTTGCGAATAATGAAACTAGAGCCATGCACTAACTTATACATCAATTTTCAGCAGTCATGATCAGTTGATGAACTTGTATGTCTTTGACATGTGACTAACATGTGCTGGTAAGCTGCATGGGCTATATATTGGATTTGTGGAGCGACTAAAAAGTTCATTAGGAAATAAAATCACTCTGTTTGCAAATGGCTGCCGATATCCTTGTTCTTAGGCTATCATACAACCAGCGCTAACCTTGCTGTGTTGCTGTAGTTAAAACTTACTCAACAACAGTGAAGAGGCCGGGCCTGGCTAGCACAACTGCATACCATTAATGATCCCTCTTTGTTTTGGTAACACTGCATTTCACTGAGTGCACTATATCCCATGTTCGTGCACTGCAATTTAGCCTAGCAGTGTCCTACAAATGGCTCTCAAGCAGTGCATGATTTAATCAGAAATAGGATTATGCGACTCTCAGTAAATTGACGGCAGCATTTACAGGTAAGAATACAAGCAAGGAAGCGGGCGGCAGCACCATGCCTAAATCCTCTTAATTCACTGTACCTTCCCGCGTAGCTATATGGGTTTGGCCTAAATACGGTGCCGTTCGTGTAGACACTCACCTGAGCGGGCAGTTATTATATTACCGATATAGATGTCCTAGCTTCACGCAGCGCTAGCTATGGCAGGACACCATGCAGGGAAGCGTCTCTGCCGAAAGCACGTATACACAAACGGTTTGATGCCTACAGAGAAACCAGCTGGTGAGGTAGCCGGAGCATGGCTTGTCTGGTTTGTCTTGTTCGCTTATCTATCACACGACTAGAAAACCAAACCGAACCGTGCCAGCACGGTTTTAATGCCCGTGTGAACACGTACGACAACAACAGCAACCGTCTCTGGCCAGTTCTGACTGACCTTTAATGAGTGGTGGCTGCCCTACAGAAGTAGATTGGGATGTTTTAGTACTCTTTGGGCCAGGGAGGCTGGCTGTTTTAGAGAGGTGGCTGCCTAACACAGTGCATGACCATCTTAGACAGGTTCTGCTGTATTAACGGCTCGGTAGCTACGTATGTAACTAGATAGCAGCCAGCTGTATGTGGACAGTTAAGCAGACATACTCAGGACACTTACTTTGACCTTTGCACAAGAAGAATAAGACACAGTAGAGCCAAAACAGATACATACAGACGTTTCCCATCATTTTTGTCTCCACAGTACAATGGTACATTCAATGGGCCACTCGGCATAAATAACATGAATGTATATAATTATTACTTTCTATGTATATTTCTCTACGGTTTCATGAACCCGTGGCAAGTCCAAATATTCTTTGAGGATAATTCAAAGCAAGGTGGCGCATGCTCTTCTGTATTGTTATTGTTATTGTAATTATCATAGGGTAACCCCTTCAGCACTGGCTGGTATAAATGGGGGGCCCAAACACAGAAGATACAATAAACTGAATACACATCAAAGCCCACAGGGAATAGTCCTTATAGTAAATTGTCAATTAAAGTAAATTGCCAATTAATTGTCATTGCAAAATGATAATAATTAGAACAGCATACTAGTTCATATAGTAGTGTCTGATCTTCCCCTTAAATGCCTGCTCAACTGTTTGTCAATTAAGCTGACTCGTGTTGACGGCTCCTGAAAGCTCTCATCATCCCTGGATGCCTTGATTTCTTGGATAGTCAGGTGTTTCTATGCTGAACACTCAGCATAATCGCGCTGCAGCGGTAGATAGGGCGCAAAAGTTGCAAGAATGACGTCATCCATTCATTGCGCAATCATGAACACCGGATAACTTGGTTATCGAGGCCCATCTAGTCGCCGTCGAGCGCACTTTCGAAGAAATCTCTTTCCGCTATATAGCTTATGTTCCCCACGGCCTTCTAACTTCGACTACATCGATAGCAAAGAAGCCGTCGCGCCATCTGCCTAGGAGGGAATTTGCAGCGAGTTTCGTAATCTAGTTCGTTTACGTCCAATAGTAACGTCTGGCAAGTCGGCGCAATACCTTCATTTCGCAAGTTATCGCAGAATCACCCCGCCGAAGACACCCTCTGGAAGGCGCTTCGACATTTTCATCGCGTTTTGCTGTGAATACTTGGTCAGTTTCGGAGATTAGTGCGGACAAATAGCTAATCAGCTTAGCTCGCTCCGGTAGCTATGGTATAGAGCTAATAAGATATGCCTGAAACCTTTGGTAGTTAATGAGAAACACACAGTAGTCGGGTAATTTCTAGGGATTAGGTTTAGGTTTAAGGTTAGGGTTTATTAAGATACACAATTGGGGCTTCCATTCTATGCTGCAAATAGTTTGTCATTTCTTCAACAACATGTGACCATAACACACATGCATGCATGCAGGGGTGGCCTACCGTAACCCTAATGCTAGGCTCCCCTGGGGGACTGATCCAACCACATCTTCACCCTCTCTGAGATAGCACAGATGAAGCATATGTCTATGTCTAATGAAGAATAATGATGCCTGGGGTACATGGTGGAACAAATATGAAGTCCTTAACCCAACTGCATGTAGCTACCATGCAAGATTGCACTTCATGACTTAATCATTTAGTACTATCAGCACACCACAACAGCTTGGTAGCTAGTGCAAGAGCAATGTGCCTGCTGCAGGCACTTCAGTGGCTACAGTGACATACCAGAAACTTCAGGGGAACTAGAGCATGGCGTACCAGGCACTTGTATAGGATGGCCCAGGTGTTAAACACAAAGTGCATGCCATTTACTTTGTGGGCCAATGCAAGTGCAACATACCACCTTCTCTTACTTCATGTTGCTTGGCATGTTTCTGCTGTGTGTGAGTGGAAAGGACATTGACAATAAGCCAAACATTGTGATTCTCTTTGCCGATGATGTGAGTAGATGTAGATCTCTGAGTAGGATCAAGCTGCCCTTAGGTGTCTCAAGAGTTGCCACCCCCATTTGTAGGTTCTGTGTGAGCTCTGGCTACGTATATCTCGTAAATATATGCTAGCCAAGTAATTGGTGTTGTAGTCATAATTTGTCAAAGTGGCAACGTACGTAGTAGACTAATGATTGGAGACTAATACTTGCAGATTTGCTTGCACTATAGTGAGTGTCTTCCACTCCATTTCCCTCTAGGCATATTACCATAGTTATCCTAACAGTAATATCTGCAGTAGTTTCACTGTAGCCTCACCACTCATCACTGCCATCCAGCTTGGATATTGTGATCCTGGTTGCTATGGAATCCCTACTCAACTAATCCAAATATTGATGCCACGGCAAATGAAGGTCTGAAGTTTACAGACTTCTATTCTTCTATCCCAGCTTGCAGTCCTTCAAGGTGCGGTTCTCCCTTGTTGCACGTGTGTGACTATAATTTTTGCTTGTAAAATTACGCCCGTAACTAATTCCCTTTCCTCATGCACATTCACATACTATTTCCTGATACCATCACATACTATACACGATTGACTGAACTATTGGGTGTCACACATGCTCGTGTGCTGACACCAGCTTGCTGGACACTGCCGGCGTCTTGTACACTTGTGCATTACATTCTGTTGTAGCTCCTACAGCATGGCATGTGCCGATAGGTATGATGTCAGTACATTGTAGCTATAATAACATGGAATCACTATACTGCTTGCTTAATTGTCTACAGGCTATTAGCTTTTAGATAGAACACTTCAAAATCACAACACCTCCATGCAGGCAAGATACGTAGGACATGTCCATTATAAATCAGGTTGGTTGACACATATGTATGACAGTCTGTTGAACACGTATAGATGATCAATTGAACTGCCGCTTAACAAAGTTCTAACATTGAGCTTCTTATATCACATCCTGCTAGCCCCTACTTAGTCATTTTGTGCGAGATGACAAAATAGGGGCTCGACTAGTCCGGGGTATCCTGGAAACGTGAGTACCACCCATGTCCTTGCACCTGTAACTTTTGCAAGCTTTCCTGAGACACCTAACGGAACCAATGGACTGAGCTGTTGCTAGGCAGTTCCTGCACACGTACAACGGTAAACCGTCGTCATTCTCGATTGCCATTGTAGTGATTGTGAGACAGAGACTTGATGGCTGTGAACTATGTGTGCTGTAATGTAACAGCTTGTCTATTATATGTCAGTAGTTGATCTATGTTGCCTTACTTGCTGTCATGCAATCATTTGACTATTTAAGCTGTAAGCAGCTGTTTGGCTGGGCTGCTATTGATTGGAGCTGAAACTCTGACCTTGAATGTCCGTTGCATGAACGCAGTTCCAGAACCCTATGTTGTCCGTGTTTGCCTGCTGACGCCTAAGGTTACCACAGCCACGAACAGCAGTCGACTAAGGCTCCAAAGATAGTTTTCCTTCAGACCCTTTTGGCTAGTCATGAACAATGAGGAAACATCCAATGAGCAGAGCCATACGAAGGCAGCACACATTGCCGTCCATTGATTATTCAACCTTATGCAATCCATGGTCAACCTGCCATTTCAGCAAGGAATTACGACGTCACAAAACAGTTGCTCTCAGGCACTTTTCTCCTCCCCACAATTAACACGAAGGGTCTGGGGACGAGGCTAGATGCAGGACCAAATGTAGGAAGAGATGCTAAGTATCTATTAGTTCATTTATTTGCATGTATATTATTGTTAAAAAGATTACAGGAATATTCCTACTTTCTGCTGCAATGTGGCAAGTCATACAAACATGGGGAAGGCTGCAACTGTTGTTGCATGATCAAAGATGAAATTTCTGAGGTCATCCCTGCTACAGCAGGGTACACAAATGCAATGGCATGCAAAGTGCGAAGGGCATAATACCCTGTCGTTGCTTCTATGTTTTGTGCATAAATTTATTTCTTGTTTTTGTCATGTCTTGTGCGATTGTCTGCTTAGAGCCACCAACTAGACAAGCTACCATGCTGACATGTGACATTGCTGAGTCAGTCCTTGAGCTTGTACTATTGATACTCTCTCTGGACTAATGTATAAAGCTTACTACTATTCCGCCATGATCTCTGCATATGTACCATTAGCCAGACAAACCATGATTCCTTAGGGCTTGTTATTCTGGACCAAATGTCCATGACAGAGATGTGTATCCCAACTGTGCTTGCACTTGTGTGCATATCAAAAATTGTAATGATGCCTTTGTGACTGATTGTTATGTATTGTGTAAATGAAATGTATCCTGGCTGTCATTATATGTTACACACACTGTGACAGCATTGGTAGGCAATTAAGGCACTTGTCCAATTGTTGCTGTACATTGTCTAGATCCATCGTATCCTCCCTGTCCACTTTATGAGAACACTACAATTATTGAACAACCCGCCAGCTTTCTAACACTGCATGACCAGTATGTTGATGCAGCCACCAGCTTCATCAGGAGGGAATCAGGTATGCATGTATGAGAGATAAATGTACATGCAGCTTGGCCTAATAATGACAAGTTAAATGATGCATTCCTTCTGCCCACTCATGATATCAGCACTGCAGAATCCATTTTTCTTGTACTTCGCCTTTCATCACACCCACTACCCTCAGTATGCCGGAGAGAAGTTTACTGGTAGTAGCATTAGGGGAAGATATGGAGACGCTTCGGTAGGTTTACATGTGTGAGGGGAGGTGTTAGGTGGTATCAATACAACAAAAGTGTTCACTTTTACCAAGTGGAAACAGTGAAACAGAAAGGAATGATATTGATTGTTGGTAAAATTTATAGTTGTTCCCCATATTTTGGCTACCCATTAATTTGCAGAAGCTCTAGTCTACCATGATTCAGACCAGTACTTTGTGAAACAAGATACACTTTGTAGCATTATCGGTGACTGTATGAAGAGTTGCAGGTATTATCACAGCTCCTTACGCCACCTTGCATGGTGTTCTAATGTAATATATAATCTTTCTTTTGCTTATAGAATGAGTTAGATAGTGCAGTTGGTAGCATGAGAACAGCTATAAATGAAACTGGAATTGACAAGAACACTTTTGTTTTTTTCACTTCAGATAACGGGTGAGCTATAGTAGCTGTGGAATGAAAATGAACATCTACCTTGGGAATGTTGTATTCTAATCTCACCTGTATATATATAGGCCTGCTTTGAAGGAAGGGATACAAGGTGGAAATGCAGGTATCCTGAAGTGTGGCAAAGCGACCACCTATGAAGGTGGTCAAAGAGTGCCAGGAATAGCTTGGTGGCCAGGAATGACCAATCCTGTAAAACCATTGAGATGAGTTGTGACTCACTATGTCCCTACATACATGACTGGCACTAGTTAACAATGACTTTAGTAATCTGCCTCTTGTTCCAGATGGCCTCTACACTGGACCTCCTTCCCACAATCATGAAACTGGTGGGTGTGGAACCTGTGAAAGGAGTCACTTTGGATGGCCATGATATGAGACCCATCCTGTTTGATAAGAAGCAGGTGACAAAAGTGGATGATGCAGTCTGGCCAGTAGTTCCTACTTTGACTCCTCCTTGTTTGTCGGTGGCTGCAAATGTACAGAATGTATTTAGTGATGGACTCATATCCATGTATCCACTGAATAGTTTCCATGATTTCTATAACTGTCAAAAGGAAATTTATAATGCATCTTGTTGTCTTGCATAGAGTTTGCGTGAAGTGTTCTACTACTATCATTAGACCAGTAATAAACAGGAAGGAGTCTCAGCAGTGCGCTATCGACAGTATAATGCACATTTTATAACACATGGGTGAGAGCATTATGTATTAGTTATAACACTTTCTTGAGGGATGCCGTTGACTTATAAGTGCAAGGCCTGAGGGCGTGAAGCACCCGAGTGGGAGTAGTAATAAATCAGTGACATCCCAAAAAGGAGGTGTTATAAGTGATGTATTTGCCAAACAAACAGAAGTGTGGGCAAATGTTAATTGGTTTCTTGCCAAACAAGGAAAGCGTTATATAGGGGGGCGCGGGCAAATTCAATGCATTATCATTCTTTAGGAGAGCTAGCGAGGAGCCAAGCGTACCAGGCAGAAACATCTGTACACTACCCCTCCTCTATGAAGGAGACGTCTTGCCTATCTCCTGCATAGTGATCGAAAGCGCCAACAAGACTTGGCTGCATGCATGGTGAATCATGCATCGGCAGAAGGTTTGCCCGATGGCACTGGAGGTGGAGGGAGCCAAGCTAGCTCAGAGGATCGAATCTGACTGTGGGACAGCATGATGGATCCGTGATCAGCTGTGACAGAACTGATTGTAATCTGAGTCTCTATGTTTGTTTGGTAGCTAGGATGCTTAGCCATGTTTCATGCAGTGCTTTATGAGGTGATAACAAAGAAGTGTGGAGATAGAATCAAGGAATTCAGGTTGAGTATCCTGGACTCCTGTAGGGTGCTTCGAATTCCATTAGTTTACCATGATTACTGGGTGTTTGGCTGCGTTTTGTGCAATGCTGTGGAATGGCAACAATTACATAATTATGCAAATATGATTCACAATTACCAGTCACTGCGGATGTTTTACTTCCGACCATCATTGCATCAACCAAACTAATGTTTGTACTTTTGTGGCCAGTTAGCCAGTCCTGGTCATACAGCCTCTACCACAAGCAGCTCCACATGTAAAATGTATACAACTCACACTATGCATGATTAAATGCATAGACTCACATAGTGGCAGCTAACAATATATCTGTGCAGAGGGCAGCACGTTGCAACACCAAACGGTGATGGTTACTAGCTGATTATACTGGAGTCTTGTGTTCCCCACCACATAACAATGTTCTATGGATTAATTAGAAGTTATGTACGTATAATAAGTAGCTACAGTTTCTTTCTCTTACTTTCATCCCTTGTAGTGCTAACAACTGTTCAGATGTATACCCAGATCTTGATTGCTGTCCCAGTCATGAAAAGACGGTGCAAGATCCTCCATTGCTGTATGACCTCCACCTTGACCCCAATGAGAAATATACACTCACTCCAAATGATCCAGAGTACAACCAAACCATAAGCATCATTTTACAGGTATTGTGTATGATATTATCCTGCATGAATGCAATATATACTGTATTAATAAACATGAAACCAAGAGTACTCTTAATATAATCCTAGAGAGTGTTTTAATCTCTGGAAATCCAAGCTGCACATAACCAGAGATAGATAGATGGGCCCTAAAAGCATGCAGCAGAAGATGTCATATCACCAAATTGCAATCTACGTACAGCTGTACAAGTAAATACATTTATTGAAGACATCTCTTACTTATCAGTTATAAGTCACAATCATTCCAATATTGTTTAGTGATGCCAATGAGTCATAAAATTATTCTGAGAATCTTCGATCTTCCTGTAGCATATGCATTGAAATTTGTGATCCTTGCCTTGTTATGCTCATATGCGATCTTTTACCTCTTGATCTGTTAGATAAAGGACCAGCTCAATGCTGAAATGGTGTGGGTGAATCACAAGTACTTCAAGGAGTGGATCCTTCCCTTACACCCTGTGCTAATCCAGAGTGCAATCCTTTCCCATCCTGCTGTCACACCTCTACAGCTACAACCACCATGTGCCCATCTCTGATGTAGTCCTATTATACACACTCAGTGGGAATTTTACTACCATGCATATATTTATAGGTATGCAATGTGCTGAATTCCTACAACAATTGCTTCTTTGCACTTACGTATGTGCACTATACTGCTTACAACATATCTATGCATGCATCATTGCAAACCAAAGTTGGAGAATACAGATGCCATTTTAGTTTGCAAACCCCATAATATGCAACGTGTAGCAACATCCACGTTTCATGCATTGAGCATGTCATTTCTGAATCAGTTATATGGTAGATTATAATACTGTATACTATATAGAACTTCTCTAACTAAACAAATGTGACCCCAATTGTATACTAGTTACGGTAATCATATGTAAGTAATGTAACAGAGATTTAGTCAACGCTGTTTTAGTTATTGGGACTGCATACATTAATTGAGTGAGCTCTCTTTTTTGGTAACACAACAATGTGCCCTGTGTCCTGTTCATGCATACACTGCAACTTAGCCTAACAGTGCCCTATAAATGGCTATGAGCAGTGATTCGACCAGAATGGGATTTTGTGACTCTCAGTGAATTGACGGCAGCAGTTCATGATAATACCAGGGATATTCTTTCTGTTGCTGTTTACTGTGAAGTCTTGCTTTGCTTCATCCATGGCTTCCAAAAAAGGTGATCTGAAGTGACCCCTGTACAAAGCACTGCAATAGCAAATTAATTTCTTTAATTACAAACAGTGAATGAACCTCTAAAGACATGCATCAGTCCCTGAATAGGGGCAGTGATCATGGTCATGACCTCAGCCGGAATTCGAAGGTCAAGTAGGCCAATCACTGTATCTGCACTATCTTTATAGACTAGCATACGTACATATAGTAGTATATGCTGCTCGCTCTTAGAGATTGCAAATTTCTGTACCATACACATGTTGTATAGCTATGAAGGTCAAAAAAACACCTCATTTGATCTGTGCACACAGTAAAGTTGAAAATTATGTTCAAAGTAATCGTCAAATTTAGCAAGGTGCACATGAATATAGGCTTAAGTTAATTATGGTAGATAGAATAAATGTAACACTGAATTATAATCACTCTGTATGGTATATTTAGGTTATTAATACAGTTCATACTTGCAGTTCCTAAACGAAATGAAAGCAATATCAATAGACACACTGGTGGCTAGTTACAGTGGTCGCTATAGTTACTGCGGTGCAGTGAAGTGTGCCTGTGGATAGGGTAGAGGCATATCTGGTGGCTGAGCAGGGTATGGCTGCTGTGGGGGGTAGCCTGTGGGGAGGGTACCGCCTGGAGTGGGGTATGCTGGGGGCAGTGCTCTACCAGCTACTGCGGGGTAGGAAGGAGGGAGGGTGCCTCCTGCTGTGGGGTAGATGGGGGGCAATGTTTCAGCAGCCATATGCATTGGGGGATAGGAAGGAGGAAGGGCATCTCCTGCTGTGGGGTAAGGTGCAGGTACAGTGTAAGTGACAGGGCAGTCTCCCTGCAGAGTGCACATACGATCCCAGCTTGGGTTGTAGTCAGGCATTTTGGTGCTGTGCTGTACATCAAGAGTAGTTGTCTGGCTGACAATGGCCACAGCAGGTGGTTGTACCATGGTCACCCTAGCTGTGCTGCTGTCAGAATGACTGTTCTTCTTCTTCTTCTGATAGCAGCAGCAAACAGCAACACATACACATACTGCCAAGCAGATACACAGTCCACCAGCTACTACACCACCCACTGCTCCTCCAACAATGGCTGCAACATTCACTGTAAAATGAATGGGGAATTGAGTAACAGAGATATACATAAAGATATATAATGACAGTGATGTGTAAACCTAACCTATTAAAACATCTCAGTACAGTGAGAAGTCCACAAGAATAAAACATTACATGGATACAAGTACTAGATATAACTGACTTGTTACGATTCAAACAGCAGCGATTGGCGTTTGAATTCGTTCGCTGTCGAATGAATTTACCGAACGAACCGGACTGAAGTTACTATAGAAACCAGAGAACACGCTCTTCTCGGAGCACAAGGCAAAAGACTAGAAGCGTCGCAAGAAAAAGGCTGCCAGCGGCCTCTCGTACTGAATAAAGCGTCGGCGCCGCTTGAGTCGGCACTACGGCAGATGATTAGAAGTCCTACAAGCAGCGTATGAAGGGAGAACTTTCTTTTTAGAGAGTGTAGTAGGATTTAAATAACTGGAGAACTTGGGAGTGGCGAGACCTACCTTCAAGTTGACCCATCAAGTGAACTCGGGAAAGGGACTTGAGTTTCTCTATCACTAAAGACATTACATGCACAATTACATGTCACTGCCATAAAAGTACACGTGCAGTGCTGTGCTAGGCATAAATTTATGTTGATGACCATGCTTCCAAGTGCCAAGCACTCATCATTCCAGAGCCAATGTTCATGAGAAAGTTTACAAGGTGATGAACATCAAAGGCATTTTGCTAAAGCAG
The DNA here is from genome assembly GCA_964019415.1 of Ianthella basta. Lineage (NCBI taxonomy): Eukaryota > Metazoa > Porifera > Demospongiae > Verongiida > Ianthellidae > Ianthella > Ianthella basta. The sequence continues at coordinate 3,491,188 of OZ025878.1, forward strand.
TAAACAAAACGTTTGTTTAAGGCTAGAAAGTGATTGGGTTAGCAAATAAGAGCCCCATTCGACGCAGTGTGTTATGAGGTGTGAAAGCGTAAACAGTGGCGTTATGCGAAATTAGCACACTGCAGCTTGCTTTGACGTATGGCTTCCTCATGTAACAATATAGCTTTGAAGCAAGCTATCACATGCACAGGCAGGCATGCATGTATGTCAAAATTGTAACATGATGAATAAAATGCCCAATGGGCTCAATATTCATATTAATTGGCGAGCTGAAAGGCGAGGCAAGTAATCGTGATGCATTGTCGTCCCCCATATGTATGTATGTATGTATGTATGTATGTATGTATGTATGTATGTATGTATGTATGTATGTATGTATGTATGTATTTATATCCGCAGCTTGTGTAATGAAATTCTATGCTTGTGTATGTATATCCACAATGCTTGCACAGTATATACAATCATATACTCGCGTATGTATATCTGTCACACTTGTGCAATGCTTGCACAGCAACGAGGCCAAAATGAGCCCTGGGGAGACAATTGCACTGGAGGCAGGTCCGCACACAGCAAGTGCTGATTGCAAGTTATTTGGCCCTTTGGCTGCTTAGACACCTCTCGCTGCCGCACTGGTGTACTATGCTATGAACAAAGGCGAAGCCCACTATCCTGCAAGATGTCTTCTCATCTGTAAGTTGGCCATTGAAATACCTAGCACTCTCGAATGAATTGCCTTTGATGGACACCAATGAAGCTACGATTCTGTGCACCTTCGCACACTTGGACTCATGCTCAAGGGTGCTGTTGCCTTCAAAGTCACCTGCCAAATGCATCCAGCACCCAGCCATGTCGCTCATGCTTTCCACAAGTCCAGCCATTATATATATAAGGACAAAGGAGCTTTCATCACCGTAAGACAATAGTCGTACCGACTATTAAAGACTTGTGACACAGCAAGTATGCACACGAACACTACATCAGCTGCTTGGAGCTGAACTTGCTAACAACTGTTGCTACAGCACCTGCACTTGGGCCACTATGGACAGCACAGAGCGAACACACGCTCAAATGCACTGATCAGAGGCCAATGCCTCCGCTGAACATCAGAAGGAAAAATTAGGCGATGGCCTAACAACAAGCGCTTCCTTCTTACTACATGTTAGTTAATTTGCCAGGACAGCTAGTTATAGCATGTGTATACGTTTATTAGGGCTATTCACCATTTTAGTATTACAAAGTTCTGAACATGTGCATTTTAAATTGCATTGCATCTATCAACTATTTTGTCTGCCAGCTTTTTAACTTATCTCCGCACTTTTCGCACTCACGCTTCTTTAATTGGCCAGCAAGCTTCTTACATTTCCAATGTATGCCCTAGTATAAGTCAATATGCTATTGTCAGGTTTTTATGGATTACCAGTATGATATGAAAGTGCTACATTACGTCTTCATACAAATTAAACAAAGTCATACCTAAAACTAAGTTAAGTAATGATAAGTTAATATGCTATTGTCAGGATTACATGGACAAGGAGGAAGAGGTCAGCTAACTAAATGCAACAGGTCCTAGGAGATAGAAGGTACAAAGTGCTGTACCATGATCCAACAGTAAGGACTGATCATAAGATAGCTGAACATCTGAAGAGCCTCAAGGATGTGGCTATATTGATGACAGACTTTGAGATCAACTGATGCCAAGGTACTCCAATCCCCCCCAGATGTATGGTTCACCAAAGGCACATAAAGAGGGATGTCCAACGAGACCCATAGTCTCAGCCATTGGTTTCTCTTTGTATGGTCTTGCAAAAGAGCAATCATAGATCTTAGCCCCCACTGAATGGGCACATAAAACACACGGCGAAGAACTCCACTGCCTTCACTGAAAGAATCTGAGGGTTCCAATTCGATCCAGAGGATCGGCTGGTAAGCTTTGATGTGACCACCCCTTTCACCAAGAACAGCTGAACAAGGGTCAGACATTGAGTGAAAGAACAGCATCCCTGTTAGCCAACTGGTGGGACTTGTACAACTGGGCCTTCAAACCATGTACTTCCAGTTTCAAGATGACTACTTTGAGTAGATGGATGGTGCAGCCATGGGTTCTCCTCTCTCACCAGTCATTGTTAATACCTTGAACAAAAGGCCATTCAATCAGCAGTGCTCCAACCCAAACTTGGGCTCAATAATTATGTTAACGACACATTCATCATATGGCCACAGGGGAAGGAGCATCTGCATGCCTTCCATGAGCACCTAAACTAACAGAATCCAAACATTCATTGAGGAGGAGAAAGAGGGTCAGCTAGCCTTTCTGGATGTCTTGGAAGCAGGCAGGATGTCTACCTCAGTTACCAGAAGCCAATAAACACTAACCACTTCATCCCTTTCAACTCCCACCACCACCCACGTGTCCTCACGGGGGTCATAAGGTGCATGAGAGACAGGGCTTACCAGGTGTGTGATGCAGATCATAGACAGTAGGAGCTACAGCACTTGGAGAAAGTGTTCACAGCCAATAGGTTAGCCATAAATGTAGTGAAGTCAAGCCTATCCATACAAACCCCCTCAACCCCCCCCCCCCCCCCCCCACCACCCATTGACACTTCTCAGAAAATCCACCCCTTCCCCCCCCAGAAAGAACCCAAATTAAGATACTCTGCCTCCCTTATGTATGTGAGAAGCTAGAGAAGGTGTGTGCACCCTTTGAGATCAAAACCATCTTCAAGCCACCCAACACTTGGAGACAGTTCCTGATGAAGAAGAAATTGCCTGAGGAGAAGAAGAGATCGGTGGTCCACCAGGTCCCCTGCAAAGGTTGACCAGAGGACCATGAGGAATGCGAAGACCCAATTGGCTGAGCACAGACAAGCAGTACGACAAGGAGATGACAAGATTGGAATCGATGTGCATATACAGAAGTGCAATCACCCCATTGATTGGGAAGGTGCCCGAGTTAAGCAGGCGATCAACAATTACTGGAGAAGGAGAACTGCAGACGTCATCCTCATCAGGCAGCAGAGTCCCACCATGAACCTACCCCAATAGAGATTCCATCTCCCTCAATATGGAACCCCATCCTTGACATCGCGTAGTCAACATCCTTTCCTGCCGTGACTGTCCTTTCCCATCATCATTTAATTATATTCATTTAATAACTTCCTGTCTTTACACTCATCTCACTGCATGACGTTATTAGCTCACTGGGTGTTACTTTTATTAGCTCCCTCTCCCTCATTCTTCAGTTGCTCAGCTGGCAAAGACCCACATGCAGGTTGAAACATTATGAATTGCTGCATGACATTTATGTTGCGTGAATTGCTCAAACCCCTCTTCGTTCACATATGATGCAACAATGAGCCTCTACAATATCAATATTGGGTGTTTATGGATTCATGGCACTATATGAAAGGGCCACATTAATGGCTTCATGCAAATAATACCAAGTCTTACCGTTAGTACAGACAATTCCAACGTCCTCAAAGTGGAAACAGTTATGCCTCCCAATATCAGCATGGTTGCAGTCAATAAGTCGCGACTCCGACCCACTGCACCCCACATCATCCAACCAGATGGTCTGAGAAGATGATCCAGAGCCAAACTGAGAACTGTCATTACACCAACAAACCCCATTTGTCTACAAGCAACTGCAGCATCAGAGGCATCCCAACTATCATCACAGACTGTTCCCCATCGTCCATTGTAGTAAAACTCCAGACGACCTCCAAACTGAGTGCTCCTTGTGTTCACCAACCTCAGGCCACCATTGCTGACTGCTGCAATGATATGCAGGAGGCAATAATTATGTAAGGTGGACTGCTAGGGCATGGTTATCACAATGCATGCATTACATAGCTAGTTGCTGATCATGAATGCGGTTTAACTTATTTGTTTGACAAGTACTTACCACTGCTAGAGCAGATTGCGGATGCATCTTCAGAGTGGGAGCAAGAAGCACTACTGCTTCTGCAACCATCCAGGCTACCCTCAGTTCCAGTGCAGAACCAGTCCCTATCCCACTGTCCACCTGATCCCTGGCCAAAAGCAGCTCCCCTTATTGCCAGTATGGCATATCCATACCCCAAATGTCGACAGACCACTTCTGCTTCTTTAATGTCCCAGGAATCATCACACACAGTCTGCCACTCCCCACTGCGGTAGACCTCCACACGTCCTTCATACTGGTTTCTACCACCAACAAGACGAATGGCAGAGGAGTCACCCAAAGGAGAGGACATTGAGCCTAGAGTGAAGAGGGAAGCATTTAACTGATAGCACATTACTAGTTCATACATGCAGATGCTATATCTTACATACAATCTGAGTCCATTGCAAACCAAATAACACACTTCTATTCATACTTCACTCTTTGCACCCACACGTACATCTTCAGCGCGACTACATCAATGCATGTCCTTAAATAATAGCTACTATATACAAGGAGTGGAGAAATCCCTTTTAAGAGAGGGAATGTGCCCAAAATGTTAACTTTTTAATTTCCACCGTCTGTCTCATGAGGCTAGCTATATATAATTATGTATGACATTGCACGTATATAATTATAGTAATGGTGCTTAATGGGCATACTACGTGACTGAACAGTTAAACTGTTCAGGTTGACATGCCTTAGCTGGAGCTAAGATGGCATGCACAATTCTTTAATTGGCATCTCCTTGTGGTCAGTGTGGCACCTAATAGGTAGCCTAGGCCTTGTAGACAGGTAGAGGGTACAGAGGGAGGTGTAGGCAGGATGTTAGGAAGAAGAATCAATAGGGCCATGAGCGGGAGAATGGCAGACATGAAATTTTGGCAGTAAATATTAATACTGCAATACTTAAAGTACATAATTATACATCATGATATTATACCTAAGTGCTGGTATTGTAATGTTCATACCCAACTTGGTATTGCCCACCACTGCTTTACACAAGAAACAACAAGTCTCACCATTTATACAAACAATTCCAACATCCTCACTGTGGCCACAGTCATGCCACCCAATGCCATTATGGTTGCAGTCAATAAGCCGTGACTCTGACCCAAAGCACCCCAAATTATCCAGCCAGATGCTCTGAGAAGAGGAACCTGAACCAAACTGAGTAGTGATACTCACACTTACACCAGTAAACCCCATTTGTCTACAAGCAACTGCAGCATCAGTAATATCCCAGCCATCATCGCAGACTGTTCCCCATCGGCCATTGTAGTAAACCTCCAGACGACCTCCAAACTGGGTGTTCACAGTGTTCACTAACCTCAGGGTACCATTGCTGAGGGCTGCAATGCAAGATGGGTAATATGTACAACAGGAGCTGCCAAACTGATAAAATTTATCATACACTCTAGAGTGCTGTGATGTGACAGGTACACACTTGAGACTACTATAAAGCAGGTCTTGTATGTGTAAGGTCTATTTAACCCCATTATACATAGTGGTCTCTTTTTAACATTAAATTCTAACCATTCTCTGGGGGGGGGGGAGAGGGGGGGGGGGCAAGTAAATGGCTGCTCTCCCCAAGGAGAGCTCTCCTGATTTTCCCTGGCTATTGGCGAACTGCACAGTCCATCTCTGATGGTACCGGCTACGTGTAGGCAGTCGAGACACTGTGGCAAAGGAAATAAGAGTTTGGCCGTGGATACAGTTGTGCAAAGAAAGGCTAGGTGGCAGCTGGTAGTGGAAATATAGGCTGCGAATCTGGAGCGAGAAGTGTGGACACTTTCAAATGTGTACCACAGTGAAGGAAATCCAGGTTCAGGTGGGTAACGCCCCTGAGCATCACGCAATTCCATCAGTGCCAGTCAAGAATATGGCGGATAGCATGAAGTGTTTTGTGTGTTGTGAATCATCACCAACTTGTGACTTGCTAAGTTTGCACTGAAAAGTTCAAGTGAAAACAGCAAGAGTAAGTTGGTTTTCCAAAAACGAAGATAGAAGACATGTGTGCCATCCAAAAACACGGTACTGAATTAGTCATTCCGACAGCAGTCCAAGCTCCTACACCAGAGTTTTAAGCGGATCGATTAGCTACATAGGCCATGCCAGTTACCAAGTTACTGATAAGCACAACACTCTAATGGACATAAACACTGCTTCTTTTTGTATAACCCCAGAGTGCTGTAATAGGTCAAAGTATGCATGTATGTAGCCATTCTCTACAGAACCACGAATATTCAATCCAGTTTACTGTTATGGCATGAGTACATGACTGATCTGTATTACTTACTACACATGTTATTAAAGGAGCATGATGGCTATTTATGAACATAATATATTTTATAACTATGACAACATGGCATGGCAAGCTAGTGTGTACAAATGTTGCAACTTAAGGTAGTAGGTATGGCTAAAGTGACCAAATTAGTTGGCCTTCATTTGTAGTGGTTGAGTTATCTTCATCATCAGAAATCTTAACTCAAAGTTCCAAGTCTGTACTTCCATGCTGTCACAAGTTATTGAAGAATGAAAATTCGGCAACTTGTGTCAAACTCTAAGTGTTGGTCTGAATTGTAATAGCTGACTGCTGGCAGTAGGAATGCTTAAACATAGGTACGGAAGGTGACAGGTGTGAAATGAGGTGTGAAAAAACAACTATTTGGCCCTCTAAATCAACGGCGAGGGAAGTATTGCAGACTTAGGCCTCTTCTTGGCGATCGTTCCTCTAGCAAAGCTGGGAAGTTACTGGATTCTGCGTTACAAAGGTTGTTCCTAGCGTTGGGTTAGGTAGCAAGTACAAAATGTTTCAATGGCACCTACTCTGGCATACCACTGTGCGTGTTAAAGGTGTTGCAGAGCTATCTATTCAAAAGCGTTACAACCGACCCAAATACGGTTTGCTTCATCGTGTAGAGCATTATGTTGGGCAGATTTCTATGGCAACGATAATGGAAAATGATTTCTGTGATCGAGTTATCGCAAATCTTGTAAGTTAGAAAGAGATAGAGAATAACTCCACAGCGAGATGGAAACTGGTAAATCGCTGCCATAGGCTTGTGCACCCATGTCGATAGATTGTATATCCCAGGTTTGGTCCATCTCAGCCTTTCGGGGTAGAAGAAGATCAATTTTCCCTGCAGTTGCATGACTTCAATCAAGGTGATAAATTTTGACTTTCACTTAGATTATCTCAAAGGAATCACTGATCAATTAATGAGTGACGCCAAATAATGGGAAATTTACCTGTTTATCACATTAGTAATAATCAACCTTGATGGAATTATGGTTTGAGAGTTACATAGGCAAGAGTAATGTACCCTAAAGGAAGCTTTTAGCTGTACCTACTACCTTAGTAGATTATAATTGTAATGTTAATAGTAATGTTCCAAATGATACTGGTGAAGCTCTTCAGGTAAGCCTTATCCAGCAGGAGTCAAAATAGCATGTACTTATGCAAACTATTGTTGACATTTTTATTGTCACTAACACATCTTAATGCCTTATTCACTACTACAAGCTGGATAAAAATTTTAACAGGTACCAATTTTATCGAGTAGTGCAAAATTGCTAAAAACAATTGTACCCGCTAAACTTTGTGCACAGGCCAAAATCCTCATAAAACTTGAAAATGGCTAAAATTTGCACCAACCAAATCCAGGACTTCTGAAACCGCTATACATAATTATTTAGGTGCCATTAAAATTTGTAGACGTAACGAATAATGCTTGCATATAACATCCAGAAATTAACCCTAACCCTAAACTGTAAGAAGACCTAAATAGGCTAATGCATGCATGACTACTACTAATTAATACATCAATTTATGCACAGACATAGCCTTGTCATTAATATGCTTTGTCATTGCTCACGATCTATTTGCCTATGTAATGGTGAGCCAATGATCAACGGCCTGGGATCACCGTGAGGGAGCGTGCACGCAACGGTTATGGGTACACTGGGAAACTGCACCGAGCATGAAGGCAATCACAAACTGAGCACATGCTCCTATATAGGATACCAGACAACATAACGAAGAAGACAAAGTGTGTTCATGGCCTGCACTACTGAAAATACATTCATAGTAACAAGCTAATAATTAATTGCATGACATAGAATCAACACATAAAAAACAAGTGACAGTCATGTGACATATGAAGCCACACTCAGCTTCAGTCGGGCATACACTCAGCTTTGTTACACCTACCATTGAACAGCGTAGCAATGAATCTGAAAGTGTGCCTGCACTTATAAGCTTGTAGTGCTGTTTCAATCCTGCTCCAAACCGACAGCAACATAATGCAATATGATGCAACTATAGTTATATCCAATGTGTAAAGGTGCGTATATTTTGGTCTGTACACAAAGTTTAGCAGGTACAAGCAATTATTAGTGATTTTGCACTACTCGCTAAATTTGCTAAAATTGTCATAACAATGAAGCCCAATGATTGTCCCTTATATATGGGCTAATGTCAGCTACAGTACTGAAAATGAAGACTATGTATTGTCATAATAACTCGCTCACTTTCGACTACAATAAACCAGAAACATTTTCGAGTACTAGACGTAGCGCAGGGGCCTCTCATGATCATTATCACTAGTATGGAAGCATTCTGCCATGTAGGCTTTGATTTTTATTGATTCAGGACATCCACAGTGTCAAACATCAGCCGATTGTTTGCCAGTCAAAAGCACGTACACAACGGCGCCATGCAGCCTTGAATCCCAAATTACGTAACGTAATATCTGGTTACTAATCGACTGCTGTGAGCAATTTGATGGCATGCATAGAGACACACTAGAGGGGACTATAATATACATCGGCATATTCCTACCTTGGGTCTAGTCTGCCGGCATACAGTACAGCTCACAGTCGACACTCAATTAAACAAAAGGCGGTTATAGTATTGGAAAATTACGTAGCTAGACATTTCAGCCCCATCACAGTAGCTAGAACACCAATAAAGCTATAATTATAGTGCCGGCACAGAATTAGTGGTTTGCCAGTTCCCTCATACATTTCTATTGCTATTCGCCCATGTTCAAGTACACGAGGCAGTTTGGAACAGTACAAAGCGAGCTAGGGGAACTCTGACAATTAACGGTCTACGGATTATTAATTTTACTGCCTGCACCGGTGAGAAAGCGGCTAGCTACGTTACATAAACACATGAAGATTAACTAAGACACAAGACACTTACCTTGGACTTTCCATGACAAGAACAAGACACAGATAAGCGAAAAAAGATACATTTCGATGTGTCAATATGTGTGTTTTCTCAGTTTCTTCAGAGCAATAGAGGATATGCAACGTTCACGGCTGTTTCAATTGTATTCCGCGTGTACAACTTAGTAATTCTTGCGCAATAGCAAAATGGCGCCCATTTCCCTATGCTGGCCATGTACAATCATAGCTGCCAAGGTGAAGAATTCTGTAGGCTTGAGATTAGGTAGTATCCGCACTGTACTATATGGTAGGTAACATCTGCTCTAGAGCCAAGGTGAAGAGCTTCCCAAGAGTAAGGTTGTAAAAAATTATAAATAATTGTAATTATATGCAAACGTCATAGCAAAATGGCCGCCACGAAGCGTATCAAGTGTTTTGGCATTCCAGTCAAGTGCTCAGTACAATAAATGATACTACAAATGTAACAAATGGAACTTCAAGTCTGTATGAGAGTCAGATTCTTACATTAGCAGAGCTAAGTACTTTAATAGTAGGCAACAGTCGGAACTTGAACTCTCTTCTTGTCTGTTCGCTGTCCCTGAGGCTTGAGAATTGCCAATCCAGGCGTGAGAGCTTGAGGAACCAGCGGGAGGCTTGCGACTCAATCCCAGGGCGCGAGACTTGGTAGCATGACATTTAGCTTCCTTAAGCTTGCAAAGACATCGAGCTGCTTTGTGTGCAGTCTGACTGCAGTCTAACAGCTAGTAAAAGACTCTTTCTTAATTAGGAGGCTTTTCCCTGCCTACAGCTTGTGTAAGGAGGTCTTGCGGGTGTCTCCTGCATGGCTAACAGAACCCTACAAGGTCTAAGCATTCTTGGCCGCCGTTTCCATGGCAAGGGTCATATATGCAGATTTCTTGAATGTCAGGTGCTCCTCTGCTAAAAGGCATTCTTGAACTGTGGGATCCTCGATCCCACACACCAGTCAATTGCATAACATATCCTCTAGACTTGCACCAAAATTACAGAATTCTGCAAGAGATGATGATCACAGTTGTGCAAGGTATACCTAGCAACCTAGGCTTTGTACATGTGTCAGTAACAGCAGTGAAAATGAAACTTAAAGGACATGCACCAACTTTATACAACAATTTTCAACTGTCACTCAATGAACTTGTGCATCTTTGACATAATGATTTACAATGCAGGTAAGCTGCATTGACTGTATTGGATGTGTGTGTGTGTGTGGGGGGGGGGGGGGGGGGGGTAATGAAGTTCATAAAAGAATGAAATAACTCATGTTCCTCTATAATGCATGTGGATGCCGACATTCTTGCTCTTAGGCTAACATACCAACAGCGCTAATTAACCTTGCTGTGTTTTCTGAAGTCATAGGTTTTGCAATAACAGTGATAAGGTCAGGCCCAGTATGGGTTGTTTGAAAGGTTATGCACGACTGCATACTCCATTAAGCGAGTGATCTTTCTTCATTTTGATGACACTACAATTGTGTGCCCTATTCCATGTTCATGCATGCACTGCAATTTAGCCTAACAGTGCCCCATAAATGGCTACAAGCACACAACACTGTACAATGTTATGTTAAAAGACTTCTATTGAGAGGGGGCTGCCCTACAGAGGTAGACAGCAATGCTTTAGCATTCTTTGGACCAGGGAGAATGGCTGTTTTTGAGAGGTGGCTGCCTAACACACACTGTTAAAATTAGGGAGTGATGATCACACCCGTTAATTGGTGTGAATTGGTTGCCACTGTGAGCACACCCATTTACAGTGTGATGTTCACTCCAACCATGCAGTACACAACATACAATTTTTATGTGAACAGTTTGTAAGAGACTAATCACTTCATGGTACATTTCACTACAGATAGTACACAACATACCACCTGCATGGTGGGATTGTTTGTGGTGACATAAGTAACTAATGGTACATTAAAATGCACACTTAGTTTGACAAGGTTCTCCCACTGTACACAACATACTATCAGGCTAAGCTGTATCCTGGGTAGCTATATATGCACTTAGATAGCTTGTAGGATTCCAAGTAAACTCTCATCTTTGTGTATGAATTACTTCAAAGTCTCTTAATCTATCAGAAATGATGTGAACAACAGTGTGAATACTGGTGTCAGCGTGAGCGTCACACTAAAGTAATAGTGTGACTGATCATACCCTTGGTGTGAGCACTGAGTGGTGTGACAGTCACACCATACTTTTCGCAGTGCACAGTGACCATCTTAGACCGGTTCCACTGTACTAACGTTTGGTAGCTATGTAGCTAGATCCCAGCCAGCAGTATGTGGACATGCATACAGTTGAATAAACAAACACAGGACACTTACTTTGACTTTTGCATGAGAAGAATAAGCTGCAGCAGAGCCAAAACAGACACATACAGATGATTCTCATCATTTGTCTCCACAGTACATTCAATGGACCACTTGGCATAATTAACATGGATGCTTTGTATATATTATTTTCTATGTTTGTTACTCTACAATTTCATGAACCCATGGAAAGTCCAAAATGCTGTTCAAGGATGATGTCGGGTTCTTCCAGGGTAGACATGGAGGGATTCAAGGATTGTATAATGCAAGCTTAAGAAATTGCAAATGGCATGACGATTGTGCTTCTTTGCAAACTGCATGGTGTGCACGGGTACACATACAGCCTCTGCTATTCCTTTTATATAATTTATATATATGCTTGTCATGCTATTATAAATAGTAAAAATGTGAATACCATAATTAATACAATATAATGAGTTGAATTATGTACATGGTGTACAGCTCATGACCATATATAAGGTGTATACAGTGCAAGTTATATATATATATATATATATATATATATATATATATATCTAGGATTGGCTAGGAGAGCACCTTTAGGATAATAATGACGTGTTGGGCAGGAACTGGCTTTAATTAATAAAAATAAGATGGCCTGATGGGTAGATGGCCTGTTGAGGAGAAAGGAGTGAATGACACCTCTTACACCTGACACAGGAGCAGTGCACACATGCACATGCAGCATAGTATTGTGCTATAAACAGTCAGTAACACATGCACCAGGTGCAATTTCAAGCTTGCCAGGAATGAAACGTAATGTCTCCCACTTACCCAGGGTACATATCTCCCGAAGCACAACTCCATCAACCACCTGTAGAAGAAAAGCGCAAGATGATTGGATCATTCCAGAAGACAATATATACCACAATGCTGCACATTCTGCAAGACTCACACATCTGACTTCTCAGAGTAGAGTTTATTGGTCAGTGATTCTGGAGCCATCCTGCAGCAAGGCAGGTCAATGCAGCATTGGGAGACATAAAGCTCCTTCACTTCACGAGAGAGGCCAAAGTTGGCCACCTTCAAGTCCCAGGCATCTAAGGCAGCCCAAAGCTTCAATGCCATAAAAGAGAACAGATCACACCATGGAGTTACTATTATTCACCATTCTATTTGGTCAGGTGTTGTGTGACGGGTCATTCCGCTCAGATTCAAAACGTCATCTAAGGCACACCCTAAATACTTGTACTTCATAACCATAAGAATTACCTCTCCCCCAAATAAAGAACTCATGGTCCCATTGCAGATATGATCTCCTCCTGAAATGAATGATGGCGGATTTCTCAACATGAGCTGAGAGCCATCTTCACTACACATCATTGACCATAGAACATCAAATTCACCTCCAGTATCCACTTCACTCTCTATTGACCACCCAGCAATGATTCAAAGTAAGACCTCTGCTCTCACCCTGTTGGTCATACACCTCCTCCTTGCCTAGGTTGACCCTATGCCTACACTTATTAGTCAAACCAACAGCCCTGACACACTTCCAAAAATCCCCAGAACTAGCATTCTCTTTCAACTAAGTTCTCATACTCTGTCCATACTCTCTCTTTCACCCTATGTACAGCTTTAACATGTCTTCCACTTCTCTAGATACACTTTCCAATTTTCACTTTTATCCTCACTATATTTACTTTGCAGCCAAGCTGATGGAACCTTAGCTTACCAACCAACCTTCTCAACTCCACCAACTGCTTACCGAACCATGCTTGAATTTTCTCACACTTACTCCTCACCTTCACCAACCCACTTGCCATCAACCACATTACATTTGCATAGACAGAGTCCTTTTTCAACTGATCATTGTCAATTGATTAGAACTCCAATTGATAGCAGTACCTTCGCCCGACTGGTAGTCCCTAGGTACTATAAAGTGTCTGTTAGTCCCACCCTCAGCAGCACTCTTTATCTTCTTGGCCTGCATGCATCCACCAATTTCCAGCCAAGGCCAAATTCCACATCAGAACAGAGTGATCAGGAATTTTCTGAGCTTCAAAGTCCACACATCCCTCCTTCTTACACTCTCCCATAGTCTTTATCTGGAACTGACTAGCCAGATTTATGCCCCCGGTTCGCCTGCACTGGCCTTCCATGGCATTAGCTACAACAGGGCCCAATACGCATACAAGATCTGGCTGCAAACTCCAAGACACCAGGAAGTAAAAGTTGGCCGCCAATTGTACGGCGACTGTATGCAGTTATTGTATCTTACAGGAAGGACTGCTCACCATAGAAAATGGGGGTTTATACTGGTGCACCTTGTATTACTTCACTAACCCACTGGCGCACCCACCACTGAAGGCAAACTTTCGTACAAGTGCTCCACCACCACCACTGACTGCCACATTCACATAATATCATGGTGAGACAAATGGTTATAGGGCAAGGCATTTGTACACAATCCTGCCAAATGTGGGCTAGCATGAAACTGCACAACTGCCAGCACTGACTGCTACATAGAAATATAGCCAACATCACTATACACCTATAATGTCACGTGCCTAAGTATAATTATAATATTATATGCAACCACCACAAGCTACCATCCCATGGTACCACTTCCAGGACACCACCACCACCACACACTGCAAATTGCAATCTGCACATGCAGTATAAGTGCCATTGCTTATATGAACAAGGCCAGGATGCAGCAACAGCTTTGCAACTTGCACTTGTGCACTATATGCGAACTGTGTTCTGCCCAAGTGCAAGTTGCATACATTTTGCTGCATCCTGCTCCAACTTGTGCCGTTCGACTAGCACCAACACCATACTTGCATTTATTATGGTCCCCTCACCGCATGCCAATCGATGCTGGTACCCGGTACCCCTGACCTTCCGCAACTTGCGCTGGTGTTTTCCCTTTCATCAACTAGCGCAAACACTTGTGCACTCAGGGTGGTTACTCTCGGCAGCTTGCACTGGTGGCCTTGTTCATATAAGCACTGGTGCATAAAATTATACTGCATGTGCAGTTTGCAACTTGCACTATGTGGCGGTGGTGGTGGTGGTGTATATATAGCACAAACACTCTACCTGCACTCGGGGTGGTTACCCTTGTCAACTTGCACTGGTGGTCTATTATATCTATATATATATATATATAGAATGATTATTAGAGTGACCGCAGCATGAGAATCAGAGGCTGCTCAGCCAAGGTAGGCTTACTGGTCACTGAAAATCTTTTTTTACAAAAATTAGCTTGCAGGTGAAAGTGGATAGGTGAGTATACATAGTGATCTATCTATATATATATATAGATATAGATACCCATAGAGAGTGTATTAGCTGACCAATGTGTATCAAGGTATGTACTCTAGGTATTACTAGTGGGGGATTACTGTGAGGCCAAACCTCGACCACTTGGAACTGCATATTTTAGCAGTCCAACCTTATATTGTAACTTTAAGGTAACTTATAATTTAACAGGTACAGATTATGCATGGCGAATTCACCGAGTGATGATAATTACTATCATAGTACCTGCTAAATTTTGGTACGGGAAAAACTTTTCATACACAATGAACTTAATTGAAAATCACTAACTCAGTAGTCACCAAATCATGGACTGTATGAAAATATTAAATTTCGTTGCCTCTACAATTTGTAGTCTTGATGGAACAATTAATTGTTACTGATGGACTGACAGCCAAACAAAAACAATCTTATAGAACATCCCCCAGATTCACATCATCCAATACGATGCATTTTGAATTGATTTGTGCCACCATGTAGTTAACCATTGTGGACAACAGACAAACAAAAGACGCACAATATATTATTATAGATTCGAATCAATCATGAGTACAATATATATATACGTATAGTAGGGTTATGAATTCTGTCTGTGTAATCAGTGCAAGTTCCATTACTTTCCGAATTGTAAGTGCCCCTCTCTATTTTGAAAATAGAATGCGGATTTACTGTGAAGAATGAAGAAAGATGAGGCTAAAACAAACTAAAAATTCAGTGAAGGAAAGTTAGAAGGAGCAGAAGAGGAAAGAGCTAGCTAGTTAAGGGAGGGCTTGGTGGGGGACTATATTTAATCAGAGAAAGAAAGTGAAGAAGGCAAGGCAGGAAGGTTCACTGAGGATGGTTTAGCCAAGCAACTACTGAAGCTAGTGGGCAAGAGGAAGATACAAAAGCAACCAGTTTTAAAATCACTGCAAACTAGGAACCATTAGCTACAGCTAGTAATTTTGCAAGCTTTAGATTAGTTATATTGCTGTAGATTATGATTAACAGAAGTGCTTGACTGTGCCTCGCTTCCTTACTGTCTAACCTCTGTATACAGTGAACTTCGTATCTCTAAGACAGCTCCTCTGATTTCAAGCCCCTTGATGTTTTACATATACTCGTCAGCTGGCTGGAGAGCTTTCAAATTAACTAGATAAAGCAGAATGAAGAGATCATTTTTAAGGTATGTATATTTAAATTCAGCTATGATTCAACAACTTGCATTATATGTAGAATCTTAAATAATGCACTATTCCAGCTCTTATGTGCATGCACAGAAAGCAGAATCTGTGAGGGAGTGCGCACTTCAAGGTTGACCCAATTGCAGAAGACCCAGGCAATGCCCATGCATAGTAATTTGTCAGTGAAGAAATTGGTCTATTCATCTCTGTGATATCATAGCTTTTATGACCACAACATCAACCATTGTGGTGATTGAGTCCCTGCATGTGTGCTGTTTGTGTCTGTAGCCCTCTTGCTTCTTCTTCCTCCATCCATCCCTCTCTCCTTTAACTACACTCTAGCTCCCTTGTGTTTCTGTGTGCATGCACACATGATTATTGTGAGAAAAGTATGATTGTGTGCATGATGTGTTTATTTCAATTTCAAGATATGATGCTGTTTGTAGGGCATGTTTACGTGCTGCTCATGTATGTTGTCTGCTGCTAGCATGTGTGTACAAATAATAAAAAAATATAAGTGATGCCGTGTTCAGTCAACTTGAATTTGTTTATGTTAATTTTTCCTGTAAGTGGGCTCACAGGCTCACTCGTGTAAGCACAGTTAAATAATAATTTTATTTATTTGCCGTTGCTAGGTGGTTGCTATGTTTATTGAGTGACTATAAAAGTGCTACTTGCAGTGAGAGGTGACAATATGTTATCAGACAGCGATTATATCTTATTGGAGAGTGATTATATCTTATAAGAGAGCAATTATATTTTATTGGAGAGCAAGAATATCTAATCGGGTTCACGAAAATATCTAATCGTGTTCACTGTAATTCAATCAATAGCAACAACACTTTACAGGCAAGCATGCAGTAACTCATGCTGTAACTCGTACACTACCCAACTATTAATATGGTTGGGTTTTGAATATCTATGGTGCCACTGTAGTTTCGGAAAAGGGCGCAAAAAGCTTCATCCTATTGGAAGAACTGCGCAAACTGATTACTGCCGTTCTACCGTACTGCAGCTGTCGAAATTTGTGCGTCATTTAATGGTGGCCGATTCTTCCGCACGAGAGGACCCGGTCACGGCGGAAAGAATCTCAAGTAGCTAGCTAGCTACCGAACGAACAGAGACTCAGAT
Organism: Ianthella basta; assembly: GCA_964019415.1. NCBI lineage: Eukaryota > Metazoa > Porifera > Demospongiae > Verongiida > Ianthellidae > Ianthella > Ianthella basta. Next base: position 3,508,211 of record OZ025878.1, read on the forward strand.
TACGGTCAGTTCCGCAGCTGATCACCGATCCACCGTCCTGTCCCGCCGTCAGATTCCTCTGAGCTAGCTTGGCTCCCTCCGCCTCCAATGCCGTCGGGCTAACCTTCCGCCGACGCACGATTCACCAGTCAAGTCTTGTTGGCGCCTCCGATCGCGTTGCAGGAACGGGGCAAGAAGTCTCCTTCGTAGAGGAAGAGGTTTCCGAAGGTGCAGCGTACCGACGTTTCTGCCTGACTCGCTTGGCTCCTCGCTAGCTAGCTCTCCTAACGAATGAAAATGCATTGGATTCGCCCGCGCTCCCCTAATGCTTTCCTTATTTGGCAAGAAACCAATTAACATTCACCCACGCTTCCCTTTGTTCGGCAAATAGATGACTTATAACACCTCCTTTTCGGGATGTCGCTGATTTATAAGCACGAGGCCCGAGGGGGGAGTGCTTATAAATCAGCGGCATCCCGAAAAGGAGGTGTTATAACTAATACATATAACAGAGCAGCGACTTAAAGGAGCAAGTATTTCAAGTTGGTTGTGGCAGCCCAACATGTTTTAACTAGAAATTAAATAAGTACTTGTTACTAATATGTCCAAAAGATTATTATTATACTTAAATTAATGTGCAATAATTATTATTAAAGTTTTTCAAATGTGTCATGCAACAGGAACGTGCAATGTAGCATCTATAGCCACCAAACACATTACATACCCTGTACACACTCAGGTATAATGCTATGATTGAATCTCAGTAGCATTCAAATTGCAACTGTCATTACATCATTCACTACTTACATAATGTATCAAGTGGTTACGCACAATATATCATACACTCACTCTTTTATCTCCCATACATGCACATAATATGTGCTCTATCATAAGTGCAATGTGCATCACTGCATACATGTGTACAGCTGCAGGCTATGACTAAGTAACACATGCACATTTGACGTATCTATGCAATACATGGCTGGTCAGGGAGCTACATACAGCTATCGTTATACTGCTTTGCTTATAAGCACTTAGTCTAGTATTGGCACACTAATTGAAGCTTATTCACACAGGGGGTACATTAGGCTTTGCACTGGGCTGCATTGGAGTAGAAATTAGCCTCAGCTGGTGGAACTGATGCCATTTCACACTCTTGTGTGGTACAGGTAGTTTTGGCAGCTTGGGTATGGCTGTGGATGCCCTTTTGTGAGAGGTATCCGGTTTTCATTCTTCTTCTCTTCATGCAAAGGAACACAATGATCACAGCAGTGATGATAACAATCGCTAGGAGGCACAAGCCACCCAAAACACTTCCAATAATAGTTCCGCTATTGGAGTCAGAAGAATGTATATCTAGGGTAGGGGATAAACAATTCTGAATAAAAGAATACCAAGAATACAATATGACTAACTAATTCGTGCATGAATAAGTTATGGTATATAGCACAATATTTTGCGATTAATAATGTTTGCATATTTTGCAAATGGCCGTGAACCGGTCATGAATACTTCTATCACGAACATATATGTACTTAACCATGCACCTGACATAATACTAAGTAGAATGATGTCCTAGGAAGATGGTGGTTTAGCAAGTGGCAACGGAAGTACTTGTTTGCTCAATTTCAGAGGCTACTACTCCTAATATCAGTCATTGATGCACTGGTTGTCATTGTAGTGTAGTTGCCTTTGCAAGATTTAATTTGCAAACATTCAAAGCTGTTTTTGACAAGAATTTGCAATTAATTGCGTTATAAGGTATGACCTGCCTGCAAACTGCACAGGAAAAAGACTGCATGAATACTGGTTATAGTGGCTCCCATGTTACATACATATGTGGGTGCATCAAGTAATAATGGGAGCTTCTGCACGTTATGATATTTTATAAAATTGCACTCGTAAATGGCCATTTTCACACTTGGATGGTAAGGTTATAGTCGTTGCTACAGCTTAGGAGGCAAACCCTACAATTTGGCACTGGGCTGTACTATGGTTAAACTCTGTGCTTGTGAACTTCGGCAGCTTTTGTGTGTTTGCAACAAGTATATGGTTCTTTCGAGTGAATAGTTACTTGTTGGCATTGAGACAGCCACAAAGCTGCAAACTGGCATGGAGGGAGACCTCAGTACTGCCTTTCTACTGCCAGCACACCCTCAGGACAGATGTCCAGCCTAAACAGTGTGATTCGGTGAGAGTTCTGACACGCAAGAGGTCTTGGAAGTGAGCGTGAGCAAGGACAATGGAGCAGGCAGGGAGGATGACAAGGAAGGCATGGAGGACGAAGGCAGTCACGGATAACGACAGTGAGAATATGGACGATGGTGCGAGAACAATGAACAGTAGTGCGAGTATGGAGGAGGACAATTCCAATGAATTCCAACTACTAGTCACACTATTATGAAGATTCGTGAACATTGCTTTGAAGGAGAATTTGAGGAAATGCCAATGACAATTGCAAAGGGCCACCTGGCAATAGAGAGTGTTATCCGCTCCAGTGAAGATGCTTACAAACAAAAGAACAAAGTTGAAGAGGTCTGTGGTAGCGACAAAGGCTGCACACCTGCACCAAAAGTAGTCTAACTATGCACCAGAATATTGTTGTAAAAATTGGCATGAAACATGCAGCTACATACTACCTAACTGAGTTCTTTGTCTGAATTTACTCATTGTAAGCGTATATGACATGTTCATTTGCTTGACAGTCGAAACTAATGTATTTGACATACATCGGTTCAGCTCCCATTTTTACTTGATGCATTTTGACCCAGTTTGATAATTGAATATTTACTACTTAATGAGCTAGTTTTGATCTGAAACTTTGGCATGGGGTAGTTTGGCACATGTGCTATCCAAAACCATCAAAACGTGGCTTTGCACTGAGTTTGCATAATCAATCAATCAATCAATCAATGCACATGAGGGTTATATCTCCCATGTGGGAGGTCGCCCTGATACAAACAGGAGTTTCTAGAAAATAATGTCAAAACTCAGTTTATAATATATAAAGTTAAGCAAAATTATTAGTCCTCCTCATTCTAGGTCTTCCTCGAGGGCTCGTTCCTGGAACCTCACCATCATACACTATCTTAGTCACTCTACCGCTGCTCATCTCCTCTAGAAAAATTATAATATAATCTTTGCTTCCACTTCTGCTGCCTTCTATTTACAAGACCCAAAACTCCCTCCTGCCTCAATCTGCCCCTAAGTTCCACGTTTCTTAGTCTATCTAACCTTGACACCCCCTCTATCCATTGTAGCACTCTCATTTGTGTAGCCTGTATTTTCTCTTATGTCTTGCTTACAATGCCCATGCTTCACACCCATAAGTTAATGTGTAAATCACCGTAGCATTCACCACCCTCAGTTTCGTCCCCTTTGTCAATTCCTTCCTTCCCAGTACTATGCTTCCAATTGTTCCCACCATCCTCGACGCCATTCCTACTCTCTGCTACACCTCACTGTCCATACTCCCATCACTACTGATGGTACCAAGGTACTTCATCTCCTTTACTTGTTCCACTCTCTCATCCTTAACTTTGACATTACACACCTCATGTTTTCTTTCAACTCTCATAACCCTCGTATTTTGCCAGTTTGCCTTCATTCCCCATTCATCCAATTTCTCATTCAGCTCCTGCAAATTGTGTTGCAGTGCTTTCTCAGTTTCAGCCAGCACCACCAGGTCATCTGCAAAAAGTAATACCTCCAACTGCCATGGTAGATAGCCGTACACTGCCATATGGAACTTCTTTCTTGCTTCTGTCACTATTCTTTTAATAAAGATGTTAAAAAGCCACGGGGATAGGGAACAGCCCTACCTTACTCCACTCTTAACCTGAAAAATGATGACTCCCTTTCTCCTACTCTCAACCATTAGAATACATGTCACTGAAGGATACCATGAAAAGTATTTATTCATAGATATTGTTGCAGTGGTATTTTTAAGCCAGGAGCACCAGTGTAATACTGTTAACCCACTAATGCCGGATGATGCTTTTTGGCATTATCAAATGGCTTGCGTTTAAGTCCTGATGACACCTTTAGGAGCCATAGCCAAAGGTATGCAATAATCATTGGTTATACCCCTCTACGAGGCTTCCACGGTAATGTGTCTTTTGGAGAAAAGCAAGAGAGCTTTCACCAGCCAGGTTGTTTTGCCCCCTAGTTGCTTCGACAGCCTACAATCGAGCACCGAAATTTGCAGCCATCTCTAAGTTACTGCCTTGCTTAAAGGTAAGCTAGCAGCACAACACCAGGGCACACAGGAGTCTTGAAGTATAAAGAGATGACCCTTCCATCATCGTGGCTGACACTGGCAAACAGGGTGCTCTTCTTCCTACCCGTCTCAAGCGCAGACAGGGATTCAGAGGTGCAAACACATAACAAATCGGATATTTGCTCATGTGCGCTGACATTCTTATTTGTCATTGGGTGCTTGGAGTGAATTATATAATTCAGGTGTAATGGTTTGATCCTATATAGTCAATTTTATTAATTGCAGTCCAGTATTTAGACATCACATACAAAGAACCTTATTCATACCTTCACAGAAGCGGCCACTATATCCACTGTAGCAGCTACAAGTGGAAGTGACTCCAACTACTGAGCAACTTCCTCCGTTGCCACAAACATTGACAGAACAAGGACTCACAACTAGTGCAGAGAGATGGAAAAGTAACACTGCAATGCTGGAATGCTAAAACTAAACAGACTTCATGCACATCTTAATGGTAAGTCAAATGAAACCAAGAATTCTCTTGCAAAATTTTGTAATCAAAGGACAGTAAGAATCTTAGTTGATATAGTTTTGCTAATCAGCAGCCTTGGCATTTTACATGTATATACATTCCTTTGCACTGCACTTGGTGGTTTATCCTGGGTAGCATAAAAATGAAAGGCACACTTAAACTATCAGGGTGTGCAGGCTAACAAACTGTTTTCCTGCCTTCAAAATGGGTTAAAATACCTATATGTAATCAGTGTTTGACTGGTTACCTGCTTCATCACATCTTTTCCCAATATATCCTTCTGAGCAGCTACAAGAGTCATTGGTAATACAGGCTCCATGGACACAAGGAGGACTGCATACAACTGTATAATGAAGAGAGTGTCTATAACACATGGTAAGGTCAATATGTTTAGCAATCAACAATCCAACCATGTGTATATTACATACATATATGACTGTGAATCTCAGCCAGTGCACAAAGGCTCAATTCTGAAGCCCATGCAGATAAAGTTGTATACGTAGGTGGTGGGATTTGTATTCTTCATCAGACAGTACGATAGTACTCTCTATGTAGGGATGGTACAGGGTACATTGGTATAGGAACAAAATCACGAAAACCATCAAAAACGTCAAAACAAGGCTTCGTAAAGTTAAATACAAACTATTCTTACACTAAACTGACATGATCTGTCAGCGAGAAAATGGCACTTGAAAACATTTATTTTCGTCTTCACATTCTTCATATTCTTCCTTGCCAGCTGTACCTGAACAAAATTAGCTATCAAACAGTTCTAATACAAAACTACTGAAAATAAACCAAACTGTATTCTTTCATAGTATATGTACTGAAAGAATATCTTTCAGTCATTGGGGTTTCAGGAGACGTTGCTAAGCGCCTGATGCCATTTTATGATGACATAGAAGAATGGCAGTTTTCCGCCTATTGTTCCTTCAGTTTCTGTCCAAAAGCCAGCCAACATTGTCAGGAGGCCATTGGAAGTGTATACAAGACAAGGGCTTAGGCCAAAGTTAGCATGCGCATTGTTTCAAAGGTCATCCCATGGACATGCGTATCCTGCCATTTTAATTTATACTCGGCTAACTTCCGGTCCTGCTTCTAAGCTCTTAGGTGGGCTAGCATGGAAGCTAGGTGATAGCTGACACCTTGAGCTCCAGGGTTACAGAAATAAGGTCCTATACTGTAACCTAGCTGCATGGATGTCCTCTTGTTGCACTTAGCACATGCAGCTTGCATACCATCAAAAGTACAGAAGCTAGAAATAATGAAAATTTGTTACAAAAATAGCAAGGATGTAGGGATGGCACACAAAGTACAGAAACAAGTGAAGGCTGTTACACAGTGGAGCATTAACCATAGTCCCTACATTCAAGGATGTAGGACTACAAGTTGCGACATTCTTGCATGTAGGGACTATGGTTAATGCTCCACTGTGTAACAGCCTTCACTTGTTTCTGTACTTTTAATGCCACCCTACATCCTTGCTATTTTTTGTAGAAAATGTTTATTATTTCTAGTTAAATGCCTAGGCTGACGCCACCCTAAAAGCCAAATCTGTGCATGCATAGTATAACTGGCACCAATTTCAAAAGTAATTGTAATCTGCAGCGTGAGAAAACACTATTTTTCTATGTCCTTGACATCCTTTCTGCTAGCATGTGTGTATATGTCAGCAGATAATCATGCCTTAGTTTCTGTGAGTGCCATGCTCGAACAGAAAGAATATGGCATTAAGTGAGGTGTACAATCATGTAGGACTAAATCATTTGAGTGGGCATGTATAAATAATATTATAGTTTGCTAATCACCTGCAGCTGCAACTCCTAATCATCTATTCTTACTCAGAGCATCTAGATCTTCAAGCCAGTGCAAACCTTAGCTCAAGATTATTCAGAGTTGAGATAGATATGATCGAAAGTTTGATCAGCTGATAAGTGGTACAGACATTTATACAGACACCAATAGCACATAGGTATGGGTAGCCAATAATTGGCAAGAGACCATATGCTGTCTAGGCTGGAGCTCTCAACTAAATTTGACACCGGTTCTGAAGTGAGTGTGTAAAGAAGTGCCTCATAGGGCTCAACATAACGCACAATTGTTTGTTATACCTAACTACTCCTTCAGGTTTGAACAGATGATCACTAAACATTGTAGGATTATGTAACATAGTTGAGCCAAAATTTGATTTAAAGTTGTTCCATCTGAAATCTTGCCACTTTTACGGTCGCCACCATATCTAAGAGATAGAGAAAAGATTGTGTGTGTTCAATGTTTGGAAACTCCTCCTTCATTTTCTTACCAATCTTCACCAAACTTGGAAGAGTATATCACGACATCTGGGGGTGACCTAAGGTGGTTAGCACCTTCGTCACTGAACTCCTTTAGATGAAATGAATTTACATAAGTAAATCTGTATGCACGGAGTTTTACAGAGCAATTCTACGGAATGATCTCCATTAAATGGACAGTTTTGATCGGTTCAACGCTCAAAATTACAAACCGTAGAATGGGAGCCCAACTGAGGGCGGGTATTCAGCTAGTAGGAAAATTATCAAGAAGGAAGGAATTCCAAGCATAAACACAGCCAGGGCCCAATGGAAGGAGCTACGTCAGAAGATATTGAAGGCAAGTTGTCGAAATAAGACACATGCAATCGATGTTGTTACAGTCCATAGACATTTGAAACAACATAGGGCTAGCGACAAATCACCTCAAAACATGGTCTAAAAGGGCTGCAAAGCGAGTGGTTGCCAGCGGGGCATCGTAGCTCAGTGGCTGGAACACTGGCAGCTAAAGGTCTTCGGACATAGCTCCTTCCATTGGACCCAGCTGCGCTTATGCTTGGAATTCTTTCCCCCCCAGTCTGCTTCATGCAGCAATCATCCTGTAATCTAGGAGTGAATAATATTATTTTGAGGATGATACATTTGTCCTGATGATTCAATTCAAGCTTGCTGACATCATGTATGAAGACCACTTGTTGCTACCTAAACTTAGAACAGATTATTTTCGAAGCCGTCCATTTCTAAAATAGTGAATTCTTTAGCGTTTTGTATTGAAATTACCAGTGATTCTTTCATGACTGCAATCAACAATGGAAATTCATCATTATTATAGAATGTTTGCAGGATAGAGTTACTGAATGGTGATAAAGTGTACACATTATAATATTGAGGCTGGAGTAGGAGTAAAATGCAACACATTTTAGTGAAATTATAATGATACAAGTGGCTATGGCAGAGTGTATAAAGTAAATGTTCATTATTCTTCGATTACAGGATCAGGTATATCCTCGGCAAGTACACACATTTGAAGTTCCACTAAGTACTCTTCTTTTGAGTACAGAGTCACACTGTTCCTCCCTGCATCCAGCGACACTCTTGCTATTGTGCCTGCAGTGGACCAAAGATCAATGTGGAGTAATCCAGTAGACCAATTTCTTGACTGCACATGCAAATTTGTTTAGGCTCCAAGCTTGTGACTCTCAACTATGACTATGGGGCTCCAAGCTTGTGACCCTTAACTATGACTATAGGGGCTCCAAGCTTGTGACCCTTAACTATGACTATATATAGGGGCTCCAAGCTTGTGACCCTTAACTATGACTATAGGGGCTTCAAGCCTGTGACCCCCATAATTTAATGGCTGGGAAGTTCAACGTCAACCATAATACAGTACTCGTTCAAGCTATCTTGCCATCCCAAATAATATAGCAAGACCCCTATAGAATTGGTGCCTGGGTATATAAATTATTCCCCAGCTAGTGAGAAATATGTAGTTATTGCATGATGACCTCATACATCAAAGAGACTGCCACTGCAGTATTCAGATACTGCAGTGCAGTAACCAGGTAAGAGCCTACAACACTGCATTATCACCCAAAGTGTGTCAACCAACACCTCTGTAAAGTAAAAAAGACCGGAAAGGTCATGAGAATCAATTTAGCCATGAAGCTGCATGTACCAACTTCTGGAGAAGACTTAGTGGGTAGCTACTTGCATGCTCATGTGTCACTTTCACTTGTGAAAGTGATCCCAAAGATCAGTGTTACATCACATTGTACCTGGTTCAGCTTCATCCTTGATGATCAACACAGTTTGGCCTTCGCTGCTGAAGTTGTTGATCACTGCCTGCCACATCGCACTGTCACTGTCCTGTACGATAAAGTTGTGTTCCAGCTGACATGCAGCAGGCACTTCATTGAATCCAATGACAATGGCAGACACGCATTGCGCCATGTTCAAATCTGCAGTGTACATACCACCAACAAAATGCACATGATGTTATATGTGTAACAGTAACTGTTAACTTTTAGTTGTGTTTGGGTGCAAGTGTGTGTACGTATGCGTGCGATGCACAAGTTTTAATAGTCAATGAGAACATAATTATGTATATAATTTTTATTATATATACATACGTACCAGCACACACAGACCACACACAAATACATGCACACAGTCACATGCACATGCATTCATTTATATACACATTATTAACCTGATGTAGGTTTTTTGTTACGGCCTCTGTTGCATCCGTACAGGATCTCCACGTGGCAGAAATGGCGCTTGATTTTATTCACTATGTTGGACACATTTACATCGCCTGGATTCAGTGTCACAACAAATGTAAATGTGTCAGCCATCATGGTATTGAGTTCTTTAGAGGCCAGGACCATTGTCTGTACTTCTTCTTCAGTGACCTTCAGAAAGCAAAACACATCAGATTTGTTTATCATATTTACCATGATAATAGGCATTGTATTACACAATTTTGATGATGTATAATATGCGCGTAACATATATAAGGCTCCTATGGAAGCCTAAAGCGGGCAAAGTATCGCGGTATAATAATGATATTCATAGCAAAATGGCTAATCCATACGAACAGAGCTAGATTGCTGAAGAGTCTCGGAGGAGTACACGCGCTGTTGTTTGACCATAATTGGATTATTTTCGTTCCAATCCTTAGCTTTTCCCACGAATGCTGCTACGTACAAAGGCTTTCAAGCCTCCTTTTGGCCCATCTGCAGACGCTCGCCTGCAACCTGTGACCTCGCACACAATTGTACCGCTCCAACGCAGAAACAGAGAACAGGCTGGCGAAATCTGCCGCAGTAAGTTACCGACAATGATCTCAACGTCAGTCTTCACGGCGACCGCATACGCGATGCCGTTCGGATTGCCTTCGGCTTCCTCGCGCTCTTCTTCCACCTCCGGTGTGCAAAACTCTTTGGAAACGTAGCGCCCTCGCGCTGCTGTTAGCTGTGAATTCCATGCTGACGATTAATCTATAGGCCTGGCGCAACCTGGCTTGTTAAGCGGGAAAACTATATGATTGCACAAATTTTGGCAGAAGAAATATTACGCCAAAATTTCCAGACGTACGGATTGCATAACCAGCATGCATGTGTAAAAATGGCTGCCCCACGTGCAGGAATGTATTCGAGAGGATTTCAGTAGGCAGCCATCAGTCAGGCAGCGAGTTCTGCATCTTTTTATCGATTGACATGGCCTCCCCGCAAGGTAAGGCTAACGTTTTTGTATATTCTGCTGTAGCATTGTCAACCTCATGATTCGTGCTGTTTCTGGCTACAATACCAGACAGAGTGCAACTATATTTTTAACACTCCACACACCACCTCTCCATTCCTCCGTACACCACGCACCCCTCAATACCTCCATACACCCCTCCTCCCCCGGACTGTACATACGATACTTAACATTTTGTGACTCACCTCACTGTCACACACTGCCAGGACTAGAGCAGCTCCCAGGAAGGATGGCATTTGATCTAGGATATGACGTTTCGTCACTGTGTCATATGTTCCCTGAACAAATGTGCAGTGACTACCATCCTTGCTGACAGTGTGTGTTGCACCTCCCTGCTGACCCTCTGCGTACCGTAGTGCTGCCTGGCAATACTCTCGAAAGAGCTGCGGAATGACATGCTGGCTGCCTTTGATGAGTCCAGTGAAGGATGATAGCCGCTCCTCTTTGGCAAACTTGGGATACGTTTCTTGTGCTGCTTGCCAGCAATCAGTGTTCGTCACCCTTAAAATTAGCATTGAAACCAGTAAGTGTTCATGTCTGTGTGGCTTTCATTAAAATTTATCTAAAACAAGTCTGAATTGTTATACAGAGTCTCAGTGAGGTTTGTGCTTTATCTCGGTACAAATGTACCTTAGCTCCTTCGCTTCCTTTGGGAGTAAGAGCTGGTCAGCAGAGGACCCTTTTGTGTAGAAGTGATCGGAATTAGTTCATGAACGAAAGTACCCCGAGTTACCTTACTAACTGTGCCCAGCTAGTCAGCCCCAGCAGTATATGTGCTATATATTAGCAATGGAGAGTAGCTGTTACAAGGACAGGGAGTTTAAGTTTGAACGGTGAACGATAGTGAATCAGATCGGCTGAATATGCTGGAAGTCAAGAAGCGATAGTTAAAAATGATGGTCGACTGCAAAGCTTTCAACCCATGGAGGTCACTCCCAGGTCCGTTCTTCATAATCCCTGAAAGTCAGGCGGCGCTCTGTACAGTAGTTTTTGCCTGATTCGCAGACACCATGAACGAAAAGTTAGTGAATACAGTGCAAGTATTATATAAAGATTATAGGTAATAAACAGGTTATTTATAGGTTACCTTAAGAACATGTCTTTGAGAGTGTTCAAGGATTTCATTCCCTTAGCCTCCGACATCATTTCCCATATGGTGATCTCCTTGACAATGAACCTTGTTAGAAGGCTCTTCTGTTGGTCATGTTTCAGAGAGTGCAGAGACTCAAAATAATGCTGTTTGAATTCCACCTGCTTGTTCATTTGCCTGGCTGAGCCTGAAATGCAGATCATGTTAGCATTTGTTGTGGTAATTTGTGCTTGACTGATATCAAATTGATGCATGGCTTGCTAGTAAGTAACAATTTGAAAGTGTTCGGCTGGTTGCACTAATTGGGTGACTATATACATAGTCTGAGTCAAGGCCGGTGTGAATGGATTATGGCAATAAATATGTAATAATTGTATTACACTCAAGAAGTGTATTCAAAAGGTGGAGGCAGAATGAGTTTCCTTTATTGTAGCCTGAGTGTAAAGCAGAACATGCTTGGGCTGTTCCCTGCACATTGTCAACTTTGTAACATTGCCATACTTACTGGGTGGTTTCTGTCCCTTTGAGTCCCCACGTACAAACATGTCTATGACAGTTTTAGTCAGGCTGTAAACGTCACTTGGCAGGCACGCTTGCTTCAAAATGTACTCTGCTTTGGTGGCGCTGAATGTCTGAAAGGCAATGTCAAGACAGTAGGGTAATAATAATACTTATTGCACAGGTTGCTTTAGTTTGTCTGTGTTTTTTAGTTTGGATAGTGTTTTTAGGTGAACGTACTGGTGGAAGGACACACGACTTGCATAATTTCTTCCACTCCACTGATGGTGTAGGGGTAGTTCCACATTTGTCTGCCACTCCGGACTGGCTGAACAGCAGTGTTCTGCAAGCATCCACCTGTGTGTATGATAGGGGGAATGACCTGAGATAGATTTGAAATTCCAATTTCCATGCACTTCAGATTTCTACGTTCAGTTAAGTTCGCCCATCATGAATTAATGACTTGGATAACTTATAGGTGAGAGCCATTCTATAAAACTCTGTTATTTCCTCACTACTCAGTTCAAAACTTACATAGTCACCGTAAGTCATCTCATGGTTCAGGTGACCATTGATGTTGTGCCTCGAGGCTAGCCGTAGACACTCTACGTCAGTTAGCCCACAATATATTGAGGCTAGGACCTCTTTGAAGTGCACTTGATCTATGAGGGCAGTTTAAGGTGAAAATAATCAATTGATGTACATTGTAGGGTGCTTCAATTAATACGTATACGTATTATAAATGCCTACCTGGTAGTTCCTCCATAAGCTGCTGCTTTGCTGTTATTGTGTGCAATCCACCAAGCACCTCATAATGGTATTGGTCCTTGAGATGGGACCGGAATTGATCGATGGTGTCAATGTCAGTGCAAAGCACTGCAATTGGGGGAATTCCAGGGGCTGCAGCATCCTCAATCATCCTCTTCTTGAGCACCCTTACGAATCCTGGATCAACTTTTCTGATCTGCCGTGTTTCACTTGCCGGTGCTGTGCATGTGCTCACTTTAATGGTTACTGGACCACCTTCTGAATAAGGATGATGTATAATAGGAACAGTTGCACTTGTCATTCATATCTCAGCTGACAAGTGTTACCTATAGTGTTTATCAAATATGCAATGTCATTGAATGTTAGCATGCTCTTACAGCTGTTCTCTTACCAAGTTGCTTATTTTGTATTTCCAGGTCCATCGGATTCAGCATCTGGTAGCATGACTTCTTGCTTGGAGCATCCAATTCACTGAGAGAGATGCCAGCTGCAGCCGTTGGGGATCTTTTCTTTCCAGCTGAGCAATTGGTAGGTGATTCCAGACTGCACAAGGCCTCTTGAACTGTTACACGGTCATCCTGAAGCTGGCCATTCCTCACTTCTTTCAGTGTGATGTACAAGAGCCCTGAGAGAGGTTTAAATTGTACACAATGTCATGCACGTATTGTATTGTCAGAAGTTGCATAACACTAAAAAGCTACTAGGTGTCTAATTACGTAAAATGTAACTAAGGAGTTCTGTATCAACATTGGAGTCGTGGTAGAACATTTCAATTTAACTATGCAAGCAACATAAGGAATTGCAAATAGATATATGATTGCTAACTCGCGTGCTCACTCACTGATCATCAGTGCATGGGAGCACGTGCACAGACTAAAGTACAAGATGCAGTAGTGTGTGTTGTGTGTGTGTGTGTGTGTGTGTGTGTGTGTGTGTGTGTGTGTGTGTGTGTGTGTGTGTGTGTGTGTACGTGTGTGTGTGTGTGTGTGTGTGTGTGTGTGTGTGTGTATGTGTGTGTGTGTGTGTGTGTGTGTGTGTGTGTGTGTGTGTGTGTGTGTGTACGTGTGTGTGTGTGTGTGTGCCCGCGCGCTATACAGTCATTTTGTCCCATTCTTACCAGGTTCAGTCAGCAGTGTGGTGGACACCAAGGGAGCCATGTGGTCCCGTCCACATACACTGTCTGGCTGTGCATGGTGATATGGGCAGTATCTACTATATCAAGTGCACCTGTTCAATGTCTGCGTATGTGAGTGTCTCACTTAATGTAACCATTAAATAGTTAATGCCCAGTTTGAATTAGCTAGTTCATTACTTGTTTCTTAGATGATTGTGGCATGAATACCTTTAGCTAAACAGCTTACACTGTACCGACTGTGGTCTAAACATTATGTTGCAGGTAATCATTATCAACTTGAGGTACAGTACCTGTGTGATAACCAGTTTTCTGTTCCCACATCTCCAGGAACTCCTCCGTAGTGGCAACACCCTTAAAGTCACGGCTGAAAGAACTTCCACTGGTGTAGAAGTTCCTGAGGTCCAGAATGCTAGCCATTTCGGTGTTCAAGTACTTGACCTGGATTACCAAAAGACCAGCATGCAATGTTCTCATTTTGCTTCGCTTTAAATTAGTATTGTACTAATAGTACTGTATTTGCTTTAAGTATCTTGCTAGCATGTGCATACCTACAATAATTAATGGCATGCATATTTTCAGAATTAACAATGACACTACCTGACTGTATACCTTAATGAGTCCAAGCAGGACGTTGCTGGGTGTTCCTGCTTTGGCTAGCTCCGCCCCGGAACTTATTGCAGTAATAGGTCCTCGAGTTTTACCCCCGGACCCGGGGCACTTGGCTTCCGTAGCTGTATCTCCATGGGAGTACATGACTCGAAACGACTGGTCGTCCAACAACTCCAAGTACCATGGTTTCGGAGACGGCATCTCTCAAACTTGCTAGCGTACGCGGGAACAAGTTATAAGCGCGCGTATCTCTAACTTGTTCGCGCGATATGCATTCTCTGCATGCAGCTGCTATAGCAATTAGCTAGAGTCCTACAGCTCTCTAATGCAGTCAACTTTTGGTCAACCAAAGGCAAAGCGTCCGCGGTACGTGCACGAGCAATGTTCGGAAGAAGACCTAGGGGGTAAGTACCGTCATAGCTACTCGCATGCATCGTATTATTAGTCTGCGCGTGCAAAATTATGTCATACATCAGAACAAATTATTGTAATAATTTTGCAAGCACATTATTGCAAGCAGATTATGTTCAGTGTTCAGTGTTTAGGCTCTAAGAGACTTCACTTGTGCTTGAACACCTGTGTAAAATAGAATAGAAAAGTGCTGCAGTTAATTAGCAATCATGTCAAAATGCAAATGAGGTACACGTAGGTATGCATGTCACTTTGGACACAAATCCATTACAAAATCACGATATTGTTAACAGACTGCAGCATAACACTAGGGCATGCTTAGTAAGTCATGTGCAACTTGAGACAACCAGAAGTAGCTGCGCACAACAATGACGGCCCTTCCAGAAGATGGCATTAACTCGATCCAACTGCGTTAAATTCCATTGTAGCTCAACTTATAAACTAAATTAATGTAGTTCTTTGTAGCAAGTAACGGCAGAAAGTTGTCACAATGGTGTTACACTTCATCTATCTTTTGCAGATAGAAGCACCTACAATTGTGCCAGTACTGTAGTACATGAGTACAACATCGACTCCCAAGACTACAGCCTAGGCAGTATGCTTGAGTACTCATGTGAGCCAAACATTTCACATGAGTACGACTGTGATGACTGTGACTATGGAGACAGCCTAACAGAAAGGCTCTTGGAGGACAGACATGAATCTGTTAACAAAGAAGGTTTGCAAATACTTAGCTTTTACATATAGTTGTCTCATTAGAAATACAATCATACAGCAGATACAGCATAATGAAATATTAGTACATATTATTAATTATACTATTAATTATATATTACTATTCATGTACTATACATGCAGAAGGGACCAGTTCAAACCCAGTACACGCAAGTCACTGTTGCCATGAAAATTGCCTAGACCTGGTATGCCGAAGGGATATTGATGATTTGAGGCAAAGACTATCAGCAAAGACAGCACGGCAGCAACGAGAGATGATACTTGAGGGCATGCATGTCAGCAAACCATCTAAGGACAGCTGGACAAAAGCCAAATTCCAAATTTTTGTGAGTTTAAAAGCCCTCACCTGCTAAAATGATGTCAGAAATGTGATTCACTGTGTGTGCTTTACATTGTCTCAGGGAAGAACTATTTGCCGTAAAGCCTACAGCCATGTTTTAGGGAGTTCTTTGAAACGCTTGAAGACCATTTACGAGGACTACTGTGCTAATGTCACATACGCACCTCAATCAAGAAAGAGGTTTGTCAGTGACAAAAGCAAGATTGCCGTGGCTTGCATGAGGAGCTATTTTGCAAAGTTTGGTGAAAACATGCCACATTTGAACCAGGTACGGATAACTGACACTAATGAAAGTCCATACACGTACTCAGTATTAAATTATTCCGTAACTCTATTCAGGTACATTTGCCACAATTTTTGACAAGAGGGATGGTATACAGGGCCATGGTTGACTCGCTCAAAACCCAGGGACTGGTTACCGGGTATGACATCATTTCTGAGTCACACTTCTACAACCTATGGCTGGTACACTTCAAGAATATTGTTATCCCAAAGGTGAGATACTGCTAACATTTCATTACAAAGCCCAATTATAGCAGAAAAGCCTGCCTACGGACATGTCCCTCCACTCCCTTAACTGGCATGGAGCGTTTGGTGGCGTTCCTTGCAGCGGCACATACTTTTTAGGGCCTGTGTAAACAAATAAACAAACAGAGAAACGGTGCATTATAGTAACAAAAGATAATACCTTAAGTTCTGTAATCAGTGCTGAACTATATAGTGCATAGTACTGCATGCTTAACTGGGCAAAACAATTTCATTCCCACAGAATAACCTGTTTTCGAAGTGCGACACTTGTGTTCGCTACTCTCAAGAGAGAGAAAAGCTTGCTGGTAACAAAGAGGCCATTAGAGAGTTGGAGCAAGAATATGAGGAGCACAAGAAGAGAGTAGAGTGAGTATTGTGTGGAAATGGCAGAATATTACGTATACAGCATACTGGTACATTACATACTTTACAGAACAGAGAGGAAGAAGTATCATGATCACCGCCATAAGGCTAGAGAAGAACCCACAAAGCACTTAACCATCATCATAGACGGGATGGACCAATCCAAAACAAATTTGCCCAGACCCGCACAGGAGAGCAAGTCAACCCAAAACTTGTGGAGAATAAAAACACATTTGAATGGTGCGTATATATGTTCTAGCAGATACCATAATTTGTCTATGACTTTATAAGAATGTATACACCCAATATATTTCCTGTTCATGTGGACACTAAGAAAGCATACAATGTATCCCATCCACATAGGTTGCCTCGTCCACACACAATGCCCTAATGGCAAGAAACCGTTATGCTTTGTGGATCTTTATGAATATCCACACGATGCCAACCTCACGGTGAACATTCTACTGTGGTGCTTGGAGCAGAGTTCCCCCCTACCACCCATCCTCCACTTGCAATTTGATAACTGTTTTCGTGAAAACAAAAACAGGTTCATCTTGGGTATGTGTGCCACATTAGTTGAGCTGAAGATTGTGAAAAAGGTTAGTAAAGACCTACATAGCATGCTATTTCACATAAGCCCACAAGCTTACATTTCTTTGAATCTTCTTTGGACAGATCACAGTCAACTTTCTGCCCGTGGGACATACCCATGAAGATGTGGACCAAATGTTCTCCAGGATATCTGAGCATCTGAAGAGAATGGGAGCAGATTCGGTGACAGGTACATATACATTGAACCAATTTGAAAGTTGAGGTGCAGGGGTGGCTCAGTGGGCGCACTAGGATGCTCAGAAAAATAGGAGTGGGTTCCAATCCCAGCCCCTGCACCCTTAATTTGAGAAAACAGAGTATTTCGAGTTGTAAAAGCTGTGGGGCTGGCGCCCCAACTCGAAACACTTGCTCCCTTCTGTCGCTGCTCCGTATTCAATATTATAATTCTGCATGCATAAGGAACACACTCATGCCCACGCCACATACTAGACACAAATGAACATAAACTGATGAACTACCAATGCATACATAAGAGCTATTAACACACACACACACACACACACACACACACACACACACACACACACACACACACACACACACACACACACACACACACACACACACACACACACACACACACACACACACACACACACGTACACACACACACACACACACACACACACACAAAGTATAATACGCTTCAAGTAGGGACCTCCCAGTTACTACGGTGGCTAGTGTTCTCAAATGACAAATGGCTGTTTGCTTGCAAGCACTGCGTATATGCGAGCGCCCATCTTCTTAAGACAATTTAGAGCGGTAACCGTGCATGCTAAAAGCTTTCTTTGCCACAGAAGGCTGGCAAATCATATCATACATGATTCACGGCACTCACGAAGTTCTAGGTAGCTCCCGTCACTTGTCTGAGATCTAACAAAAGTGAGAAACTTAAAGGTTATTAACGTTAATACTGTTATTACATTCTTTCTACTTGTAACTAATATAATTTTGAATAACAATGAGAATGTATAGCGCATACCTTCCATGTACACTAGGTCTACACCGTGCCATAGAGGCTGCCTACACACCCAAGGTACAGGTCAACAATGTACCTTGGGTTCATGATGTTAAGACCTGGCTCAAGAATCATATGGAAGACCTGCATGGACATAGCTCCCCACTGAGCTTCAGTTTCATCCTCAATGGTCAGAAGGCAGAAATGAGGTACCGGCACTGGAGCTCTGAGCCATGGTCAGAACCTCTGGTGGTACTCAAGGTATGAACAAAGTTGAGAATTTATATATGGTCCTGTGCTTTGCTTATTCCATCACGATTGCTACTTGCGCAACCTTTGTAGAGCTTGCCACAAGGTACCCCAGGGCTGGTGCCTTGCAGCTATGTAAAGCAGGATTTGGATCGCTTCAAGGAAAGCATGGAAACATGGAAAGCCTGGCTAAGTGAGGACGCATACCAGGAATGGCATGAAATTCTCAGCCAGGCAATTGAAAACTCACCGCTGGATACTTCATTGGCTCACTGGCCCCTTGACAACATCACAGGAACCTATAGGGACGATGAAGGCACATACGACCGACCAGTGAGGATTTCTGAGAGGGACACCAACATACCACAGGTAAATGATTTAATAAAACAATAATGTAGATCACCCTTATCAGGGGCGGAGCCCCCACCACACTTTTAAAAGCAGGCCACACCCACTTGAAATGTCTGGCTGGAACAATTTATTTTATCATACACGATACATTAATTTTACTAATATGCAACAAAACCTAGCACAAACAAGCTCTCAAAGAGCGCTTATACCCTGTGCACCAGTGAAGTGGGTACTGAGGTGAATTCGGGTCGCCATATCTGCTCAATACCAAAGACCGCTGAGCTAATAGTGTGGGACTTTTCAAGTGGCAAAATGTCGTCCAATTCCGTGCTATTAATATGCTGATATATGTACCTCTTCATGCATGCTCATGTACAGGGACACATCCCTGGCCACCTGGATAACCCCCCACCTACGCCGAGCACGCGGTGAGACCCGCCCGAAGGGCGGGTCTGTCCGCTAGTATACAGTGTACCTATAAAATAATATATCATGCGGGCTGTAGCTACCGAACATAAAGCACACCTACCTGAACAATCGTACCGATCCAAGGGCGCTCTCCACTGTAAGTTAAAGGAAACAGGGCCAAATCTTCAGGACATAAGAGGAAACTACTGTAACACTCTTGATCGATTCGAACTTATCAAACTTGTCGTACAGCTGATACAGACAGCTGGTAATCGTGCAAAATTGCACGTGCAAGTGCGTCACATGCATGGCGTCATTTTGTTTGTTTGTTCGCTTTGGCGCAATAACTACAGAACAGAACGCCACCAAACTCTCAGGGATTATAAAGTAGGGCTCCAGAAGTGTCCTCCACCGGTTAAAATCGCCCGTCTTGCAGTTCTTGAAGAGGTATCCTTCAATTTTCGCTTTTTCGTTCGCGGCTGACGGCCATTTTATTAATTATTGCTCCTTCACTTTCGGTTATCGGGCGGTGTGATTTGCTGTCGTCCAACGATCGAATTTAAACTCGGTCGTCGTTATTGCAGCTACTCTCCGTTGCTAATAGCGCAGGTTCTTTGAATCAGCCTAGGCCCGACTCGGTGTTGTGCGACTCGCCGTAGCAGAAGCCCACCGAAGGCGGGCGCCCTGCTAGTGTCGTGTATAGCTCCTGCAACAAAGAACCCAAGGCTGGGTCCCCCAATCAAGTAATTGAGGTCCCAAGGTTGGGTCCTCTAATCAGCTAAACGACGTCCCAAGGTCCTCTATTCCGGGCTCCAAGCTTGGGCCCCCTATATCATGAATTGAGGCTCCAAGGTTGGGCCCTCTATATGATGAATGGGGGCTCCAAGCTTGGGTCCCCTATATACCATGAAGGCTACAAGCATGCATGGGTCCCTTAGTCACAATGGAGGTTAACGTGTGTCCAACATAAGAGTCTTTCCTTCTGCAGGTCTACATTGGACCTTATAGAAGCAAACAAGTCGAAGTCCACACAGTTCACGACTTGTCTGGGCTGACTGAAGGCCAATTGGTGGCAATTCACTGTGAGGAGGGCACTGAACCTGCAATTGCCAGGCTAGCAGCAATTAATGAGGACACAGTGGATGTCATCTGGTTCAAGGGAGGGTATTCCACTGCTTGGGAGCCATACATCCTGTACACTGGCAAGAGGAAGATGGAATGGAAGGACAAAGTGCCAAAATCTTCCATAATTTTGTATGACTTCGAGCTAACTAAGGCCAAACATTTACGTAAAACAACAATTGCTCATCTGAAGACAAGGTATGAACAGCTGTCCTCAAACAAGAGCTGAGCAAACCCCTCTTATGCTAGGGTCAAAACCTTCTTCACATGTTTTGCTTGTAATTCCTATTAACTTACTTTCTGAAATGTACCACATTTGTTATTGACCATATTTTGTGCAACTGCTGATTGTACATGATATGAGATAAATATGCTAAAAGCTACGTTATTCAGTAGTTGAGTAGGGTGACTTACAAATTGCCAAGAAAGGAGAGCAATATGGAGTCATGGCCCTTGGAATTGCTACTGATTGTCAATAAAAAGTAAGAAAATAATTGGACGGCTTAGAAAATAACCTGTTTTAGGAGAATCTATAAATCACCAAATATGTGCTAATGTGCAATTTCTACTTCCAACTTGCATACAGAATACCCTTTGGACCATACAAAAACAAGGCAGCCATCAATTATAGAGATGGAAGCTCCACTTGCATGCAGAAGATGTAAGTAGCTGTGAAATAGGAAATCCTCTCACTGCCCCTCTCAATACTGTTTGTGACAGGGAATGGGTTTAGGGAGGCATATAACTGCATGGCTTTAATATGATCATGTATTGGTCAAAGTGTTTGCGCTGTTTCCACTTACTGTTGTATGGCTTGTAGCTATGCCCAATTTTGCTCATGATGCCTATTTTAACCTTAACCCTTTACGCCCGAAATCCCAATTTACCCCCGAGAATTATATAGATGTTATGAAATAAAATGGCCAAAAGCAGTAACCACGATAGAAACACAATTTTGCCCTCGCGAACGTCAAACAAACAAATTTGACACCAGCTAGGCATTGATGCCGAAGATGAAAGAAGGCCTGGTGCTTGACATACAACAGGTTGTGTACAAATTCGGGCCTTTCCTGCTGCCATTAAGCGACTTTCACGGGTGCTCATGTGCAATAGCCAAAATGAATGCATTTCCAAGTTACTCGGCTCACTAGAAGCATTTCTGTCTCACTTCATCGTTCCATGACTGCCAGGCTTGCCATGAGCATGAAAGCTGCCCTTCCGTTCCACAATAGATTTGAGATATTCTGTACGTTCACAGTGCGGGGAAGTGATGCAATTTGCAGAATGAAAAGTCGACTATGTCTTCAGTTTTGCTCGTACATTGTAAATAAATGCTTAGTAAGTAAATGAAGTCGGTAAAAGAATGGCGGTGTTCTTCTAGTTGGCAGTAGCGAACCCATGACCGGTAAAACGGTCATTCGTAGCTTAAGCACATTGCACAATGGGGCCATTAAAACTATCTATCGGGCGTAGTCATTAAATTTTCATTCACATTTGCTCATGACATCAGCCAATGAACTACTGAATACCTTTAAAATTATTGCTATATACAATGATGCTCGATGGAGTTTGTATTTGAAGTATATAATTTATATAATATGGTTACGATTGAACTTCCTCTAGGATTAGCATACTTTGCCATGTAACGTACAGTAACTGTTAGTCTTCTATATTCCAAACTATAGGGTAGTGCAGTATACAGTAGCTAAACACTATACAGAATGTGAACACCAGCAAATACCTTGTAACATTAGCTACAGTGAGGCAGGAAACATAGCATCTGTGTAATGAAGCAAGTGAATGCGACAGTAGTTGTAGTCATACCTGGCCACGATGCATTAATTATGGCCTCCAGTTCCTGCACTCCTACAAGTGTATCCATTCCAATGCTGGTGTCCCCAGTGGCTGCAATGTCAAATAAGCAGTATTGATTGCCTTGGCACATCTCCTCTGCTACAGCACGAAGGTCAGGATCAGTGAATGTGGCCTCAAATGTCGGGGTATACAATGGCACATTGAGATCCTCAAAGGAAACCTGGCGATCATATGCAAATAGGCTTTCATTCCGATCACTGAGTATCCCTGTAAGTTAAATGAAATTTAAAGTAGTATTTTAACTAATCTCCACATGTGCATCAGCTTGTAAGCACAGCAAAATAATTATTATGCCTTGTAATTGGAAGAGATGCTGACTAGAATGTGGTATAACTATGCAGTTAGAAGAATGAAGGAAAATGTCACATACAGAAATGACAGGAATGATAGTGGTAGTAAATTTCGGAATATGTACCAAAGAATGCCAAATTCAAGCAGACATGCATAGTGGATGTGAAACATTCAGTGCCAACTTCATAAGCTAGTTGACCAACTATCCTGAACTTCAGCACTACTAATACAAATCATAAATCACACAGCGGTCTTAGGGGCAAATCAAACACTCACAAGTGACACCAAAGCTCCAGTGAAGTTCTTCAAGAGAAACATTCAAGGACAAAGGATCCCCTCCTCCTTTCGGCACCAAATCATCAGAAATGTTTCCATTGTAGTTGCCCATCAGACCTATAACATTGTTCTTGAAACTCTCTGGCATGCTCACAATGAATGTAGAAATGTAAGGACCGCTAGTTGCTTGAGATATCCTAACCTCAATGTAGATTCCACTTGAAAATGTGGCAGAATAGCTGTTGTTCTCCATTTTTCTTACAACTACGCCATTGAACATCTCTTCATTGACTACATCGAATGAATAGACAGCACCATTGATTCTCATCGGGGATGTGTCAGACAATTCAATCTGGACTGTGTCAGAGTTGCTTTGCTTAGCAACAAGAGCTGTGAATATAGTAGCAGCATCACTTGTGGTACCAGAAACACCTGGTGCATCGCCCATTCTTCCTTGAAGAACAAAACTGCCATCCAGGACTTCAATAAGCAGAAACTCTCCCTTTCCATTAAATGTGTATTTGTGACCATCCAAAGTCACAATGTGGGGGTCACCATAAACACAAGCTAAATAGTTAAAGCAGAAGTAAGTGAAATTGCTACATTGCTACATTGCATTTTATCATTATGAAAAATACATTAGAAACAATTCTTCTAAACTGTCAGGTGTACTGTGAGATGCTGCTAGTCACAATTAAATAAATTTATAAGTAAGACTTTGTTATCAAAAATTTGATTGAAAATTGCTCATAACTGTGTTTACGATATACGAAAGAGGAAAATCATGAGCAAACTGGCAGCAAAGAAACATTTGCCTTAAAGGGTATATACGTGTTTAAACAAAAGCAATTTATCCAATAATGACTAAGTCAGCGCATCAATTGTTGCTGTACTGAAGTATATAGAAAACGTTTATGCTCTTCCAGGATGACACAATGACAAAATGCCAAGAATAGTCAGAAATGAAGGTTATACATGCCAGAGAGGTCTTTAGAGCGTTCTGGTAGGTGCCTAGCTTATATATACATATATATAGTATGGTGATTGCGCAACTATACGGAGTTAAGCATTGGGAGGTGGTCCTATATATGTGATATAGACCTGAAAAGAGCTCTGATATCACGATATCAAGCGTCTGATTGCACAACAGGTCTGATATCAAGAAGAAATCTCATGAAACCAGAGCCAAATGTGTGTACTAAACAATGTCAGGCGAAGCAGTCTTACCATTTCACTGTGGCCGTAACAATCAGTGCTGCGGAAGATCTTGACGCTCCAAGAAAAAACGCGACCGCAAAAATTGTCGCACTAAGGAAAGTCAGTTGGACAAGATACCAGAATACATGCGTAAAGGGACGTAGCACTGTGTCCGGCTCTGTAGCGCAAAACCATGGCATGGAAGATGCGTAGACACGGTCAGTTGAGCGACTTCTTCAGATGACTAAAAACAAGTCCAGCTGGATATCGTCGAAAGATCCAAAATGTGATTATAATCTGAGTCCGCATCGAAGTCGGTGTTCCGCCAGAAAAGAAGCGTTTTCAAGATCCTCCGTGCAGCACCCTGTCACGGCCACAACCAACTGCTGACTGTGCATTATTTTGAATTCGGTTCCCTGTAATCTCATTGGTCAGTGTGCTGCCAAAAGACACGCAGTATTCTCATTGGTCAGCCCTGAAGCCTGTTGTGACGTCACGGAGGCGTCTACTGAATGGAATGGTGCCGTAGCCCGTTCCCAGAAGGAGCAGTGACGTAATGTAGGCGCTTATCGAATGCAAATGGCGTCGTCTCTGGAGAGGCCTGGCCTCGCTATTGTTGCGGAAGGTTGAACCGTTCGTTCCTGTTGCGCACTCACCATACTATTATAATATAAAACATATAGTATGGTAGGTCGGTCCTATATATTGGCTATAGACCTCCCTACCGTACTATATGTATTACATATGCAGCAGAATACCAGCCCTGTACAATAAGAGAGACATGTTGTATACATAGCTAACCTGATATTCTGAGATATTCTCAGTATAATTATTATGCTGCTACTGAGTCAACACTATGTTGCAATAGTGAAACCACAGTAGGTTGATCCAAACAGAATTGTAACTAATATTGCAATGTATATTACCAGGAATGCTGGGATTGTGATTATCAGTGGAGTGCCAGTACATACAAAACTGTGGTTATTACAAAATCTTCCCTTCCCCATGGGGTTAATTAGTGCTAAAAGCTAATATTTCTGCCTTTCAGGTTGCAGGGTCAATCACAAATGTGCATAAATATGCAATATATTTCCTTTCCTTACAGAGAAGACTGAACAGTCATTCAGCATGTTGATTATAGAGCTTCATTTCAGTCTTTGAAAGCAATATTTCAAAGATTCAGTAAAGTAGAGTGTGCCACTATTCGCATAAAGTCAAAACCTATTTGGGAAAAATTGTCAATTCTTGTCTTGGGAGAGAAACTATGTATTTTCCTTCTTCACACCTCAGTACCGTGGTCTGAACATGCTGCATTGTTCTACTCATCTTTCGAATTCATAGTGTTTACAATTCAGAATCAAACCCAGAAGAGGCCTATGAAGGATAATATACAAATTCCCAGTGAAAGGTTGAGATTCTAAGACAGAATTATGTAGCAGTTATCATGATAGCAAATGTCATGTTGTGGTAATAGTGAAATGAGCACAACAATATTGCTGATCTTGTGACCTTTGGACAATGAGATGCACAGAAAACTGTACTATAATGGAAAATGTACACTTTACAGATAAGATATTGTACAGATGTTTAAATTGCTATTGGGACTCATAGTCACTACAAGCAGTTTGCTTGAGTGCAAATTATGTGCAAGTTCATTCTGAAGACCATTGAGAAGGGCAAATATGTGAGCATGAGCCTTCATCACTAGAGACGTTTGGCAATCCTAGCATACACATTTCTATGTTGCTACTGTCATTATGTAGGAAGGCTCTGTATAGAAAATGGCCACTTGTCTACAAGGAGGTATGGAACCCCAGTATTGGAGAAGTGTTCATGTGTCGAGGAAGAGAATTACCATGACTGGAAAGCCGTCGCTGTAACTTGTGCTGTGAAGGACATGTTGTTGGCCACCTATAAGACTTATTTCATGAGATATCTAGACTTTGTTTCCATTTGATCAAGCAGGGAGGAGAGATCAGCAGTGAAATAACTTTGCCATTGCCAAAATTCGAGGTTTTCCCGAACTTTAGAGACGGCCAATAAACCAAATTTTTTAGAGTGGGTCCAGGCAAAATTGCTGGAAGTTTGCGAACTTTAGATTTTAGATTTTTTAGAATTCTTACAGTAAATACACACTTTCAACTAGATGATCCAGGTCTGAATGTACACAACTTGCTAGTCTAAAAAATTCGTTTGACTCAGTTTCAACACAATGACGCTTTCTCAGATAGCATGTTAGTCAGTCACATTGTTTAGGATGATTACTGTCTTTTCTGCACTCATGCCAAAGAGCAGAAGTCAAGTGGTTGGGCTTATAGAGTGAGTTGCATGCCTTTTATTGTGTCCAGAACAGCAAAACAGTTTGGGCTTTGCCATCAATATTGTACAGTAGTTGTAGCTGTTTCTAGGCTGAAATGATCTGGCTTGACCGTCTGCAGCAGTCCATGCACACTTGTGACAATTATTGAATGGATGTGTACCACTGACAGCAACCTGAAGGACATGCTCATAGGCACAGACAAGGTCGAAGCTAAGCAGACAGACTTGAACAGCTTCTAATTACAATATTGTGCACAAAAGTGCTGCAAATCCCAACTGTGTGCTTACAATAAGTCTCTTTGTGTCATTAAATACTAGCACATACGCTACATTTTCTGCCCTCCACAACTTGCTCAGGGAACAAGCAGTGAATTCCAAACTTCAGATGTGCATTCTAGGCACCTTAGTCAACAAGAAAAATATTGTTAGAACTTGTGCAGGATTCATTTCAACACATTATAGACAGTGCTACTATTTCAATAGGCTATCACTGCATTGGTTATGTTGCACAGTACATGTATTCATGCAGCATAATTGATTCTACTACTAGTAATGTCAATAGCCTTGGACAGATGAAACTGACCTGGAGGTGTTGGACTGCAGCCAGTTTGAGAAGGTCGTCTGTCATAATACTTGGAACAATCACTGAAAAATCCTTTGCAACATAGAATAGCAGGAATAACATCAAACCATTGATGTTGCAAGAAAGATTTAAAATCAACTGGTGCATAGCGATCCACTGTGCCTCCACTGTTTGGACCCACTAGGAGTGTCCCATCAGACCTATAGCAACATTGCTGGCCAGCTGTACTCCCCTCCCTGATAGAAACAAAGATGCAGGAGCTCATAATGCTTAGTTGGCCACTTGATAACCACTAATTAACAACTATTCACTTAAATTATGCATGTGAGAATTGCCAATAGAAATCAATGATTAGTGTGCATTCGGCAATATATATATTCTCTTGGATGTATATAGGTATCCACAGGTAGTTTTCTTACTGTCAGTAAGCTAGAAATACATCCAAGCTTTTTCCACTTGTACACTGCAAGTGTGGGGAAGTTTTGCCACAGTCTGCCAATGAGCGCCAGAGAAAAATCAGGACAAAGGTTGCGCCAGACTTCTCTTTATAATTTATAATTATATAGATATACTAGCTGCAAGGCCCGCCTTCAGCAAGCCCTAAATTTGGTCCCGTTCTCCATCCTTTGCAACACTCTATGCCATAGTGCAGTATCCCTGGGCCTCTAAAGTTGGATGGCGAACCGTTGCCATGTGCAGGAGGTTGACAGATAAAATATGGCCTAAGAAACTCTTTTGCCATTCCTCCTCAGCTGTTGGCTGTTGGAGAATGCTGACGATTCAGTGCACCCTACAGCACGGCGTCATAGTGCTGGGAGCATTTGGCGGCAATTTGTTCACAGCTGCGTTGGAAAAAGTAGAGACAATGTTCTGGCTGACTTCTCTATGGCAACATGGTTATCTCCACTGATTAAAGATGGCCGCCGCGTGGGGTTAGTGAAGAACCGTCGTTACGCTACTCAGAATAGGCCTGCTTTCGAAAATGATGGTCAATTTGATTCATAGCAGCAATGGGTGAGATGATTGGGAAAGTTTGGTAGCAATCCACCCACCGCCGTCGGAGGAGTCTGGTTTGCAAGCATGCTCAAACATTTCCCTCTTATATGCTGCCAGAGTAGTCCGTTAGCAAACACCTCTCCCCTGGTGACACTGTAAGGCATAGCATGGTGCCTCTGAGAAAGTTTGGCAGTAAACCGCTACCAGACGCGGGAAGGGTCAGTGCACGGGTTTTCTCAAAAACTCGTTCGCCTTCCCTTCCTCGGCTGTAGGTTATTAAGGTGAGTCAATACTTCAGTGCAACCTACGGCACAGTGTTGCAATGCTCTGCAAGTTTGGTGGCAATTTGTTCGTGGGTGCCTGAGAACAAGGGGGACAAAGTTTCTGCCCACTCCTTATATATTAAGTGTCGACTCGTTCGCTTCCCCTCCTTGGCCATGGGCCATCAGAGTACGAAAACCTTATTGTGCAGCCTACACCATAGCATTGCAGTACTGGGCAAGTTTGGTGGCAATCAGTCGGCAGGCAGCCGAGAAAAATCAGGACAAATGTTGCGCCCAACTTCTTAAGGTTCTTTTAGGGTACATCACTCTTGCCTATGTAACTCTCAAACCATAAATCCACCAATGACAATTATTACAAATGTGATGAACAGGTAAATGTCCCATAATTTGGTGTCACTCATTAATTGATCAGTGATTTCTTTATTGAGATATGAGTGAAAGTCAAAATTACCACATTGATTGAAGTCAAGCAACTCCAGGGAAATTCAATCTTCTTCTACCCCCAAAGGCTGGGATGGACCAAACCTGGGATATACAATCTATAGACAGGTGTGCACAAATCTATGGCAGCGATTTACCAGTTTCCATCCTGTTTGGATCGGTTGTAACTGGATAGTTCCGCAACACCTTTAGCGCGTACAGTGGTATGCCAGAATAGGTGCCATTGACATATTTTGCACTTGCTACCTAACCCAATGTTAGGAACAACTGTTATAACGCAGAATCCAGTAACTTTTGAGCTTTGTAAGTGGAACGATCGCTCACAAGAGGCCAATGTCTGCTTCTATGCTGATTTAGAAGGCCAATAGTTGTGGTTTCACAGCTCATTTCACACCTGTCACCTTCCGTACCTATGTTTAAACATTCCTACTGCCAACGGTTAGCAATTACAATTCAGACATTGACACAAATCGCCAAATTTTCATTCAGTCATAACTTATGACAGCATGAAAGTACAGACTTGCAACTTTGAATTAAGATTTCTGATGATAACATATACCCTAACCCTAACCATAACACTAACCCTAACCCTCAACCACTACAAATGAAGGCAAACTAATTTGGTCACTTTAGCCATACCTACTACCTTATTAAGCCTGTTTTTTTATTCCTGATTGTGCTAGGTTTGAACTGCTACTACAATGCTTGTGAAAAACACAAAACAGTTTTCTCTCAACCCATGCATGGTCAATCACTGTAGTCTCTTCCTACCCGATGGGGTGGTGGCTTTAATTCCCACGCATCTTCAGCAAGTGCTGACTTCCCAAGTGCTCCATTCTGACTCATATGCGTCTGGGTGTTCCTTCATTCTGGTCTTGAGTCTCCTCACTATCTCGAGCTCCCCAACGTAGGCCTTGCCACAGCTGCAGGATATCCAGTACAAAACTATGGACTGCTTCTCCATTGCAAGGGAGTCCTTCACCTTGGATAGCATATGGAGTAGAGGGACTGCTCACATGTTCTTACCAAGCTGACTCATCTGATATCCTCAATGACCCCTTCCATGTAGGGGAGTAGTACCAGTTGGGGTCTGCCTCCCTCCTCCAATGCCAATGCCTGGGTGTTCCCCACATCCTGCCTGGGAGGCAGAGAGGAGGTGCAGATACAGTTGACAGTGTAACTGTTCTGCTTCAGGACCTCATGGAGGTGACACTCCTCCTTCTGCAGGTGTTCCTGTGTGCTGGTGATGCTCCTCACTCTGTCGTAAAGACACCTCACCAGTCTTTTCTTGACACGAGGTGGGTGGTGGGACTGAATGTCCAGGTACTGGTCCATGTTTGTGGGTTTACTGTAGACAACGACGTCCAGGCTGCTGTCATTCCTCCTCTGTTGCAGTGTGCTTAGGTAGGGTAGGCATTCCTCTTTCTCCAATTCCACTGTGTATTAAATTTTTGCAGTGATGCATGCAGTGATTGTGCCAGTGTACAAGAAGGGTAGTAGGCTGGATTGCAGCAATTACAGGGGAATTAGCCTAATGAGCGTTGTCGGCAAGGTGTTTGCACGGGTATTGAATGAGAGGGTAAAAGGTTTGACGGTTGACAAAGTGATGGACGAGTAAGGAGGTTTCGGGGATGGAAGGGGATGCAATGACCAGATTTTTGCAGTCGAACAAATTGTGGAGAAGACCATGGAGAAGGACAGGAAGACATACATGGCATTTGTGGACTTAGAGAAGGCAAATGACAGTAGAAGCTTTGGAAAGTGTTAGATGAGTATGGGGATAAAGGGAATTTTCTTAGGGCTGTACAGGCAATGTATGTGGATGGGAGGGCAAGGGTGAAAGTAGGGAGAATGGAATTGAAGCTGTTTTGTGTGTGCACAGGGGTGAGACAGGGTTGTACCAATTTCAAATAATCCTGAAGTCACTTAGTATCTATGCTTATACTATTATCATCCTCTAATTGTCATTTAGCAAGTATAAGATACATAAGGATCTCCAGTATTGGAGAAACATCTGTACTGATTGATCGATTGATTAAATTTTTCAAGTCTACTTTTGCCCTGAAGAAGACCAGAGCATCTCGATCTGCTCAAAACATTGGCAAGGCTCAAACCCTGTTGAATCACTCTGGTACTTGGAGAACTAAGCCCTTTCTCGTAATTGTTCTGATTTCAACAGTATACATGCATAGCAAACACATTTGCATTATTATTATAATGTAGCATGTTTGCAATGAGTCAACCATTCCAACTGCACCCTACAAGTATTCATGAAAACAAAGCAAAGCAAAGCAGGAAGTTAGTGGGATAACTGCTCAGCTTACCTTGGAGTTATTTGGCGAAAGCAAGTATCAGCATCCGGGTGAAAGAAACGTTGAGGAATTGCAGAAAAACCTGATTCTTCCTGTAGACCACTGGAGGGCCAGCGTGCTTCCCTTGCACTTCGAGGACAGCAGACTGTTTCAGCCAAAAGAGTCTCACCAATTCCTGGGTCTTCAAAGGAATGCCATGCTTCGCAAGCCACACGCATGGCTGCATCCAAAACAACTTTTGTCAACAACAGTCTCCCTGACCATATAGCAAGCGACCCTAGTAAAGGCAATATTCTCTTGCTTCTTGTCACATGTGATTGGGCTAAAGAAATTTGGAAAAACACTGGAGCGATGGGCTGCTCATCTACTTCATTCACAGAGCCATCAAGTTCAATTTTAACTTGAGCACTTCCATTATTAGGAATATCAGTGGCAAGTGTGCGGAGAAACTTAAGGGAACCATCTACTGACAACTCATGAATACTTATGTCCACAAGGTTTGAGGTAGGATCAGCGTTTTGTAGAAGGGCTGGAGACCATTGAACATCTACCACTTCATTTGATTCTGCTGTAATAGTATCACTTGCTATTATGCTTACTTGAGCAGACCGATCAGGTGAAGCTGCACAAAAGATTGAAATGATCTGTGATTATGTGAATAGGCATATAGGGCGCTATACAAATTCGCAAATGCAGGCACAGCTATAGCTGTGTTATGTCAACTAATTAAATTATAAAGTACACCATTAGCGTTCATCACAGCTATAGGATATGGGAATCATCATGGGAAAACAGGCTTCTGAGCAATTCACGGATGAAACAATCATTCAACCAGAACACTTACAGGCCATTTGGACCTGAGAAGTGAAAGCACTATTATCTCGCTCCAATGTAATATTCCCAGAAGTCACTTTGTACAGTGGAACCCCTATATAGCGGACACCCTTCAGAACAAGTGAAGCGTCCTGATTATAGGGGTGTTTGCATTTCAGAGGTACGGCTTAAATGCCCATATGTTGAAACAATCATGTAGTATGCCTGCAAAAGTATCAAAATAAGACGAGTTTGTAAAGGTAGGGGTGGTTCGCTCAAGTACTCAACTCACGCACCATTTCCGAAGACAATTCTAAAGGGTAGCTGTTCGCGCTGAACTTTCCCATGTTAAAGACATTTTCAAAATCCATTGTATAGACGATTTGCAGCACTCGTCGACTTCTGTGCTGTTCTTGTCACTTGTCAGAAGTAGCAGTGCACATCAAAGAGCGGCCATTTTCTGACAGCTGATCAAATGTCTGGATTATTGGGTGAGTTTTATACAGAGTTGTATAGGGCGGTGCACAGGACGCTGTCCGCAATACGGAATAACAGGGTGTCCGCATTTCAAGGGGAACTTTATACAGATAGCATAGGGCCAATTGTGAGGACTTTACAAGTGTCTGCATTGTCGAGGTGTCCACTTTTCAGGGGTGTCCGCAAGGCGGGGTTCCACTGTATACTGAAAAGCTATAAGTCTCAGAGTTATGAGAGCAAATGAACCTATAATACTATACTTGTTCCATAGGAATGAAAGTACTGATGAAGATGTAGCGAAGAATATAATTATACTAGCAAATTGAATGCTCCTTATGTGTTCAGCAAAACACAGTGGATTTTTTATATCATACACTTACATCTACAGCACACATACCACTGCTCACCTACAGACATAGTTGACTTCCTTACTAATTCAGTACCATCAGTTGCAATCACTCTAAGTGCAAAGGCAATGTGCCCCCACACTGAGAATGGTGGAGATGAACACAGGTATTGATTCAGGGCAATTAATTCAGCTGGTTGCTCGATAGAGTCATTAAAAATGCAAAATGCTTCTTCAACTCCTTCAACACAGGTATAATTTGCAATGATTGGAACACCTCCCAAAGAATTGATGATGCGTGTATTGAGGACCAGCTCTGTAAGCAGAAAAATAAATGATGACATATTACTGAATGTTCATGAATATAGGCATTGTGCTCACCACATGCTGATATGACTAATAACACACTTGCATTTATGTTGCATGAACTATTCAACCATGGATATAAAGATTGTACTGTGTAATTATACAGCAAACACAACCATGGCCTTCATACGTATACATTAGGAATGTCACCAATTAAGACAGCCCTCCACATTTGCCTTTATCATGACTTCCTGCCTGTATGCATCGATACTCACCATCAACTTGACAAGTCCTCAAAATTGAACTTTGCTGATCCAGTCTGAAGATCCAATGGCCTTGTTGGCCCACATTTCCAGTGACATCATCAATAAACTGAATATCTTCTGTCAGTGATCCAGGAAATTTGAAGTATCTGATCCCATCGCCCACATTGTAACCAGCAACTGCAGGTGTGCCTCCAAAGCCTCCTGACCCACCATTGGCATTGCCAGTCACCCAGTTAATACCATCCTCTGCATAATTGAAAATTCCAACGGACCGCAGACCATCTGTTGCCAGCACAACTTGAAAGGTATTGAGCTATATACATATAAAAGAAAGTGGGCAAAAGGTACATGCACATTGAGCTCAGTGTTCTCAATTTTTCTGTTCTAACAGATTATGTATTCAATGGGGCTGACAAAATGTTGTGGTCAACACACAGGTAGCACCTGTAAGAGTACCAACTTTCTGTAAACTCTAGGAAAGGTGTTGCCTCTTTTAGACCACAGCTCTTCTCGACTGTGTCCGCAGGGACCACTTGTTGTCTAGAAGGCCCTATCGGACTATGGCCTCCATTGCCTTGGTGCAGCAACCAGTGGTACATTCTCTGAGCCATAGGACCACTCCCAGCACAGCCATCCCTTGGACAAAAGCTCTGGCTCTTGTGACCCTGGCATGGCCTCCATGGCCCACTAGTTAGTCCTATAGTGCACATTTGATTACAACCCTGATTGTCACTTGCAACCCACAGCACTTCTCAGTCTGAGCTGCATTCCTCCACTCTCCCAACTCTACCCAGCCCATCCACCTTGTCACACTCCTCCTGCAATCCCTAACCCTGCACCACCTACAGTATTGACTACATGCCCCAACACTGGTTATCGCTCAGGACACCGTGTCCTCTGGACATATCATTTACCGATTCATTGGGCAGGGAGTATTGTACCAGTGTGGCATCAGTGCATCATAGGAATTGATGGAATTGAGTGGTGTCACTACCTTGCTCATGCTTTATTCATAGACCTGTATCTAGTTTTAATCTTTGTAATGTTGGATTGCCAACCATCCCCCGAAACATCCTGCACTGTAATATAGTGAATCTTGAACAATCTGTGTCATAAATGAAGTCTTGCACTCTTTGGTGTCCTGATATTACTGTGCATCAGTCAAAACTGGTAACTAACAAGCAACAGCATCAAGAAGTGAACTCATGATCAACTTTGGCACATTTTTTACGATAATGCAAACCATTACCAGTAGTGGGCTGGTGGTAAGAACAGATATTTAAGCGGATTCGAGAAAGGGACAACTTTGTGCTTTAATGTTAATAATAGCTTTAATTTATTGGAAAACAGTCACGTAGGTGGTGTTTTGGAAATTGCACCATTGATGCAGGTGATATACGGCATTATATTGTGCAGTGATCATGCAATCCTGTAGCACTATAAAGTATAATAAATTTTGGACCATAACAACCCCAACAAGAGATTTGCTACCTCAGAATCACAACCAGTGACATAGTGCTTCCTTGTCCTCTATCATCAGAGTATCATGTGGGCACTTGGATTCACCATGTTTGGAATTGTAGAAATCTCTCATTTTCTCAAACATCATTACTGCCCAGTCAGTTCATGACAGGGCATTATCAGGAACATAGGGCTTTTTGGATTGACTGTTTCCTTCTACTTCAACAGCCTGAAAGTGTTCAGCAAATGGGTGCTTACATCAGCTGAGACTTGAAATATTTGCTAACGTGCATTTTCTGGCCAGGTTTAAAACAATATTACTTACCTGAGGCCCAAACAAAGGCTGAATAGTATCACAGCTTCCAACACGAATGGTAAGCACAAATAGTGATGCAACCACAAGTATTTATAAACACCCATATTACTGTTTTGTCTATATTGCCCATGCACAGCATAATCTCTTACAGATGATCTTATGTTGGGGATTTGAGCAGCTATCAAAGCGCGACACAGTGAGTCAGGGTTCATTAACTCTAGTTACATGCACAATTTAACCCGAAGTGGTCCCTTTACCAAATCTACTCATACACGCTTAGTTGTGAACTTCGAACAACTTCAGGTCACAATTAACCCTTTAAGCACCAATGACGTCTAAAGTGGTCCTGACAAATTTGCAGGTAAGCGCCAATGACGACTTTAGATGTCATGGCAAAGGGCATAATTTGAGTGAATTTCTCAGGCTACGATAGTCTGACCAAAGTGTCAAGTTCCCAACTACTGTAACAGTGCCAGAGGCGTCGGTTAAATAGCCTTACCTTCTCCCTGGTCGTATTTGAAATGCACAGAAAGCTTATAAAGTCCGGGCATAGTTGCGCACTGTCTTCCTTGGCATACCTCAGGCTCAGGTTTGCACACAGAGGCTTCCACAAGCCCAAGGAGAATACACAACTTTGTTTCGCAATAGTGTCAGATTTCAGTTAGGTCATTTGGGCTGGAGATACGCTGAGCTGGTACCAATGTTGGCTGACTTCACTGTCTTCCTCGCTGGTAGCCCTATCCCTATCGCAGAGTCTGGAAGAGGCTCAAGTCGGACTGTTGACCATCTATATACGAAGACAACGAAAAGCAGCGCACTCTTTTTCTTCGCTGTTAAGTTACAGACAATAGCAAAGCATGCCAAAACATTAGGCATTTTTATCTTCTTGTGCGCCATTTCAATTGCGCAAGTTGGGTGAAGGTATGAGATAAAATTTTCCACGGCTAATGGGTTAATGGTGCGTTTAATTCATAAACTGACTTTTCATCTTTTATACTTTGATCACCAGAGAAGGCCACTCAAATAAGGACGTTATTGCACAACAAGTGAAGAATCTCAAATAATTGGTTATTTTGGGAGTAGAAGATTAGTATACAACAGTGGCATAATAAAGGCCCTATGATGGCAGATAAGCTATGTATCATTAGGTTCAGTTGATATCGTAATTTCATATCTCAATGAACAGATTCTAGGCATGCTAGGCATTGACACCATTACATCAGTTTTAGTGTGAAATCTAACCTATATAACAGCATAATAGGTATTTTCTTCTATTCTTTGTACCAACTGTATAAATCATATGTGGGTTAAGTGCTATAATAAAAGTAGAGCTTTCGAGTTGGTGAACGTTCGCCTCTGTATTCTCCCCCATTTCTCCCCCTAGATCGCATTTGCAGAACTCATGCTTGGAATGGCATAAACACCTATCCTTGGACTAGCTGCTATTGTATGTTTAAAGTCTTATAAGAGAAATTGTCCAAGTCAATTAACCTAGTGAAATTGTGGATTGCAATGCAGAGGATCAGCAAGATATTGAGTGCAGAACGCAATACATAGTCATGGATTCTAACTTTCCATGTCATAAAAGTTCATATACTCTGCTGCAAAGTTACCTCTTGCAAACCAGCTTCATAACTCAGCCCAGGAAAGTCCTAGAACAAACACTTATATGGAATTTTGGAGCACTGTCTTGGTATTTAAAATCAACCTTCGCCATGTTTTCACCTTGCAAGACCACTATCCACAAGGCCATTTACTAAGAAAACTAGTGACTGCCATGCATGTTGAACAGTTGAATGACAATCTCAAGGCTTTCTACTAAACATCAGATTATGTTGGAAAAAACCTTTAAGAATAATTGCATTACCATCTTCAAGCCATGCACAGATGTCTTGCTGCAACTAGAAGCATTGTGCTTTCACAATTGTTCAGGTAGGAACATGTGCTGCATTTCTGCACAATTTGGCCTCTTGAATGACACACACACACATTACGCACAGTTACTTGCATAGCCACGGTAACATAGAAGAATGTAATGAATCCACACTGCTTACACTAGCAGACAATCCATAATAATACATACGTTACATTACATAAAATTAAATTCAGATTAATTCCAACTTGCATTGTGTTCTTGAATTATCATACCTTGTCACTTTGAGCACTGTAGTACCCAACATGATCCCACGTTACAATGAGAACCCAGCGCGATGTAAAATCTTTCAGCCCAGCCAGTGACGAAGTTACTGTTAAGTCAATTGCCGTTGTTAGTGCTGAATTTTCATTACTGCTAACAGCTCTATAATACACATTTCCACTTCCACGGGTATCTACGTCCGCCCAAAAGGCTGCTAGAGTAGCGGACTGAGAGCTGTTTGCAGCAATTGGAAAGTCCAATGGGGTGAATGCTGTACTGGTGGCTTGTGAT
Organism: Ianthella basta; assembly: GCA_964019415.1. Lineage (NCBI taxonomy): Eukaryota > Metazoa > Porifera > Demospongiae > Verongiida > Ianthellidae > Ianthella > Ianthella basta. The sequence continues at coordinate 3,545,657 of OZ025878.1, forward strand.
GCATTTGCGAGTGAAATGTATCCATTGATACTAATCTGTAAAGAAACAACAAATATGGATCTTTAATATGAAATTCTGGTTATGATCACTTACAGCACTTTACTCATTCACTTGCTGTAGTTAGGCTTATAATTACTATGACTTGTACAAATATGCAAAGAGAAGACAGGATATATATATACTAACTACATCCAAAGTTGGTCTCACATTCTCTTCAGAATGGACATCCCACGGTGTTATGAAGCTTCTAACAAAGCATACACCTACATCATAGTGAAATAGTATCTTGCACATAGCAATATCTCCCAAAGGCCCATCAAATATCCTTAGCTTCCTGGTGGAGCTTTTAGCCTACAAAGGAATCCAGCCAGTTGAAGGCAGTGTAAATCTGTGATGAACAATTTCTATAACTCACTAGCACTACTGCTGTTATGAAGAAGATAAAATGTTGAGGTCATTTCCTGTGAGAGCACACACTTTCACTTGGAAGTAAGGCTATAGTCTTGCATGTGAGGTAAGCAGTCCTTTATTCTTATATATCATTCCATATTTGTTGCCTTTCAAACTTTTGCATTACTGCACAGGAATAGCACACGTTTTAGTTTGTATTTCAGCATCCAAGCAACCACCACCATCCCTACATATTTATAATAGACATAGACTGCATAAGGTAATGCTGAATATGCTTGGAACTGCAGTAGGGGCATATACATTGCACTTATCGGTGAAGGGACTGATGACAGTTCAGAGCAGCAATGGTAGCATCCATTTGAAGACATTAGCCAATTACGTTTCCTGTCATATGCAGTTCATTACGGGTCAGCAATTATTCTAAGCACATCCTGTATTTCAATGTTACATCATTACACATATTGCCCTCACCCTTGGTTGGGGGGGGGGGGGGGGGAAGCAAACTTCTATGTCAGCGACCAACACTCATGACAGATCCTAACCTCTGCAATTTCCAGGTGAATTTGAGAAAAGCTATGATTGAGGATTCTATTCTAGACTGACTTTGTATCTTTCATATTGTGCTGACACCATAAAATGCTCAATACTGGGCAAATGCTTGAGCAATCACATAGCAGAAACAAATTGAATGTAAAATGTTTCGACCACAAGGTCTTCATTAGTTACAACATTTCAACCACGAAGGTCTTCATCAGTTACAATACATTGTAATGAAAATGTCGAAATGTTTTACATCCTATTTGATTCTGCTACATGACTGCTCAAGAATTTGCCCAGTACTACCTATGCCGTAGCAATGAGCTTCTACCAAATTACAAAATGCTCAGTCAGCATGGTTTTAGAAATGAGGGTTTCCGGACCTTTGATAGACATTGCTACATGAGATACGCCATTTTAACATGCTGCAATGAATCCTTTGGCTACAGTGATTCATCTAATCCTCCTTCAGATTTATTTCAATTAATAGCTTACAATTGCAGTCGTACAGGACTCGCAATTCACGGATCAATGATTAGCTACTTCTCAATTCACAGCTCAACAAAACAGCAAGGTTCAATACATAATTTTTTATATAGGTTAGCTCTAAGAAAGTTCTATATAGATCATGCAGCTATAATCTCCTGTCATGTTGCAGAAGTTATTGGATGTTGGAGGTTATAGCTGCCTCTGTGAGATTGATGTCACAAAATCGCGAAGTTCTGCTAGTTTGGAACATAACTGATTATTTTTCAAAGGTACAAGCCACACAAATGAATGTGCTAAGGAGGATTGAAGGAGTGAATAGATTGGACAGAGTAAGGAATGCAGATATCAGGGAGAGGTTGAACCAAGAAAGTGTTTTAGATCTGGTGAAAAGGAGGCTGGAGAGTTGGAAGGGCAGACTAGAAGAAATGAGCTTTGAGAAGACAACGAAGAAAGTGTTTGTTGGAGAGATGGAGGGGAGGAGGCCAAGATGAAGACCACGCTTAAGATGGATTGACAATTTTAAATAACTTTATGATAGCTACCTATTCTTTATGCTAACTCACTATTTGCACTGTTTCAGTGTAAGAGGGATGACCTCCAGCACTGGAGATAAATCTACTTTTGTGATTGATTGATTGGAACATAACTGGGCATGGTAAGACACTGGTTCACAGGCAGCTGCTTGCGAAAGTGGTGGCCATTGTGGTGGTCGTCCAAACATGAGTTGAAATGGGGAAAGTCCTATGGATGCATGCTCTAGCCGTCCAATACACAAATAAGACAAGGGGGGGAAAAGCGTTCCCAATCTGCCTGTTCCCTGACTTAAGCACGGAGCATCTAGAGCAAGGAATGATTGAATCAGTCGACCATTTCATCACCTTGAGGGTGGTATATAGGCTTGTTGTCCGGGTTTTACTAACTCCAAAGACATCCAGGGTTTGCCGCAATAGAACACTCTCAAAGTTAAGGCCCTGGTCTGAATGGAGAATATCTGGATGACCATAACGGGTAATTAATATAAAGACCTTAACTAGCTCCTCTGTTATGTGGTTAGCCGTCTGGTCGGGAAGGGGCACAGCTTCAGCCCAATTGGTAAATAAGTCCTGGATGACCAACAAGTATCTGTTGTTGTGGTACGACACCGGGACTTCCAGAACATTGACAGCAATCAATCATTTCCCATGGTTTCCCAATAGGAATATACACAAGGGGTGCATTCACTGGTGACGGGGTCTTGGAGGCTTGGCACACAGAGCAATTGCAATAATATTGGTCAGTGTCATACAACATCCAAACCCAGTAGCCAACATGGCGTACTTTGGCTGCTGTCTTCCCAGGTCCCAAGTGTGCAGCCCTTGGAGCATCATGATACTGGCTGATGAGGTTAGACTGTAGGGCACTGGGGATGAGTGGTACAGTGATGGCCTCCATGGTTGGTCCTGGTGTATATTGGTGACACACCAGGCCTTCCTTGAGGGTAAGCTGGGGCCACAGCTGTCGGTAGCAATTAAAAGGTGATTGTTTCCACATGGGACCTGTTGGGCGTGTGGAGGAATGTGAAAGGGCATCATGGAGTTGACGTAGGACAAGGTCAGCTTGCTGATGCTGCAACAGGTCCTCTGAGAAATGAGAAAACAGGTAGTGGCTGCACTTTGATTCCCCGTGGTAGGAGCTCTTCATGACAAGGCATCTGCATTCTCATTGAGGTAACCCTTCCGGTACACAATGGAGAAGTCATATTCCTGGATTCCAAGGGCTCACCTAGCCAATAGACCCTCCATTTTCTGAGCTGACAGCCACTGTAGTGGAGCATGGTCCGCGAGAACTTTGAAGTGGCGACCAAGGAGGTAATGGCAAAATTGCTTTATCCCATACACCAATGCCAAACATTCTTTTTGAATCACCCTGTAGTTGCATTTCGATTGTGTGAGGATCCTACTTGCACAAGCAATAACACGGTCATCTTCCTCCAAGATGGCCATGTTATTGCTTAGACCCCATGGCCTACTGCGCTTGTATCTAAAGTGAGGGCTTCTCAGCTGACTCAGGCATCAGAAAGGGTTGGTTCTCCAATACCAGCTTCACAACAGGGTTGAAAACCTTGCCGACGTTTCGACCAGATGCTCTGATCATCTTTACCCTGAAGACAAATACTGCGGAAGAGACAAAGAACCCCTTTGTAACTCTGTGCATGACTTTTGTTAATAGAGCTCTATTACAGCAAGTTATATCGACGATAGCGAAGGCCCCAAAATGGAGGTAAATGCCATTGCCACATTGAAGGGAAAGTCTCAAACCAAAGAAAGGGGTATCATTCGATGTGCATTTATGCTATCTAACTTTTCCATGTGGGCAAAGTTGTTAAACCATTCCGCTGTGAAGCTATGATGAGAAAACTGCGGCTACTCGATGGTTAGGAATGTTTAGGGTCATGTAACTCCAGACAGGAACCTTGCGCAGCCACAGAGTAGTTATACCAGGAAACCTGTACTTTAGGTGAAAGGTGTGGATAACTGCTAAATTCCTTTCATTAACAGTTTCGGAGAGAGAAACTTAGTGATGTCACGAATGACATCACTAAGCTAGAGCTTGCACAACAGACCAGCACTCACCTAGAGTGCTTACACAATAGACCAGCACTTTACTAGAGTGCTTGTACTCACACAACGGACTAGCCCTATGCTAGAGTGCTTACATAGCAGATAAGCACCTACTACAGTGCTCACACAAGAGTCTTTGGCCAAAGAAGCTATTTTCTGTATTCCAGTATTTGGCTACAGCAATAATCGAGTTGGTACCGAGTATGAGTGGAGCGAGACAGCGTGTGGAATGAGAAAACGCTTGTGGAGCGAAGCAGCGCGTCGAATGAGACAGTGTTAAATCAGCTACGTGAGACAGCGTATGGAGAGAGGCAGTGTGTTGAGTGAGGTCGCATACGGAATGCGGCAGTGTGTGGAGTGAGACAGTGCGTGGAGAGAGGCAGTGTGTTGAGTGAGGCCGCATACAGAATGAGGCAGTGTGTATAGAGTGAGACAGCGCATGGACTAAAACAGCGCGTGAACTAAGGCTGTGTGTGGAGTTAGGCAGCGCATAGAGTGAGACAACGCGTGAATTGAAGCTGTGCGATGACTTACGCAGCGTGCAATGTGGCACACGTGGATGCGCCCCAACGTACCTTCACTAAATCATACTCTTCCAGTTCTGTGGGCCTGACAACAATAACAATTACTATCCTCAATCCGCTGCACTTCAGTTGACGAGCCGCGTCCTGACTTCCCTTTAACACATTGCTATTCGATAATGTAAGTGACGCTTGCTGACGTCATCACAATAGCCAGTTTGTTGTTCAGGAAATTTTGTATAAAAAAAACTGCATACTCAGAGCCTCTTCTTGGTGAATGTGCTGCACATCATCGTGTTTAGTAGTAAATATACCTATATATTCGACTGAGAACAAAACTGTACTGTAGTCTCTTTTCAAGAAAATAGCATCTGAACATGCGAATTGTGGCAAAACTACCACCAAAAAGGTGTTTTTCTTTATTTTCTCAGCGAACAGATGCATATATGCTCAGTTGATTCTGAAACTTTACATATCCCTACACCTAACCAGCGCAACTACGTGTGTTTGAGGCATCGTCTAGATATGCCGGTTTTGCTCTGAACGTCGGCGAGTATGCCATTTTCAACACCTTCAAGCATCTCTATCCAAGCTTTCACCGTTGCCCTGATTGACTTTTCTGATAAAGCTAAGATCATACGCACGTGGGACATGTCCTATGTAAACAATGCGGGCCGATTTTTGACCTTCGTATTCTTTGCTCTTTCTCCTGTAGATAGGATCTGCACAAGGCAAGCTGTATATGTAATTGAAGCTGCATTCTTGTACTTCAATTCAACGCAACAAGTATTTCATTGACGGCTTCCTTGACGGAGAATCGCCGCCGACAAGAGTACCTATAAAAAGGCAGGAAAACGCCGATCGACTTCGTGGGAGAGGCTAAAAGCGAATGAAATTGCACAGAAGGATGTACAATCACATCATCGAAGTTTTCCATGTGACCGCTTTTGATAAACTGATCTGGTGCAGAGTTATATCGCGAAAACCAAATTCTTCCTTCGCGGTTGAAACTTTGGCACTGGATAACTCACGATAGGAACCTCGTACTAAAAGCGGTCACATGGAGAAGTTGTAAATCATCCTTAAGTTACGATATCTGGTCTCATCGTGCAAAGGGCTGGTGTCCTTCAAAGTCGGGAAGGCAATTTACTGCAAAACTCAATTCTGCCATCTCGAAATGCTTTAGTCACACGACAATCTCGTGACATGCCAAATATGGAATACAAAATGGAAGCAAAGCTATGACGTCATTTAACGTTTGCAGTATATGAGATGCAGGATTCATTTGCCAAAAAGCCATGAAACCTTGATCCTTTCGAAGTATAAGAACGGCGAAGATTTTATCTCTGTTTCCCTCTTACCATAACTCTTTGTTGACTCCTAAAAGCTCGTTTCTTGCCATCACCAGATATGATGTTCGATTACACAGGCCTCTCCTATCACGCGCACATCACATGCAAAGCAAGCGTTGCCGTGGCAACACAGGAATTTCACACCTCAAGGTGCGAATACCACAAGGTTCACGTTGTGTAAACAGAGTGGACATGTCCCACGCACGTACTTCCTTCTCCTGCCGTTTGATTTTCGTAGAGTCATACAGAGAGCGAAAATATAATGTTTCAAAAAGGTGCAAATTTAGCGGCCATGTTAGTGGTTTCCAGGTACAACTACCCTGTGGCATTTGCCCACATGGAGAAGCTAGAGAATTCAGTTGACTAACCATTTTTATCTTCGTCCCACAAAAAAACTGCTGACTACTGTGGCACAGTCATTTTGTGGAAGCAATGGTGAAATAACCGCTTTGGTAGGCGTATCACGTGACAATATTGTGCCTTCCTGCTGAAACGTCATAATTTGTTCGAACAAGCCCTCGAAAATGACTGCGTAACCTTCTTCATGCGGCGCACGGACGTCTTGCTGCAACGATAAGCGTTTTTCTGCGTAACTGCTTCAGACAGGCAGGACAAATTCTGCATTTCTGTTCAATCCAGCTCTCAAATCACACACACATCACGCACAGTCACATGCATAGCCATGGTACCATAGAAGAATGTGATTAACCACATGGTTCACCTTATGTAAACAGTGTTTGCCATAACCCACATGCGCAGTAGCCACTCTGTAGATCCAAGGTTGAGAACACCATGGAACTGGCTAGTTGATCCTGCACCTCGTCAGGACGAGGGAGCGGGTAGACATATTTCACTGTTCTTTTGTTTAGTTCACGATAGTCAACACAGAGTCAGATGTCACCATTCTTCTTCCGAGTAAACACCACTGGCGCCATCCATGGACTGGAACTCTCCTCAGTTATGCCCTCCTTCAACATTGCCTGAATATACTTCTCTACCTTGGTTCAATAGTTGGCTGAAATTCTCCTGGGTGGTATCTTTGTAAGGAGACTGGCGGTAGGATGAAATGCTCTGCCAGATTTGTGCAACCTGGTGAAGTCTGAAACAAATCCTTGAATTCATCCAAGATGGGTGCCAAGTGTGGCATGGGACAGTGAGGCATCTCATAGGCTGGCTTGCCATATAGTGGAACTGTGCAGTCATCCAGTTTCCATCTGTCAGCTCCTTGGCAGATACAACTGCACATGCCTTGACTCATGTGCTGGACAGTCATCTTCGGGTTGAACAGATTGTGAGGCAACACCTATAGGTGTAGAAGTGAAGTCTAACACAAGACAATGTTTCCTTAGGAAGTCTAGCCCGCGAATCACTGGGGTGATCAATAAACGAACAACAACTAAGGAATGGTTGACATGCAGCTGTTCTATCTTGAAGTTCACTGGAAGATTGACATGTCCCACCACTGAAATGGGCCCACCTGCTGCAGACACTACCTTTGGCTCTTCTGTGATAAAATCGCCTCACTGCTGACAAGTCCGGTAGGGCACTCTCCTGAACAAGTGATATGGACAAACCAGAATCTAGCATTATATCACCTTACTGGTGCCGTAGCATCCTTTGATGACAGATGCATTGGTCCGGATGGCAGCCACAACTATGCTGGAAGGGCCTACTGTCTCCCGGAGCATTCCTGGCCCATGTGTAATGCCCTTCTCTCGTTTTCCGCCTGCCAATCTTTAGTCAGGTGTCCCTGCCATCCGCATGAGTAGCATCTCCACTGCTCTGGGCAATTGCGTTGAAGATGGCCAGGCTATGTCCACTCTGTTTGCACAATATGAATCTTGTGCTACTCACGCCTTGAGGTGTGAAATTCCTGTGTGGCCATGCCAACTTATACGCTGCATGTCATATGCGTGTGATTGGAAAGGCCTGCGTAATCGAACGTCATATCCGGTGATGGCAAGAGCGCTTTCGGGGACAACAAAGAATACTGGTAAGAGGGAAACAGAGATAAAATCTTCGCAGTTCTTAAACTTTGAAAGGATCAAGGTTTAATGGCTTCTTGCGAATCAATCCTGCACTTCAAACATGGTAAACAATAAATGATGTCATAGCCTTGCTTCTGTTTTGTATGCCATATTTGGCATGTCACGAGATTGTCATTGACTGAAGCATTTCGTGAGGGTAGAAATGAGTTTTGCAGTAAATTGCCTTACCGACTTTGAAGGACACCAGCTCTTTGCACAATGAGACCAGATGTCGTGACCCACGGATGCTTTACAACTTCTCCATGTGACCGCTTTTAGTACAAGGTTCCTATCATGAGTTATCCAGTGCCAAAGGTTCGGCCGCGAATGAAGAATGCAGCAGACCGGTTTATCAAAAGCGGTCACCATGCCTCTTTCTGGTCTAAAAACTGCCCATAATCCTACATAGGACTAGCACAAGGGGGTTCCTGTGCACCCCAGAATCCCCCTCTAGATCTGCCACTGGCCAGCTCACACCTTGAGATCTAGGATTACAGAAATAAGGTCTAACACCTGCACCGATGGTTGGGGGTAAGCATGTAGCTACAGCTTAGCTGCATACTATAAAAGTACAGAAACTAGAAATAATAAAATTTTAGTTCAAAAATAGCAAGGATGTAGGGATGGCAAAAAACAGACAGAAACAAGTAAATTCTGCTACACAATGAAGCATTAACAATGGTCCCTACATTCAAGGATGGTGCTACATTCTTCCATGTAGGGACCATTGTTATATATATAATGCTTCATTGTGTAGCACCATATACTTGTTTCTGTCCTTTTATGCCATCCCTGCTTCCTTACTATTATTATAGAACCATTTTATTATTTAATACATATAGCAATAAATACGTAGGTCACTCACATCGGCAAATGTAAAACTGTCATTGAAGTATGGAAATGGAAATGGAATATTCACTCCCTGGGCAAGGTCATCTCCTTTTGGAAACAGCTGATAGCCATTGCTTGTCGAAAATGGGTAGCCAATGAATTCTTCGAATGTAATGGCTGTGCTAGTTGCGAATACTGCACACCAGACCAACAACACATGAAAACATGTGGGAAAATCCTTGAGGCTGATTTCACCCCTGAGCACTGAATGTACTCTGAATTGCTTCATTATTATTTGCAGTCAGGAAAACCTGCATAGGATGGGGAAATTCAACATTAGGCCTAGGAAAGGGATGGCTATTTAATTTGATGATTAATGGATTGCAACAAAATGATGTGTAGATACCTAATTTCCCATTGAAACTTACTAAGTGGTAGCTATCAAACAGACACATACGAAAATATATAGTGAATTCACTGAAAAGCTGGATGGATTCATCCAATGTACATCAGCTATAGCTATCTGCAGCGTAAAATTAATGTCAATCATGTGTGTATGGTTTTCTTCTAGCTATCTTATTTGGCAGCCTTAGCTACGTATGTCTGCAATCAAATACAACTGACATTTGAGTGAGCGTGATCACCATTCATTACAGGCGTATTCACCAGTCATTGTGCATAAATTGAGCTTTTGCGAACAAGAACGCGCCTATAGGCTTCTCTTAGCTACTTAGCTATAATATAGTTAACTTACTACTAACCACTCCAACTTTGAAAAGAATGGCGTCCCGTCAAACCGAACAGGTGGCAAGAATATTTGTCGGTCAACACCAGTATCTTAATTTGTACACTGGTTTCGTCGGGCAAGGGTGGGGCCCTAATCAAATGCATATTGCCTTATTTGGTTTGAGCACGACAAGGCGCTTATCTATCTATATCTTATTATTAGCGATTCTAAACCGATTCCCACTCCAAATTCCTCGCTTACCTTTGAACAACATGGCGGGTAAGGCAAACGGGGGTAATTCCATAATTGGGGTAATTCCGCAATTCACTTCGCTGGAGCGAAGGGTAAGGAGTTCGCGATCGACTGTGACTATAGCACTGCCACTCCAGTGCTAACCACAAGTACCAGCCTCCTCTGTGGGTCTGACGAACACGCGCCGAAATCCGTATACAAATTTTTGCAAACGGCTTATTCTTAGGTGATAAGTTTCAGTCGCATTCCATCAATAGCTAACATCGGTGCTATTGTCGTGCAGCCAATACACGAGGCTTACTTGACAGCATGCAATAGCTTGAACACAGCTTCACTTCCCGGAGTTATCTTCGTGTGCTTCGAAAATTTCCTGAAATTACGGAATTACTCCCACTCCAATTGGCGACACACTTCTAGGTCGTGCGCTTGAACGAGGAAGAGTTGTAGTCTCGTAATAGGTACAGATACTCCACACAAATTGTTGCTCTGCTAGTCGAGATTGGACGCCTGTAGCTTCTTACGTCGTTATTTTCTATGACATTGAATTCCATAGATTACGGATTTACCCCCGTTTACCTTATATAAACATAATGGTACCCTCTACCGTGTTCACGCGAAGCGATTTCCACAGACGAGAAGCAATCTTGGTGATTTTTTAAGGTTCTCAAGTGTAAAAGATAGATGAAGGCTTTCAAAACTGGTTGAAGCTAGTTTGTAACCAGGGGCGGATCCAGGATTTTGTAGGGGGGAGGGGGTCACAAAGTAATTTTTGGCCACTCATGTACTGGCACCACCTGCAGCTGCATGCAGTGTAAATAACTACTCTAAGAATGCAGTTACATTATTTGGCACAGCTATTTGCATCACGACGCAGCATACCTTTCAAATAGTATAATATATAATATAAGAAAGGTCAAGTGAGTATAATGCTTTTAAAAATGGTACATACAATGAACTGAAACACTAGATAAAAGGGTCTGTCAGCAGCATGCAACGTCGATGGCAAGTTGCTAATTCTGCTACAACTTTCTCAGCAGTTAGCTGCACATCTCGATGGTAAAATAGCATTCCTAAACCATTCAGTCTGTTCTGCCCCGTGCTGCTCCTGAGCGGTGACTTAATGAACTTAAGCATGCTGATTGATTGTTCACACTCACAGCTTGTTACTGGTAGGGTGGCCAAGATCCTAAAAAGCACACGAATGTTTGGGAAGAAGTCACCGTCGGTGTGAGGCAAAGCTTTCTCAGGGGTGTCCAGCTCAGAGGCCAGCTGAGGTTCAGATTTCCACTTTTGTAGCCAAAGATCCAACTCAGATTCAAATGATAGACGAGATGGAAGGTCATCATTGTAGAACTGCAAAATGTTCTGAAAATCTGATGGCGTGGCAGAGTCCATGATTGCTGATGGGAGCAAATGCATGAACTCAGTGACATTCTGTGAAGCAGTTCCATCAAAACGAACATTGAGCTCACTGATCAAGTGATCCAGGAGTGGAATAGTAAGATTGAGCCGGTAGTAATCACTACAATTCTCTGCCTGGGCATTTGATCTATGCTGCTGCCTGCCTGCAAGACCAGGTGCTGACTCTTCAATGCCAACACATTGAGCCATCTGTGTAGCTTGCCTGTAGATTCAACTATGAAAGGTGCTCACATTGGAACGAGCGCCTTGCAGAGTGGCATTCACAGTCTCTACATCACGATGGGCATGAGCCACATCAACATAGCGGTCTTGCAGCTTAACACTGAGCCCCTTGGTGTACGCCAGGACACTCTGAGTTGCCACTAGTGCCACAGTGAATGAGAACTGTGACATGGCCAACAATAGAGACATAGCATCAGATCGTGTCTCCCTATTCCACTCCTCATTGCTACTGTTGGCAATGGCTTCCAAACAGCTGACTGTGGGCAAGAACTAGCAGTGAAGGCTTGCACACTGCTAGACAAATAATCATTCCCTACATGCACACAATGTAGGTATTACTTGAGAACAGAATGAAGGGCATTTTGTGTACAGTAAACTGATAGTGAAGAGGCATGCCATGCACATACAGCAGATACAGCCCACTTAGTTTGGAAAGGTTTGAAGGTAACTATTGCTATACTCAGGGGTTATTTCAAGCACAATGAATAAAGGCAGCAAAGAACATCTGAAACCAATAGATAGTCTTCTCTAAACATATACTGACCTGCATGCAGCTGCAGGGACCTGCACATGCAGTACAACTATGGCAGCATATATACTTTAGAAGCATATATACAGCCATTACGAAGTAATTGAGCTCAATCTGCTGTCATGCCTCTTCACTATCAGTTTACTGTACACTAAATTCCCTCCATTCTGTTCTCATGCCTGTCAATGGCTTGCAAGCCTCACGAACACTATGGCCAGAACAGTACTAACAGCATACAAATGTGCATAATACATACCTCACAGTATAATCATTCTACTACATGCACACACAAACATACATACAGCAGTATAGTAACTTAATTCATTAGCTTGCATGCGTGTATGTGACTGCAGTCATTTGTACAGTTTGTATATGGCACATTGCTGCCCTGAGGTCTAAGCATCCACCTCCCCATCCTGATCCACTCCATCTGAGGCGCCTGTGGGAAGTGCACTGTCAGTTAATGAAGCAGATGTGATGCAGGCGATTCAATCCTTCTCCAAAAGTTCAGCGGGTGGCCCGGATGGCCTCCGCCCACAACATCTCCAGGACATGGTCAGTGCATCATGGGGCGCTGGGGGTGTACTGCTCCTGCAGTCACTTACTGCTGTCACCAACCATGTGCTTACAGGAGACATCCCTGCCGACACACGTCCCTTCTTCTTTTGGAGCTTCCTTCACAGCACTAAATAAGAAGGATGGAGGGGTAAGACCCATTGCGGTTAGCTGCACTCTTCGGCGTCTTGTCGCAAGGTGGCCAGCAGATCTGTCATGGAGAGAGTGGGGCAGTACCTAGCACCACTACAACTCGAATATGGTACTCCCCTTGGTGCAGAGGCAGCAATCCACGCTTCCAGATTATACCTCCATCTTTTACACCTGAAACTTGATTTTAGAAATGCCTTCAATACTGTCAGAAGAGAAAAGATTTTAGCAGTTGATATGGTTCCTGAAAATTTCCCCTTCATATTTGCATGTTATTCTGCTCCTTCAACCCTGTTCTTCCAAGACACCAGCCTGCTATCTGTGGAGGGTGTTCAGCAGGGTGACCCCCTGGGTCCGTCACCTACTGACACACTCACTGACACACCTCAACAAGCCCAGTGAGAATGGACTGGTAAAACTCGCAGAGTCTCTGCTGATCAGGGACATCCAGTACTTGCATGCTCTCCTAAACGTACATGCACACACAGGGAGAGTTAAGAGCATCAGCTAAAGGTGTGCCACACATCTCCACTGGAGAGGGAGGAACTCACTAAGATGTCCGTCCAGAACCTCAGTGTTGTCTCAGAGCACATCTCATTCATGAGGTAACACCCAGGGAGAGAGGTGAACTCCTACAGTCAGGAGTGGATGTGATCAGAGTAGTAACTGTTGATAATCATCACGTTACTAGAAGAATTGGTCTGAGTGTAGGATCCACTGCACTTCACTCTACCAGCATCTTTAGCTGACAGGGCCATACACAAAGGTTGCTAGGAAACCAGACGCTCAAGCCTCAGTTCAAATCATTCAGAGTTCCAACACAAGTACATTTCACTCACTGGCATGCTAACTTTAGCCACAACTGTGTTGTTCAACGTTTCTATCTCCTCCCCTCTCCTCCCCTTCCTTTCCCTCACCAGCACAAGCTGCATTACCTCCAAAGCCTCCTCCTGACTCTGCAGCTGTGCTGGGTCCTGCCCCTCCCCTTCCCCCACCCCACCCCCCCCCCCCTCCTCCCCTCCTTGAAGCAGAAGATTCCTGTTCACTGTAGCAAACTCTACCACTACTTTGCACATTCCCAGACCCATTTCCATACCCTCCTTCAATTTGGACTGGATCAGGGGATACAACTGGAGGATCTTGTGCATGATCTGTTGCATGTGCTCAGGATACCTTCAGGGGATAGACAGACAGACGGACAGGCAGATGGACAGACATATACAAACAGAGGGAGAATAAAAACTTTAATATCCACTATACACAGAGAAGGACAGGCAACACTGCTCAGTGGGCGGGTCAAACAGGCCCCGCCCACACTCACTTTTCGCTGTCAGGGTGCATAGCAATTTCTACCAGTGTCTCCACTGCCTGCTCGCATACATCACTGTCCTCCAGGGCAGCAAAGAGGTGGGTGATGAGGGGGAAGATGTTCGGCACTGGGAGGCCAAACTGGATCCAGCCATCAAAGCACTTCATGGCCTTGAAGGGGGAAGGAGAGGGGGGAGGGAAGGGGGTGGTGGGGTAGGAGGGAGGAGTGGAGGAGGGTCTGCTGTGGTGACTCACTCTAATCTTGTCCTCTGCCAGTTCTGCTGAGTCCATCACTTCAGAGAGCAAGGCAAGTACAGTTGGTGCCCCCTGCTTCAACTCACCCTTGATCACCTCCCGGCGGGCATGGAGATGGGCAGCCGGGTTGGACTCAAACTAGAGAGCAAGGATAGTTGGAAAGGAGGAGGGAAGAGGAGGGAGGGAGAGAGGAGGGAGGAGAGAGGGATGGAGGGAGGAGGGAAGGAGGGAGGAGGGAGGGAGGGATGGAGGGAGGGAGGAGGGAGAAGGGAGGGAAGGAGGGAGGGGAGAGAGGGAGGGAGGGAGGAGGGAGAGATGGAGGGATGAGGGAGGGAGGACGGAGGAAGGGGAGGGAGGGAGGGAGGCGGGAAGAGGGAGGAAGAGAGAGAGGGAGGAGGAATAAACAACAGGGATACGCATTTGTTACAGAGACGACAAATTCTGTATTTCAAGCAGCAGCCCACCTCTTCAGAGAGTACTGTCAAGATGTCTAAAAGAAGCCCTGTGCTGGATGTGTGTGTGTGTGTGTGTGTGTGTGTGTGTGTGTGTGTGTGTGTGTGTGTGTGTGTGTGTGTGTGTGTGTGTGTGTCAGTGCTCTCACCAGGCATGTGTTATCTTGTGGTGAAGAATATTAGCTCCAAAGAACTGTACTGTGCTGACCTGTAGTCCATAGCAGCAAGACGTGCACACACATACACACGTACACACATACACATGTACACACCTGATGATTGAAGAGGTGCCATGCTATGCTCCATGCCTTGAAACATAGCATGGCATAGTCTCTCGTGGCATTGGCCAGAGGGACTCAATCGATACCTCCCTTGCTGACAAAGCACAGGCCTTGAAGACCATGGGAACAAGGTTGAGCTACTTTTCCAAGCACGATGCCATCACCCTGCTGCGCCACTCCATAGCCATTCCAAAGATGATATACTTGCTAAGGACTGCCCCATGTTTTTGGTCCCCTCTTCTCGAGTCCTTTGACCTAAAACTTCGCTCCTGCCTTAGTACCATCCTTAATGTTGACCTGGTTGATGATTCAGCTTAGACTCAAGCCACCTTACCTACAGGGTTTGGAGGTATTGGGGTCCGCAACACAAAACAGCTTGCACCGTCTGTATTTTTGGCTTCTGCTGCTGGTTGCATGAGCCTCATTGAACAGCCAAGGTTGCATGGTGTGTCCCACCCAGCTGCTGAGGATGCTCTACAGGAGTGGAAAATGGGTTACAGTTACCAGCCACCAGACTCCCCAAGAAATATCCGCCAAAGGTCTTGGGACCAGCCTCGTGTACAAGCGGCCCTTGACGGGCTCCTTGATACTGCCATCAACCCGAAGGGCCGTTCAAGGCTCCTGGCAGCCTCCACAAAGGAATCTGGAGCTTGGCTGAATGCCCCACCAATCTCATCCTTGGGCCTCCGAATGGATGACGACGTGGTTCGCATAGCAGTTAGGCTTCGTCTGGGTGTTCCTCTGTCACCCACATTCATGTTGCCATTGTGGTGACTTAGTGGACAAACAGGCCACTCATGGTCTCAGCTGTTACATGAGTGAGGGGCACCACTCCCGTCATGCAGCAATTAATAACATCATCACGTGCTCCTTGGCAGCATCACAGTTCTCTTCAATGTTGGAGCTCTCTGGGCTTTGCAGATCAGCTGACAAGAGACCTGATGGGGTGACAATCATCCCCTGGAAGACTGGCCATACTCTAGTCTGGGATGCCACGTGTACGGACACCTTCGCTGCATCACACATAGCACATGCCACCAGGGAGGCAAGGGCTGTGGCTGCGTTGGCAGAAGAGAAGAAGAAGGTCAAATACCATGACTTGGCACAAACACACCACTTCGTTGCAGTTGTGGTGGAGACAGATGGTGCCGTGGGGACTGATGCCCTGGACTTCTTTGCAGACATTGGAAGCCGAGTCAGGGCAGTATCTAATTAAGCGCAGTCACGTTCCTTCATCCTGCAGCAGGTCTCTGTGGCCTTGCAGCAAGGCAACGCGGCCTCAGTCCTGGGGACCATAGGGTGACCACTTAGTTTAGGTAATTAGGTAATTAGGTACTTTTCTTTATTTCCATTTTTTAGTATCTGGCTGTTAATTTAATGTAGCTAAGTAGTATAATATTAGGCTTTACTGTCTGCATGGCTGTACATATCTATAATTATGTATTACATTATGTATAAGTATTGATTATTTCCTTTTCTTTTCTGTATATGACTACATAAATTTTGTTCACACATTAGTATTTCTCAACATCTCAATTATGTAACCTTTATCATGCGGTACATCAATATATAAACTTCCATCAATCCTTAGCTTTTCCTGCGAATTCTGCAACGTACAAAGGCTTTCAAGCTTCCTTTTGGCAGATCTGCTGACGCTCGCCTGCAGCCTGACCTCGCACACAATTGTAGCGCTCCAACGCAGAAACAGAGAACAGGCTGCCAAAATCTGCCGCAGTAAGTTACCAACAATGATCTCAACGTCAGTCTTCACAGCGACTGCAAATAAGACGCCGTTCCGGTTGCCATCGGCTTCCTCGCGCTCTTCTTCCACCTCCGGTGTGCAAAACTCTTTGGAAATGTAGTGTCCTTGCGCTGCTGTCAGTTGTGAACTCCATGCTGATGATTAATCTATAGGCCTGGCGCAACCAGGCTTGTTATTTAAGCGGAAAACCATATGATTGCACAAATTTTGGCGGAAGAAATATTGGCGGATTGCTCTCAAAACCGCCAATCCGCCAAATAAATTCCCCGCCAAAATTTCCGGCCATACGGTATATACTTTCTTAAGGGGGGTCACACTACGGCAGAAACAACGGCGACGGTAACGTTTACGGTGACGGCAAAAAAACGTGGTGAATCGGTCACACGCAATAATATTGTTCAGGAGAAAACAGGAGCCAGCTCAAGGGGAGTCAGCTCAAAGGACCAACCAGGAGTCAACTCAAGAGAACAACCAGGAATCAGCTCAAAGGGGCCATAATGAGTCCGTTCCGTTTAATTTGGAGGGCAATACAAGACGCTTGACCTTGCAGAAGGTGATTCATGGTGGACGAGGAGTCAGCTGCGTGCAACTCTATAGCTAGCTGCAACTGGGGCGTCTATAGCTATCACTCAGTAGCCAGGTTTGGAAGTGCTTTGCATCAGAAGTACTGGCATCGGAAGCACCTGCGTTGGGCGCCGGAGCTGAGGAGGGCGCCAAAAGCAGCCTTCTCTGCCTGTAATTATAATCTAATATATGAAGCCGAAATTGTCTGCCTGTGTGTGTTCACAATACGCAAGCGCATTTTTTGCTCCTTCGTTGTCGAACTTGCTGTGGTTGCTGGGGGCATCCAGGGTCAGGTTATAGCGGGGTTGACGGCGCCTGCCTTGCGGTTCGCAGAGAGTTATCTGTCCATTTCCGCTTTTCCCTTCGCTGATGACCGCCATTTTCTAATTATTGTCCCCAACAACTTACGGTTTATACCGAGTTAATTGGCTGTCGTCCCACGTTCGAATTTGAACCAATAATCATCATGTGAGCTGTAGCAGTAACATGGTTGCTGAGGGCATTGGGGTACAGGCATTGGGCACCGTAGCTCGCCGAAGGCGGGCCACTCTGCTAGTTATAGCAGAGTGGCCAGACCAAACTTTCCTAGATTACGGATGCCACACCCGGTCTCGATCTAAGGGGGACGAAGTGCGCGAAGAAGCCTCTGCCGAGGAGTGCACGGCAAATGAAAACTTCAAACGATCGTCCGCCATCTTGGATTTACGGGAAAATTTAACTTTTCTGCGCACGTTCCTATGCTGCCAATACAAAAGCGGATCCCAACCGTTGTTCGTGAACTCCCCCCGCGAGAGTCGCCGAAAAGCGCCCAAACATTCCCATCCGTCGCAAGCTAAAGTGGTAGACGTGCTAAAATAAGCAGCTACCGAGGAGTGGGGCAAAAACCTATGATGAACCGGCGGTCGGCCATCTTGAATCTGCGAAAAACGTACAGGACGCACTAGACCACTCTACAGGAATCATCATCATCATAATTTTATTTTGCAACAGGAGGTGCTGCATCTGCGAAGCCGCAGGTTTTCATGCAGGTCCTGATTTACTTTAGTACAAGGACAAAACATGAGGGGAGGGAGGGACATGTAATATGGCTGGGACAGAGGATAATAGGATGCAATTATTGTCAAGGAAAATAATGAGGTGGTCAGAAATCATGCATTGTCAATCAATCAATATTCAGTCTGTTTGTTGCCGAGATGGATGCATGTGAACGCTGCATGTGTAGAGCCTTATAAAAGGCAGAATCTGAGCTCATGGACTTTACTTCATTCGGAAGGTCATTGTATAATTTGGCTCCAAAGTACTCAAATGAAGATTTATACCAATTGGTACGCGGTGCTTTCAAATACAGATCTTTTACCCCACGGGTGGACGGATGGGTGGTAAGGATGGAGTCTCTTGTCGCAAATTTGCTACAGAGATAGCCGGGAGCACGTCTGCTTAGACACCTGCGGACTTGCAGTATTGCGTTGATATCCCTTCTGCATGAGAGAGGGGGCAGGCTCAGCTGACTGCACATCTCCTCAGTGCTGCTTCTGGGGGGCTTGTTCAGGATTATGCGTAGAGCATAGTTCTGCACGCGTTCCACTCTCTTGGTGAGGGTTGCCCCACAGTTGTGCCAGACCACAGAACAGTACTCAAGGTGCGGGAGGACAAAAGAAAGGTAGAGTGTTCTTCTGATCTGGCTTGGGAGATAGTAACTGGCTCTTCTGATGGCTGCAAGTTTCCCTAGGCATGTTTTCCGCATGTTGTCAACATGGTCGTGCCAGCGCAAATGTTTGTCGACTGTGACCCCTAGGTACTTAACAGACTTCTGCTTCTGTAGTACTGATCTCCCAATCTTCACTTCTACCTGGTCTTACTGGTGCTTTTTTGGTGGCTGCACATTACCATCAGCTGTGTCTTCTCCACATTTATCTTTAGTCCATTGCGCTCAAGCCATTCACAAATACACTCTAGGTCTTCTTCAAGCAGCTTACCTACTGTGGTAGGGTCCGGGTTGCTAACATAGATTGAAGTGTCATCAGCATAAAGGCTGATTGAACAGTGCCAGACAACAGCTGGTAGATCGTTGACAAAGATCAGGAAGAGAAGAGGCCCCAGGATGGATCCTTGTGGTACACCGGTCGTGACATGTCTCCATTCTGAACAGGCACTGTGGGTGAGGATCCTTTGTCTCCGACCAGTTAGATAGCTAGTGAACCAGATGAGAGCAGTATCACATACTCCAATGGCTTCCAGCTTCCTGAGGAGGAGAGAGTGGCAAATAGAGTCAAAAGCCTTCGACAGATCTATCATGACTGTACCTACGACTTTGCCTTTGTCAAGGGCAGTCTTCCAGTCATCGGTACACTTTAGCAGAACATCCTGGGTACAATGTTTTGACCGGAAGCCAGACTGTGCATCACTCAAAAGCTTATTGGACTCCAGGTAGTCAGTTAGCTGGGCAGCAACCACGGATTCTAGCACCTTGCCAGCACTGGGAGGACAGAAATTGATCTGAGGCTGTTGAAGTCCCTCTTTCCTCCCGGTTTGGGCACAGGAGTGATATTTGCCTCCTTCCATTCCGATGGAAATTGGCCGGTGATGAGGCTTGCATTGAATAGAGAGGTGATACTTTGGGCAATGGACGGGGCTACCATGCGCAAAAGTCTGGCTGAGATTCTGTCAGGGCCTGTTGCCTTCCCTGCATCCAAATTGGATAGTTTCTTCAGAACCTCAGTTTCTGAGACCTCAGATAGGCAGAAGATTGAAGAGCAGGAGGCTGGGGGAATAGAATGAGTAGTACTTGTAGTATTAGCAGGGGGGATGCTGAAATGATCTATAAGACTGTTAGCTACAGTGGACTCATCTGGCGTGGTTCTTTCACTGGTGATGTAGTGACTAAGAGGGGCACTAGCTCTTGTGCGTCCCAATGCAGCATTCAGTTTAGACCAGGCAAGTTTAGGTTGTTTCCTCATCTCTTCAGAGATGGTGATGAAGTGAGATGCTTTGGCTTGTCTGATTTGTCGGTTGACCTCTTTTCTGAGTGTCTTGTATCTATCCCAGGTGGCCTGGGATCTGGACTTCAGGTACTGGCGGTAGTAGTAGTTCCTTGACCTCATCAAGGAATGGATGTTTGCAGTGAGCCAGTCAGATCTGTTCTTCTTAATTCTGACTTTAACCAAGGGGGCATGTCTGTCAATAACACTCAAGAAAAGGGTCTTCCAGGTGCTCCACTTTTCATCTATGTCATCTGCCGCATCAATGACCTGCCATGGTGCATCACAAAGGTCTGCCAGCAGAGCCTCCACATCACATCTTTTGAAGCTCCTTACATAGGACATGGTTGGGATAAATGGCAGCTTATCACGACATTCTCCGTATATCATCTGGTGATCGCTCCCTGTGACAGAAGCAGTCCCTACAGATGAGAAGATGTCAGGGTTGGTGGTAAATAGGAGATCAATGAGGGATGCTGAGTGATTGGTGACCCGTGTGGGGGTAGAAATCAGCTGTCTCATGTTCAACTCCTCAGTGCTTGTGAGTAACTCCCTTGTTGCAACTGAGGGCTGAGGTTTGAGCATGTCGCAATTGAAGTCACCCATCAGGACCACTTCTTTCTGTTCCCGTGCAACTCGGTCCAGCATGTCTGCAATGCTGTCAAGTACCTTCTGGTCAGCACCGGGAGGGCGATAAATGGTGCCAAAGAGAATGGTCTTTTTCTGTAGGTGCAGCTCCAACCAGATTGCTTCTACATCCTCAGCCTCCAGGTCACCCCTTCTCTGACCCCTAAGTTTTGCTGGCGTGTAAACCAGGATACCACCACCTCTCCTACCCCTGTCTCGGCGATGGAGAACATAGGATGGAACACTGACTTCACATGTGGGGATTGAGTGGTCGAGCCAGGTCTCACTTACCCCTAATACAACAGGTCTGTTGGCACCGGTGAGGACTGAGTGCAGCTCATCCATCTTGTTCATCAGACTTTGGGCGTTAAGATGACATAGGATGGTTTGGTTGGTGGGGTCTTCAAGGGGAGAATATACACTGTCACGATCGTTTACTCCATTCATATCAGCATCTCCATCATTTGTGTTTCGTTCAGCCATGGGGGACACAGGGTTGATAGGGACAGGGTTGGGGAATGGGAGTTCGAAGAATGTACATTTGATACAGGACCAGCTGTCATCGCAGGCCGCCAGTTTGGAATAGACGTCATCTGACACTTGAGCGCATGTGGTGTGGCACCATAGGTCGCAGCTGTCACACTGAATGCCCTTCTGACATCGCCTCACTGGTTTTTCGCACCTCACACATGGATACTTGTACTTGGGACCAGGATTTAGCTCTACATCACCCGACAGAAGCAAGTAGAGGAGAATGGTACCTCGACACCTTGGAAGGTGTTTCCTCACCCATCTCCCACGACTTTCGCGCCTTCGGATGTCCGGCATCAGGAGTCCTCTTCGGGCGGAGATAATCCAGCTCTCCGCGGGAGAGGGCCGATAATGGGGAGCGAATCTGAACATCATCGCGTCAGCATGTCTTCTGTCGGCTCTAGGGAATGACCTGAGACCGTCGAGTCTGAGGAATAGGATGAGGCAGATCGCCAGGATCGGGAGCACTTTCAACCTTGTCGCCATTTTGTCACACCGATAACGGAGGAAGCACTGGACCACTTTACAGTATACACTGGACCCTCCTACAGGGCTTGCCGAAGGTGGGAGCCTTGCAGGTAGTAATAATTATAGCAGTCCGTGCTATGTAAACAAGGGTGCGTATGTTATAGTACGCTAAGCCGGCTTATATGCTTTTTGTTTCACGAGGCACGAGGACCAGTGAAATAAAAAGCATAGCTGAAGCTATTGTTTTTCAAAAGTTAAGAAAAACGTAGCCAATTTGCTGAACCCTCGAGAGTTTCGTTGCCAAGCGCGTAGGGGATCAGAAGGAATGCACAAGAAGGATTCTTTTGTAGAAGCGCTGCTCTTGTTGTCGCCGCGGCCAGGGGAACTAGTATAAAACTACTTCGACTGCAATGAGGCCTACGCAAAGGACGTTTCAGTGCAGCAACCGTCATTCTGACATCTTGGGTCTCTGAAGATATTTCAAAGCGGTATACAGGTTCGCTGTAAGTAGTTACGTACGCCAAACTTTAGATTACTTGCGGAAAACATCATCTGAAATCGCTGTAGCTGCAGAATGGAGACGAGGCAGCCACTGTAAGTGCTATCGAGAATGCCCCGCTTGTTGCAGTACTGTGCAGCAGCGGAAACATGTTGTATTCAGTAGAGAAATGGCCACTTCCCGGTGTAAAAGAATTTCAGTTCCCCCCTATTTCAGTTCCCCCAGAACTCCAATACTAGTATACGGGTTCCGGCGGACCTGGCCTCCTAGGATTATGGTTCCCCCCGGAACGTGCCTCCTAGAAGATGGGTTCCACCTTAGGATGCGAGTTCCCCCCTGTTGGGTTTGCCGATAGCTGTCCAGTTTTGGTCAAAAGTACACAATGTAACAGCAAAGGTGTGCAAATTTGCACAATTGCAAGTCTACGAATTTGCACTAGTTGTGGCAGAAACAGCTGCTAAATGACCCCAATGTTTGCACACTGTCAGCTTTTATGTGACATTTTAATGGATTATAGAAGATCATGTTCTACTGGAAAAGTTAATAGTGGTGTGACAATGGGGGAAGGGGGTCAGGGGTGAGTTGTGTTCCTTATGGTTTGCCGCTTGCCAATTAATGTTGTGTTATCATATTGCAGGTGCATGTGTAATGTTTAGTCTCCTTTGTCTTTTCCACTTTCTGCTTGTGTATGTGTCTGGGTAAGTGAGTCTGGTAGAACTGCTATAATATTTATATCTAGGTAGGCATGGTTTGTCCTTTTAAAGGTGCTTTATTTAATTATACACCCTTCACCCTAGTTGGACACCCTTTAGTAACTGCAGCATGTCCTAAACAGCATTTACCTGCATGGATTAATATTGGTTTGCAATATATTTTGCATGAGTGTTTATGACTTGCTTGCCTTGCTGTGTGTTTCAAAATTAATCCAGGCACTAAATGGATGAATTGTTTACTATTTGGTTGTCTTATGGGGTATCTGTGAGCTTTGTTTGGTGAAGTCTCTGACTAGAGACTGGGTTTCTTTGATCATACACAGCCTCTTGGTCTTTGCACCTTTAAGATTGCAACCTTCTCTGTAGCTTTTCACCTAGCCTCGTTCCCAGGCCATCCGCACTAACTAATGCAGACAGCCAGAGAACGAGGCTATTTTCCACCGTGAGTTCCTTAAGTCCTCTGCAATTATGAGCCATAATTGTTGCCGTTGGAAATTGTTTGTAGCATGAAACATTCAAATGTATTAATCATTATTGTTGTTATTTCGATTGGCTACTTTGGTTTGTTTGAGATTATGTTGTGGAAGATGGCTGGGGTTGGTTGGCTGTATTTCTTGCAGTAGTTGTTGGCCAATTGTGAAGTTCACCATACTGTACGTACCTGGGTCGAGTTCTTGTGTTCACTGACTTTTGTGTGTTTAGCTTTGTTAGTTACTTGTGCTGGTCAAGCTTTAGGTTAGGTTAGGTTGAGGTCCAGGATCAGTGTACACCAACATTGATCCTTGTCAATGATGGTCACTAAAATATTTAATAGGAGGCAATTGCATGGATGAGGTTCTTACACTACTGGGTTGTTGTCCTTGGGGAGTGCATTTCATTATGTGGTCGTGTTTGCTGGTATCTGGCTCTTCAGTGGGTCCACGCCCATGAGGTCGACATCTTTGTGATTCCTCAGGTTTACCTACCAGCTGCAGGAGGAGAGTGTGGTGATGATGTGTATGTCATTAAGCATCCTTGCTGTATAATTGAATATTTCTAAAGGCAATTCAACTCTGTATTCAATATCTAACACACTGCATTAGAAATATATATTACTGTATGCATGTTCAGACAAGCCAGCTTTACGGATCGATAATTTAACTACACGCAGGGATCCAATTATTTGCACTGGTATAGACTCGGGATAAGTAGCTAGCGAGATCCTCAAGCTTAAGCTTAATATGAACACTTGGCTGAATAAATCCACTTATACTTCTATTAAATTCTGCATGCATGCACATATGTATACTAGTACTGTGTGCCATTGTTGTTCTCTATTGACTGTAGCACCACATACACTGCATATAATGACTGGGCATTTATACACATGTTACACACTATATTCTATGTAAACATTCATATGCATGATTGATGACCGTGCACTCATTACTTTGAAACTTAAAGTTGTACTCTATAAGTCATCTTATTGTATGCCAAGTGTATGGCTGCTTGAAACTGAATTATTCACAACTTCCATACACTGCCTACCACTCTGCCTCCTCCCCTTCTGCTCCCACAGAGCTCGTGTTTGTTGAACTAAGCCAGTGTGGTTCAACTTCAAACAATAAAAGGAGGTGTCTAGTGTACCAGCAACCTAATCTATCAGCAGTTGCATAGGTTTCCATCAGTGGCGGAGTTATAGGGGGAGGGATCCATGGGTACAAAGGAACCCCTCCCCCTTTGCTCGTCGCATATACGTATTTGAGATTTTGGGTAGATCTTAGACCAGAATAAGGCATATATAGTGGCAATACTTCAGGGACACTGCGTGCACCTAGCTACTTTAGTATATTATAGTGCTAGGTATTCATGGAGTGGCGATGGGAGTGCTGCGCAGAACCCGGTCACTATGCTAGGCCACCTAATCACCAGACCTATAGCATTCTCTTTCAGCTACATTCTTATACTCTGTTCATATATATATACTCTCTCTTTCACCCTATGCACAGCTTTAGCATATGATTTTCACTTCTCTAGATGCACTTTTATCCTCACTATATTTACTTCACAACCAGCTGATTGAACCTTACCAACCAACCTTCTCAACTCCACCAGCCCATGCTTGACTTTTCTCACACTTACTCCTCACCTCCACCAATCAACTTGCCATCAACTTCTGAATCATTAAGTTTGCTTAGACAGAATCCTTCTTCACCTGATCATTGTCAATTGATTGGAACTCCTCATTAGTCCAATTGATAGCAGTACCCTCGCCAGACAGGTAGTCCCTAGGTGTCTGTTAGTCCCACCCTCAGCAGTACTCTATCTTCTTGGCCTGCATGCATCCACCCACCAGCCAAGGCCAAATTCCACATCAGAACAGAGTGATCAACAACTCTCTGAGCTTCAAGGTTCACACATCCCTCCTTCTTACACTCTACCATAGTCTTTACCTGAAACCGACTAACTAGATTTAGTGTCTTGGCAATCAGTTAGCCAGCTACATGAACTTTCTTACTATAATAAAAAAGCCCTTGATTCACCAATTGCAAAGACCTCCAAGGTTGCACTCCCAGACCCCCAACTATATAGGGCTACATTCCCTGTGACCTTGGCACTACCCTCATCTAATCTGGATCCACTACACACTGCAACCCAGCCACTTGTATGGAACCAAAAGAACATCTTTGCCACCCAACCAACACACTTGCAGCAGGGGTTGCTCACGGTACACTTCTACTAGCTTTTCATTAAGGCAATGTTTACATTCAGTTCAATTCTGGAGGTCATAATTTACTAATACTCCTCACATGCAGTTCTCTGCACAGCTCCACCTGATGGAAAACCTGTGGAAAACTTTGGCACCTTGCATAGATTATGCAAGATACAAGGAATTGGTCAATTTCTAAGCTACCATTAGTAACATTGGAATAATTATAGTTAATATCATAGAAGGAGATGAATGGAATGTGACAGCCACACAAACTGGAGGTGCACTCAATCCATGTCCTTTTCTCATTCAATTAGTTCCCCAGACAATGACTTGGCCATAATGGTATTCGTTGCTACGTGTAAACGGTTCGGATTATCGTATACCGTACTGTGCCGAACCGTATCGTATACGGTAAAATGCAGCGTAGTGTAAACGTGGTATAGGTAACAGCAATCATGCATTGTACGACTATGAATCCCATTTGTAGTAGTTTTCTGTGTTCCATTCCTACTAAATGTGCCCATCGTTCCTCCATTTTGGTTACTGAGGGAGAAGTTGGCAGCGAGGAAGGAAGGAAGATGGGACAGAAACTAAATAAAACTCCGGTGAGCGCGGACCGGGCCATCTAGATGGTGCAGAAGAAGAGAAATTATAGCTAGCTAAGAGAGGGTTTGGAAGGAAAAAGACGGAGACAAGGCACAAAACCGACTGAGGATGGCATAGCCATTGCATATTGTGTCTGTGGGATGAGCTGAAGTCAAGAAGTATAGCTAGCTTGTTAGTTGTATGGAACAGCAGATTGCGGACAGAGCATTAATCATAGCTAGCTATAAAACACACCTTGCAGCTGCAGATGTACATCGATTATCTATCGCTGGTATAGCAATGTACATACATACACATCGATCAATGTACATGTTAGCAATGATAATGTTCTTCTGCTTTCAGTGGTGCCTAACTATATGTTCACTCGTCGTGAAGAGTCTCGTTCACACTAGTGGTGCATTGTGTGACGGGGATATCACATATTGTGTGAACATGCTTATAAATTATATAAATGCATCACATATTTATAATTGCTGTACGTATCTGCAGACCAAGGATGATGTGACATCTCCAGCTGTGAACTGGGACCAAGTGGACATGCTGAGTAAATATGACCAGCCCTTCATCAACTATCGAGGAGTCATTGAACAAAGACTACCATCAATCTTTCCAGACCTCACTGTGGTGAGAGAACACAGCATGTCTTTGTACTGTATGTACAAGTCTTGGGATATTGTTGCAGCTGTAAGACAAATGATGATGACAATGCTGTATTCTTCAGGTCCAGAGGCTCTTACTCATAGCCCAGTTAGTAATGTCATAAATGGCACCCTTCATGTTCTACCAAAAACAGGGTGAAGTATAGCTGTTCCCAAAGCAGTGACCCACTTACATAAAATGGCTGCCACCACTTTGCAGAAGTGGGGCATGAGCCATAGCTATGGCCTTACATCACTATACCTACAACCTTGCATGTAGGGTCAATGGCTATTGCTTCACTGGTGACAGACACCAGTCAGCACTCACACCAAGCGTGTGATCAGTTACACCACTCCAGTGCGACCTTCACACTGCATGACACCGCCATTAGCACTGCTGTGCAATCCCATGAAGCCATTTTAATAGTTTAGCAAAAATCTGAAATACATCCAGTCCAACTGGTTGGAGCTGAAATAGTACATGCTGTGATGTTCTTCAATTCTAGGCAAGAATAACACACATGTACAATATCCACACATGCAGTGCACAATCACACAATGTACATACATAACACATGTGTATGTAGAGCTAGGCAGACTTTGATATATTAGTAAGTTTGACAGTCATGTTGAATTGTCCTTGGAAAAGTACAGCTGCACACTAGTTAGCTATATTTTAGCCTCTCATATCTGAGCCTATTCTGTATAGGCAAAAATGGTACTGACATCTTGCAATACATTGAGTTTTAACTAAAGACATGCAATAACATCCCATACCAATTCACAACAGCCAATGAGATCACAGGTCATCCAGTAAGAACACAAACTTCTGCCTAACTTTAAACATTGCTCATGCGCCCACTGGTATGTGACATCACAGTATGTGTATATTGATGTAATCCAATCCAATCGGGTTGCATGCGCAGTGCTGCATTACTCAATGTATGGCGTGCAATGAGCACTAGCCAGACCTGCTTTTCATGTATAAGCCAGGCCTGGATGGGACAGGCTAGCTAGTTCCTTTCAGAGCACCAAGCAATGAAACACACGCAGACACCCACTGTCTGGTCATGTTAAATTGTGTGCATGGAGAGAATTGGCTTGGTGAGTTTCGAAACCTGATTAAGAGATAGAGATAAATGGAGAAACAAGGCAGGTTTGCAAAGGAAAGCTACACAGAGCAATTGCAAATGCTCTCCTTGAAACATGGGAAGCCTCACATGTAAGCATGAGCTATTCACACTGCAGACCAGTGTACGCAGACACAGTCTTGCCACACTCTGACCATTATGGAACTAACAGTGACAGGAAAACAGGGGAAGCACAACACTTAGTGATTTGAAAGCATCTCTTTGTCTCCCCCCCCCCCCCCCCCCCCCACACACACACTACCATACCAAATGCATCAACCTTGAAATGATAACTGGAATGTATTTAGAATAGTTGTAACAGTTCCAAAATATTGTAATAGTACTTCCAGTGATTATGCAATGCGGAAATAGGCCCAATGTTTAGCAGAGCTCACCCTATTGTGTGCGCATATACATTTGTTGACAATCTCCATGATCAAACACAATCTATATAATTATGGAACGGTCCACTTCCAGTCACATGTAGTAAATTTTCTGTTGATGATAGTCAATTACTGTTATACATGGTTAATTGTTGCTTTCACACAGTTTACTGGAGGAATTTTTACAGAAGTAGAGGGAAATGAGTCAAGGCGTTTGTACTTTGATGGCTCAAACCCTGCAAAGCCTATAATGAGAGTGGCACAGGAGCAGGCAGACGATGAAAAAGTGAGAACAACTTACTCCTGGGAAAGAGGTGACTCTCTGCACAGAAACACAAGAGCAATTATTTAAGCTGTGGGGTGTATTGAATGGAGAGGCCTGGTAGAGGAGGAAGGAGGCATGAAGAGAGAGAATTAGTGAATAGTCTTCACGAACTAGGGAAGGTGTAGTGCTGTACATAGAAAGAGTGCATGCAGCAGTGCACTGGACACTTTACACACACAGACATCTCCATTGCAAGTATTCTATTTTGAATGTATACACATTATCACAGTCCCCAAGTGCCAGAATAGAAAGACGTCTTTACTTCCAATGTATATACAGTCCTATGCAAGTACAGAGGGATGCCCTAGGCATTGCTATACAGTTATTTAGAGGTTTCCCATTAGATCCAGACTTACTGTTTTAAGAAAAAATCTGTGTGCACTTGTGGACACCAGACCATATGTATCATGAACATCATGAACACCATCCCCTTTCCTAAGACCTCTACTGTCTAATCAACTGAGCTTTTACCACAAGCTAATGATATTTTAAACTATTATATACACATACAGAACTCTGCATTTTATCCTCATAATTATACTTTTCTTAGCTTCCCATCTTTCCCTATGCAGTGAACTTTGTGTACAAGGAATTGGGGTCAACCTCCTTTGTGTTTTACATATACACACCTGCCAATCTGGGTGGCTTTGGCTTGGCAGTGCACAATGAAGAGGTCTACTTTATGGTACATAAGTTCACTCTTGCAATGTGGCTTGCCTGTATACCATATTATATAGCTCATTTATTACTGTACTTCTCTGTACAGCCAACACCAGATGGAAAAGGTGTGGCAGAGTTGACCCTCTTCCAGATTGAACCAAGAGACCAAGAAATGACCAATATCAGATGTGTCAATACAGAGATTGGTCTATACGTTGACATGGATGACGGATGGAAAGTGAAAGCCACAACTGATCAACAGAGGTGGAGCAAGTTCTGGATCACAGGATTCACTCCACAAATTTAACTGGACAGTTCAGCAAGTAGCCATAGAAGTGGATCCAGAGCAGTTCCTCTGAAAGCTATGTAGATGTACTCTGCAGCTGTGTTCTAATAACACATCTGTATACAATAAATGGATTTCAAGTATATACAATATAACAATTATAAGCTACATTGTGCTACATTACCTTTGTGTTTTCTACAATATCATGTTGTGCTTTGGAGAAGTAGAGAGACTGGGTTTCTATGGTCATATGCAGCTTCTTGGTCTTGTTCCTTTGAGATTGGGAGCCTTCTTTGTGTAGCTTTCCAGCTAGCTTCATTCCCTGGCCAACTGCACTAATTAATGTGTGGACGGCATAAGAATGAGGCTATTCTCCACCCTGAGTTCCTGTGATTTGTATTGTTATGAGCTATAATTGTGTGTAGCTTAAAACATTTGAATGTATTATTGTTGGCATTTTGATTGGCTGCTTTGCATGGGTTGTTTGAGATTATGGTGTGGAAGGTGGCTGTAGCTGGGTTTGGATGGCTGCACTATTGGTGGTTGCTAGGCATTTCTGCAGATCTCCATGTCTGGGTTCAGCTCTTGGGCTCATGCACTGACAGTTGTGTTCACTGAATTTTGTGTGTTGTGCTTTCTTCAAGTGGAAATTAATGAGCAATTCACGTGGCACAAAACATTCAACAGAATGTTTCGGCCCAGAAGGCCTTCTTCAGCTGTTAGACTCTACAATAGAGCCTCTGCAATATCATGTTGTACTTTGCTGGTTACTTGTGCTGCATGGTCAAGCTTTAGGTCCAGGATGAACGTTGCATGGTGTCTAATTTGGGAGGCAGTTGCTTGGATGAAGTTCTGTTTCCAGTGCTATTGGGCTGTTGTCTTTGGGGATTGCATTTCAGCCTGTGGTCACAAGTGTGTGTGCAATTGGTGTCTGGCTCTTCGGTGGGTTCATACTCTGTTTGGGGTCTTTGTGTTTCCTCAGGTGGACCTGCTTGGAGGAGGTGCATGTTGATGACAACTCTGATTGTCTGGTGTGCATGTCATTGAGAATCTGTGCTGCCATGGCCAGTATAATTAAATTTCCAAAGAATGTTCAAGCTAAATGCAGATAGACTGTCCTATGAATTAGGTTCTGCCTATGTATACTGTAAATGAATATGTAGTACGTATATATATATCGGGATTGTGCATCCCATGTGTGTGTTTTGTGTATAAACATACCGTCATTGTCTCATTCTTGCGCATGCCTAGAGTCAATGGACTTGTTCAGCACTGTATGTACACAGCACGCATGTACAGCCTCCATGCACTGTATATATGAGCTCAATCTGGTTACTTCAAATTTTAAGTCATGCAACAACATATATATGGCCCTGCACGAAAAGGACTAGTGCATGCGATTGCACAACAGTGCCATTGTGAATTAAGGTCGCACTATATATATACAGAATGGTGTAACTGAGCAAACCCTAGGTGTGAGTGCCGATGAGTGTGACTGCATGTCACCAGTGAAGCAGTAGCTGTGGAACTGTTTTCTACCTATAGGCTGTTATGATAAGACAGGAAGTGTTTAACTGCGCCTTACTTCCTAATTATTGTCTAGCCTCCTTTATGCTGTGAACTTCGTGCATATGAGACACCTTAGGACCCTCAGACCTTAAGCCCCTTGATGCTCTATGTAGACACATGAGCTAGTCTGGAGAGCTTTTGGCTTGATAATGGGGAATAATGAAGAATGTTTGCATTATAATTCAGGCAAAATTTTATGTATGACCTTCATGCATGACCATTGTCACTGTTCTTACTGTGCACACACAGAAATCATATCAGTCTGTGGGGAGTATTCACTCTTTTTGCGATTGAATCATTTGCAGAAGCTAGGCCTATATCAAGGTTGTTAGTTAAAAAGAAATATTGGTCTGTACATAAACATGGTTGATTGAGGTAAGGTGAATTCTACAAAAGGGTGCGCTGGAACAAGCTCTGGATCCAAGACTTGACTCCACAGGTTTAAGCAATTAAGCACATAGCCAAAAGACTCAGCAACAGCTCCGGTCCTCTAATAATTATACTTTGTAGCTAGATGTACCTGCCTGCATAGTTATAGCTCTATAGCTGTGAACTCTGTATAGCTATTATATAGATTCTGTACTTGAATATCTGTACAAGTATAATTTTGCAATAAGTTATATTAATTATAACAAGCTTAAGGCAGACCCATGCATCCTAGTTTTTCGATAAAAGTGCATGTATGTCATTTAGCCTATGGAGCGATTATTAATTTTATTACTGGTTAGTGCATGGTTCACATAGTGCCAACCTACCCACCTAGCCTGGAACTGCAATGTACTTGTACAATGATCACATGCACAGCAGCACCCATGCAGGATTACCTTCATGAAAGTGTGATGACGCCCTCCCACTCTTTGCAATTTATTTCTCCATAGGATTATGCAACATCACATAAAATTCCTAAATGGCTGATCCAAACTGCTGTGCTAAGAGGCCAATTATCGATGTATCAACATGCTGCATTAGAAATTTAACTATAATTATGTGAATAATTATATACAGTAATATGTATGCATATAATTTTATATATATATACAGGCAAATCAGCTGCATAGATTATTAATTCTTTCTACATCCAGGGGTCCAATTATTTGCACTGGTAGACCTCAGGACAAGTAGCTAGCCAAATCTTCAAGCTTAAAATTGATATAAACCAAACAGGTTTGGCGAGATGAATCCAATTATACCTATTCTGCTTGCATATATGGATGAAGTTCTACTCAAAGTTACACCTTTACAGGTGGCTACTTAGTGTGGTGCAGTGAAGGGATAGGCCTAGGCCTGCGGGTAGGGTGGAGGCATGTCTGGGGGCTGAGCAGGGTATGGCTGCTGTGGGGGGTAGCCAGTAGGGAGGGTGCCTCCTGGAGTGGGGTATGCTGGGGGCAGTGCTCCACCAGCTACTGCGGGGTAGGAAGGAGGGAGGGTACCTCCTGCTGTGGGGTAGGTGGGGGGCAGCGTTTCAGCAGCCGTTGGGGGATAAGACGGAGGAAGAATGCCTGCTGTGGGATACGGTGCAGGTACGGTGTAAGTGTTTGGGTAAGAGGTGTAGCCACCCTGCATTGTGGAACTGTAGGTTGGAGTGTAATCAGGTGGCTTGGCACCCTGTCGTCCTCCTGACATAGTTGACTGGTTGACCACGGCCACAGTAGCTGGCTGCACAGTGTTTGCTCTAACTGTACTGGCAGCAGTGCGGTTTCTAACCTTCTTCTTTTGACAACAGCAGCAAACTGAAATACAGATACAAATCACCAAGCAGACGCACAACCCTAAAGCAATTGTGCCACCCACTGCTCCTCCAATGATGGCTGCCAAATTTACTGAAAAATGGAAAGACACAGGGAATAGAGTTTAGAGAAGAGCTGCTAGTTAACTAAGTTTGCATATTTGGAAATTCATTCTAGATAATAAGTATAGCTTGGACAATGTTTGATATACAGACTGTAATAAATATGCTTGGAATGCAATAAGTATCATGTATAAACTTAGGAAGGTTAATAGGCTAAGCAAACACCATCACACATTACATTGTATGTACAGTATGTGACAATATGATGTTAACGTTTTGTTTCATTTTGTTCTGTTCCGTATATTACACCGTTCTCTAGTCAATTCTGTTCCATCCCCTCCCATTTTCTTTTGAAGAAGAAAACGATTCTAACGTACAGTATGTGACAATATGATGTTAACGTTTCGTTTCGTTCCGTTACATTCCGTTTATCACACCGTTCTCTACTCTGCTCTGTTCCGTCCCCTTCTGTTTTCTTTTGAAGAAGAAAACAATTCTAACGTAGGCAAAGCAAACACATGCGTCGGAACAGTTTTTGAACGAAGTAATTCAAGGACGTATGAAGGGATTTATATAGGAGCAGTCGAAACAGTTTGGCACAAATTCATAGCATTAGACAAGTGACCGAGGTGTACAGCAGTTATAAGAGGCAACGGATTCCGCACTATGAACGAATGGGCCAACATATGAACTATTTAGCTATCATTTTTGCCGCGAAATCATCTCTTGATTATTTTATTCACCTGCCGAATTGTTCCAGAGAAATTGCACAATGATAATGCTACCGTTCCGTATCGTTTTATTCACCATTCTCTAGATCTTCCGTTCTGCAAGACGGGATGCACCATTTCTCCAGCGTTTTCTTAAACGAAACGTTAACATTATATTGTCACATACTGTACATGTATACACAGCTCCATAATCTGTTTTGACCCTATTCATTTATCTCTGTGCATATATAATACACTTCACACCCAAACCACAGCCTCACCATTTGTGCAGACAATTCCAACATCCTCACTGTGAACACAGTTTTCATTCCCAATACCAGCATGGTTGCAGTCAATAAGTCGTGACTCTGACCCACTGCACCCCACATCATCCAGCCAGATGATCTGAGAAGATGATCCAGAGCCAAACTGAGAACTGTCACTGACGCTTACACCAACAAACCCCATTTGTCTACAAGCAACTTCAGCATCAGAAGCATCCCAACTATCGTCACAGACTGTCCCCCATTCGCCTTTATAGTAAAACTCGAGGCGACCTCCAAACTGAGTGCTGACTGTTTCTGTCAACCTCAAAGCACCATTGCTGAGGACTGCAAATGCAGTAGGAGAAGACACATTACTTTACTCTTTGAAACAGTGATTATGAGGTGACTGCTTGATAGGTAATTGCCTATTGTCAAGTTACAACATAAGCCACTAAACTGCAGCCACACTGCATGTTGTAGGGTTATGTGGCGTGAGGTGAGTGATAAGATACACACTTACCACTGGTAGAACAGATCACGGATGCATCTTCAGAGTGGGAACAAGTAGCACTACTGCTGCTGCAACCATCCAGGCTACCCTCATTTCCATCACAGAACCAGTCCCTCTCCCACTGTCCACCTGATCCCTGGCCAAAGGCAGCTGCTTCTATTGCCAGTATGGCATATCCATACCCCAACTGCCGACAGACCACTTCTGCTTCTTTGATGTCCCATGAGTTGTCACACACAGTCTGCCACTCCCCACTGCGATAGACCTCCACACGTCCTTCATACTGGTTTCTACCACCAACAAGACGAATGTCAGAGGAGTCACCCAAAGGAGTGGATGTAGCGCCTACAGTAGAAACAAACCAGTCGCCATAGAGGGATGCAGATGTAAGTACAGTAACCGGGTGTGTAAATGCAAATGTTAGCACCTTATATATATATATGTAGTTATTCTAGTAGCACATTGTTCTCACTGTTTATGTAAGTTTGAAGTAAGCCTTGTTTGTTTGTGCCTATTTAAGGCACTCCATTGAACAAAACAATTGAATTCTTTTACCAAGTTTGGCTAATGTACATAGTTCACTCTAAAATTAACAGTATCCTGGTCCTAATTGGTGGTGTATTTCTGCCATCAAATTGCACATTTGCACCTCATGGTGGTCATCACAATCATGCAAAGGTGTTAAACTTCAGAACACCAGGACATTACTATTATTACTATGAGAACATTACAATGTTAAGCCTTTGCAATTTTAGGTAAACTCTCCACTCCATTCGTTCCTACAATTTATGAAAGAAAGCATACCACACCACTTCATAGTGTGACTTACCAATATTACCAGAGCACCTGACTGAAGCATCTTCACTGTGACTGCAACTTGAAGAACTAGTAGTGCAGCTTTGTAGACTTGTTTCACTCCCACTGCAGTACCAGTACACATCCCACTGACCACCAGATCCTCGCCCAAAATAAGCTTCCCTAAATGCTGATATTGCACTCCCATATCCCAACTGCCGACAGACCACCTGAGCTTCATTGATGTCCCATGCATCATCACACACAGTTTGCCACTGCCCATAACGGTAGACCTCCACACGACCTTCATACCAAGTAGTGCCACCAACCAGACGGATGGAGGATGAAACTAAATGAAGGAAGACTTCGATGGTGATTAAAGACACATGCACACATGCACACACACATGCACACACACACACGCGCACACACACACACACACACACACTTTTGCACACACACATACACACACACACACACACACACACACACACACACACACACACACACACACACACACACTTATAATAGTTTATGTTCGTAGCTCCAGGTAGACGGTTGTAAACGACAGTGAGCCGCTCATGGTAAGAGAACAAGGTGGTCTGTCCCAAAGCTATTGAACCAAGAAGGCTGCCCAAGACTACAGTGGCTCTAAGCCCCTAGTAGCCACCTCAACAGCCAGGCCACAGTGTTACAGTACACAGCCTGCAACCTGCTTGGCCTGTCACACTGATACGGAACTAGCTACGTAGCTCGGTATCGGTCCTCCAGGTCTGGCTACACAACTGTCTACTAAACACTAGTAGATATGGACAATGGCAGCGCTTGTGGCTGTTCCCGCGACATAGCTAGCTATTTAGGAAAGGCGAGCAGCACCAACCGTTTCCTTTTCGTTGATCGAATTAAGCGTATCGACTGTGCCACAGCGCTCAGTTTTATGCCATACCCACTCAAAATGGTGCTAGCTTCATGCAGCTAACTAGCTATCTGTGGACACTCTACTGCGTGGGGCTAGAAGCAATATAACCAGCCACATTAAACTACCTCAGTCATATAGTAAACGGAGGAAACCCATTGCCGTTGCGCCACACCACCTGCTGGCTCTAGGGCTAATCTACTATCTATTTACATACGACTCTTACCTTGTCCTTCGCATCCTAAGTTAAAGAACAAGACATGACTGAGCAAGAAGAGAAACACACAGGAGTTCGCCATCATTGCAGCTGGCCTCAGGTCCTGACACCTACGTTGCTACCCAGATGACTTTATCCTATCAAACTACGAATATGTTATGACGTAATTCATTCGTGCACTTACAATGCAGGTCATCCTGTTCAATTCACAAGCGGCCTAGGGTGAAGTCATTATGGTACACATGTGCTGATTGGTCATGCGATACAATGGTGTAGATCATGTACTAGTGTTGTGGTAATTACAGCTTAATGGTAATCAATCACGATTGCAATTACTTGGAGTTACCATTATACCATTTAATACTCTGATATCACAAGTAGTTAATTTCCATTACAAGTACCTGACAGTAATTGCATTTACAATTACAATTACCGTAGGGTGGTTACATGAACTGTGAGTTATATTTTGCAGGATACTTCCTATACACAGAATAGGTCATGCACACGATCTAACACAAACCTGGCAACTAGAGTGTGTAAATGATTCTAGCTAACTAGTTACACTGAGTAGACAATTTTGAGCAGATGCATGCCTTCAATTGCAAGTGAGTAACAAAGTTTGATGCCACACCAGCTACACTTCCTTTCCATCACTTTCTGAAAGATCAGTATAGTGTTCAAAAATAATTATTGCAGTCTTGCAGTTAGAAGCCATTTTTCGAACATTGTGCTTAATGATCACATGCAGGTGTGAACAGGATATATACCAAATTTAGAACTTCAGACTAGTAGACAGTGATGTATTAAGGCAAGCGCATGGATTGTCGTAACAGAATACGAGCAAGCGCAGCCTTCGGCCGCGCTCGCTCCGTAGCGCGTCGCCCAGTGGACAATGCAGGCCATCCATCACCATTAGGGTGATTGCAGCTGGATGACACTGCCTGGGTATAGTGCTGATCTTGTTTGCACTGACACTGGCCACTGTCATACACTTGCATGCACATTCTAGCTAGCTACACATATATATACCATGTTAAAAGAATTGCTTGGTCATGTTCCTTAAACAATAAGGCGGTTCCTAAGCCAAGCAAGCTTTCTGCATCCTAGTTTTTCGATAAAAGTGCATGTATGTCATTTAGCCTATGGAGCGATTATTAATTTTATTACTGGTTAGTGCATGGTTCACATAGTGCCAACCTACCCACCTAGCCTGGAACTGCAATGTACTTGTACAATGATCACATGCACAGCAGCACCCATGCAGGATTACCTTCATGAAAGTGTGATGACGCCCTCCCACTCTTTGCAATTTATTTCTCCATAGGATTATGCAACATCACATAAAATTCCTAAATGGCTGATCCAAACTGCTGTGCTAAGAGGCCAATTATCGATGTATCAACATGCTGCATTAGAAATTTAACTATAATTATGTGAATAATTATATACAGTAATATGTATGCATATAATTTTATATATATATACAGGCAAATCAGCTGCATAGATTATTAATTCTTTCTACATCCAGGGGTCCAATTATTTGCACTGGTAGACCTCAGGACAAGTAGCTAGCCAAATCTTCAAGCTTAAAATTGATATAAACCAAACAGGTTTGGCGAGATGAATCCAATTATACCTATTCTGCTTGCATATATGGATGAAGTTCTACTCAAAGTTACACCTTTACAGGTGGCTACTTAGTGTGGTGCAGTGAAGGGATAGGCCTAGGCCTGCGGGTAGGGTGGAGGCATGTCTGGGGGCTGAGCAGGGTATGGCTGCTGTGGGGGGTAGCCAGTAGGGAGGGTGCCTCCTGGAGTGGGGTATGCTGGGGGCAGTGCTCCACCAGCTACTGCGGGGTAGGAAGGAGGGAGGGTACCTCCTGCTGTGGGGTAGGTGGGGGGCAGCGTTTCAGCAGCCGTTGGGGGATAAGACGGAGGAAGAATGCCTGCTGTGGGATACGGTGCAGGTACGGTGTAAGTGTTTGGGTAAGAGGTGTAGCCACCCTGCATTGTGGAACTGTAGGTTGGAGTGTAATCAGGTGGCTTGGCACCCTGTCGTCCTCCTGACATAGTTGACTGGTTGACCACGGCCACAGTAGCTGGCTGCACAGTGTTTGCTCTAACTGTACTGGCAGCAGTGCGGTTTCTAACCTTCTTCTTTTGACAACAGCAGCAAACTGAAATACAGATACAAATCACCAAGCAGACGCACAACCCTAAAGCAATTGTGCCACCCACTGCTCCTCCAATGATGGCTGCCAAATTTACTGAAAAATGGAAAGACACAGGGAATAGAGTTTAGAGAAGAGCTGCTAGTTAACTAAGTTTGCATATTTGGAAATTCATTCTAGATAATAAGTATAGCTTGGACAATGTTTG
The DNA here is from genome assembly GCA_964019415.1 of Ianthella basta. Lineage (NCBI taxonomy): Eukaryota > Metazoa > Porifera > Demospongiae > Verongiida > Ianthellidae > Ianthella > Ianthella basta. The sequence continues at coordinate 3,584,591 of OZ025878.1, forward strand.
ATATACAGACTGTAATAAATATGCTTGGAATGCAATAAGTATCATGTATAAACTTAGGAAGGTTAATAGGCTAAGCAAACACCATCACACATTACATTGTATGTACAGTATGTGACAATATGATGTTAACGTTTTGTTTCATTTTGTTCTGTTCCGTATATTACACCGTTCTCTAGTCAATTCTGTTCCATCCCCTCCCATTTTCTTTTGAAGAAGAAAACGATTCTAACGTACAGTATGTGACAATATGATGTTAACGTTTCGTTTCGTTCCGTTACATTCCGTTTATCACACCGTTCTCTACTCTGCTCTGTTCCGTCCCCTTCTGTTTTCTTTTGAAGAAGAAAACAATTCTAACGTAGGCAAAGCAAACACATGCGTCGGAACAGTTTTTGAACGAAGTAATTCAAGGACGTATGAAGGGATTTATATAGGAGCAGTCGAAACAGTTTGGCACAAATTCATAGCATTAGACAAGTGACCGAGGTGTACAGCAGTTATAAGAGGCAACGGATTCCGCACTATGAACGAATGGGCCAACATATGAACTATTTAGCTATCATTTTTGCCGCGAAATCATCTCTTGATTATTTTATTCACCTGCCGAATTGTTCCAGAGAAATTGCACAATGATAATGCTACCGTTCCGTATCGTTTTATTCACCATTCTCTAGATCTTCCGTTCTGCAAGACGGGATGCACCATTTCTCCAGCGTTTTCTTAAACGAAACGTTAACATTATATTGTCACATACTGTACATGTATACACAGCTCCATAATCTGTTTTGACCCTATTCATTTATCTCTGTGCATATATAATACACTTCACACCCAAACCACAGCCTCACCATTTGTGCAGACAATTCCAACATCCTCACTGTGAACACAGTTTTCATTCCCAATACCAGCATGGTTGCAGTCAATAAGTCGTGACTCTGACCCACTGCACCCCACATCATCCAGCCAGATGATCTGAGAAGATGATCCAGAGCCAAACTGAGAACTGTCACTGACGCTTACACCAACAAACCCCATTTGTCTACAAGCAACTTCAGCATCAGAAGCATCCCAACTATCGTCACAGACTGTCCCCCATTCGCCTTTATAGTAAAACTCGAGGCGACCTCCAAACTGAGTGCTGACTGTTTCTGTCAACCTCAAAGCACCATTGCTGAGGACTGCAAATGCAGTAGGAGAAGACACATTACTTTACTCTTTGAAACAGTGATTATGAGGTGACTGCTTGATAGGTAATTGCCTATTGTCAAGTTACAACATAAGCCACTAAACTGCAGCCACACTGCATGTTGTAGGGTTATGTGGCGTGAGGTGAGTGATAAGATACACACTTACCACTGGTAGAACAGATCACGGATGCATCTTCAGAGTGGGAACAAGTAGCACTACTGCTGCTGCAACCATCCAGGCTACCCTCATTTCCATCACAGAACCAGTCCCTCTCCCACTGTCCACCTGATCCCTGGCCAAAGGCAGCTGCTTCTATTGCCAGTATGGCATATCCATACCCCAACTGCCGACAGACCACTTCTGCTTCTTTGATGTCCCATGAGTTGTCACACACAGTCTGCCACTCCCCACTGCGATAGACCTCCACACGTCCTTCATACTGGTTTCTACCACCAACAAGACGAATGTCAGAGGAGTCACCCAAAGGAGTGGATGTAGCGCCTACAGTAGAAACAAACCAGTCGCCATAGAGGGATGCAGATGTAAGTACAGTAACCGGGTGTGTAAATGCAAATGTTAGCACCTTATATATATATATGTAGTTATTCTAGTAGCACATTGTTCTCACTGTTTATGTAAGTTTGAAGTAAGCCTTGTTTGTTTGTGCCTATTTAAGGCACTCCATTGAACAAAACAATTGAATTCTTTTACCAAGTTTGGCTAATGTACATAGTTCACTCTAAAATTAACAGTATCCTGGTCCTAATTGGTGGTGTATTTCTGCCATCAAATTGCACATTTGCACCTCATGGTGGTCATCACAATCATGCAAAGGTGTTAAACTTCAGAACACCAGGACATTACTATTATTACTATGAGAACATTACAATGTTAAGCCTTTGCAATTTTAGGTAAACTCTCCACTCCATTCGTTCCTACAATTTATGAAAGAAAGCATACCACACCACTTCATAGTGTGACTTACCAATATTACCAGAGCACCTGACTGAAGCATCTTCACTGTGACTGCAACTTGAAGAACTAGTAGTGCAGCTTTGTAGACTTGTTTCACTCCCACTGCAGTACCAGTACACATCCCACTGACCACCAGATCCTCGCCCAAAATAAGCTTCCCTAAATGCTGATATTGCACTCCCATATCCCAACTGCCGACAGACCACCTGAGCTTCATTGATGTCCCATGCATCATCACACACAGTTTGCCACTGCCCATAACGGTAGACCTCCACACGACCTTCATACCAAGTAGTGCCACCAACCAGACGGATGGAGGATGAAACTAAATGAAGGAAGACTTCGATGGTGATTAAAGACACATGCACACATGCACACACACATGCACACACACACACGCGCACACACACACACACACACACACTTTTGCACACACACATACACACACACACACACACACACACACACACACACACACACACACACACACACACACACTTATAATAGTTTATGTTCGTAGCTCCAGGTAGACGGTTGTAAACGACAGTGAGCCGCTCATGGTAAGAGAACAAGGTGGTCTGTCCCAAAGCTATTGAACCAAGAAGGCTGCCCAAGACTACAGTGGCTCTAAGCCCCTAGTAGCCACCTCAACAGCCAGGCCACAGTGTTACAGTACACAGCCTGCAACCTGCTTGGCCTGTCACACTGATACGGAACTAGCTACGTAGCTCGGTATCGGTCCTCCAGGTCTGGCTACACAACTGTCTACTAAACACTAGTAGATATGGACAATGGCAGCGCTTGTGGCTGTTCCCGCGACATAGCTAGCTATTTAGGAAAGGCGAGCAGCACCAACCGTTTCCTTTTCGTTGATCGAATTAAGCGTATCGACTGTGCCACAGCGCTCAGTTTTATGCCATACCCACTCAAAATGGTGCTAGCTTCATGCAGCTAACTAGCTATCTGTGGACACTCTACTGCGTGGGGCTAGAAGCAATATAACCAGCCACATTAAACTACCTCAGTCATATAGTAAACGGAGGAAACCCATTGCCGTTGCGCCACACCACCTGCTGGCTCTAGGGCTAATCTACTATCTATTTACATACGACTCTTACCTTGTCCTTCGCATCCTAAGTTAAAGAACAAGACATGACTGAGCAAGAAGAGAAACACACAGGAGTTCGCCATCATTGCAGCTGGCCTCAGGTCCTGACACCTACGTTGCTACCCAGATGACTTTATCCTATCAAACTACGAATATGTTATGACGTAATTCATTCGTGCACTTACAATGCAGGTCATCCTGTTCAATTCACAAGCGGCCTAGGGTGAAGTCATTATGGTACACATGTGCTGATTGGTCATGCGATACAATGGTGTAGATCATGTACTAGTGTTGTGGTAATTACAGCTTAATGGTAATCAATCACGATTGCAATTACTTGGAGTTACCATTATACCATTTAATACTCTGATATCACAAGTAGTTAATTTCCATTACAAGTACCTGACAGTAATTGCATTTACAATTACAATTACCGTAGGGTGGTTACATGAACTGTGAGTTATATTTTGCAGGATACTTCCTATACACAGAATAGGTCATGCACACGATCTAACACAAACCTGGCAACTAGAGTGTGTAAATGATTCTAGCTAACTAGTTACACTGAGTAGACAATTTTGAGCAGATGCATGCCTTCAATTGCAAGTGAGTAACAAAGTTTGATGCCACACCAGCTACACTTCCTTTCCATCACTTTCTGAAAGATCAGTATAGTGTTCAAAAATAATTATTGCAGTCTTGCAGTTAGAAGCCATTTTTCGAACATTGTGCTTAATGATCACATGCAGGTGTGAACAGGATATATACCAAATTTAGAACTTCAGACTAGTAGACAGTGATGTATTAAGGCAAGCGCATGGATTGTCGTAACAGAATACGAGCAAGCGCAGCCTTCGGCCGCGCTCGCTCCGTAGCGCGTCGCCCAGTGGACAATGCAGGCCATCCATCACCATTAGGGTGATTGCAGCTGGATGACACTGCCTGGGTATAGTGCTGATCTTGTTTGCACTGACACTGGCCACTGTCATACACTTGCATGCACATTCTAGCTAGCTACACATATATATACCATGTTAAAAGAATTGCTTGGTCATGTTCCTTAAACAATAAGGCGGTTCCTAAGCCAAGCAAGCTTTCTGCCCAGTAGCTTACTTCGCCACAGAGAAAGGGCTTTCGGCAGTCCAGAACGCTGACAGCTAAAGTACCCAAATAGCGAAACGAAATACCCACGTACCGGTAGCCAGAGCAGTTTCCTCGCACCAGAAAATAACAGTGAACTTCTTCGAAAATGCGCGCCGCGCCTGAGAGACCCAACTGACGAGCGCGGAGTATCTAAGAGACGGCTGACGGCGAGGCACATTCACACTGCCAGACCGGCCGTGTTTGCGGTTACGTCATTGCGTCGTCCAATCAAATGCCCGTTTTTAATGCCACGCACAAGCGGACGCACAGACTGGAAAGATAAATAATATTATATTGAGGACATATATATATGAGCCTTCCTCCGTACACCTTTTAATAGTCCTTTTAATATGAAGATCATGATTTGTATATTGACAACATTTGGTAGACAAAGGAGGAGAATGTAATTGTATGTAACTGTGAAATTCGGTATCATTACATAAATGTAATCAACTACTATTACAAATACTACAGAAAAATTCTCAATTCCACTTAGTTTGCGGATACAAAAGTTCCGTTTTCCTAAACGTTTCAGGCATTACTGTGTAAACGAAAGGTGCAAACAATAACAAATCGTTGCGGATACGGGCAAAATTGTCTCCATGTAAACTAGGCCTTAAATTACAATTACTGAAAAAAGGTAATTAATTACAGCCAAATACCAATTACAAGTACCAAAGCACTAGTGTAGACATACCACTGCATAACAAATTAAGAAGTATAAGCATGCATGCTATCATTGAAGTGCATGACATTCTTAATTCCTATATATGTGTAGCTATGGCTACTGCGGTGCAGTGAAGGGATATGCCCCAGGATATGGAGGAGGCATATCTGGAGGCTGATCAGGGTATGGCTGCTGAGGGGGGTAGCCTGTAGTGTACGTAGGAGCATCCATTCCACCAGCTGCTGGAGGGTAGGCTGTGGGTGGATTGTTTGTGGCAGGCCTAGGGTAAGCTGGATAGCCATACTGCATTGTGGGAACATAGTCTGGGTTGTATTGAGGAGGTTGGGTGCCATGCTGTCCACCTTGGAATGTCACCTGGCTGACAATGGCCACAGGAGCTGGCTGCACAGTGGTCACCCTTGTTGTACTGGTGGCAGTGGTGGCATGGATCTTGGCCTTCTTCTTCTGATAACAGACACAAACAGCAACACATATACAAAGTGCCAAGCAGATACACAGTCCACCAGCTAATACACCACCCACTGCTCCGCCAACAATGGCTGCAACATTCACTGTACAATGAATGGGGAATTGAGCAACAGAGTTATACGATATTCAATGATAAGATATTATTGTGATTTACATTACACATGAAATCAGTGTGATAGTGTTACATATACTTAAGTTAGCTGTCACGTGATCCCCTCCGAATAAGAAAGGTCAGTTTATCAGTTTAATACATTGACTTGTATATCCACAACAATAGGTAGCTGCATGTGTGCCCAATCAGACGGCAGGAAAGGTGTGAAATATTTATTGTACTCATGTCCACAAATGGCAATTTACGCAGGCTGTTCACTGTTCCGTAAATAAATGCAAGAGGTGAGCTAGGGCCACAGAATGCATGCATGGAGTTAGGATATTCATGAATTCTTAGAAAAATGTTAGACTTAAGACCTTACAATTAAGAAATTATATCAAGTCTCACCATTTGTACAGACAATTCCAACATCCTCACTGTGGAAACAGTTATCATTCCCAATACCTGCATGGTTGCAGTCAATAAGTCGTGACTCTGACCCACTGCACCCCACATCATCCAACCAGATGCTCTGAGAAGATGACCCAGAGCCAAACTGAGAACTGTCACTGACACTTACACCAGCAAACCCCATTTGTCTACAAGCAACTGCAGCATCAGAAGAGCCCCAGCTATCATCGCAGACTGTCCCCCATCGTCCATTGTAGTAAAACTCCAGACGACCTCCAAACTGAGTGCTCCTTGTGTTCACCAACCTCAGGGCACCATTGCTGACTGCTGCAATGACATGCAGGAGGCAATAATCAGGTGACGTCTATTTAGGAATGTGCCCGGTTCAAAATGGCATCTCCTATCTTAATGTATTAGCACGCTTCGGCGAAACTAGCCAATTGGCGGTGGCAAGGAACAATTAAAGGCCATGGATAGGCTTCTTTGGCTGTATTGAAGTCGGCAGCGCACCCAAAGCTAACCTGGAGCTCTCGTAAGAGAAAAGCGTCATAGGCTGTTCGTACACCATTTGTTCTTTTCATAATTATTATTCTTAATATTATTCTCCTTCCCACAGAAATTTTGCGCGCTCCTAGCGCACAACACAGGGCACCTATTGACCCCATTTTCTAAGACAACTTACATGCATATGCAGAGGACTAGGATCTGAGCGCCGGTGTCAATCCGATAAGTACAGCGCTAGAGTGGGTAGGAAACTTGCCCTTCCCGTGTATTAAGATACCCCGATGCCACCATTTTGTTGCGTTACCATAACCATAGATTATCTAAACTACGCACGGCAGCCGGTTCATCTGGAGTGGCATAACTGTGCTCAATTTTCTGCACAATCTTCATACTACTTTAAGGAAGTGGTATTACTCAGCTCAAGTACTAATCTGCCATAGTCCATTGGATATGCAAAAACTGTACAAACTAGTGTACAAAAATTCCTTTAGAATTAAAAGGGATTTAGGAATGGCCAGCAGAAAAAGCATAGAAACAAGCAACAGTACCTCAACACCATGATGAACCACATTGTCGTGAGGTTCACTCTGCATTCCTAATTTCCTTGTGGATGCATGGACCCAAATGTCTAGCTAATTTGTCCCATGTAGCTACAAGGTAATTAGGAATGCAGAGCGAACCTCACGCTATCATAATGCATGCATTACATAGCTAGCTGCTGATCACGAATGTAGTTTAACGTATTTGCATGACAAGCACTTACCACTGCTAGAGCAGATCACGGATGCATCTTCAGAGTGGGAACAAGAAGTACTACTGCTGCTGCAACTATCCAGGCTACCCTCAATTCCAGTGCAGGACCAGCCCCTCTCCCACTGTCCTCCTGATCCCTGACCAAAGGCAGCTCTCCGTATTGCCAGTATGGCATATCCGTACCCCAACTGCCGACAGACCACCTCTGCTTCTTTGATGTCCCATGAGTCATCACACACAGTCTGCCACTCCCCGCTGCGGTAGACCTCCACACGTCCTTCATACTGGTTTCTACCACCGACAAGACGAATCACTACAAAATCCAAAAGTAAATGCAGTAAATGCAGTTAATGCCACTATGTATATGGTAGTAATACCTAGAATCACTTTACACCCAACACAGTATATAATAATATTGAATTCACATCATACTTCAAAGTAATGGCATAGCTAAATGCTAGCTAGCCAGCTACCTCATTTGGATCAGCTAGCTACTTTGAGATCACTGAAAAAGCGACAAGCTAGCTTAAATTGTATCGCTTTGGACGCCAGCCTGCATCTTGGTGCAAAGTTAGCTACGCAGAGTACATGCAAACTCTGTGAATCAGCAACTCCTCTTTTGACACAGGATCTTACCTTGGCCTTCACATGAGAAGAGCAGACCCCAGCTGAGGGAGAAGAGAAACACAGAAGCGCTCACCATCTCTGTTAAAGCTTTGCCTTAGTGCACCAAGACTATGGTGTAGCGGATGTGGTGCAAAGAGGTTTGGCCATGGTTGGGCCACAAGGAGACTAAACTTCCGGTCTCCATTTCAATTAATCATTGCGGTCACAAAAATGTAGCTACGCCCAGGGTGACGCCCAGCAACAGAGCAACATGGCCGTTGAGAGGTGGGGTGCAGTGTTGTTTATCGTCTTCCTGGTTCATGTTCAAAGTGTCACAGGTGCGTTTGGTTAAGGAAACGTTTAGTAGGCTGTTGAGCCCTTCGTCTGACTCTGTTTGTAGAGCTATCACGGCTAGCCGCACACGTGAGATTCGGGAGATTTAGAGATCTGCGGGTGCAGTCCAAACTAGATCCGCCCTATATACTGATGCTCTTAGATCTTTCATGGAAATAACCTAGCTTGTTTCCATTAGTGTATGCATTTATTGTGTGTTTGTGTAAGCAGCCGTATCTGCAACCTTGTACCCTTGCAGGCCAATCACCAGGAGGGTCGCTATTGTCTTACGATGCTATTGCAGCATGCATCATTGGAGGTGTTGCTCTCGTTTCTTGCTGCTGTTTTGTGGTTGTCACATTAGGCGTGTGCTGTATTGCGTGTGTCCGCAAAATGCAGAGCAGGAGTGATGTGAAGTATTACAGAGGATTGCCAGTCAATGTCAAGTCACGCAGTGGTGGTAACCTTGGAATGACAATCGTCACACCAGATGGTGTTGAAGTGGTCATAACGAAGGAGAACCAAATCCAGCGCTTCAGTAATCCTTATATTCCACCTGCTCAGGACGAAACTGCCGAGTCACCGCCTCACCACTCTGTCACAACCCAGACCTTGACTCGACAGGAGACCAGCTACACAAGTGTCTGCAGCACTAGCTATGCAATTGAAATGGCCAAGGCTGAAACCTTGAAGAGAACGGAAGAGACTAACTAGCCTTATAACATGCTGGCTAAACTGTGTGTTCTACATTGTACGCACATAGCTGAAGTGTTCAACTGTTAGATGCACAAGGACCTGTACAAATTGTCGATATATAGCTACCTCTTTGATGTCGTTAGGCGTGGTTCCAAGTCACGTGACTCGCATAGCGTATCGCGTTCCGCCCTCTGTTGTACCCTCTCCGCGAAATTGCTATGGGTCTATGGTTTCCTGCGCTGCTTCTTGCCCTGACCTGCTCTGTGGGCCTAGCACAAGGTGAGTAGATTGGACGGTAACTGCTAGACGGTTTGGTCAAGCCATGTACTATGGTTCACGGTTTGATCTCGTTTCAACCAAGTCTGACTGCACCGCCTCCTGGACACTACAGCAGCTAGTCTATTGAGCAAGTGTATGGGATACTCATCTTTAGCTTTTTGAACTTTGAATGTAATAACTCTACTTCTCACCAGTGTCACATGCGGCTTAGCCCTTGTCGGAATTGGACACTGGGTCGATCGTTGCAGGCTAGACAGTCCACTGTACTGCACCTATACGTATACTGCCTTTCGCGATTATGGATAGAGTGTGTATGCATGTCTATGACTGAATTGAAATAGGTTGCGTCCCATTTCAGAATTCACAACGGCAGTAAATTCAAACAGCCACTAGTCATTCACGTTATTTAGCTACATATCTTCATTCCAGTCATCACTTTGGGACTTTGTTCTACACTGCTCACCTTGTACCTCCTTTATGTAGTCAACATCACAGCAGTGCGGCTTGTCGGTGTTGACCAGTGCACTACACGTGGGCGGGTGGAGTACCTAGTGGGAGGAACTCAATGGCAGGCTGCGTGTGATGGCAATTTTGGCCAGGATGAGGCGAATGTTGTGTGTAGGCAGCTCAAACTGGGACCTGCTCTCATGTGGTACAGAGACTCCAAATTTCAGCCCAGCAAGCGGATTGTCTATGAGCCCATTAACTGCACAGGCAGTGAAAGTTACATTGGAAACTGCAGCCTCGCTCCACATATACCAGCCACTTGTGATAATGACCACGAAGCAGGAGTGTTTTGCTCTGAACCTGGAGGGGGTAAGCCATGCATGGAGAGAAATACGTGATTGTATAGTACATGACATCGTGCCATTTGGCTGTTTCTCAGTCATGTTTTTAATCATGAGCAGAGCAATCAAACAACTAATTACAGGTGTCTTAACCTCATAGGCCTTTGTCAGCTACATGCAAAGCTGCCAAAGGCCTTCAAGACTTAAAGGTTTGCAGTCAGTTGATTGATTGATTCTGCTACATATCTGTTCAAGATCAAATCACCTTTATTGAGCAATTTGTAGCCATGAGCCTCAATTATGTACAATGTAATAATCACTTTTGTGTTGCAAAAGTTGCATTATTGCCTGACTTGTCAATTCTTATTGAAGTGTCTGTGAGTGCCACTGATGTGCGATTGGTGGGAGGGCAGACCAACCGAGATGGACAGGTTCAGTTTAGAGTTGGCGATGACTGGCAAAGTGTCTGCAGCACAACATTTGGGCCAGATGAAGCTGAAGCTGTATGTAGGCATGCTGGCCTTGGTCGTGCAGTGGCGATCTACAAGGGAGCCCAGTTTGGAGCCAACACTGCAGAACCCCATCCTCCTATATGCTGCACTGATACCAGCAACATTACTGACTGTATCATACCTGATGTCTCCAGCACCTGTGAGAGTGGGGAAGCAGCAGGCGTCGTTTGCTCAGGAGCAGGAACATGTGAGCTACATGCATAGAACTATATCTTCTAACAAAGATGCCTAAGATGCGTGCATGGACCACCTTTGATAGCTCATAGCTAACCCGAGTTATATATAGGTAACAAATGGCAACTGTCAACTGTGTGCTGCTAATCCTATTCATCTCTGGTTATGCAAAGAAGGGATTTTATTATACTAGCTTAAGTATTGTAAGGTGCTTGCTAACATCACCCTACATACATTGCCACACTCGTACACCCACAGTGGACACACATACAGACACTCTGCTTTTTGTCGCATTACACAGGCACACACACACACACACACACACACACACACACACACACACACACACACACACACACACACACATTCATTTGAACGGTATTCCAGGTGAAGGATTTTGTCCTGTAGCGTTCATGTGCATTGTCATAATTATAATATTTTCCATTTGCAGTAGTCACTGTTGACCATAATGAACATAATTGTATCTTTGAGATGGTACTATATTTTCATAGCAAATGCATTCTTTGCAGTGGCTGCACCAACTGTAGAAGGCTCTGCCCGGCTTGTTGATGGCACCACGCTGTATGGAGGCCGCCTTGAGGTGCTGTACCGGAACAAGTGGATGACAGTGGAGGTGGACACCTTTGAAGCTCGCCGTGTTGCCTCCCTAGCCTGCCCCTCCATGGGCTTTGAGAACTACAACCGCACTCCCTCCAGTTACCTCTCCCCGAGCCCCGAGGAGGACGCTTGGTGCATCCTTGATGTGGAGTGCAGCGACGGGCGCCAGCTGGAGGACCACCTGGGTGAGTGCTTCTTCCACACTGTGTCCAAGGTGTGCAAGAGAGAGGAAGACATTGGCATCTACTGCAACACAGTCCGCGAGGATGTACCAGTTGGTGAGATACTTGTGACATGCATACTGTTGAGAACACAGTAGTGGTATTGTTGATACACATACACAGAGACACTGCACAGTGCGAGGGTTGCAGGATACTTCAGTGTATTCACATCCTTGATGGTCAAGGCTACTTTCGCTCTTACTGATGGTTCACACTTCCACTTCCTCACAGATTGTGTTTAGCAGTACTTTTAGTCAGTCAAGATGTTTCTCTATACCTCCTGCCAGCTAGAGTATAAGCAGCACTGGCAAAGAGCATATTCACATTCTGTGTGTTGCTTGTGTGTAGCCCTTCACCATGCATAGCAACGCTGTTTGAATTTTACTGTACGCATCCCCAAGTGTACAATATCTGGTCACTAAACAGCTCCAATTTAGTAGTACACTATAGCCTGGCCAGCTTGCTGTGAAGCTGAGTAGAAGAACAGTCTGTCAATCTGTGAATCAGTGCACAGAAGAGTGCCTGCCGCGTAGCAAACAGTAAATTCTTGGTGTCATGTAACTATTACATTCTACACTCCTACCCATAACTACATAATATGAGCATACAGGTATTGTTCTTGACAGACTCCCTAGATCTTGGTTCAAGCATTCACTGACATGTCCTACATTGTACACGAGAAAAGCTTTGCTATTGTTGTTTAGTGATTGACCGTGTCCTTTGTGTTGACCAAGTGCGTGTTAGCTATTATGACAGCCGAGCACTTGAATACCTTCACACCACTTTGCATGCAAGCGACTGTAGAAGGACATTCTGAATACCATTGAACACTTCAAACAAATTTTGTGACATTTCATATTGTGTGTTTTGTGTATGCTGTGTATGAAGGCAGGAGTGTGTGTGCCCTTTCATGTGCCATGTTCATGCTGGTGTGTTCTTGCCGGCCTACTTCATGTGCATTAGCAACACAAGTTTACGGTTATGGATATATCAAATCGTGAAATTTTCCCTAATACCTAAAGTATGCACACTGGATAGGTGTAACGATCGTTCTCCTTGTACCAATGGCAATCAAAGTGTTTGTGGAAAAACTTCACACATTTCTATGCTACGTATGTGGCAATCCGATATTCATAGAAAGAGTTCAGAAGGTTATTGAAAAGTGCGCCTATGAAGGAGGGAGACAGTATGCTGGAAGACCCATACTGTATTAGCCAAGAATTAGGCTGGTGGTATGCTTTCGTAATGATATGCTCCCTCGGCCCTACTCGAAACAACTGTGTTGTTCAGAAGTGTGGTGATTCACTGAATGTAATAGCTACCCTTCATTGAATGCGGTTGCTGGAATTAAGACATCTTTAGAAAGAGTCGTCAAAGTGCCTGTGAGGTAAATTGTACAGCAATGTTTAAGCTGTAGCAGGTAAACCTACGTATGTACCTTGTGCACAGAAGGAGTCATTCATGAGTCTTCAAAGGCTGTGCAAAATTGTGTGAATCCTTGAATGAGGGGTGATCACAAAGCATATGACCAGCTAATTTCGCTAATTTTGCACACATATTCTTGCTATGTATGCAACAGCTCTGTATATTGTTTGGTGTGATTTTGCACGGCTTAATTTCTTTCAATGTGCAGTTCTTGGTGTCTTCATGCTGAGCTATGGTGCTATTGCTGGCATTGTTTTGGGAGCCCTGGCCTTCATCATCCTCATCTTGTACTGCATTGCCATTTGTTGCTGTTGCTGCTATGCCTGGTTCCTGAGGAAGGCTGCCTCCAGGAAGAGGAGGGGAGACGTAAGATTTGTTTCCAAGGACCCCTACCATGATCAAGCCGTTCTGATTGAGGGTGATAAGCCGAAGGTCTATGTTACATCAGCTACAAGTCATTAGACAATAACATTGTATATGACATTGCGTAGGTTGGGGTTCATGTCATTGTATATATACATGCATATAATTATATAGCTTTGTATGGACTTGTGTCATGTATCATTACATGCTGTAGATTAACATGTGTGGAGTCATGCATGTAGATGGTGAGTGCGTGCAGTGAGATGGATTTTCACACAATTTGGAGTGACTGCATTGTGTGACCGTATAATTTGCAATGCATGTGGATGCGAATAGAGTAATTCACACACGTATGCATGTTTATTTGCTACGTATCTGGTCAAGAAGCTCGTGAGAGTGCCAGTAATGGTAGAATATTTGATACTAGTGAACAATTGCAGCTTTCTCATTATTATAGCTACTGTCTGTTGGAAGTCGATGACCTATAGCTGTTTCAGTTCCACGACTCTCCATTTTAATACAGTCTAAGGAGACTAGCCTGTTTTCACTATGCCAAAAGGGCCCACCCAAAGTTTTTCTGCTGTGTGCACAATGTGCATGAAGTGATTTGATCCTTTTCACGCTGGCAGTCCTTTAGAATTATAAAACCCTGTGTATCCTAAGTAGTAATTATAATGGGTTCGGGCTGGCCGGGGCATCAGCACATTTCACAATAATTTAGGGCATTAGTACAAAGTTACTACTAGTCGATAGTACTGTAGCTAGCACACATACTTAGCACCGAAGTACTATACTTGGTAAGAGTAGTAACTGTTTTGTTTCATCATCTCAGTAGAATCTGTCATTTCTGGAGATATACACATATTGTATAATCATGCTATTCACCTGTCCTAGAATACCTGGTATATAACTCATATAATTGTGGAGATCTTATAGTTTGTTTTCATTTTGCCATGTTTGTACGTTTCTGCAATCTGCATGATCATGAGGGTATCTATATACAGCGCATAGAGTACACATGATAAATAACCATGCATCAGTCTATAATAATGAATGACATGCTGCTGATCATGAATAGTCTCTACTTTACCCTTTATGATCATGAAATGTTATAATTGTCCATGATCATGAAATAAGGTAACTTCATATTAAAAGTGAATATGTTATTGCAGTTGTAGTACTAGTGAAGAGCAAGATGAAAGAGTGTGTTATTATGAATGCTATTAAACTGAATGCGCACACTTGAAACTGGATCATGCAGGACAACTTAGAGTTAGGGAGGGGGAGGGCAGAGCTGATATATACAGAGTAAACAGAAACGGCCAGTTAACACGATTAGCTACGCGCTTTTCAGTTATAAGCAATCAGAGTGTCATTCATCGTGTGTCGCTAATGAATAATCTAATAATCTTGTGATTCAATTCAGCTGTATAATGGCAAGCGCGCGTAACATATATTAGGAAATTTCGAAGGCTCCGAGTGTAGACTCTCGGCGCTGCCTGTTGTTGAAGTGCTGTGCGTCTTTGAGGAGTGGTAATGGTGCGAGGAGACAGGGCGGTGTTGACGGTGTGGTTGTTCCTGGCGGTGCAGTCGGTCGGAAAGGGGGAAAGTGAGTTAGGGGATTATGGGCTGGAGCTGATGGGGAGTACGCAGAACGCTCTGGTACGTGCATGCGTGCATCATGCTACTATACCAGGCGTATATGTCCGCCTGGCGGCCAAGGGAAGTTTCATCTCGTACATTTTGACTACTGAGCGGAGATGGACAAAGGATCTGTCTGTGGTATAGTCCCGCGTCCAACATTCTCTAGTCGCCAAGTCAAATTCGCACTCAAAGGCGGTGGCTGACTCAGGTGCATGCCTGCTGTAATCAGATTGGCACGACCGATCGATCTTGCGTTTGAAAGCCGACCGCTCAAGCAGATAACAATACAGATAACTTTCCACAAGACCTTACAATCAGCGAGGGAAGGATCTTATCACCAGTAGCTACTAGCACTGTAACTGTCACGATAAACGAGCCGGGCTGCCACCGTGAACTGACATTATATATAGGGGCACTAATGATTACGTGTCTTCGTCAACCACACACGCGCGTGTACATGTATGTATGGATCTCTAGCTATAACTAATTATGTTCTTAAAGTGAAACGCGGTTAACTACCGTATATATAAAGACCCACCCCGAAAACCTTCTACACCAGCATCTGTAACTTTTCATACTAGCTACACACATTGCACTTCATCATGACTGTGCCGATCAGACAATGAACTTGATATCAACTGTAAATCCACATCCAGTCTAGCCTCGTACCCAGTCCCTATTTCCATTCTGACTGCTCTGTGTATGAGGCTACATCCAGTCTACGTTTATGTCCTTGAGCTAATGAATGTCAATATTCATTCTGTCCTGTTCATACATTAGTTCATGAAAGTATCTTGGTGTGCCTGTGTGTCTCCTTGTGCCTATCTATATAACTGTGCTTGCCTACTTGTATATGATGTACTTACTTGTGTGCATATTATTTACATGTGTACCTTTTAGAGATGCATAGCTGCCTCAGGTACATACATAAATAATACATAAGTGACAACTTTCATGGATATCCCACAATAAGAAGTAATGAGGATGGCTGCATATAATGGACATTTCATGCAGTGTGTTATCTTCATAGGTGTCAACCTAGCAATTCACCAACGTCGGACAAATGTGCTGAAAAAAGCATGCCATTGACTCAATAAAACGGGGCAAATATTTTTCTCGGTATGGGAAAAGTCAATTTCGTAATGTTTGTTAGGGTCTGAAAATTGAGCTTAGAACATCCCATAATCGCCTTATCTTGAGTCTGGTGCCTTAAAGCTCCAGACCACCAGCACCTAGAGTGCCAGAACAGTTATCTCTTAGTTTAGCTGGAACCCTCAAAAGCGGGACATTGAGGGGTGAGAGTGGGACATCTGCGGGCAAAGCGGGACATGTCCCGCCTAAATCGGGACATACATTGCTTTAGGGACTGCTACAGGAAGCCCCTATTAGTGTTTCCATATTCTGTCATTATGCATTGACAGCTTCCTTTGGTAATGTATATTATTAATGCTAGCAGGAAAGACCTCCAAATGGGCATGGGCTTTCCCACAATGTTAACAAGGTTTCAACTGTACTCACCAAGGGATTCTATAGTCTATTCACCTGCATGGGCTCGAGCTCCCAGCTTGGAAGTGCTTGCCTTTGGACTCTTGGGAGCTCTTGTAGATGCAGAGGTTCACATGGGAATCCTAAAGAGTACACTCACATGTACACTCTAAGCTTCTCAGAGACATTTAATCACCAATGGACGCTTAAAAGTATTACCACCATGGTTTGCATATGCTGTCCTCCAATCCTCATGGCTGACTCTTGAGGATAATAACCTCACAGGGAATCTCTGATGAAACCACCTTCTCAGGTATACATACGTACTTGCAGAATACTCACCATAGAACTGTATATAATGAACTGTTACCTAGGCCAGCTGGGCTGTATCTTGCTTGCCATATGTGCCAGTATGTACGCCTCCTTAACCTGGTTGATAATAGAGGGCTTCAGAGAAAAAGCATGCGCTACAAACCTGTGTCCCCACCCTTTATGCAAGGGGTAGCTGGTGGAATCGAATCCAACTTCGATGCTCAATCAAGAAATCAATGAAGTTCACCACTGAAGTAGAAATAGATGGAGTACGGCCATTCCTGCACACCTGCATGATACATAGATCACTATGTTGGTTTAACAGCATTAATTTGTCTGTGCACTTTTCGTGGGCATTATGTGACTGTTACACACACACACACACACACACACACACACACACACACACACACACACACACACACACACACACACACACACACACACACACACACACACACACACACACACACACACACACACACACACACACACACACGCACACACACACACACACACACACACACACATGTATACACACACAAGCATGCACACGAATGCTCTCACATACACACATACGTACATACATGCAAACACAGAGACACACACTATCCATATGGTCCCGTCCACATGTTCCCACCATTGTACACACACAGGCAATTGCAACCTCACTATAATACTGTATAGTTAATCCATGAGTACACTGCTTACGGCTGGAAAAATGTTTATTTGAATAATTATGCATTTGTCAATCAGCCTGTCCATCAGTATGCCTTGCAGAACATATATTCAAGGATGAAAGACAACATTTGGAACTGCACATGTAAGGAAATAGGGGGGAAAGGGGAAAACGGCAGTGAACCGGACCAACACCGGCAACCTCCAGATCTTTAGCCGACCCTTTAGCAGCCGGGTCACTGGTCACCGCCAACAGCCATTGATCCATTCCCCCTTGCCAGTCTGGTTCACTGCCATGTTCCCTTTCCCCCTATTCCTTACCATGCATGTATAGTTCCAAACATTGTCTTTCAGTCATGTCACCATGGTGCATAGACCATCTTACTATATTCAAGGATCTATCCTGAACAACAGTATTTATACGTGTGCCAAGTTGTGAAGAGGAGACGTGTATGTATGCATTTTGTGTGCACTTAGTCTCTATTCATAAGTGTAACTGAGTGCATGGCAATGTGCTCATTGAATAAGTTTATTTGATTGAGTTTCTTCTAATTTGATGTGGATGTGGTTCAGTAACTGTGAAATGTGTTGTAGCTGATATATAATGTATTCTAGGCACCGAGTGTTGATAACAGCGCTTGCAAGCCTGAAAAGAGCCAAGACAGCCTTAATTGAGTAGTGGGTGCAAAGGGCCCAGTAATGAGCCCAGTCAGCACTCTGGCGCTGGCCATGTTAGCCAGCGCCAGTCAATTGTGGACGGCACCAGTCATCCACACCCGTCGCTTACCACTCCAAACAATAATGGCATGATGTCATTGTCATTGAAGCCTTCCAAACAGTGGCAGCAACTGCACACCACTGCTCGGAACTGCTCAGATGAGGAAACTAACAGATATACTTCATTGTATAGCATTTTGGATAAACTTGCTGAACAACATCAATTGCTATGAAATTCAATAGGTTACTGCTACTTCACTACCACAGCAAGCCTGAAACCGAACCAGCAAACAATGATAGCCCACTTGAGTAGATTTCCAGTGATCCTCTCCATCATATATAAAATGACCATATATGGCAGTCTATGTGGCTGTCATGCAGTAGCACAGTTTGGTTGTACAATTGATGCACTAGCATCACTGACACCACTCCTACACCCTCCCCTTCCCTCCCCTTCCCTCCCCTTCCCCCACCTCATCTTCCCTTCCCTTCCCCCTTCCCCTCCTCTTCCCCTCCCCCACCTCCCCTCTCCCTTCCCCTCCCCCACCTATCCTCCCCCTTCCCCTCCCCCACCTATCCTCCCCTTCCCCTCCCCCACCTCCCTTCCCCCTTCCCCTCCCCCCTCTCTTCCCCCACCTCCCCTCCCCCTCCACTTGTAGTATGTTTTGAGGGTACCAACAGAGCCATGACAGTGACAGAGGCAGATCGACAAGCCTGTATCAATGTAACCAGATCACCTGATGACCCTGACACATTTGGATACCAAGCTCTTGCTTCACCCAATCAAGGTGCTGCAGGTACGTATAGTAAGACTATGTGTATGCCAATCAGGCAGGGTGCACATGCCGGCCTCTATATACTGTGCATGTGTGCACCATCACTAAACAGTGCGTGCACACATGAAGGTGTGTATGTGCACACTGTCACACAGACATGATCAGTAGCCACACCCACAAGCAATAGTCTCAGGACTATGTAGAAATGCTCTCACCTGCATCTGCACATACACACACAGAAACACATGCAAGCTAATGGAATACATAAGTACTTGAACCTTACCATTCTTACATGTGTGCATGTGTATCTTGCATACAGAGGGACTGGACTTCATCACTGTACCAGATGGTGCAAGGTCTACTGATCGGAGCCCATCGTATAAGACAGTCTCATTCCAGTCTTCACTGACTGTGGAGATCTGTGTTAATGTCACTTTGGATAACATTGCGTGTGAGACAGTTGAGCACTTTGATGTCATCTTGAACAACGCTCAGAATTCTAAAGTGTGTCGTGATGCTGTTTATCAAGTAATGATTGAGGACTCAACATGTGAGCCATTACTGCCACATACAAGTGCATGAGATGGGACCTTAAGCATGATGTACTCAGTATGTTACAGTCTGTTGTTCTATAGCTTTAATTCCAGCTGCCAGCTTTAAGCAATTGGGGTAACACTCAATATCATTGCATAACCACCTTAATCTCCTACGCAGCAAATTTGTTACGACAGTGACTCCATCAGGAGGAAATGCGTCTATATACACATATATACATTGTGGCAGACACCTGCTTCAGCCAAGTAACAAACCCATGCGCATAAAATGGTCATTCAAACTAGTGGATGGGGATTGTTATTCAGCATGGTGTCTGCAGATTGCACTGCATGTGTTGTGATACATACAAGATAAATGGCATAATTAAGCTTGCCAATGTTATTATTATATTCATGTGCAGATTTGCCAGTGAGGTTTGCAGAGAGTGAAGTAACCACTACAGAGAGTGCAGGAAATGTGCCAATTAGCATTGAAATTAACAACGGAATGACTGGAGGTACAAGCAACCTCAATTCTGCAGATCTGATGCTATATGAAGATCCTAATGAAAGTGGCTGTCTCAAACCTGGTCAGTGAGTCACATTCAATAGTGACTTTCATCAATTTCATTGTTCTTCTATTTAGTACCTTTCCCCCTCTTATATTATATCTCTTTTCAACATCTTTCTTGCGTATCCCTCCACCAGGCTATACCAAGAACATCCAGTTCACTTGCAACCATCCTACTGCATGTGGAGACATTCGCAGCGGAATGTCAATGATAACTATCAAGGCCCCTCTTGCACCTGATGACAAGGTCGGTGACGGTCAAAGGCAATGCTCTATTGTGCTGAAACCCCAACCTGGTTGCAATTTCAACTTCACTGCTGGAAACCGCCTCAGACTGGTTGTGATGGATGATGAAGGTTCACACATGCATAGCATGTTTTTGCTGTCTTCAGAACAAGCAGATCTTCTGACTTGTATGCACCACATATGGCAATGTATGCTATCAGTAATACATAACAATGTCTTCTACTTCATACTCTCTTCTTCCTTCTTCATCGTACTTCATAATTTATGAATAATCCACATAGTTTCATGCATCATGCTGCAGCCCATTCAACATGCACAAATGTAGCAACAATATATGTCTGCAGTGTACTAAGAGCAAAGTGGTTCTCTTTCAAGTGTGCAGTATCATTCCTTACTGCTGTTCACACCACATGCATCTTTGCCAGTACATACATAGTTTAGTAAGTTCACATGACATAAAATATGTTTCAGATGCATGCTATACATCCCCATCATTCCTTCTTTCTTCCTAGACTGTGCACAAAAGGACTGTATCAATGGTGGGACACAGGACTCTACTACTTGCAATTGTGTTTGTCCTCCAAAGTCAACTGGGGAGTTTTGTGAAAGTGAGTGTGGTCACGAGTGAATATATACACTCTGCTCCACTCTATGTGTGCTAGTTTCAAGTATTTGTTTACTGGTAACTTTCAACTTCAACTCTTTAAAAGCGTAGTCACGTACATCTACAGTAACTGTGGTTGTTGTATGGTTGTGGTTAACATCAAAGTAAAATAGTGAGCCTTGTTTCTTGTAATTTGGCACACTGTTTTGACCTTTTTAACCACAAGTGTGCTTGATAAGTAATTGTCACCTATATAAGAGCCTCTCTTATCAAGCAATCACATCGAATCAATTTGAGAACTCAACTGCAAAGGGTAGATTCCCCCAAAGCTTCTCCTCGCCGTCTTGGCTGAATACCGATGTTTATCCAGTACCAGCGCCGATGTCCGAAGCATGGAGCTTCCTGTAGTTTCCTATCGCAGATGTTTTCCAGCAGGTGGAACTCCGGATCGGCCTAAACAATAGAGACGGTGCTTCTTCCGTTTCTCAACCCGCGCAGTAAAGATTTTTAGACCCCAAGATGCGAACTACTGCCTCCAGGCTACTGGAGGCATATTCACAGGCTGGAAAGGCCTGGATATGGGTCTGAACCGGTCTCAAAGCCATAGTCGTCTTTGCCGAAGTTGAAATGCCTTAATTGCGGATAGTTTTCCTCGTTTGGAGATTGTTTGGTAGCCATAGCGTTCCGCTGAAGGACAACCAGACTACGGCAGCTGCTGAAAGACGAGCAACAAGCAACGTCCTGCCAGAACTAAGTGCAGAAGGGTGCATACAACAAGTAAGTTATTGTATGGTCAACTATGCATTGGCTTTTTATTGCACTCGCCCTCGGGCGCTTCGCGCCCTCAGGACACGAGCAATAAATACGCCAATGCATAGTTGACCATACAATAACTATTACCAAGTATGCATATTTGTATAATCCTGTTGTTTTAGTCTGAAGTTCTGAAGTTGTTTTAGTAATTCATAACACATACATTATCAGTTAGCATAGTCAAAGGCTGTCACATGCTTATGATTACACATGGCCAGAATATAACAGTGCACACTGCTGGGATCCAACTAGCTACACATGACATTGATACTGAGTCTAACTACTACAAGTACCAGGCCAATCACTTTCGACTGGCACATTCTTCTGTACTAGAGTTACCACCAACCTATATCAAAATTAAGGCAATTCATGAAATAAGAATTGCTTTTGATGAATTAAATGGGGTTCATTTTCTCCAATATTCCAACTTTCTTCAACTGCTCTGTATATCAATATGCTAACTACATACTATACATTTCATGAACTGTTGTACATATATATACTCTTCTCCTTCCATCAGCTATAATACCAAGTGGACCTATTGTGTGTCCTGCTGAGCAAGACACTGAGTGGCAGATACAGTGGCCTGTTACTGCTCCAGACTCCACTCAGTCTGTTCACTGTTCAGGAGAGGGGGGCACACCTGGTTTGGGCCTGGCCCACAGGCGATGCCTTGCTGATGCTATGTGGGGCCCTGTTGATGCCTCAGAGTGTGAATCTGTAGCTGTCCGTGCAGTCAGAATGAAGGTAGGACACAATCATGTCAACTGTGTGCATTTAATATACTGTCATGCGAAAAGGGTCACTACAAAATGGATGGAATTCATGTACTTTGACTACAGACTGATGAATTGGTTAACAGTTTGGAAGGCTCCAATGGCACCATGACTGATGGTGAAAGGAAGATGTTTCAGAATATATCACAAGACTTGAGCGTAACTTTGAAACTACCAGACAGAGGTGGAAAGCCAATCCCTCCGAAAGATTTAAAGACAGTGGCCAAATTTGTGGAGGTTGTGGCTGAGTAAGGATTCATGTTGTGTCCATCATATTTGAAAATCACAGGCAAATCAAGCAGTTTTTAGATAGTATTGTCACATGCATACTTTCTCCCAAATTACATGCAGCCTTGGCGAGAACTATGATCTATTTGATGTGGATACGAATGAAACTCAACAAGTGAGAATATTACACTAAAATATGGTGTAGGTGCACTGCTAGTGCTAGCTTTTTGATTTCATTGTAGGTGGTTGCTGACATATTGAGCGATGTACTTGATGAACGCAACAGACCAGCATTTGCAACTACTACAAAGGTGATTGCTTAATATACATATTTTGTTATCTGAGACATGTCAGATTTGTTACATTGCTGATATTGAGTAGTCAGCACCATCATTCATGCACCAAGTTGAATCCTAAGAATTGATAGCTATAGGTCCTTCAATAAGAGATGTGTGCTGTGTGAAGCTGATCGAATGTATAGACATTCATCTCACCTTATGCATTTGTAGAAGAGTACCTCAACTGACCCAGGAGTGGACAAACCTCCTGCTACCAGCATCCTTCAGAGCACAGAACGAGTGGCCAATGTGATTGCTTCCACACTCTTCAAGAGCAAGTCCCTTACACTTGCAAGACCAAATTTAGGTTTGTAACAAAGTCAGCAACTGTGCTTTATTGATGGTCCACAGTAAGACATACCATTGCATTACTAAGTAAATATTACTGTTAATCCCTTCTCTTGCAGCAATCAATGTAAAGAGGTCCTCATTCAACAGTTCAGGTATAAATTTTCCAGGGCCTAATGCCATTTTGCCATCTTTCAGAAAGCCAGAAAGCATTCCACTGATTATGTTTCCCCGTGCTTTCCTTGTGGGTGCAAGAAGAATAGAAATGCCTTCTGGTAAGTTGCCTATGAATTAGCAATAATTGCATGTGTTTGATGTCCAGCGTCCTTAGTGCAGGGCAAGTTATTACATGTACATGATTTTTTCTCCAGCCAACGACACTGTTGAGGTGGTGAATATAGTGATGAACAACATTGAGAGCTATCTGCCCAGTGATGTGGTTGAAGAAGACAGAGCAATGTAAGTGTGTCTCTGGATGCATAGTAGTATATAGTCTCAACCACTCTTATAATACAGGTATCACCGAGGCAGATTTGAAGATGGTCATTATCTTTAACTTTTCAGTTTTTCTGTTCATTTACTTACGTATGGTATTCATGGATCACTTTGGACTTAATAGCCATTGCATTGAAATCTGTTGAGCTTTGCATGCACCACTTCTTGGCTGCACACAGTGAGGATGAGGCAGAGTACACCCTTCCTGCTAGTAGCGTGATCTCTAGCCAGATTCCTGGCTATGATGGTCGGGAGGTGGACACGAATGAGACAGTGGAAGTGACATTCCCTATTCATGTAAGGAAGCATGCACTTGCACATCACACAAATGCATGCTGCCATATTATAGTGATAGCAATGAGGTTGTTGTTCAAAGTAAAATAGTTACATGCTTATGCATTTGTGGCAACTACTGCACAACAGACACATTTGTATGTACTTGGTTTCATTTTGCACTCACATGAATATTCTTTTGCCTGTTTCGTTCAAATATTGTAATGATTGGTGTACGTAGGAGAAAGCACAGAACCTCACAGTCCCAGCTGGAAGAGTGAAGCGGTTCCATTGTGCCTTCTTTAACTTCACTGAAGAGGCCAACCAGACTGCAGGGTGGTCTTATAGAGGAGTGGAGACAGAAGTCATCAATAGCACTCATGTTCGCTGCAAAGCATCCCATCTAACCAGCTTTGTGGTTTTAGTCAGCATCGTACCCGCAGCGGGAGACCCAGTGAGTGGTGATGTCCCACTTGTTTGATAATATATTATACTTAAAACTGGATTCTACCAGGCTAAATTCAAAGTACAGAGACCATAATAATTTATTTAGTTACTACTGCATATATTAAAATTCTCTTCTTTTCCTTCAGCCTATCCTGAACTACATCACGTACATTGGCTGCAGTGTATCTTTACTATGCTTACTTGCCTGCATCATCTTCTACTTGTCTTTAAGGTAAGCTGAAGATTGAATTGTGCTCTGTATACCAGCTCTAATTCAAGCTCCTCCCATACTGCTGCAGAAAGGAGTTAATTCAAAAGATCCACAACTTTGTCCACCTCAACCTGTGCATTGCCCTTTCCTTGGGACTGCTCCTGTTCCTTACTGGAATACAGACAGCCACAGCCAATGTTGTGAGTGACGTACTAACACACTCAATCATGGAATATACTAATGGTGTGTAATAGAAGTGCATTATGCCATATGCATAATAACACGTTATGTAGTTCATGTACAACAATGAACACTCAGTAACCGGGAATAATTTGTATAGGTATGGAAAACAGTATCACACAAGCAGTGAAAAGGGTTAAATTTTAGAGATTTAAGTACATATACTACGTCATACTATATTTAATACAGTAAAGTTGCTATTAACTGCTTGAACACATGTGTTCAGTCTTCAGTAGAGCAGAAAGGAAAATCAGGGAGAGATGTATTGTAACTTCAGTTGAATCAGTAAACCATATATATGTATATGTATATTGAAGAACACATGGTAATATGTCCATTACATTTCATTAACTGCTGGTGAATATTATTTTGCCAAAACTGCCAATCATTCAGGTTCTTAAAAAGCGCTGTTTACTTTTTATGTACTTTCAATCCCTTTACATACCAGTACGCCTGCAAAGTAGTGACAGCTTTGCTGCACTACTTCTTCCTGGCCACCTTCACCTGGACACTCTGTGAAGCAGTCCTCATTTACATCCTCCTAGTCAAGGTGTTTGGAGCCAATGACAAGAAGTGGATCTACCTCTTTTTAGCACTGGGATGGGGTGAGCAAAGCAGTTCATTCAGTCAATACGATAATGTAGAATGCACACTCTGTACCAAACAGTGCTGTTCACATAATGGGTAAGATACTAATGAGTGAAAGGGCTCCTGAAACAGCAACCAGTCATGGTAGGGTACTTTGAGAAAGGGACTGCATGAGGACCACATTTGGTCATTAAAGATTTGGCCTAGTGTAACAAACAACTGATGTAAGTTCAAGCTTTGTAGGGACGGGAAGGAAGATTTTGCACTATGGCACCTTGCAGTCTCGGCTGTCTGATTCTTCCTCATACAATTGCTTTTTCCTGTTACTATTGACATATGCACACCATAATAATATTAACTAGGAGGTATTGTGTAAGGTGCGTCCTTTATCCTTTCCACTCAGTACTCCCCCTCCCTATTGTGGTGATAACTGGAGGTGTGAGACATGACAATTACCTGATTAGATCATCAACTGATCGGACTCATCCACACAATGAAGTTATCAAAGCGTGAGTTGTTGGAAAGGGCATGCTTGTAAAATATCACATTTCAGTTTGCGGTTTACAGATCAATATTCTTTCATGCATCATCCCCCTTAGGTGCTGGCTGCCGAGTGAAAAGGGAATCATTTTTGCTTTTATAGGACCAATGGTGGCCATTATTGTGGTATGCGCATATGCAATAACTGTTGGTTGCTCAACAAGCCTACTTGTTGGTGTTTCTCATTCATGCTATTATAGAAGTACAAGTGTGTATATCAACGCACTCATTTTGAAAATGCTTACTAGAAATATGTTTATTTGAATGTGACTAGCAGTTTCGGAACTAAATACATTCTTAAATCTAGTGTGTGTGTGTGTGTGTGTGTGTGTATTTTCGTGTACTGTGTGTGTGTGTGTGTGTGTGTGTGTGTGTGTGTGTGTGTGTGTGTGTGTGTGTGTGTGTGTGTGTGTGTGTGTGTGTGTGTGTGTGTGTGTGTGTGTGCACTTGTGTGTGTGTGTGCATGTGTGTGTGTGTGTGTGTGTGTGTGTGTGTGTGTGTGTGTGTGTGTGTGTGTGTGTGTGTGTGTGTGCACGCATGCTAACATGGCCAATGCATACATGTGTATGTATACTTGCATGCAGGTGAATGCTGTACTGCTGACCATCAGTCTAGTGTCACTGGCCAGGTCTCAGTGTGGATTGGCATCTAAGATGAAAGCCAAGCGAAACAACAAGGGGCAGAAGTACATGAAAGTAGGCAAGTGAGTCAATACAGTGCAATGCATGTTTCACAATATTAGTATTCTACTGTTCATGCATGCCTGCCAATGGGATTGTTTCAGTGCTGAAAGATGCCTGGATGATTCTCTTAGTGGTTACTTTTGATTCAGTTGCTAACGTTCATTGCAAAGTGTTCAGTATTTCTTGAGTGGTTCGGTACAAAACTGTCATCATCTTCAGTGAAACTTGCTAGCCAATTGAGAGGTATTGATTTTAACCAAGTTGCACCATCAGTGGTGGTCACCACTGTCCATTGAAGGTGGTAGCTATACCAAGTGATTAGATATTATCAATACCTCTCAATTGGCTAGTGAATTTCACGGAAGATGATACCACATTTCATGGTGCTGTCTCTGTGATCATCCACTTCATCATGATTCAAATGTCAGAGATTTCCTCCCACACTGTCACATTCTCATATTCTCCCCCATGAATTCCTATTTAAATTCCAAGGCTTTTAAGCCAAAACTTTGAATAAGCTGGATGGCACCCCTAAGAACTTGCATATTAACCTTCCCCCCAATAATGGTACTAGTCATTGTTAGGTTAAAGGCACTTGCTGCATGACAATGTACATCAATACATGTTTTACATCTCAGGTAGAGAAGCATGGTTGTTACTTAAGCTGTTGTTTCTGCAAGCACAGCAGAAATTACTTTGTATTAATTCACTGAAAAAGTTTCAGAATGCACGGCTGTATGATATCAAAAGCCAACCACCTGATGTGGATGATGTATATTACGTGTAACTATGCGGTTCAAGGCTTATGTGTGGATATTTCATATTTGCGTTATATTCACAGGCACCTGTTGAAATCCACCGTCATCCTTCTCCCTTTGCTGGGCTTCACCTGGATCATTGGACTGTTTGCAGTGGGGGAGGAGGGGAGAGTCTTTGCCTATCTCTTTGTCATTGCCAATGTGTTTCAGGTGAGAGAGGAGTGCTCAACTACGACTATACCATTTCATATTTCCGAGATTGATACTGCATTCTAGGTTGATGGTGAGAGTACATACCTTAAATAAATTCTTCAATTATTATATAATTCATCTTTCACTTCTGTACTTCACACAGGGGATGTTCATATTTCTACTTCATGTTGTGAGACATGAGAAGGTGTATGGAAAGATCAAAAGCATTCTCCCAAGATTTACAAAGCAGGTCAGTGCAATTATTCTAAAGCACTAGTACACTTCTGTGCACCAGCCATTTATAACAAGAGCCCCATACAAGTGGGTCTCCAGGTTTGCATTATTTCACATAGTTAGAGAGCTAGCTTTATTGATTGACACAGTCATTATTGCTACTCGCATTGTCTATCCCTTTCTGGGTACAGGCAACCTTGTCCACTGCAAGTGGTTCACTTACAGGTAGGTAACCAGCAACATTAGAATGTACAGAATTAGTAGCTGGTTTGCTCTAGTTAATATATTGATATGCATCACTGTAACTGAGAAGATGGCATGTACATGTGAAGAGGTGTGAAAGGATGTTGATTTTGATATGTTGGGGCATGTACATGACTACTTAATCAAAGCCGTCTTGTCATTTCTTTAGGTACTCACACCAGCAAGAGTACCTTGGTTGAGAGTAAAAAGAACAGCTTCTTTTTGGCAAATTCTGAGAACATGATTGAATTTGGTGGAAAGAAGAGAGACGAAGATGCAGAGAGTATCATGGAAGGAGTGGTCCTGGAGATGAAGCTCAATATCATTGAAGTGAAGGACTCTTATGAAGAGCACAGTTAATTGCAAAGTAACGATGGTCTGTATTATTGGAAGCAGCATACGCACAACTTTAACAGTTACTGTTATTTGAACTGCATACACGTCTTTGCGCTAAACATTAGAGTGTGCGATTGTTTAAATCAGGACTGTGTGTTTTCTACGTCTGACCACAAACAGCTGAAGTAGTGATGAATTATCCTAGGATGCACACATAATCTTTAATTGGTGAACATCAGTTGTGTTTCTGTTGTACATTATATTACATTCAAGCAAACGTTTGCTGGAGTAGTTGCAAATAATAAATAATTAGTTAAACTTAATATACTTTCATGCATGCATCATACTACGCACTAACTCCTTGTATGTCTTGTGCTTCCCACGGAGTATATATAGCTACAGTTGGTATAGCACCTCATTAATACTTTGGTCAGATTGTTTGAGACAGCGCTATCTCAATTCGACTTCCTACTTAAAGAGGTGTTCACAATTCACAGGTATATATAGTTTCAAACATGCTGTGGGCACTGTCTGCAATAGTAAGCTTATGTTATCCTGAACTTTAGGTGTCTATTACATAGTACTTCTATAGGAGGTGACCAGTGTGCACACAGGCATAGGTGGTCTGTACCCTGTAATTGAATGTCCTGGCTTTGGTCAGACCTGCATATGCCATGCCATAACATTGTACATAGCTACATATTCAGTCACATGCACTAATAATGCATCCATTGTGCACTCTGATTAGTACATAGATGTAGTATAAATTTAGCCAACGCATGAATAAGGCCACACTTTAATAACTCATTGTACAAGATTGGCATTCAACAAAAGGTACCTGAGCCTGTGCATGAACAATTGCAAGCACCTGTTGCCAGTGTGCATGCATGCTTACCTTCTTGATCATCTCCCTACTTCGTGGGTCACTAAATATTGCATCCTCAGGCATTGCAAATGCCTGTATGCATTATACTACTGAAAATTGCTTATGGTGGTGGATGGCTATTATATACACAGCCATAATGCATATGCATAATTATACTATCCTAATTTAATGGTGTAGCTGGTGCTATAGTCCACTCTGTATCCTTGCATGTCCCTGCTTGATCGTGAGCTTGAGCTAGTCTGGGACGTTTCAAGCACACACATGCTGTAGCTTACAATGAAGATGTCTCATTATAATGTGTGTTCTGGCCACTCTGTGAATGCGTGAATGTGGTACAGCCTAGGGGCACCAGACGCCAGATAAGCTGTTGTGGTTTGATAATTCATAGGTGTCGACAATGAATATAGCTAAATGATAGCATTAACTATGGCTAAGTAACCACAAGCACGTGGGGCTTTCAGGAGGGGATGAGAGTGGTGCCAGGCTGCAGACTCTCGGCGCTGTCGGCTGTGAGGTGACAATGTGCGTTCATTGTGTAGCTGGCTAACCATGGTGCGAGGAAGCTGTAGCAGCTGGGTGGTGTTGACGGTGTGGTTGTTAGTCACGCTGCCGTCGGTTGTACAAGGGAAAAGTAAGTGGAAGGGGAGCGCTAGCTGGCGCTCTGTCTACGACGTGTTACCTATAGCTATACATGCGCCTTTGATACGTTATTCTTACCCAGTATTAGCTGCTCTCTGATCTGGTACGTGAGTGCACGACTGCTTCATTCTACTAGGTCCACATTCAGACCTTCACTGTAACATATTTCATATTTCTATTAGCTACCAGTTTGGATGTACAGTACTTTTTGGGTCGGTTGTCCCGATCGAATGGTTGCAATCGGTTTTAATGGTTATCATTATCAACCTAGTGACGTCATTCCTACGTCAACGTTAGTCCCGTACCCAATTCTGTTGGCGGACGGTGTGCAGGAGATTCAGGGTACGTGGCGAAGGTGGGCGACTTGAACCACCGACTGGTCGTGATTTGACAGTTTTCTCAGTGGTCTGGAACGCAGGTTACAGAAAATCGTTGCACGCGATCGGTACGAGTCTGTTTAGCCCTCGTGCTGTCTGTTCAATTATCGTGGAGGCGTTTTCCTCTTGGTACAGAAACTTCCCCACCATTCTTAGCCTTAAATCGTCCGAATACGCTTTATTCCAGTCTTCTCGTTCCAAGCGTCACTGCTTCAACTAGATTTGAAGCCGCCATAATGACGTCACCGGGGCGATAACCGACAACGATTGGGACAACCGACCCAAAAAGTACTGTATATCGAAGTACGACCATGCAATGATGACTGCCTAACTACAGTGTATATGGGTATAATAGGCCGTAGTAGGTACACAGGCCTAGCTGTACACAAATCAGTAAGTCAACTGCAATAATTGACTTTCACTGACTCAGG
The DNA here is from genome assembly GCA_964019415.1 of Ianthella basta. Lineage (NCBI taxonomy): Eukaryota > Metazoa > Porifera > Demospongiae > Verongiida > Ianthellidae > Ianthella > Ianthella basta. Next base: position 3,615,517 of record OZ025878.1, read on the forward strand.
TTCAGGCAAGAATGCTTCACATGACAACAGTTCCAATGCCTCAGGAGATCTGTCAGGCTCTGAACGTAGTGGTTCTGGGGTGCAGACACAGCAGCCAGGGCACAATAACAACACTAAGGCAAACACAGCAACTGAAAGCAGTGTTACCTATGAATGCCCTTTACCATGGAGTGGACATGCGTGGTAAGTGTTGACACATAGATATGCATAATTAAGCAGATGGACAGTATAGTGCAAGCAATCCTTCTGTGTGTTCAATTTTAGTATAGAGTGGTTGTGTGTACACAATAAATTTAGGCATTGCTTGCAATGACACAGGACCAGGAACAGCAGAAAAACCTTTGAAATAGTCAATAGAACAAGCACAAGGAAAGTCTGCAGGGACGTCCCAATGGAAGAAAAGAAATGTTCTTTTTCATGGTCAAGTACTTGTATGACGGATTTCTCAAAATGCTTCACATGGTGAGTTCCATTGCACTGTACTTACCTCGCAAGTCTATTTATTGACTTCAACAAGAGATTGGGGAAGAGAGTATAAATGTGTGACAAGAGAGGAAGGTCGTAAATAGCAGCTTGCAGTTGCATACATGGTGATTAGTGCTGCTCTACCTCGCTATGCATAAAGGAACAAGCAACATTGTATTCACCATTTGTTAACTTGACACATGAGGAACCCCTTCCATTTGCCATTGTGTCTTTGCGTGCATATTTAATTTCTTACTTACACAAATATTGATCAAGTAGAGCACTTAAGCACTTTGAGTTAGCTAGAGTAGCACTCCACAGATCTGTATCTTGGAAATTTTCCCTCCTGTCACATGCATGCAGTTACACTATCATTACAGGAAGGCGTACTGTTTGCAGTGAAGAAGAGATCTTGGTGCAACAGCTATTTCTAAGAGACAGGATGCGTCTGAACACACACCACGGTTACATCAATCCAATCACAAGGGACCAGCGGCTCTATTCTCCCCGCACTGAGATTGTGTGGCAGCTAGAAGCGATGGAAAGGCATAGAGTGTACCTTGAGCTGACACAGATAGATTTGCACAATCAAGGTGGCACATGCAGTGACTATGTTGAGGTCAGTTTTAACCCCTGCACCCCACCTACAAGGATTTGTAACAGCGAAGTAAAGGCATACACATGGGCAGTCTCCCAGAGGAGGGTGCAGGTTCGATTTGTCTCAGATCATTCACAACACACCGTTGGCACTGGCTTCAGAGGAACATACTACTACTATCCAGTCAACAATGGCAGTGAGTCAGCTCATTATTCTCATAATGTGCACTGCATGTGCACATTCATGCACTGTGTCTCCATGTTCTATCATGAGCAGATCCTGTTGAAGATGCCAGTAGGCAGCTGAAGAAAACGAAGAGTCTTACATCAAACACTACTGAGAGGAGCCGGGGAAAGCGTGAAGCTCTGAAGCAGCTCTTTGCTATTAGCATGTCAGCCAAGAGAAGGGCAGGCAGTCAAGCAGTCACCTATCACAAAAGTTCACTCAAAGACAAGACCTTCCCCTCTGTGAGTATGCAATGTAACCTTTCAGCAAACACTGCCACAATCAGTGCATGTATGGAATTGGTGAACTGTTATCAAAAAGCAAACATTCCATAATAATTATGCATGCTACTGTAGAGTATATGTACCTAAGAGCAGCTACAGGGTATGTACTATGCAATTAAAGCTTGGTAAATGGCACCTCATTCTCATTCATTCACAACATTGTCAAAATTTGCACATAAAGGTAGACTAGAATGAATGCATAATGGTCAGACAGTGCATGCATAGTTACAATCTTGGTCTTCACCACCATTTTATCTCTTCTTTGCATTGCTTTTATCGCAAATCAGTCTCATTCATGATCATTTCCTCCTTTATACACTTTCTTTGTATTACTGCTCCCAGTGACTATTATTCCTTCCTATCCAAGATGACCCTATTCATTTCTCATCCTAGCTGCCCAGCCTCGTCACTCCTCCAACTCTTTTGAATAATTACACATGCTTGTAACCTGCTCTCAGGCCTCTGTATCTGCATCACATGATCAGCCCTTAGAGAGGGGTGGAGTCAAATATTTCATAAATACCATGATTTCTCTTGTGATCATGAACTTCTGTGAAATCAGATGTGCATGGAACACAGTAGCTACCTTTGGCCATCAATAATGACAGTTGATTAGACCGATTATGCCCAGGGCCCTTAGAAGAAGAGACGGTCTAGTAGGGATAGCGATTAGTTAGCACCTTTTTGACCAATCAGATGCGATTGCTGCAAATTTGTGGCAACAATATTCATGACCTCAACAGTTACAGTTACCCGTGCAAACTGTAAAATTGGAGGTGTGACATAGATAACTCGAAAGTGTGAATTAATCTAGACCATTCCATCTCTTCTGCGCACCTGGCGCTTATTGGGACGGTCTAGCTAACCAGACTATACTGCACCTATATAGCTTTATGACTGATTGGTTTCTTTTCTCATCTCTTGTACAGGCTAACTCGGTCAGTGCAAGTGGTTCTTTGACAGGTGAGTATATGAAGTAAATATTAGAACTACTGCATGGTGGTACATAAAGTTTCTATGTGCATGCTTTTGCCCTGAAAGCATAGCATGTTTCTATACCTATAAGGAGGGAAAGTCAATTATACTCAGTGCTTGATCATGAGGTGAAGCCTACTACTCTTCTACAGCTCCACATGCAGAGCATGCACTGACCTACCTCAAAGAACACAATGGGCCTCACTTCTGTCCTGTTAGGGATACATGTACATATCTTACTCATCAATACATTTAGCCTATTCTCAAGAAGAAGAAGAAAGTATACTATAGCTCTATCCATAGCATTCAATTTTAGGACACATTGATTGTAGAAGAGTCACTTGTCTGGATAATATTTCATGTTCACCAAAAATGTTCTTTGTCTTACATTAGATATAGTGAGGCTGCTTACATTTTACTATGTGACCAAATAATGGTGTAGTATACTTGTGTATGTAACAATGCAAACACATTCTTCTTGATTTTCAGATGGCACTCATCCCAGCAAATTTAACCGGATGATCGGTAGAAAGAACAGCATCTTTTCATCAGAATCTCAGGCCATGATAGCATTAGGAGGAAAGAAGCTTATGGGGAAAGAGGCAAGGAGTATCACAGAAGGAGCAGTCCATGGTATTATGTCCAACAGTATCACTGTGAATGTTGAAGAGCAGAAGGCCAACAGCTATAGGTAGATCCCAATTTGGAAGAGGTGACTAATAAAGTACTTATGCACTAGTACAGGAAACGCAACAAATTTATTCCAATATCAACAAGACTTCATATTATGCACTTTGAGTTGAGGTATTGTGTATTAATAACTAATAATATGTCTGAGTGCATCTAAATAGTGTTCAAAAATCCAAATTTAGCTTTTTGATCATTAGATAAAATATTGAAACTACTTATTTCACTTGCTCCCTTCATTATCACAAATTTTATGTATGTATGTTATATGTTTATATAGGCACTTCACACAATAGGTATATAGCTAGCCATTCTTACTGCAGTCGCTTCCAGTCATGTAGACATAATTGAATGAAGTGATAGAAATGAAGACATATTGTAAGAATAAACAACTTCTCTTATTGATAACCTGCCCAAATGTCTGCCCTCCGGAGTATTCTTATATGCATGTGCAGAGTTATTCAAGTAGTGAACTTTCACTGGGTTTTACACCAACACTTGGCGTCTTTCAGCAGTTTGGTATTATACATTATACCTATTTGCATGGGTATTTCAATTGTACATTATATAAATCACTTATGCACATACAATATACATAGCTAGTCTCATGTAGCCAGACCACCATTTTGGTCAGGTGCAGGCTCCGGAATCTGTGTGTGACCAAAATGGCGGTCTGGCTACACAAGACTAATACATAGCTACACAAGTCAAACAAAATGACTACTTTAATGTTTATACCAGACCAGCATGCTACAGCAAATCATTTATACTTTGTTACATAGTGCATGGCTTTCATTTATGGCCAATAGTCTAATAATAGAATCTGATAATATTATTAATATTATGTCTATTGCAGGCATAGTAACTATGTAATGCACTCTACATTGATAACTACTTTAGAAGAATCATTAATTCTATGAGATTAAAGTTGATCATTTCTATGCATATTGAGGTTCTCAACAAAGGTCAGCCTTGTCCACGAGGCAAGCTGCGCGTGCAGATCAATTGATTGTGAGCTAGTACAATCGCTCAATGAGGCCTTGCCATACATTGTACATGTACACATGTACTCCACTATATAGTGACAATCATGTACCAGCTGGTTGTGTCACATGACCAACACATGAGGTAAGTACTGACGGTTAACATTGCATGAGGGATCCACAACAGGAGGGCTAGCTAGTGCAGCCATACCAGTGCATACACCCCCACACTGCTCCATTAATTTATACATATGTGAGGACACACATTGGCTAACCAAAATGGAACATGATACAACATAACACAACACAGTCAGTGAGTGAGTGAGAGTCAAAAGAGTATTACATTTCAGTGACAGATCATGACAGGCACTCCCTGTGTGACACTACTGTACATGTGTGCATACTAGAGGAGGGGAGGGGCAGGGGAGGGGAGGGGAGGGGAGGGGAGGGGGAGGGGAGGGGAGGGAGAGCAAGGTACACAGAGTGACATGTTACATGAGATACAAAATGTGATGTTCATAGAAAGGTAGGAATTGCACACTCTCCACAACTACTGCAGCTAGTGAACAGTTGTTGGCTTCCTTGTGTAGTTCTCCTTGTTTCCTCTTGCACTGTTGCTGAGAGTGAGAGAGGAGGGGAGGGTTGGTCTAGCACAGCTAGACTATACTCTCCTCCAACACACAGAGGAGGGAGGGGAGGGTTGGTCTAGCAAAGCCAGACCACTCTCCTCCATCACACAGAGTAGGGATGGGAGGGTTGACAGCTAGACCACTCTCTTCCATCACACAGAGGAGGAAGGGGGGTTGGTCTAGCACAGCCAGACTACTCTCCTCCATCACACAGAGGAGGGAGTGGATGGCTAGCTAACTAGTACTGACTGGCCATGGACTAGAGTGGCAACTCTGAAAAGGTGATGTGCATGCGTCTCATGAGTGACAAGCCGGCCAGCGCATGGTGCAAATTATAACAAACTAGTTGTTATGATAATTCAGCAGACGAGGAGGGGCTAGGTGGATATTACGCATATCGTGACGTCATCGGGTCAGTCTTCTGCCGGTCGCGCGCTCCAGCCCTTTCGCGGCTCCTGCCCTGGAGCACGGGCCGGGCTAGAGCAACTGTAGATCTCTAGCGGATAACCTTAACCAGTGAATGCGAATGGGTCAGAGGTTTTCGTCTTGGCGTAGGCGGCGCCGGCGCCGTGGTGCGGAGGAACAACACCCAGCGGTCAGACCTGTCGAGGCGCGGCCAAGCGCTGGAGAGGACGAGGTGCCCTTGTCCGCTGGAGTAGGCCAGACAGGAGGGGTATGCTCTCCACTCATCCCCTCCGCTCCCACGCATGACGATCGGTCCCCTACTCCCAGCATCTCTTTTACAAGGGAAGAAAGGAGATATTCCAGAACAGCACCCCTTGGCGCTCTGGATACAGCATCTTTCAACAGTGTTTCAGGTGTGGGTGGGTGGGTGCGTGCGTGCGTGTGCTTGTATTTTGTTCATGAATTTGTTCATGATGCAACTTGACTTCATTGTGCACTCATAAGCAGTGCTTCACAGATGGGCCTCGTATAAATTGAACTCTTGTCTGTTTGCCCACGTACATGCACCCACTGACCAGGCCACACCTAGGCTTGTAGCTAGCTATGTGATATTGTCTTGCCCACACATGCCCCTAGTCCTCTGCTAGCATAATTGTGGTTAGACTCTTGCACCATGCTGAGCAGTTCAGCAAGCATACCATTGGCTACTCTCACTTGATTATTGCAGTGTACCTGAACAATTCAAATCCACTGCACGTCCAATGATACCCTTCAAGCTTTCCGCCATTACCATTGCAACTGATTTGAATTGAACTAGTCAAGTGAGACATTATTGACATCGTTATAGCTGTTTACTTCTGCCAGTGGCAGTCGTTTTGGAAGTTCATTACTCATGCAGGTGATCACATGAGTGAGTGACACCAAGTTGGAAGTTTGAAATTGGTGTAACTCAAACCGATTTAGACCCAACTCAATCACTTCAGGATGTGAGTTGATACATTTAAATCAGACAAAGAAACGAATTCCATTTCTGACAATTTGTGGTATGGATAGTAGACTTTCAAATCTAAACTGGTTTCATTGTAAACACCTTGATTGCCTCATCATGTCACGTCAGCACAATCTCATGAGCTGGGTTGTCAGGGAATTATATAAAATCTATATAGAATAAAATAGCACGATTTGTTAAACTGACAGCAATTGGAGGATGAAAATTAGAAAATATTTGGCATCAGATCTGGCAGCAGACAGTGCTGACCATGTTCTCACAGGTTCTCATCCAGCCATCCTCTACTGCCCTAGCTCCTTGTTGTATCAGCTACCCAAACATGTCCCACATTTGCCAACTCTCCCTCACCAACTGTACATAGCAATTGGGTTAAAATGTGCTTTACTCACTCACAATTCACTGGTTGGTCTCACATGCTGGATGGAACATCTTGTCAAGGAGACTATGCACTCCATGTATCCATCCATCCAGATACACTGAAATAGAAGCCCTATATATAGACATATGCACATGAGCTGTTGCCTGTCAACTCACTCTGCAGTGCATGGGTTAGAAATCTGCAAGCTATTGCCCTAAACCAGAGACAGCTTGTTCTATACTAACTATAAACAAGCTCGGTTGATTTGTATACTTCTTAAATGCAGTGATACCATGTGCATGAGTGTATTTTTAGTTGCAATCACAGTTGTATGTGCTTTTAAAACTAGTGCATGTTGAGAGAAATGACTGGTGGTACTCTTGCTCTCCTGCTCTGTGCCCTTCTCTTCTCAACTGTTATAGCTCATCCCATGAGTCCATGGAATGATGATGCATTAACCTCCCTGCATAGGAAGCTCAAACTCCACCTACAGATGAACACAGGACTGAGTGATAAGCTGGAGAAGGCGGCTGGTGGCTTTATGGACCACAGTGAGGCACAGATTGTCACAGAGCAGCCGGGAAGAAGAGCACAGATAGAACAAGTGATTGAAATTCTGCGAGGAAAGCGAGACGAAGACTTCAGTTGCTTCCTTGAAATGCTGAGAGCCACCAACAACAGCGTGTGGGCAGAGGAGCTGAGGAAGAAGGCTGAACAGTTCAAAAGAGAATATGGTAAGTGTGCACGTGCATGGACAAAAACAGACTAATTCAAGGTGTAGTGTGCGTTGTTGGGTCATGTACTAAGACTGTGGAGCAATGTCAGTCAGTGCAGTTGACACATGCATCCATCCAACGTAGCCCAATCTTCCTATAAAGCTGTTGCTAGGCAACTTTATAGGCTGCACTGAGCACTCTGTGAGGTGCACCCAGTAGTTCAGCCCCGCCCACACTGGTGTGTGTGTGTGCTAACATGTAGGACTTGACCTGTAAGTAAAGTTTGGCTCTGAATTGTCATAAACTGTGACCTGTGTATGTCTCCACTCAACGATGAACTGACCGTTGTCCACACATGGGGGTGGAGCTGATAGAGTACTCATATTGTGGCCTCACCTTATCTCTCACAACTCCTTCACTGTAGTTGATGGAAGAGGAAGTGATGGAGGGCGGGCTACTTCAACCAAGAGAGATAAGCAAGAGGTGAGCCTGCTTGAAGTATGAGGCATAGTTGGGTGTGGTGTGAAACTGACAGGAAACTCCAACAGATGTGCATTTTGTCATCCCACAGCCATTACTGAGCCTACCCACTCATCAGTAATTGATGCATGCATGTATCCATGGCAGCAAAGTATAGGGAAGGGGTTTCCAAGATCTTCATTGAAAGGATTTCTTGCAGGAAATCCGTTTCAAATTGAATGATAACAAATGAAACATGCCAAGTGTACAGAGAGGATACCATAGTGCTGCTACTGGCATTCAGGGCTGCTCTGTTGTATATGGTCTCAGCTCACTTGTCACTTGTCGATGATATCATGCTTCCTAAATGTTCATCTTGTATAAGGCAGCCATTTTGATGATGTAATAGTAATAGTATACTCAGCTTAATTGCATGTAGTGTTTCTGGGCACCTCTCTGTGTTGCAGTCCCTCCGTGCCAAGCTCGGCTGTTACTACTCTAAGGAGTGCATCCAAGACAACCCTCTGCTAGCCTCTTCCACCATGCAGTATGTGAAACTCAACCTGATACAGTCAGAGCAGCGGCGACCAGTAGCAGGGAGGGTTGACGAGGCAGTATCAGTGCACCTGGCCAGGGGAGGTGCTGAACAGGTGCCTCACGAGAAGGTGCCACTCGACTACAAACACATCCTCTCCTTCTCCCCTCCTGCTGGTATCTTCAGAAAGCGTGTGCTCATCGAGGGTGTACCAGGTAGTGGCAAGAGCACTCTCATCCAGCGACTGTGCCAAGATTGGTCGGTTCGCCGTTTTGCACAGGACTACAAAGTAGTCATCCAAGTCATCCTGAGGAGTCTCCCCAAGGACCAGAAGCTGAGCATGGAAGACCTCATCTTCACATCAGTTGGGGATACAGCTGTCGTTCAAGAGGTCACTGACTTCGTTACTGCACACCAAGGACAGGGGGTCCTGTTCTTATTTGATGGCTTTGATGAGCTGTCAGAAGAAATGCGCGAGAAGTCTCCTGTTTGCGACATCATTTCTGGTCATCTTGCCCCTCAGTCATCATTCATAATCACCACTCGCCCCATTGCTGCAGAGAGCCTCTACCACTGTGTGGACAGGCGGGTTGAGATCAGTGGATTTGGACGGGAAGAAGTGAAGGAATTCATCAAAGAGTACTTTGCCTCCAACCCATCAGCAGGAGAGAAGCTCCTGTCGACTCTCTCCCGTCGTCCTCACATCATGAACCTCTGCTTCACGCCACTCCTGTTGCTGATGGTATGCTATGTAACATCCCTCGGTGATGACTGTCTAGAACCCCTTCTGTCACTGCACCAGTTGTTTGAGTGTGTCATCATTCACACCATCAACCACAACCTGAAGCGATTGGGCAGGAAGGAATGCATTTGTGAACTCAAGGACGTGTTGCAACTCTTTCCCAGCTTCAACAGACTGATCCAATTGGCACTGGAGGGGATCGAAAACGACACTATCATTTTCTCCGACCTCAACTTTGAAGTGGACAGTGCCTTCCACGGCTTGTTCAACTGTGTTAAAGCACAGAATCGGTTTGGGATCATCTGTTGCACGTGGCACTTCCTGCACCTGACCCTGCAGGAGTTCATGGCGGCCCTCGCTGTGGCCAAGAAGACACCAGAGGAGCAGGTCACCTTCTGGAGACAACACCTCACCTTGAGGTACAACAAGAAGGGGGACTTTGTTCTTGCAGACGACAGGAACAGGACTATGTTCCTGTTATACAGCGGGCTGAGTGGTCTCAGCACCCCAGGCATGCAGAGGATGCTACTGGAGACCCTCAACACAGTAGTGAAGCCCAGCATTAGGAAGAGTACCCCACTTCGTGCACTGTGTGAAGTCGTAGCAGAGAGTGGCAATGAACATCTGGCTCAGTCCATCCTGTCCCTATGTGGACCAACAGTGGAGATTAATGATGAGAGCTTTGACGGTGTTGGGATAGTGTGGTGTGTCGCTCAGCACTGCAAGCAGGTGGAAGGGGCTGGAATCAGGTTTCGGGGTGGAGGGATGACTGCCCTCTCATCGCCTATCGCTAGCTTTATCTCTCAGCTGGGAGACGTCTCCACACTAACAAGAGTGGAGCTGCCAGATATGAAGGTTTATGATGGTAAGTTATCCCATGCAATAGCAGCATGAGATTGGTGTGCGTGTGAGGTAGAGATATAGTAAAAATGCATGTGACACATGCCTAATGGGTGTGTCTTGGCAGGTCTGTGTACAAGTCTGTTGTTTGTAGCTGTTTAAAGAAGAAGGTTGACACAACGTACAAATGGTTACACTGTACACACTGGATGGCTGTCAGTTTTACTGAGGTACCTCCAGCTTACAATGCCACTTTGTATTTAGATTTGAATTGGGAATGAGAAGTATAGACATGTACTGTGTGTGATTATGAGTAACAGACGTGTGCCCATGGCCCCCACATGAATGTTGTGCAATCTGTATACGTATACACACCTTATACCCTCCAAAATTATTATTGTGTGGAAATCTTTTCATGACTTTTATATACTCTTTCTTTTATCAGATCTGTCAACTGTGAGGGAATTTCTACTGAAGCAAACACAACTCAAGTGCTTGGCATATGGAAACCTCAAAGAACACAACAAGGATACGTTTAACGCAGTGAAGGTATTGAAATGCTGCAGTGGAATATCAACTTGATTTGCCCATGTCTCAAAGTGTCCCATGTCAACTGCCCCTAACCTGTGCAGTGTGGGTAGAGTCTGTACTTGATGAGGTGTACCAGTAGTAGAAGTGTGTCAGTTGTGTGTTTCGTCTACAAAGTGTGCACATTCTACCATTTGAGCAATGTGTGCATGTGAGTGCCCCTTTACTTTGTTGTTTGTGTAGGATGCACTAACACACCACAAGGACTCACTGGAGGAAGTGACACTACGTGGATACTCAGGAGGTGTGTTGTGAGTAGCATGTGTCACACCATGCATACTGGGTATCCATGGACACTGTTCCACTCGAAGAGAAAATGAAGTGTGTTGTGAAAAGGGTGTTTGCAGTACAAAGGGTATTCCATGTAATATCTCCCATTACAATGGTAGCCATGTTTTTCTCTTCTTCACCTAGCAGATGGTTGCCATAGTAATGGAAGTATTCCACCCTCAAGAGGATGTACTGTATAATTATTGGTGCTATGCCGAACTATAATGAAAGACTACTGTCCATTGGTCTTCACTCCTGCTTGTGCATGTCTGACGTGTGTTTGAATTCTCTCAGGTTGTTCTCATACCACCTTCCAGCTGCTCCCCTTAACCCTTTGGTGGAGTCCCTTGTGACCTGTCAGAGATTGACCTCTTTGGAGCTGAACCATATCAAGCTATAACTTCAGAAATGGATCACATTAGTGAGGGGATTGTGCAATCTGAGGGCACTCGGTCTGGAGGGGGTGTTTTTGTTGGATGAAGAAGTGAGTGACTGAGTTTGGGCTGCATGAATTGTATGAACAATCAGTTGCAGTGTTTGAAGTATTCAGCATGTCATGCAATTCTATTGTCTTCCCTTACAGTCACTCACTGCCTCAGATGTCTGCCTCATTGCATCATCAGTGGAACACCACCCCAGTCTGAGGGAGCTGACTGTTAGAGGGTGCACTGAGTCCCTTGTCAAGGGAGCTGTGGAAGGGATGGCAAGGAGACGTGGTGTGGATAAATTGATTGTTGCTTGGAGTGAATATGATGTGAAGGGTGGTGAGTATCTTTGATACATTGTCATTCCATTGTGTCCATGGCACACGAACAGTCTGTTTTAAATCATGCCCCCCAAGCATTTTTCATTGTTATGTGTACCTCGTCTGTCCCTTGCTGACCTCTCTAGTCAGAAGGAAGTAATGACAGCTGAGTCAGGTTTGAAGGTTTAGTCATATTCCATGTGCTTTTTCCAAATGGTGCCCCCCTAAGTGGTTATAGCCAATAGTTGTCCAGTGTCATAAGATCTTGTCATTTCTTTGGTACCCCCTTGCATGCATGGCAACACATGGCCAAGCTAAGTGTGATTGTGGGACATCAAACTTCACCACCAACAATAGCTAACCTGTCACCTGTAGCACTACACTGGGGGGTCAACACCTTTCATGGGGGCCTGAATGTATGAACCCCTATTTAGCCTATTTCTTGGAAATACTCAGAGGTGTACTCTCCTACTTCTCCAATAACTACTGAGTCACCATCAATGTGTTGCCTCATGCATCCTCTGCAGTTGATCCTGCTCTGGTCCCACCCATCTGTGCTGTAATGAGGACAGGATCACTAAAGACCTTGTGTGTTGGACTCCCTCCCCAACTAGCAGAGCAGGTGTTGAAGGAACTGCCTCACTGCACTCAACTCAGGGATTTGGGGATGGAGTTACTCTTGCACAGTTCAGACAAGGTGAGACATGTCACTTTGTATCCAATGCATCAGCAGTATAAACTTCTACTGCACATCTGCACATGTAGTAAGGTTGGGAGGCTCTGCATGTACCCCAACAAGGGCAGTTGTGTAAGGGACTGCCTCACTGCACTCAACTCAGGGAGTTGAGTTGGAGTTGGAGTAGTTGACACAGTTGGACATGCAGGTTGTGTTTTAGACATGTCCCTTCTTGTATATGCAGTGTCTCTGGAGGAGTGTATGTGTTGATCTAGCTGCTAGCCCCTATTTTGTCATCTCGCGTTCCTCACAAAATGACAAAGTAGGGGCTAGCAGCTATAGACTACATATGTTTGTGTGGGAAATGCACACACCACACACTCACCTACACTACAATGGCTATTTATTTCAGACTCTGATCTGTATTTTGTGTCACATGACATGCATGTGACCCATGTTCTTACAGGTTGACACCCTTCCAGCAGCTATTGAAGCTGCTCTCTCAAAGTGCACCACACTGGAGAAACTGACAGTGAAGAAGAGATTGTATGACCGTGCCCTTCCCTCTTCTGTCACTGCTGCCCTGCTTAGGGCAGTGAGTACTGTCAGGTCCTTGAAGGAAGTGTCATTGGACGGGTGTGACTATGGTATGCAGTGTGTGTGTGTGTGCATGCGTGTCTGTGTGCATGCATGCGTGGGTGCATGGGTGTGTGTGCGTGTGTGTATATGCTGTGTACAGTATGTAGCAGTACCAGTGTTGTGTGTTGCTATGCATGTGTGCGAATGTGACAACATTTGACAGTGCAGTATGTTTTGTGTTAGGTCCACAGCTTGCAATGTGTAGTTCAGCTCTGCACCTTGTGTCTCCCTCCACGACCACTTGTCTCCCTCACCTGCAGATGGTGTTGATGAGGAAGTGGAGACATTTGCCAGTTGCCTAAAGAAAAGTACGTTAAGGAAACTGGAGTTGACTCATTGCCGCAACCTATCCCCTGTGCACATTGCAACCATCCTCAATGGTCTCAATGGGAACAACAGCCTTGAAGAACTGGTGGTCATGCAACCAGAATTTATTGTGAGTCATGTCTTGCAGTGTAATTCCTGTGTGTGTATTAAAAGGGATGGTAGTGACACCAAGCCCACAGGTCAATTCTAAGTGTGTTGTCTGTTTGTCACATAACACCATGTGAACTGGTTTCTTCCATCAGTAAACTACGCACACTTTGAAACTTTCTCCATTCACTTTACTACCCATAACAGCTGATGGTCCCTTCCTCTCACTCGGGAGAGCCCCCATGATGTTGTACATCTGTCTTGTTCATACAGTTCCTCTTTGCAGTCTGCAGTTCTCATTTGTCTAGTTTTGTATTCTTTGCAGTTTTAGAGAGAACTGAACATTACGCTAGTATTCCATGTATTGTCCAGAGTACATGTTTCTACTACAGTGAATGGTGTTCTCACTATGGGCTCAACTGATGAAGCCATGCAAAACCTGTAGTTTATTTCTTCTGTCCCCCGGCCTATTAGCTTGCCTTGCTTATGTCAATGTGTGTCCATTGTCCTTACCTGTACACCTCCCCTATACCTCATGTCCTCCATAGCTCCATTTCATGTGTGTCTTTGTGTCAAGTCTGAGACTGCTGCAGTGTTAGTTGTCACACAGCATGGTTTGCTTAACCACATGCAGTGGGGGGAGGATGTGTCAGACCCTGACATGCTGAAGGCAGTTCAAACAGCAGTCAGGGTGAACAGGTCAGTAAAGAGGATCAGGATTGAGGACAAGAAATTGAGCTGGACCAATGTGGCCACTGCTATCATTGAAGGAGCAGCACATAACACAACATTGATGGAGGTGGAGCTGCGCACACCATATGACCCACATCCTCCCCAGCTACAAAAAGTGGTTGACAAAACAAGACAAGCAAACCCAAAACTACGACTGGTTGTGACAGCATGTGAGTAAACATCACATGACATCATGTGACATCACATGACACTAGTACACTCCCCCTGCATGTTGTGTGTCTCATGTCCCAAGTTGTGTCTGAGTGGTGTGTGGTAGTCTGTTGGTACAAGTGTGTCACAGTGAGGGCTTGTGAGCAAGTGCTGCACTGGAGGAGGGACCCATCCCCCTCGCTAAAGAGGGGGTTCCCCTCACAACTCCACCCAGTAGTGACAGTGTGTGGTAGTGTGGATTGGCCTTTTGTGTACATGTAAAGGAAGGTCTGGTACGTGCATACTGCTTGAACTGTGTGGCATTCACAGTCCCACAGAAAACAGTGCAGCCTCTGCACATGTGCACACAGTAGGTACCAGGCTGTCCTTCCTGCCCCCCACACAATTAACAGTGCACAGGAATGAGGCTAGTGATGAATGTGTGGTAGTAGGCATGCAAGTGATCAAGAGGGGCTGATTTAGGGCAAGACTGACGTAGTGCTAGGGTGTCAGGTGACATGTCACATGTGTGTACTGTGAGTGACAGTCACTTGTCGCTATTTACTGCAGACTATCAGTACTTGTAATTAGCGTCCCAAGACACACCCCTCCTGACCTGGTGAGTTGAGCAGTGTCCCAACCTCCTCTTGTCCCTGTGCTGGTCACATGACCCAGACAGAGGTGGTGGGTGCACACATTGATCCATTTGTCATGTGTCCTCCCATTTCATGTCCTTACCCACAACATGTCTCTCCACTCCACAGGACTCCAGTCTCCTCTCATGTCTGCACAACAAACTGAAAGATATTCACAACTAGTAATTTTCTTGTTAATTGACTACTTATTATTACAGCGCAATTCATATTAAATTTATAATTATATCAAGTTTGTGATGCAACAGTATAATTATTATTATGATTAGACACACAGCTTCTTCAGTTGTGTACATGGACATATGTACGTATTGTTAATGGTTGTTTCTTGTTCATTGAGACAAAATGCCATCTACGTATAATTATACATGATCATGAAACTATTTGCTGTATATGTGTCACACCAAAATCTATATAGCTATGGGCATGCATGCAGCCATACAATTATGCATCTTCGGTGCGTGCACATTAATTGCAATGAAATTAACCTTATAACATGCATGGGTTGAAATTGCATTCATGTATATTGTGTGCCACATTTTTATGCAGCTGCAGAATATATACTGCATGAATTAATGCAACTTGCATGAAATATGGTTCATGATTGAGACTATAGGCCTTGCCATACATTGTACATGTACACACACTCCACTATATAGTGACAATCATGTACCAGCTGGTTGTGTCACATGACCAACACATGAGGTAAGTACTGACGGTTAACATTGCATGAGGGATCCACAACAGGAGGGCTAGCTAGTGCAGCCATACCAGTGCACACACCCCCACACTGCTCCATTAATTACACACATGGGCTAACTGAATTATATGGAACATGATACAACACAACAGTGAGTGAGTGAGAGTCAAAAGAATATTACATTTCAGTGACAGATCATGACAGGCACTCCCTGTGTGACACTACTGTACAAGTGTGCATACTAGAGGAGGGGGAGGGGCAGGGGAGGGGAGGGGAGGGGAGGGGGAGGGGAGGGGAGGTACACAGAGTGACATGTTACATGAGATACAACATGTGAGGTAGGATGAGAGGGCATGTCCACAGTGCTGGGAGGAGGGTGTGAGGAGGGAGGGTGAGGTCTCTCCACTGCTGGCCCACTGGGAAGGGAGGCTGGTACAGGGAGGGGCTCCAAACAGTCTGCTTCCTTGGGAGGCTCCACAGGTGACAATCTCATTGGCTCGTTCTCAGAAGGGGTGGGGTTTAGTGGTGGTGGAGACAGCAGTGAAGTGAGCAGTGTGTTGTCGTGGCAACTGCCACTTTCACAGTTCTCATCAGCTCAGGCCACGCCCTTTTCACACTTGACATGTCTGAGGAGGTCCTTGTACTCATTAAGTGCGTGGGTGTTACTAGCAAAGAGAGGGAAGGTCCGCCTGATGAAACTGAGGAGTGCACAAATAGTCCTAAGGGGGAGTGGGGGACGTGAGGGACAGAGTTGTAAGAACTAGTGAGCACTGGTAGATGCCAGTACTAGTGACTGCAGTTGTCAGAGGCACCCACTACAGTAGGAGATAGGAAGCTACCAGTGCTGTGGGCACATGAGTTCAGTGTTTGCTGTGTGTGTCTGTGTTCATGTAGGACCTCACCTCTCTTCTCTGTCAGTCGCTGTTTGCTGCTATTTTGCAAATCTCATTAGAGACATGTCCTGGCCTATTTCTGTGCTTTCTCTGTCGGAGACATCTCCACCTCTATCACCATGGCAATGTACTGCCTCAGGGCAACTTAAGGGGTCCTTTTTCTTGCCAACTGATGTTGACACCTCCTGGTGCATTTGTGCAATCTCCTCCAGGTTGGCCTGCAGTTTGCTGTGCAGTGTCCTTCGTTCCTCCTCTCTCTGCCTCACCTGGGTCTCCAGTAGTGCCAGCCAGGACTGCACCTGTCCAGGAGTGGAGAGAGGTATATCACAAGGGACATGAGCATGAACACGACCTTTACAGACTGTTATGTGTGAACAAGACACAGTTTGGATCTAGCTCTGTCACAATTCGAAGTGGTACACACACACACACACACACACACACACACACACACACACACACACACACACACACACACACACACACACACACACACACACACACACACACACACACACACACACACACACACACACACACACACGCACACACACATTCAGGCAATGACTGTACAGTTAGTGTGTCTGAAGCTGTGAGATATCTCTCAAACCACACCCACCTTATCCTTTTCCTCTGGTCCCACCCCCAGGCTCTCTGGTAGTCTGATGTAATTCTCTTCACTCCTAGGCTCTCTAGTCATCTGATGTAATTCTCTTCACTCCTAATCTTCAAGTCGAGCCATCTCTCCTGTGCGTCTAGCCCTGCTAGCCCCTTACTCAGCTGACACCTCTCACTAAACACAGCTCCCACCACACCCTGCAGACTGGCAGAGGAGGAGGAACACTGACTGACATGGTCTACATTTTCTTCCACAAATCTTGAATCTATTGAGAGGAGTCACATGCACAGGGTGGCTAATCATGTCTTGCACATTTGTTGCCCATGGCAACAAGCCCCGCCCTCCCAACTACTGAGCTGCCTCTGTCTTGTCAAAGTCACTCTTGAGTGGTCCCTGCTGTGCCAGTTGTGTCTTGAGCCCTGCGATCTCTCTCTGCAGCTCCTCCACTACTGTCTTGTAACGTGACATGTGGTAGTCCACTGTCAACACATTACGCACCACCTGCACACACGTGAGGGAGGCAAGTGGAATACTGTGAAATATGCACTTGGGACATAAATGAATGTGCATGCGCATGTTACCTATAGCTATACATGTGACTTTGTTATGTTCTTCTTACCCAGTATTAGCTGGCCTCTGATCTGGTACGTGAGTGCACAACTGCTTCAGTCTACCAGGTCCACATTCAAACATTCACTGTAACATATTTCATATTGCTATTAGAGACCAGTTCATGTGTAGACAGATAGATAGATAGATAGATAGAATTTTTATTTGCAACAGGAATTCCGTATCTACAGTGCACAGTAGTGTTCAATTTCAATACAGAGTGGTTGTATGTATGCAATAAATTTAGGCATTGCACAGGACCAGGAACAGCAGAAAAACCCTTGAAATGGTTAATAGAACAAGCATAAGGAAAGTCTGAGAAATGTTCTTTTTCATGGTCAAGTACTTGTATGATGGATTTCTCAAAATGCTTCACATGGTGAGTTCCATTGCACTGTACTTACCTCGCAAGTCTATTTATTGACTTCAACAAGAGATTGGGGAGAGAGGAAGAGTATAAATGTGTGAAAACAAAGAGGAAGGTCATGAATAGCAGCTTGCAGTTGCATGCAATGATGATTTGTGCTGCTCAACTTCGCTGTGTATTCACCATTTGTTAACTTGACACATGAGGAACCCCCTCCATTTGCCATTGTTTGCATGTCTTTGTGTGCATATTTAACTTCTAACATACACAAATTTTGATTACGTGGAGCACTTAAGCATTTGAGTTAGCTAGAGCAGCACTCCACAAGTTTGTATATATCTTGGAAATTTCCCTCCTGTCACATGCATGCAGTTACACTATCATTACAGGAAGGCATACTGTTTGCAGTGAAGAAGAGATCTCGGTACAACAGCTACTTCTAAGAGACAGGATGCATCTGAACACGCACCACGGTTACATCAATCCAATCACAAGGGACCAGCGGCTCTATTCTCTCCACACTGAGATTGTGTGGCAGCTAGAAGCGATGGAAAGGCACAGAGTGTACCTTGAGCTGACACAGATAGATATGCACAATCAAGCTGGCACATGCAGTGACTATGTTGAGGTTAGTTTTAACCCCTGCACCCCACCTACAAGGATTTGTAACAGCGAAGTAAAGGCATACACATGGGCAGTCTCCCAGAGGAGGGTGCAGGTTCGATTTGTCTCAAATCATTCACAACACACTGTTGGCACTGGCTTCAGAGGAGCATACTACTACTATCCAGTCAACAATGGCAGTGAGTCAGCTCATTATTCTCATAATGTGCACTGCACGTGCACATTAATGCACTGTGTCTCCATGTTCTATCATGAGCAGATCCTGTTGAAGATGCCAGTAGGCAGCTGAAGAAAATAAAGACTCATACATCAAACACTACTGAGAGGAGCCGGGGAAAGCGTGAAGCTCTGAAGCAGCTCTTTGCTATTAGCATGTCAGCCAAGAGAAGGGCAGGCAGTCAAGCAGTCGCCTATCACAAAAATTCACTCAAAGACAACACCTTCCCCTCTGTGAGTGTGCAATGTATATAACCTTTCAGCAAACACTGCCACAATCAGTGCATGTATGGAATTGGTGAACTGTTATCAAAAAGCCAAACATTCCATAATAATTATGCATGCTACTGTAGAGTCTATGTACCTAAGAGCAGCTACAGGGTATGTACTATGCAATTTAAGCTTGGTAAATGGCACCTCATTCTCATTTATTCACAACATTGTCAAAATTTGCACATAAAGGTAGACTAGAATGAATACATAATGGTCAGACAGTGCATGCATAGTTACAATATTATTAGTGACTTATAGGTCTTAGAAGTGTCACTCCATTGCTTCCTAGCTTGGTCTTCACCTCCATTTTATCTCTTCTTTGCATTGCTTTTATCACAAATCAGTCTCATTCATGATCATTTCCTCCTTTACACACTTTTTTGTATTACTGCTCCCAGTGACTATTATTCCTTCCTATCCAAGATGACATATTCATTTCTCATCCTAGCTGCACAGCCTCGTCACTCCTCCCACTCTTTTGAATAAGCATTACACATGCTTGTAACCTGCTCTCAGGCCTCTGTGTCTGCGTCACATGATCAGCCCTTAGAGAGGGGTGGAGCCAAATATTCTATAAATACCATTTCTCTATAATGATCATGAACTTCTGTGAAATCAGATGTGCATGGAGTACAGTAGCTACCTTTGGCCATCAATAATGACAGTTGATTAGACTGATTATGCCCACGGCCCTTAGAAGAGGAGACGGTCTAGTAGGGATAGCGATTAGTTAGCATCTTTTTGACCAATCAGATGCGATTGCTGCGAATTTGTGGCAACAATATTCATGACCTCAACAGTTACAGTTACCTGTGCAAACTGTAAAATTGGTGGTGTGAAATTAATAACCTGAAAGTGTGAACTAATCGCTATCCCCACTAGACCGTCCCTTCCCTTCTGTGCACCTGGCACTTATTGGGACGGTCTAGCTAGCTAGACTATACTTATAGCTTCATGACTGATTGGTTTCATTTCTCATCTCTTGTACAGACAAACTTGGTCAGTGCAAGTGGTTCTTTAACAGGCAGTGTATAAAGTCAACATTAGAACTACTGCATGGTGGTACATAAAGTTTCTATGCATGTGCATGCTTTTACTCTGAAAGCATAGCATGTTTCTATCCTTATTAGGAAGGATATTAAGTCAATTGTACTCAGTGCTTGATCATGAGGTGAAGCCTAATGCTCTTCTACAGCTCCACATGCAAAGCATGCACTGACCTTCCTCAAAGAACACAGTGGGCCTCACTTCTGTCTTGTTAGGGATACATGTACATAATTATCTTACTCATCAATAAATTTAGGCTATTCTCAAGAAGAAGAAGAAAGTATAAATTTACAGCTCTATCCAAAGCATTCAATTCTAGGGCACATTGATTGTCTAAGAGTCACTTGGCTGGATAATATTTCTGATTCAGCACTGTTTCTGTCACTGGAAGACAACTGTGATGTTGCACACAGGTGCCTTTGAACTTTGAACTGTTTCATTGTCAGCTGCTTGACATATAGCAATATTACACAGCACACTTCATCACACCCTTCAGACAAATTGGTCAAGATAGAAGTAGTCACCAAAGTCACCAATGTTCTTTGTCCTACATTAGATATAGTGAGGCTGCTTGCATTTTACTATGTGACCAAATAATGGTGTAGTATGCTTGTGTATGTAACAATGCAAACACATTCTTCTTCTTTGTTCAGATGACACTCATCCCAGCAAGTTTAACCCGATGATCGGTAGGAAGAACAGCATCTTTTCATCAGAATCTCAAGCCATGATAGCATTAGGAGGAAGGAAGAAGCTTATGGGGAAAGAGGCAAGGAGTATCACAGAAGGAGCAGTCCATGATATTATGTCCAACAGTATCACTGCAAATGTTGAAGAACAGAAGGCCAACAGCTATAGGAAGATTCTAATTTAGAAGAGGTGACTAATAAAGTACTTATGTACTAGTACAGAAAACACAACAAACTTATTCCAATGTCAACAAGAATTCATATTTTGCACATTGAGTCTAGTTATTGTGTATGAATAACTAATAATATGTCTGAGTGCATCTAAATAGTGTCCAGAAATCTAAATTTAGCTTTTTGATCATTAGATAAAATATTGAAACTATTTATTTCACTTACTCCCCACGTTATCACAAATTTGCATCCCTTCAAAGAATATATAGGCACCTCACACAATAGGTATATAGCTAGCTATTCTTACTGCAGTCGCTTCCAGTCATGAAGACATATTGTAAGTATAAACAACTTCTCATATTGATAACCTGACAAAATGTCTGCCCTCTGGAGTATTCTTATATGCATATGCAGAGTTATTCATTGACAAGTAGACTAAGTGAACTTCCACTAAGTGTTACACCAACACTTGGTGTCATTCAGGAGCTTGGTATTATACAATATACTTACATATTTGGGTAATTTAATTGTGCATTATATAAATCACTTATGCACATACAGTATACATAGCTACATAAATCACACAAAATGACTAGTGTAGGGTTTATTCCAAACCAGCCAGCTACAGCAAATCATTTATACTTTGTTACATAGTGCATGGGTTCCATTGATGGCCAATGGTCTAATAATAGAATCCGATAATATTATTAATATTATGTCCATTGCGGGCATAGTAAGTATCTATGTAATGCACACTACAACAATAACTACTTTAGAAGAATCATTTAATTCCATGAGATTAAAGTCAATCATTTCTATGCATATTGAGGTTCTCAACGTACGTAGGTAGGCCTTGTACACAAGGATTTCTGGTCAATTCTTACCATTGCACTGTTGAATGCTCTTCTCTGTATACTCTATTCATGGTGCAGGAAACAAACTTCTTTTGAGGTAGTCATTATGACTACCTCAAAAGAAGTTTGTTTGTAGACATTATGACTACCTCAAAAGAAGTTTGTTTGTAGACATTATGACTACCTCAAAAGAAGTTTGTTTCCTGCACCATGAATATAGTATACAGAGAAGAGCATTTAACAGTGCCGTGGTAAGGATTGTCCAGAAATCCTTGTGTACAAGGCCTACCTACGTATGTTGAGAACCTCAATATGCTTAGAAAAGATCAACTTTAATCTCATGGAATTAATGATTCTTCTAAAGTAGTTATCGTTGTAGTGTGCATTACATAGATACTTACTATGCCCGCAATGGACATAATATTAATAATATTATCGGATTCTATTATTAGACCATTGGCCATCAATGGAACCCATGCACTATGTAACAAAGTATAGATCCCGTTGCCATGGTAACGTGCGTCTAAACGATGTTTCTAAACGTCGTAGACACCCCGGGTGTTGTTTCGCGCCGTGGTCTATTTCGTCTAGCCGTGTTCTAATTCGACGCGCGGCGTTCGCGCCTATGCTCTAAATAGCGATTTAGAGCATAGGCGTGGCTTGGGCCCGTGGTCTATAGCAGAGAAGCTGCAGCTGCGATAACAATAGTAGCTAATTCCGCAACATACGATGCACAGTTCGCTCGGCTTACTTGCTTCGTCGACAAACAGGGTAACGCAACAATCCGGCATGCAGCGGCCTACGAACCAGAGCCGAGAAAGGAACTGGTTACGAGCTGGGAACAGGCTTAGGACACCGCTCTGGGATACGCTGTGGCTGACGGGGCTGACAGTGAATAAGCTTACGTTTAGCTTATTCACTGTGTATGTACATGTCCGCCATAACAAGTTGATGCAGTGAATATGCTAAGATGGAATGTGTATTTGTTATGGCGGACATGTACATACACACGAGTACAATACACATACAGTTTACATAGCTACATAAGTCAAACGAAATAACTACTTTAATCTTTAGTCCAAACCAGCCAGCTACAGTAAATCATTTAATACTTTGTTACATAGTGCATGGGTTCCATTGATGGCCAATAGTCTAATAATAGAATCCGATAATGTTATTAATATTATGTCCATTGCAGGCATAGTAAGTATCTATGTAATGCACACTACAACAATAACTACTTTAGAAGAATCATTTAATTCCATGAGATTAAAGTTGATCTTTTCTAAGCATATTGAGGTTCTCAACACAGTAGGTAGGCCTTGTACACAAGGATTTCTGGAAAATTCTTACCATGGCACTGTTGAATGCTCTTGTATACTCTATTCATGGTGCAGGAAACAAACTTCTTTTGAGGTAGTCATTATGACTACCTCAAAAGAAGTTTGTTTGTAGACATTATGACTACCTCAAAAGAAGTTTGCTTCCTGCACCATGAATAGAGTATACAGAGAAGAGCATTCAACAGTGCCGTTTGGTTGGCCTTGTACACAAGGATTTCTGGACAATCCTTACCACGGCACTGTTGAATGCTCTTCTCTGTATACACGTATTCATAGTGCAGGAAACAAACTTCTTTTGAAGTAGTCATAAGTAATAATTGATGCAGTGAATATGCTAAGATGGAAATGTGTATTTATTATGGTGGACATGTACATACCATGCATACATGAGTACAATACATGTATACATAGTGTATGCATAATTCACAATAGTAACTGAATGTGAATGCCTCACCCAGTTCTATATAACTGGTACCTTGCATTGCTTGCACTAGCTCTACCTAGCACAGTCAGTCTTTCTAGCAAGCATGGACCTACCAGTGAAGATAGCTGCACTCTTCACCATTCTGTCAATTCACAGCTTAGCAGTGACGGGACAACTTAGGGTGGCCGCTTTCAATATTCAGAAATTTAGTGAAAATAAGATGGCTGTTCCCTGGGTGAAGAATGTTATCATCACGGTATGTATAAGAAGTTCTTTATACATAATTATACAATAATTTATAACATTAATATTGTACCTATGACAATGAACACAGTACTTGCCATACTGAGTGAAAGGATAATGTCAATTTAGGCAAGCATGTGCACATACCTGTTCTGCCCACTGCTATTGTCATGTTATACTGCAGTAGTTTATCCCAGAAAGCCATGCCATGGTTAATAATTATAATCTGAATACAGTGGAAGATGTCTAAGATGGTCACTGTACATGTGCTTGGCAGCAACCTATCTAAAACAGTCTTCCTCCCTTACCCAAATGGTACTAAAACATTATGCAAACTACCTCAGAGTCAGCTTGCAAAGAAACCACCTCTCTATAAAGGTCAATTAGAACTGAACCTCAGGTGGCTGTCTTAGACAGGTTTCATAGTATAACAGTTTTGCTGTCTTCTTCTTGTATATAATGTTTCAGATACTATGCCAATATGACATAGTGTTCATTCAAGAGATTCAGCCAAACATGAAAATCAATCTACACACAAGACAGTATAATGACAATATGGACAGATTTGTAGCTGATATCAACCAGCAAGTTCAGGCAGACTGTAAATATATTTATTTCTGACATGTGTGTGATAATATATAGGAAATCATGATTTAAACATGCACCCTTTCAATTTGATATATACTAATAATAATACATAAGGATGTGGGCAGATCTACAACATCCCTACATAACTGATTATAGAACTCTAAACCTCTGCTGATTCATTAAAGATATAAAACCATGAATGACCATGGCAGAGATAGGAGATCATGACCGGATATGGAATTTTTTTAAGTTCCTGAAGTTGTCTACCATAAGTGATAATTGGCATTAATATTATATTATAGTGCTGAGAGTTTCCAGTTGAAGGTAGGCAAGAGATGGTCAAAATGGCACGATCTGCACTGAAACATTGACACATGTGCATGCCTCAACCTATAGTCTCAATCATTAATATTCATTCTAACCGTTTTTGACATGCGACCCTGCATTCTAAGTATTTCATGTATGTATGCTTATCCAAGTCTATGAACCTCAACAGCAAATGCGGAAACCCACCTTTTGGCTTTGTGATGACAGACCGGCCTGTACCAGTTAAATACAACCAACGGACTCAGAGGTATGACTATCGCGGCACAGAGATGTATGCCTACATCTACAGGTAAGTATTACCAACATAGCACACACAGATATAACATAACATGTATCACTAACGTTCTATGGTCATCTCTTTTCACGCATATTTAAAGAGCTGCCCTGACTGGTACTCCATCTGTGCTGCAACTAGATGGATCATCTGTCTTCCGGTACCCACCTTACATTGCCAGTTTCAACTCACAACTTCCAAATATGCCAACATTTACACTCATTGGGCTACATGTGCATGCCAGAAGAGGCCAAGTTCTCATTGCACTTAATGGCCTAGCCCAAGTGTACGATGACTTAAACAATATCTACAAACAGTCACATCCTTCAGACCTTAATGCACTAATTCTTGGAGACCTCAATGCTGATGGTACATACATTAATTGGAATAATGTTAACATGCAGCACTGTGCACTTTGTGCACCAAGGTTTACTTGGCTGATAGGTAATGGGATAGGGACCAATGCAGGAGCAATGTCACCCTTTACTTATGACAGGTAAGTAATAGTGAATCATTATGTTATGCATTCTAGATCTGACAAAATGGCTATGATTACATGAACATTGAACATGTAAGTTATAAAACATGTAAGACAACTGTGATAATGAAAATATTTGCACACTTGAAGTAATGGGTAAATCATTGTAACAGTACTCAATTTCTCGGGAATCATAAACATATGTCATTCAAGCCCATTGCAAATATAATTATATATGCATGTGTTGCATTCTATTATTACTCCTTTGCGTTTACTCATTGCGTTTACCTTTTGCTTTGTACACTTACAGTTGTATTAACATTGTTGTTAATTTGTGCTGTTCGTTTTAACTTGAATTTGATTATGAGTACTTCAATAATAATTATTAATACTCCCTAGAACAGCTCCTCCTCCTCCGTTTGCATCTTATACTCGGCTGCAGATTCATTGCAGTTGGCCCTCAGATGAGACAGTGCACACGCAATGCAGGGCCTGCAATCCAAATTGTTCAGCAAGCAATGCTGAATGAAGGTGTGAATATTAATGTGAGTCAAGTCAAAATATGCAATGCTCTCTATAGACCTTAACACATTCCTTGAATTGTATGTGAAGATGAGTGGTTACCAAATTGTGGTCTTCCTTGACTGTTATAGGAATATCCAAGACATGTGAGCAATCACTTTCCAATTGAAGTGATTCTTGATTGCCACCAACCCCAGGCCCAACCCATTCAGGGTTGAACTGCCATGGGATCAATGCAAGAAAGCCAGCTGGGTTGGGTGAACAGTAATAAAGGCAAAAATAGTAACAGCTCATTGCAAATTTTATAATTGTGTGGTGATCAATTTATAGGCTCTATATAACATAAAGAAAATTTGCTTTTGTATTTTGTTTTGGAGTGTAAAGTGTGAATAATATCTAATGAAGCTCTTGTAGATGTGGGGGAGTGAAGATCTGAAGCAGCTCTTTGCCATGGCCATGATAGCTGAGAGAGGGGAAGGCATGCAGTCAAGTAGTCACCTGTATAATATATATATATACCACTAAACCTTATTCGGAGACAGGACATTCCTCTTGATATGCGCACAGTGTGCATGACCCTTCTGCAATCACTTTCTCAGTACATGCATAGAGTTGATGGACTGCTAGCACTATCAAACTATCCCTGTAGGATGTAGGTGCCAAGGAGCAGCTAGAGGTATCTACAATATGCAGTTATGGCCTGGAAAAATTGCACCTCATCAGGGGTAGATCCAGACATACAAAGGGCCAGGTCAGGTGACAAATTGTGCAATACTATGTATTAATACGTCACAGAGAGGTGGCTGCATTACAGGGGTAGTTAGTGATGTTTAATTTTAGTGCTATGTTAGCGTTATTTTGGGACCAGAGGGGTTGGTTGCTTTATAGAGGTGGCTGCCTTATACAGTGCCCATCTTAGACAGGTTAAACTATTATTATACGTAACACATTAAATGCCAGGACCACCTAGCTAATGCACTCACCCTTAGCTCATGTTTATGTGATCTTGATCTTTTCAGTGTCATCATCAGGTGCTAAGATTAAACATATGATTATCTCAACCCTTGATAATCATTCATTATCCAATTATTTCTATACTTCGCATACAGCGAGGATGAATGTATTCCCAAAGTCTAGAGCATCGTGGTTTAGCTTTTATAATAGAGAGATTGATTTTAAAGTGACAAGTAGCAATAGCTGCTAACCCAATAGCAGGCCCACTGGTCACTCTAACAGAAGCCAGATTAATTAAAAAGAGTATAGGGGAATAGGGGGAAACAAGGATGAGTAGAGTGTTATGTATGTGACAGATATCTATTGGATCTGGGGGCAAGAGATGTGATCTATAGCAGATTATGTACTACGTTTTGAGTTAATTGTTCCACACAGGTATATACCAGTATCCTTATGTGCTTGCACAATTTTATATGAATCATACACATACTTACAGTATAACACTGTCTAACATTGCTATAGATCACCAGCTAGGGATTTAAAATAGATACTATATATGTTTACGTATATATATATATATATATATATATATATATATATACAACCAATTGCAACCCTAAACCATTGGTAATACGACGTATTACTTCAACATGAGAAATGTGTCTTTAAAATATGCCTTCTAAGGGGTACAGTGTATTTCTCATACATACTGTAGTAAGTTGCTTAAAATATACTTCGCTTTATCTTCTAAGGGTAATTGCGAAGAAGTCTGGCATAATAATCTACATGTTAGCTATTTTAGCATATTACAGTTATGTAATAATGTGTATACATTTGCCACCACCACCGCATGTCTTATTACTGTCCATAGACCTTTGAAACAGCAAAGCACACAACAATCACCCTGTATCCATCAGCAATCAACCAGATACAATCATATTATATGAGCTGAACTGTATAGTGAAGTGTTGTCGGTGTGTGTTAATTGTAGCTCAGTGGCAGAGCACTGTGATTCTGCGCATCATTCCTTCTAGACCTATGTAATTCCTTCACTACACCTACCCCTGTACCCAATCATCCTGCATCTACTGATCTATTTTGTTGTCCTGGCTTCATGCTGGAGCTAGGGCATATCAATAGTGTGGGGCATTTCATGTGCATGGCCCCTACCACCATCTGATCTGTTCTGTCACTTTGTGCACATTTCCCACTTACCCATGCACCCCAGCATCCCTAACTATCCACTGAATTGATTTCATGCATTTACCAGTGAATGCATCCAATTAACTGTCTGTCATGTACACTCCTACTGTGTTACTTGCAGTTCACTGATTCCTCCTGCTGGTGAAGCACCCTCCCAAAGACTGGAGTAAGCTTGGACTGTCAGAAAACCATTCAACACAGTCCGGAGGGCAGTTGATATTATTGAACAATAGCCCTGAACAGTGATGGCCTCCTAGCTGTGACAGATGGGGTGAATATGTGTGTTCATCGTCTTATCAATATTATAATAGTACATTGATGAGATACATTGGGGAAGTAGTGCTTGGTATTAATTGCTTGGTTTTGCTTTAAAGGGAACATTTGGTCACAGACCGTAACAACTGGAATGTAGTTAAACTGCACTCATGTCCCGCAGTGGCCAACCCCATTCAGTCCATCGCAGGTAGTGATCATTTCCATGGTCCTATTGTAATGTCTGCTAGCACAGAAGGCCTGATTTATGTCTACAATTATGGTATCCACTGTGTCACTGTTTATGATGAAATGATGGGCAAGTTCCTGTTTGCTTTGGCCTGAAAGGGACTGGCCAACAATGTTTTGATGGTCCTAGTGACATGGCAATAGGTTCAGATGGCTTCGTGTATGTTTCTGATCGCGGGAATAGCAGTGTTTCTGTGTGGTATGAACAATGCACTTATTAAGCAAGACTTCTTGCCCAAGTATGCCTCACACTATATTGCTGCCACTAATGACAACCATTTACTTATATATAACTGCACATTTTCTAATACTGTATTGGTGTACTCACTGGAAGTGAACTGATTCGTGCATTTGGAACAAAGGGGTCTGATCCAGAAAAGTGTCATAGCCTTTATAGATATGTATTGATGACAGTGGACTGATTTAAGCAGTTGATATGGTGAAGAGTACATGTGCAAATCTTCTATATATTTTGGCTAACTAGGTAGGTGCGCACAGTCCCCCTGATATATGGCCGCCACACCTCTTTCTGGTCTAAAAACTGCCCAAAATTATACATAGAACTAGCAAAAGGGGGGGGGGGGGTCTTTGCACCACTGGATCCCCCTTGAAATCTGCCACTGCACACTGATGTGTCTGCACAATCTGCACTAGCACTATAGGCTAAAATGGCCGGTGGGTTTCACACATACAGAATTCATTGCATAATTCATATCTATAATGGTATTTCTCCTACTATGGAAGATGCGAAAATCTCAAATCTCAGGTCACTGTCAGCAAATGTGTTGTTTGACACATGCTCTGGTGTACAGGCTGAGTATAGTCCCAATTGATGTATTATGTGCAAAACAAAGCCACTATGCAAGTACTTTACATAATTATACATGTGTTCACCTGTCTGTGCCTACAACTGCACACATGCTTGTTTTGATTACAACTTACTAAATATAAGACTTACTGCATTTCCATTTATTTTGTATTAAAATAATTTACAAAGCTGGGAAATTAA
Organism: Ianthella basta; assembly: GCA_964019415.1. Lineage (NCBI taxonomy): Eukaryota > Metazoa > Porifera > Demospongiae > Verongiida > Ianthellidae > Ianthella > Ianthella basta. Next base: position 3,645,222 of record OZ025878.1, read on the forward strand.
AGTTGGTGCATAGCATTAGGGGTGAACTCTACTATTATCTTAATGGGCCCTCACCAGGGTGACGTTTGGTGGCATTTGCGCACAACTTCGTGCAGGAGACTGAGCCATGTCAGGGTTTTCTGTGTAGAATCAATCAAAAGGGAGAAAAAGGGGTAAGACAGATAGAGCCAAAATTGTTAAATATTTGGACCACAGGGATCGTTTCAGGGGTCTTTTTTCATGACAGACCTCATTCCTGCATTTTCCATGTGGCTCACCATGAACCCTGAGTGTTTGGTTTCATTTGGTGGCTTCCTAGCAAAACAATATATACAGGAAACAAACACACACACACACACACACACACACACACATACACACACCTTCTACACAGGATGTTCCATATAACTGCAACAAACCGTCACAGCTATATAGCCATCACCTTCCAGTTCCCACATACACACCCCCTACAAGCAGTACTGCAGTGTGAGAGTGACCATGTTAGAGGCAGCCACAGCAGTAACTGTACAACTGCAACACAGAATGCTCATGGCCTCTGCTAACTGAACACACATGCACATATGTACACACATGCACATACTATAATATAGTATATAATATAATACTAAGCTATAAATTGATGATGCTATGGTACGTAGATCAAACTGAAACTATTGGAATTATTATAGCTAGGCTCGAGCTGCCATGCAGTGCTTGTGGAAATTTTATCACAGCATTTTTTCAAATTACTATTCTGCACGTCATCACTCGTCTTTAAGCAAACAAACAAGCAAACACTAATTATATAATAATTATAGCTAAATTACATGTGAGGACAATGTCATTTGTGAATTGTCCAATTATCAGTACGTTATGCTTCCCTATGAATTCCTGGAAGTCAAATAAAGACAGCATCAAATAATAAGTATATCTTCCTCTGCTGCAGTGTCTACTTCTTCACATCATCACAGGATGGCACATGTAAGCAATTTAATGAACACTGACCACGGCAGACGGGTGAAACTAACCTGCATGTTACATACTAGTCAAAACACCTTAATTATGGAAGGTTCATCAAACATGCACTATTTTGATTGGCATTCTTGGCAATTGGTCCGTTTGAAGACGTTGGAATCTTTCCATATCAAGGTGTGGTACAGGTACCTGTATAGCAATGGGTCCGAACAGTGTGAGTGGGATTGTACAACTAAACATCAGAGCAAACCCTAACTCGTCGATAGTTCCAACCACCATTGACTTGAGCCACAGTTCTGTTGTCTTTACTTATGTGACTAATGTCAGCAGACATAGGCAGAAAATCAACGCCTCCTGTTGCCGCTTTATTCATAAGTTATAGCCAACAACTGCTCGCAGAACTTCGAAGCTTCCAAACTATTAATTCAGCCCTTGCGCAGGCCTCCATGATGACGCGATTTCTTAACCACGCCTACTACTATAATTTCATACAAAACAGAAAATATAAGGGAAGGTGTAAGTAGTTACCCCGTCAGCTCCTAGCTACCTTGTTCTAGGGGATGAAACTGTACGCCGCGTTGGTGTTACTTTTTGTTGCCGAAGGTAGGTCATTGCACGCGCAAAGTGACACCATACATCTAGCTATCATCTTGTAACTGTAGCTATCACCAACTGTTTTCAAGCTTTGTAGTCAGTCGTAAAGCGTGCGCTGTTTGGGTCGTTTTAGATACTGTGCTGTTACAAACATGCGATTGCAGCATGCTGAGCCATAGCCATTCCCTTTGATGTCTTTATAATAGGTGCCAGATGTTCCACTGGACCAGTGATTACCGTTGATGGGAAGGTCGTGACCACCCTAGGGGCAACAGTAGGCTCGTCGCTGGTCCTCTCCTGCAACTCCACTGCTGCTGTCTGGAAAAATGGCTCAAACATCATATCAAACACAACCATGTCAAGAGTGTTTATGATGACAGGCAGCAGCGAAACCGTACTCAACTTCTCTCCCTTCCAAACAGCTGACAGAGGGATATACACTTGTGCCATCAACTCCACAATCATGACCTCTATGAATTTAAGTGAGTATGTTTCAACATTATATGCAGGAGCAATTGATTTTGAGCTGCCAAGGTTGCATTGTTCTGTTGTGAATTGATGGATATGTGTAAATGTTTTAACCAATAGCAAAACTGCAGCTGTCCAATCACACTGTATCATTTTGTGTTATCATCATATCAACAATGTCAAGAGTATATGAACAGCTATTGAAGTGAGTGCTGTAACAAGCTATGGAATCATGAAGGATTACTGCTTTAGGAAATATGACTTAAAGTATTATCATAGTCTTTTCTCCTTTCTATAAAGTATAACACTAATTGCTACCTTTATCCTATCCTACATATATCATCGCTCCAAATTTCTCTAACAGCTGTGCTTCTTTCATAATATCTTGGGATTGATTCACACCTATGTACAAGTGTACGCATATGCTTCGTATATAGTGATGACAACTGCTGTTTCTTACATAGGAGTGTAGGGCGGTTTAATTGTTTAGCCATCTGTGAGGACCACATTTTCTCCCTTAATAATGACTGTACATGGAACTTATGATTACAGTAACTACATATAACTCAAAATGTTCTATTCTTAGGGAACATGAAGAACATAATATATTTGACATGAGGGCGCTTTTCTAATACATATGGCAAACATAGCTATTTCCTTTTTCATAGCTGCAGTGATTCCAAAGATTCAATCAGTCACCATCACTCCTGGATATGTAGGCATGCCACTCAATGCTATCCCATCTTTGGAGGTGTCATGGAGTGCTGTGAATGATCCTGATATCCGTTATGTGGTGAAGTACAATATCTCAGAGGGCACGGTTACTGTAGCAGAACCTCCAATTGAAGCTGACCAAGTTATAACAAACTCTTCAAATGAGACCACTGTGGAAATACTTGCCCCTAACAAACGGAAAGCTTACACTTACTACTTTTGGGTTGCTGCTATGTCTAACTCGGCAGAATTCATGGGAGAGTACAGTAACAGGGCAAATGGAACGACAGTTATCAGTGAGCTGCTGAATATAGTATAAATATCATTTATATAAATTATGTTTTTCTAGTGTTTACTCCCATTCTAGACAATGTCACAGTATGCTTGTCATGTTAGATATCATCCTGATTCCTTCTGTTGTCAGTATGACAATTACCTATGACTATCATGTATTGATTGTGTATTCTCTCTACATGTCGTGTGCACTGTTTTAAAATAGTGTTTCTCTCAGTGGCTCCGGGCATGACATGGTTTGGAGGCTGCTTCAATCCTGTCACTCTGCATAAAGGAGCTATAAACGTCTTGAAATTAGGAGTATGTTCTTTCCTGTTCACTAAGTGCATTTTACATGGGTTTTGAGAAGCATATGCATACATACAGGCATTCTGTGTAACTATTTTGTGGGATACATGCACTGTGTGCACTTGCTAATTTTCTAGGGTATGTTGTATAATAATTATAGAAATAAGGAATTTCAGCAGTGTTTCTTATCTTATAGTTAACTTGCATTCTCATTATGTTAATTCTGTGATTAGAATGATGTTGTTGGTGTCCATTGGAATTCATGTTATTCTTTAATTAATATTATTTATCCCTTCATACTATATAATAATTAACATTAATAGCTCCCATTCCAAAGAATGTTAGCGTTTCCATCACTGGATGTCAGTCTCTTCAAGTCGTTTGGGATCCTGAGACTACCGGATTTCCTCTCACTTTAATTCAATACCGAGTGAGATTGCAAACACCAAATGGAACTCAGTTGGGTGAATTCACAACTAATGAAAGCTTCTATACCATCAGTGACCTCACACCTGCCACATACTATGCAGTCATTGTACAAGTGCAAACACAACTTGGTTATGGAGGATTCTGCTGCCGGCCAACAAATCCAACTCTAAATGGTATGATGTGCACCCACTGATACAAGGGCTAACATTTCTAAGCATTGCTGCACATGTATATGAGGGTTCTGCATAGTCATAATTAATGCTTGTATAATTATATCTAAATTTGCACACTCATGCCATGGACACCTTGATAATGCAACAGTACTAGTACTGGTGAAATAGTGCAGACAATGAGCACAAGTTATTCCTATTCTTTGCTGTAGTGGGTTCCCCAATTCTGGTCTCAGTGGATCCACTGGAGTCCCGAGGTGTAGTCAGAGTCAACTGGTCTCCTCCATCTGACCTGTGTGGACTGACTATTCTACACTATATCATTCAGTATGGGACTACCACTTCCTCCTACACCACACTCCAAAGTGCACCTTCTTCCTCATCTTACAACATCACTGGTCTTGCAGTGGGGCAGCAGTATTATGTGAGGATAGCTGTTCACACAGAGAATGGAAGCGGTGATTTCAGCAGCTGGCAGCCAGTGTCTACAAATCAAGGTGTGTGCATGCATATGTATGCATGTGATACTCGTTGCTTACTTGAGGAGCTCACACTATTGCATGCGATATATTTTAGATGTGAATGAACAAGCAACCTCCAATGCAGGCAAGTGCTTTCAGCATACATTCCTAAATTGCATCGACTTCTATGCCAAGAAGAGTTGAGCTGTTAAAGCCATTTTTGTATGTATTTCACTTGTAGCAGGTGCAATTGGTGCCTCATTGGGTGTTATTGGTGCTCTCACTGGAGTGACAATAACTATTGTGTTATTCTTTCTTCTGTTAATATGGTGAGTACTGGTTGGTATAACTTTTACTTACATTTTATGTAATACAGTGGAATCTGTCAAAGATGGTCAGTGAGTTAGACAACCACCACTCCAAGACAGCCAGCATCCCTGGCCCCAAATAGCACTAAACATTGTTATATAAGTCTGTAGGGCAGCCACCTCTCTATAAAAGTCAGCTAGAGCTTGCCCACAGGTGGCTGTCTTAGACAAGTCCCACTGTAATACTGTTCAGAAAGGCTGAAATATTTTGTGCATTAATTTTAACTCACTAGTACCTATCAGCTCAGAAATACTCACTTTAAATATCAGATTCGAATAGGCCTGCTTGTTGTATATTAGCATCCATGAACCCTGTTTTAGATATGCATGCATTTAGTTGTTAAATAATTCATGCTGCAGTCCACAGATGGCTATATTCATTTGCTAGATAGATTGACTATGCTTACAAAGATTAGCTGGTACTTATGATAATGTGTACTGTTCACATGCTGCTTCAGGTGTAGAAGAAAAGCTGGGAAAGTGGTCAACTTGAAGCGTCAAAGCTTGCATCATGAATCAAAGACACTTGCATTACAGAACCTTGCAAAGGATGAACAGGATAGATGTCCAGTCAGCAATGTTGAGAATAATCCAGTCGATGTGACTGAATTGCAAGCAATCAGTGAAACTCGTGGGTTCATGATATTGCAGCAAGCATGCAATGTCTTCTGTAAATGAATGTGACTTTGTGCTTGTTGGTAAGGTTAAATGGCTGTGATCATTAATTAGCTCTGGGCATGTAACATGCATAAATGATATGATGTGTATGTATTAAAGATGCATATGTATGCTTATTAATGATAGCACCCTAAAGAATAGGTAACTTCATAAGTAATTATAACTCTACATAGAGTGCATAATTATTATTCATGTGTCTGGTGACACGTGTGTGTTTGGCTACAGTTGTACGATTAAATGATTAGGCTTGGAGTGTGGGGGAATGTTGAGCAATCAATGAAAAGTTTTAGCCACAGAGGCCTTCTTCAACTGTGTGACTAGGCGTGTCAGCTGCTCTCTGAGTTATGTAAAAGCCAGCTGCTTTTCCTAAATGAAGTAGAAACAAAGCAGTTTGCACTTATTTCTGTATGCTATACAATAAACATTAATCTTTCACTGCGGTACAGTTTAGTCCTACTATGTAATGTGGCATATAATCATGTATCATTGTGCTTGACATACAATAACTGCTACTTTGTACAGCATAATACAATGTATTTGTGTGGTCATTAGCAACTATAATTATTAATAAGCTACTTTCACATAGCTTTGGGCTTAGCAGACAATAATGCAGTGCTGCATAAAGAACTAAAGTAATGCTTTAACAACACTCCCACTATGCAATGTCATGCATCATTTTAATTTGGTTGCCCTCTAATGCATGCAGTGTATGCCAATGTGGACATCACTGCCCACAAGTCCAGCTCTATCTCCAAAACTATGTTTTCTGCCCATGTAAGTGAGATGCATCACAACAGAGATGAAGGCTTTGAAAAGGAATTTAAGGTTAGATCAATCTGTGTGCCTGATAATATGTTGCCTGACCATGATAGATTCTGACATTATTATTTTCTACATGTTCGCCATGTGCTTACCCCTTGTATTGTCCATGCTGTGGCCACACTGTGCAGGAAGTGGTGAATGACCCTAAAGGTTCAAATGCCATTGCCAAATCAGTTGACCCCTCCAAGAACAGATACCTCAACACACACACCTGTGAGATGAATTGCATGAGGTCAAACATGTCATATCACCACAAGCATTGACAGGATATTTTCAGCAGCTAAACAATGTATAATACTGATGTGAGTAGCACAGTTAAATGCCTGTGCTATCCTATGTAAACTCCAGAAATGAACAATGTGCAGGGAATGCATGATGGTTGGATTAACTCACATACCAGCTTTCCTTTCCCTATATATAATGAATGCACTTAGACTGGTGATTAAAGAGTCTGGTGCAGTGATATATGTACACTGTATGCATGTCATTCTTGTCATGTGCAGTTGACCACTCAAGAGTAATCCTCAAAGTGCCGGATGAAAGTGGATGTGATTATATAAATGCTTCCTATATTAATGTGAGCACTCATGTTGGTATGCATGATCATAAGCCAAAGAAAGTATATGATTGTGTTCTGAATTAGACCCCTGAACACCATGCTATTGTACCTCTTGCATACAGGGATACATGCAAAAGACCACATACATTGCCTCTGAAGGTATGTATATGTATATGCATGTACTCATACAAATACACACACTGATCATAAAATTGCAATACAATTATGCACTAACACCTACTGGTACATGAATATGTTCATTCCACATGTGCACTCAGGTGCAAGTAAACTCAGACTGTCAAAATGTTCAAAGTTTGAACACACACACACACTCACATGTGCAGACATACAAGCATATGTACACAGGCACACACATATTGCCGCAATTGATCCATTGTTCTTGCATAAGACAATCGTATTGACCTGAAGCAAGAACTGTATGTCTTCCCTTCCTTTTACCCATAGGTCCTACCCCCACCACCATTTCAGACTTCTGGCAGATGATTTGGGACCACAAATCATCTGTGATTGTCATGCTAACAAAGGTTCAGGAGAATGGGAAAGTGAGCACTTGTGCAATGCACAGGAAAACACCTCCAACTCTACATTCTTCCAGTGCTTACTCTATTACAGTACTGTAGTGGTGTGCAGGACATGGTAGTAGCAGATTTAGTTGTGGGTTCCAATATGAAACTGTATGAGCACAAGACAACAACAGTTTAATATTTTTTCTCAACAGTGAACTGAAAATGCATGTTGATTTCCTAGTTGGAGCAATTGAAAGAACAACTCAATTTGTTAATTGGTAAACTGCACATTTGTGGTCAGTAGTGACCAGTGCTAATGAGCACTTTCCCAAAGTTTGCAACCTCATTAACACCATTCCCTGTTGTGCTAGAATGGTTTGCACCTGCACAACCCTACCTGTATATTAGAAGATGAAATGCTCCTTTACATACACTACAATACAACATAGTCTGAAGATGGTGCCAGCATGTGCACACAACGTATAATACAATTTTGTGTGTTTCAATATCTATTTTGCTGTGCAAGACTATACTAGAGCTCATTGGAGGGTATAGCATTCCAATACTCACTAATACTAGGGCATACATCAGCAACCAGCCTTGCTTGAATGTATATAGCTAGCTATTTCAGTAAAGTACAGTCCATGAGCATAACTCGGCCAGGGCAAGTACATTTTGGGCAATAGAACTGTAATCTGCTTTCACTGGCTGACAGAAAGAAGGGATAGCAAGCCAGACGAAGCTTACTTTTTCATGCTCCTATGCACCTCTTTTGTCGCTGTACCCTCAGTCGCACCTTCATTTATACCATATGATGGTTACTTCCCACTTCAGAACTCTTATCACTTTCATACCTGCTACTCGTGGTCTTAAAGCCTTTCTCACTATATGACGTAATCTGTGATAGACAATCCCCTACCCTTGGTCTCCACGTGAATTGCCGGTCTCCTTGTACTGGAAGATAGAGTTTATAGGATAGCCGGATCATGTATTGCACAGACGTCCAACAGCCTACATCCATTTCTGTTCAACGTCTCTTCCCCTTGTCTCTCTCTATATAGCATTCTATATAACACTCAATAACACCTGGCCTTGTCTGTACATTTCTGTTATGTACATTGCAACATACAATTTATGTTATATATCTCTTTACAGTCCAAATGTGAGCAGTATTGGCATGATCAGTTGGACAAGCCTTATGATGCTGGGAGAGGTTTCACTGTGGTCACCCAAGGACATAGAGGATTTGCAGACTATGACGTCAGGGACATTAGACTGCAGTGGGTGAGCTGATGTACATTTATGTTACATTAGTATTTCATTCAGACGAAGTTGAATTAGTGGCAGGTAATTTTTTGCTGGTATAATTTGCATTGTATTGTACATGCACTTTTGAGCACTCAACTTGAAATAAACCTAAGGAAAAGCAGACAATCTACAAATTCTGCATGTCATCAATCATTGCCACACTGCAGCACTATGCCATCCTTGTACCTTCTTGCTATGCACATACATGCCACAGTCCACTGACAAGCCCCACAAGCTGACCCACTTCCAGTACACTGCCTGGCCTGACCATGGAGTGCCCCTTCACACCTCCTCATTGGTCAAGTTTGTTCAGGAAGTCAGGAAGGTTCATGACAACAGCCAACTGCCAATGGTAGTACACTGCAGGTCAGTGGGTGTGATATATACATACATATTCCTTCTGGATGAAACTAGGGAACTTTGGGCAAGCATTATATACCTGAATGAAGGAGCTGCAGATATATAGATATATGCATACTGCTTGAGTTCATGACTATACTTAGCAGATTTGTATCATATCGAGGAACGGTCTGTTTCAATGCACAGTGCACAACCTACTGCAGCACTGAGCTCATCACTGCCTGCATACACTAGACAAGGTGTGCACTGTTAGTACTACATACTTGTTGTGTAGTTTCCTTCAATGACCTTGGCATAACAAAAAGAAGTGTTCAAGCCATAACACTCTAAATCTTATGTATAAGATAACAGTAAGCTTATCCAAAGTGCGTAAGGACACTGCTTTCTGTCTAATACTCTATATGTATGCACTTGTGCTGGTATGCACATTAATTTGTATGACTATTAATTTTTGTCACTTAGTCATTGATATTTGAAACTCTAAATACCACTGTGATGTATATGTTACGTGCAAACCTCCAATATACATTGCATTTTGTCCAGTGCTGGTGTGGGTCGTACCGGCACTTTCATCACTCTTGATACAATGATGGAGAGACTGAAGGAGAAAGATGACCTCAATATCTTTGAGTTTGTCAATGAAATGAGGACCAGAAGAATGTACATGGTGCAAACATTGGTGAGCAGTGCTGTATACTAACAAACAAATTTGAAAGCTGCTAGCAATAAATATGACTGTTAGAATATTATATGCCCAACCAGATATTTGTGTGTGACATGCAGACAGTTTGTGATGATTGGAAATACTCAAGATGTATGAATGTTTCCATTATACAGTTTGAATAGGGTTGTCATCTTACATTATAATAAGCTATACCATATACTCTCTAAATTGACTCACATTTCCAGAACATGAAGAAGTGTTAGCTTTAATTGAACACATGCCAACATATGTACATCCATTTCAAGATCTACATAAAATTAAGGCAGATATATATCCACCCTGTTGGTGCACAGGATCAGTATGTATTCATCCACGATGCTCTGAAGGATTACATTTCCTGTGGGGACACCAGTGTGGTGGCCTACAAGCTCAAGATGGTCATTGATGACATGAGCAAAGAAGAAGGTGGACAGTCTGGCTTTGAAAGACAGTTTAAGGTACCTTCACATAACACTACCAACGTTGCAAATACTTACACTGCACAATGATAGGTGCACAGTCTCTCTCTAATAATGAAACAAGTTATAAGCAATGATTGCAGATGACTTTCTTGTTTGTGCCTTCATTGTCTAGCTCTTGGGTAAACTGAGTAAGATGCCTGTGGAAGAAGACTGTGCCTTTGCAAAGAAGAGCATGGTAGCCAAAAGGAATAGGTACAATGACAAGTATCCTTGTAAGTGGAAGACATGTCAAACTAAGCATAATATTATTGTACATGTACACCTCGTATAGGAAAGTACGAGGAGCACATTCTTACATCTGCCACAGCTCTCTAAGGAATAAAGCTCCTAACTCCATGAAATTTTCGCTATTTGTGCACAAGTCATTAATATGTACTTTTTGGGACATTCTAATTTCACTCAGATTCCACCAACTACCTCCGTATTGCTGGGCGACAAGCCATTAATGCTGCTGATTACATCAATGCAACCATGTTGGCAGTGAGTGTACAAACCCACAATGTTCCCCAGTTTCCCCCTTATATATATCCATTTGTAAATATATAATTTATTCAGAGCTACTCCAAGCGCCGTGGCTATGTGGCTGCTCAGTCACCACTGGACTGCACCAAAATTGACATCTGGGAGCTTGTCTGGCAACTCAAGACAAAGACAGTTGTGCTTCTGTGTCCATTGAAGGAAGGGAAGAAAGTAAGCCAAGCACCCAAATAAGTGTGTCGGCAACAGTGCTGTGGTCTATACAGTTCATAGGCAATTGATTATGGCTGCATGTCCCATTCAAGAGCCAATTGCCACAACAATGCATTATGCAAATGTTACCAGTGATTGGTTTCCATTGTGCAACTATTAGCAAGCAATAAAATAGCCACTACAATTTCAGCACAGTATAGCATAATATCTGTAACCTATGTCAAATATCATTAACAGAATGGGTGCTCTTTGGTAGCATGTAGCTTCCTAAAGAATAATATGTCCAGCCTGTACACTTCACTGGTGAAGCAAGAGTTGCAGGCTCAGGAATTGCTTCTAAGTGAAACAAGCATATTTGATGGCTCTCACCTGAATGTATGTTTCAGAGGGACTTCGCTTAGCAGTCAGTTAACTAAAAAATGTCAAAATAAAATGTACATATGATGATACTGTACGTACACACTTATACATGATGACACTCAATATATAGGATTTCAGAATCAAGAAGACTTCAAGATCATACAGCCATCATTTTCAGTGACTATTACCATCCATCGTGGCCCTGTTCCAATAAACTGCTGTATTTAGCCAGATTCTGATATTTGCGCATGTCATCACTGGAACAGTGTAATTGCAATGCATGTGCTTATACACAAGCAATCAGAAAGGGAGTAGGAAAGAAGTACATACCTGACTGTGCTCAATATATCATTCACAATTACATTATTGAAAATTTACATTGAAATACAATTTGAGAGAAATATACAAATGAATGCACTCAAATGTGAATACCAAAATTAATACTACTTTCCTATAATACTGATCAAGAGATCAAGCTCTGCAGCCATGGACTACTTACCTTCCTCTGTAGATTACCTCTTCCATTCCAGAATTAGGCTGGCTAGCTCAATGCCATTAGTGTAATGCCATTACTTGTATGCTACAACAATTAACTAAACTATCTATCTCTTCAGGTGCAATGTCACAAGTTTTGGCCAGATGAGTCAGTTCACTCTGTGATGTATGGACCTCTGAAGGTCAGTCATACTGCCACCATTGCCAAACCTGACTGGGAGATGACCACTTTGGAAGTGATCAGCAAGAAAGAGGTACAGGCTAACTTCACTCTCAATATTAGAAATGGAAACAGGCTCCAAATACATAGCATACATTACCTGTGAATACAAAATTATGCATGGATGTATGATTCAAACTCCCAACTTCCTACGTATAATATTATATACAAAACAGTACCCATAAATTCAATTGTAGACATAAATATTATGGCTTTCCTGCCTATATAAGCTCATTTATACATTTTACCCAAGGTGGGAGCAAGTCAGCCTTACTTTTTTTGCTGCCTGTTGATGTATTCATCTTCATACACTGTTTTGCTCGCAGAGCACTGCCTCCACTTTTGATGTGACTCTGTTCCACTTTCTCTCTTGGCCGAGGGAGAGACCTCCACCTATAGACTCCATGCTGAAGATGATGGGAGAGGTGGAGAACAAGCAGAAGGAGAGCAAGACACCCCTTATGGTCATGTGCGAGTGAGTTGTGTAGCCAGTAATATTATGTTGTGTACACTTCTGTCGGTTTGTGTGTGTGTGTGTGTGTGTGCGTGTGTGTGTGTGTGTGTGTGTGTGTGTGTGTGTGTGTGTGTGTGTGTGTGTGTGTGTGTGTGTGTGTGTGTGTGTGTGTGTGTGTGTGTGTGTGTGTGTGTGTGTGTGTGTGTGTGTGTGTGTGTGTGTGCATGTTGTGCTGTGCATGTCTGAAGTGCACTCTGATGAACATGACTCTGGTGAACATGCTTACCAGAGTGTGGCATGCAAGTGACAACAACAACTACAATAGCCAGCACTACTCTCCATTCCTGTACATGCATGTCTTGTGCATCTCTTTCAGTGATGGTATGTCTCGCAGTGGTACATTCTTAACTTGCATGTCTGAAATTGAGCGAGTCAAAGTTGAAGGAGGAGTGGACATCTTCCAGACAGTTAAAGCAGCGAGAACACAGAGACCACACATGGTCAACACTAGTGTGAGTTATTGCAACAGCCTCATGAATGCATTTGGAACTTCCTTACGTATGTCCCTTAATCAGACTCTTGCATATATTTGCAGTGCTATCTAGTTAAATGATTAACATAAAGTCGTGAGGTAGGGCAGTGAGTTGTGCACTGTGCTCTCTGTATAGAGGTGGCTCTTTTATACTGATTCTGAGAGCACCTATTTGTGCAGCATCACTTCATTTAGTAATTTTTCTGCATTCTGTCCTACTCCAGGACCAATACAAGATTTGCTTTGAGATCCTCCAGTCCTACCTGGACTCATTTGATACCTATGCCAACTTCAAGGTTGTTTGAATGATTAGTGGAACTGTGTATAGGCTCTGTAATGTGTGAACATCCCAGCTTAGAGTGTGAGTGTGCTCAGTTGTAAGCTCAGGATTGCATATTTAAGCAATGTGAACTATTAATAATCTATACTTGCATGTATATCTCTACAATAGGCTACACTGTTTGTAAACATACTGTTGCATGTTTTGTCATTCTGACAATTTCTGTATGCATTGCATGGTAATTGTCTCTGCATTGAATAGCACTTGAACGTTGTCAGATTCTGCTCTTAGCTATTATGGTATAAGTCTCTCATGCGCACAGTCATTGCACTTCAATGTGAGAGGGTTGGTCCAGGAGTATTTACACTCTTTTGTAGATTATTGTAGAGTGGTCTACACTGTCCCATTTTAATTTAACAAAACTAATTGTAAACTAATTGTGGATAACTTTATTAATTTTACATAATCATGGTTTTGGTGTATATTGTTGTACATATAATGTAGATTGCTAAATATGAGCCATGGATGTTGTGGTTCCTCCCCCTCAGACTTCCAGGCCACATGTGGTTTAGAATTGAGCAAGTTGTGCATAGTGGGATAATGATACAAATATGAAGTGACAAGCAACACAGCTACCCAGCTATCAGCTAGTGTGAATGCATAACTATACACAGTGTGGCCTTGTGCCATATAGCAAAGCAGTAACAACCTGTCTCAGTTAACATGCCTTCCTGACCATCACAGCTAAAGGCAAAATACTTGCTGATCTGCCTACCAAAAGCACTGCATACAGCTACCATTCAAGTAGCATATTAACATAACGCGTTGTTATGTTCTCCTACCTGATTAGAAATGATTGTACAGTCATGCAGCTACAGCCTACATGATACCCTGATCCAACCACTAACTAGAGCAGTAATGGTTCTCCTCTACATACTCTGGCATTCTTCTATCTTTCTCAGCCATTGCTACTTCCTTTCTTGCATAGTGTCCACAGTCTATCTTCCCATCTCATGATCAGTCTCTGTATAATGTGGCTGCTTCTCACCTAGTTGTTCTTCAGGTCCAGGTACCTCATCTACACTGCCTTCAGCTTCTTCACTTGTCTCTCTTGCAATGTCTGCGCCTGATTGCCATAGGGTTTTGTGGGATCTGTAGTAGCACTAAATACCTCATTGTGCAGCTCATACCACTCTATAGCAGTGAGATAAGACAACTACAGTATGTGTGACAGATTCGTTTTCCAGGAGCTAGAATGTATACTGCCAGCTACCTCCTCCTGGTTGTCCCAGGAGCATGTGCAAGACGACTGTAGACTGCATGCTTCAAAGCATACTTCACTCAATTTTATTACAACAGCATAGCTTGGTTATGCCGATCATGCTAATGAGCATAATTGTAATAAAAACAGTATCTCCATGAGCAATGCCCACTCTGTGCTGTGGATCTGGGTTGGCAGGCCATTTAATCTGTTTGTGTATGGTCTCCACAACTGTGCATGTAATAAATTTCAATGTTTATAGCACAGTGTCCTGTTTATTACTGATGAGACATTCTATATTAACGATGAGACACCAGACCACTGTCATAAACAGTGGTATGGTGTTGCATTATTTGTAGTTATTAGCAGAGGTTAGATGGAGCATGCTACTCATGGCTGAGACACCCCAGCCTGCAAAACACTACATTATGCTGTGAAGGGTACTGAGAAGTACAAGGGTAGTCATAGCCATTACACAACCAACTTCCTGGACTTCCTAAATGCTGACATAAACAATGCAACTTAGAACCATTTCAAAGTGCAGCACTGAAGGTGGAGGCTCAAGGAAACGATTAAGAAAGGCTGATTAGGCACATGCATTGTCAAATGTGTTCTGCTGTAGTACAAAGTTTCTATAATGATTAAATAAAATTTGGTTATGCTGCTGACTACAATTACAAGTGTGAAAAGATGGCGGTCTTGATGTCTAGGTGATTGAGCTAGTGATCGTGCTGGTACTTGCTTAGCACTTAGAGTGGAGTTTGCCTGGTCTGTTTGTCTTGTCGATTGTCTAAAGTTGTCTAATTTGATCGAAGATTGCCTAGCTTGATCCCAGTTGATGCCAGCTACGGAGAGCGAGGAATCCCCGACAAGAGTCGCCAGGGAGGTGGGGGATGGGCTAACCAGCCCGAGAACGGAACGCGCTCCCTGCTCAGTGTGCCATCGGGAAATGCCTGTCACGAGACTGGGGCTGATTCGGACGCCTATGCCCTCAGCATCTGAAGGACACGATTGGTGCTGCAGCTGGTGAAGGGGGGAACATCTTGTTGCAGGCCTTGACAAGGTTTGTCAACTTGGTGTTGGAGAGGAAGGTTACCCCACCTTCAAGGCATTTCTTTTTTGGAGCCACTCTGCTAGCCCTGGGAAAGAGGGATGGGGGAATAAGACCAATAGCAGTGGGTGCCCCCTACGCAGATTGGTGGCCAAGTGTGCTTGCAACAGTGTAAAGCGGGCCATGGCAGCCCTTCTGGCACCCCATCAGCTGGGTTTTGGCATTCCCTTGGGGGCAGAAGTAACAATACATGCCAGCTGAGTGTACCTGCAGGACATCACCATCCTCTGTTAAAACTGGATTTCAGTAATGTCTTCAACAGCCTCAGGAGGGACAACATGCTGATGACAGTGCACGAGAATGCCCCTCAGCTGTTCTCCCTAGTTCACTCAGCATATAGCGCATCATCGTCCCTGTTTGCCCAGGACAAGATCATTCAATCAGCGGAGGGGGTCCCGCAGGGTGACCCCTTGGGTCCCCTGCTGTCCTCCCTGGCAACTATGGGTCTCATGAAACCTCTGAAATCAGAGTTGGTTATCTTTTACTTAGACAATGGTACCATGGGGGGAGGAGTTGAGGATGTTCTCCGCGACTTGCAGACAGTGGCAGAGGAAGTGGCAAGACTGGGCCTCCAGCTGAACCACTCGAAGTCTGAGGTTATCAGTAACGACTCGAGTGCAAGAGCAGCAATGATCGAAGCTTTCCCGGGCCTCTGCCTAATCAACCCTGAGAATGCCCACCTAATGGGCTCACCCATTGGTGGATCGAGAGGAAGGCATTGTCAGTTCCATCAGCGAGAAGGACCGAGCTCTGGAGACTATGGCAACAGGCTCTGCCACCTCCGGACACACGATGCCTACTGCCTCTAGCGGCACTCTTGTTCAATCCCCAAGCTCCTCTACACCTTAAGAACATCCCCCTGCTCCAGGTCATCACATCTCCAGCGTTTTGATACCCTTCTTCGGTCACTCCTAGGGGAGATCACGAACATCAATATAGCTAATGATGATGCAGCTTGCATGGACTTAAGCCTCGCTTCCTGTCAGGTTTGGTGGCCTACGTGTCAGGAGTGCGACCCAGCTGGCTCCGTCTGCCTTCTTGGCATCCTAGAGCTGCTTCCTCCCGAACTGTGGGGAACTGCCAACTACGCATGTGAGGACACCCTCCAGGTGTGGAGTGAGGGCCTCGAAGCTTCTGCTCCCCTCTCAGCTGACGCACCCAGTCAAAAGGCATGGGATGCCCCTTGTGTGGCAGCCTCACTCAAGGCCCTTCAGGCGGCAGCCCCAGACTCAGTCACCCAAGCTTGTCTCCTGGCAGCCTGCAGGAAGGAGGCAGGGGCGTGGCTGCAGGCCCTCCCTGTGTCAGCTCTTGACCTACGTATGGAGGATGAGATCTTCCACGTGGCCACTGGTCTCCGCCTGGGCATGCCACTTTGTCAGCCACATACATGCCAGCAGTGTGGGACACCAGTGGATTGCCTGGGCACCCACGGACTTCACTGTTGGAAGAGTGTAGGACGTCATCCACGCCATTCAGCAATAAATGGCCTAGTCAAGAGGTCGCTGGGGTCTGCCAAGATTGCAATACACCTGGAACCAGCAGGAATCTGCAGATCAGACGGCAAGTGGCCTGACAAGGCTACAGTCTTGCCCTGGAGGAGAATCCTGGTTTGAGACGCCACTTGTCCAGATACCTTTGCCCCATCCCACCTTGATCTGACTGCCCGGGGAGCTGGGACAGTGGCTGACCAGGCGGAAGCGAGGAAGAGGGCAAAGTATGCGGAGCTGGCCACCACCCATCATTTCATCCCACTGGCAGTGGAAACCTCTGGTATTTTCAGATCAGAGGCGCAGCTGTTCTTTCGAAAGCTTGGCCGCCATATCAAAGATGAGTCAGGTGAGCCCCAGGCTCACCAATACCTGCTACAGAGAATTTCAGTGGCTGTGCAGCAGGGGAATGGGGTGGCAGTGCTTGGCACTTCCTCCCCAGACAATTTTGACTTAATCTATTTTCAATGACACTCATTTTTGCATGTAGGTGCACCCTAGTGCACCAGTTATTAATTGCTAGCCTGCATGATTTATTGTTATGATTTTGTTTGTTTCAATCATTTATTATTATTAAGTGCATGATTAAGATGTATTGGCATTACTGTTTGTCTTGGAATCATTTATGGTGAATATAATTGGAAGGTGCATGTGCATATTCACCATGCTCTTGGCAGACCATGTGCACCTCTGATTATGTATGCAAGGGTGCATGGCTGGGATTCCCACAACTGTATGTACTATAATAATACTGTGGCTAAATTGCAATTGTAAGTGGATGCAAAGCATGCAGTAGCATATCACACATGTATGCACAGGTACTTGACTAGAATGGCTGAACACGGGGGCTAGGGGGCTGTAGCCAGAGAACATATAGGCTCTGTCTTGCTTGCAATTGCTACCAAGCAGCCCCTTCAAACTGTGTGCTCTGCCGCCATATTCCATGCCACATATACTGGTATGTGACACAGAAAACCTAACTTTCACGTGCACGGACACATATATACCATATATATATATCTAGAGATAATGTACTGGCAAATTAAGACGATAGTATAATTATTTTAATTGCATGGATGATGTTTTACATATGCTTGACATTATAATGCATTATCTTTGTGTGTGTGTGTGTGTGTGTGTGTGTGTGTGTGTGTGTGTGTGTGTGTGTGTGTGTGTGTTGTGTGACTATGTGTGTGTGTGTGTGTGTGTCTGTGTGCTTGTGTGTGTGTGTGTGTGTGTGTGTGTGTGCGTATTGTGTGACTGTGTGTGTGTGTGTGTGTGTGTGTGTGTGTGTGTGTGTGTGTGTGTATGTGTGTGTGTGTGTGTGACTGTTTGTGTGTGTGTGACTATGTGTGTGGGGGGTGTGGGTGGGGGGTGGTTCACTTCCCCTGCCTCTTATAGTGATGGAGACACGTGGTCCTATTCTGAGAACACTCGTAACTAATGAACAGTGGTGAAGCCATCTTACAATGGCCAAGTCAAAGGTAAGCTGAATGCTCAATTGTGAGCACACAAGCATGCAGACTTTCACAGACACACACACCGGCCATGTATACATTGTGCAAACACCCACACACAGGCAGCCTACACACACATACATTCAGCACACAATACGCTGTAGGCAGTTCATAAATTTCTTGGGAGTCACTTTTGCAGATTTCGCATTTTACATTAATTTTGCTTCTGCTGACGTAGTGTTCAAGTATTTGCTAGTGAAGTACAAGTACATATTTGCTAACATGCAGAGTGTTAGTGGTGCTGCTGTTCAGCCATTCTCAGTCACTGTCATGGTGTTCAGAGTTCCTGTTATGTTCCTGCTATGCACTCAACTGAGCAGTGTCCTCTTCCTTTTAATACGTTGGCATTCAAACATTTGCAGACAGGTGTATTATACGACTGCTGATCTGTGAAACTGTAATTGTCAGGCACGATGAAGACACAAGTGACACAACACACAGATAGAAAACACACACATGCATGCACACACACAACGCACGCCAAGTTCATGCACAAATTTTATTCCCACACATTTCCCTTCACAAACACATGAACCGCTGTGCACATGTACACATACAGTACATTGCTCCTAGTTGTGTGCTACAGTCAAAGTATCAAAATATGCTGTTACAATCTCTGTGTGGTAGGTAGTGGGGACGGTGCTTTAGGCACACTTCTTGTAACCCTCCTTCTCCTCACTCCTCCTGCAAAGGCAGAAGAGTCTGGAAACTAAGGGGGGCTCGTTACTGTTTATGGAGTAATGCACACACATTGGCAGTAATAAGTTAATGTCCCTCCCCTTGATTCTAAGTACACAGGATGATTAGTGCTTCAGTAGCAAAGAGGTCATTATGTGTTATGTGCAGCAGGTTTAACACAACCAGTCACATGGCTCTTCTCATAATGCTATTTTACCTCAAGCCCCTCCACTGCTAGAATTACACTGACTTCATCAGCTAACGTGATTCCCACATCTTCAATTAGCGACCTCCACATCCCATAGCAGTAATGCCCACAGACCAGGCTAGTGAGTACACAAGTGTTGTAGGGCTTCACAGAACTGGACAGATGAACTGAACCCTTTACACTGACACAAGAGATTGAATATTGTCTCCACACCCACTGTTTTGAAATGAGAACTGCCAGGGATGCTGTAAATTTTTTGAAGCAAGGCACACTTTCGAACTGGAAGTTGAATGCAATGCAATGCCAACAGCGATACATCGTGGCTTTAGTAGACTGTGGTAAACTGTGTACTCATTGTCTGCTCTGCCCTGCTCAGGTGCTGACCCCAGTACGTGTTGGTGTTGGGGTCGGTCCTAGACTGGCCATGTTTCCTCATAGGCTAACTCCCTCTTCATTGAAACAGTCCTTACCCTCAGTCTATTCAAGGTGTATATATGCCCTCCAACACCAGGTGAAGGTGCTGTCTTGTCAGGAAGGGAGAGTAGGATGTGAACTTTATGCTATTAAAATCTCTGTGCTGTATGCAGCGAGGACAGTGCTAGAGGCACCCCTTCTTGCTAAACTCTACCCCCTCACATTGCTGTGTCTCCCTTACACAATCTCTCCTTGTATTACACCATACTACGCTCACACTCCCTGTCACACTGTTTTAGCACTGCCAGACTGTATTCAATTAGGTGGCAGCAGCTAGCCTATTTCGCTATACCTTCTAGTAAGGGGTAGGCAGACTAGTCAAATTATAATGGTCCAAGATGTCATGGCAACAACCATCAACTATGTCTCTCTCTCTCTCTCTCTCTCTCTCTCTCTCTCTCTCTGTACAGACTACACCTTACAAGCCACTTCACTTACAGTGTACAACGGTCATGTGTGATGGTCATTGGTTGAGATATATCACCACAGCATGTAATTGCATGATATAGACAACTTTAGACAGCTTTCTTCCATTACTGCACACAATATAGCGTTAGGTAGGTATTTTATACACTGTCAGTGTTTCCTGTACTAATGCATCACTAGGACCACACCTGTCAGGTGTTGTATGGCATGCTTTTATGCACTTGTGTATATACAATGAATGCCACTAAGTCTTACTGACTTTTCAGCTCACACACTGCACACATGTGTACATTGCAATTGTGTGAATGCCATTTGTGTATGTGGTAAGTATGTTATACAGCTGCTGCTTGGTTGTTGACACAGATGGCCATTTGTCCAATTCCGTCACTTCACATCCTATAGCATGGATACTTAACACTTGTCTACTCACCTCACACAAATACGCACAATGTGATAGAGTGCTCAGAACCTGAAGAAAGAGTCCTGCTTTTGCTGAGTATCAGTAACCTCCACTCTCAGTGTGATATGTGACTACACTACATGCTGACATGATGTGCAATGTTCCCCTGAAGCTTCATTCTATGTTAGAGCATGCATAGGTTTGAGTAACTATGGTTGGATGAGCTCCTCTGCTTCCTCTAGCCTTCTGCCATCTGTTCTCCCTAAGTGCCATATGCACAGTGCAGGAGTTCCCTCTCTCTAGTGACTCCCTCTTGTTGACGTGTCCATGTCTAGTCATGGGTATATTTGAGTGCCTCTGCCCCAGTGAATGACATTTAATAGTGATGTGATGACTGCTTGTTCACTGGTAGCTAAGGGAACAGTGGTGACATGTACACTGTGCAAGTTACAATATCTATAATTTTTATGGATAGTTCATGCTCGGCAGGACTACATCTCTGAGGGGATATGCAGACTCCATTGTCTGCAGTGACTACTCAGGAGCTTGTGACCTTCAATCCGCGATCTCTCCAGTTCCTTCTACGCCTGACACGCTCCAGGCATACTAATTTATATATAAATTAATTATAGACAGTCCATGATAAAACTAATCTGTGATTGAAGTGAGGGCTTCTCAGCTGGCTCAGGCATCAGAAAGGGTTGGTTCTCTAATACCAGCTTCACAACAGGGTTGAAAACCTTGCCGACGTTTCGACCAGATGCTCTGGTCTTCTTCTTCGCCCCGAAGAAGACTAGAGCATCTGGTCGAAACGTCGGCAAGGTATTCAACCCTGTTGTGAAGCTGGTATTAGAGAACCAACCCATTCTAATCTGTGATTGCTCCTTCGATCAGTGGGTAGTGGAACAGCTAGCAGGCCAGGACACCGTCAAGTGGAGGAAGCCCCATGATACTTCACGTGCACATTACCCCATTGGGGTTTCACATCTACCGCAACGTCTGGCGTTGTGCAGTAAAGAGTTCCTCTGCGAAGCTTCTGTTAGGCTGGTCGATGGTCCACGAAGGGTCTTCGGAACATGTTCACAGACCTGAGGTGAGCTTCCGTAATACTGATTGGCTGGGACTGTGACGCACGTAGGGCTCGACTGGAACGGATATTAGGATAGTGTGCGTTGCGTAGAGTATACTCTGTAAGTTTAGTTGGATGATGCGTTGTAACATTGTAGCTATATGTATACCTGGTAGCTAGACAGTGTAGCTACGTATGTAGCTCTCGTTTCCAGGCCGTCCCCGTTATTGTTGAATTTTGTTAGCCAAATTTGTTGTCACACCAACCTGGCTAGCTAAATTGATTTGCCATCACACTTAAGAGGATGGAAACTGCTCTCTGTAGTGTTGTATCTAGAGTGTGTTTGTCACCCAGTACACCTCATCCTTTATCTGTCTCATTTCATTTTTCTGTACTGCATAGCTAGCTATAGCCAGCTAGCTACGTTACTGATGGATCCATTCTAATGACCATCCTCTAGTTGTACAAACATGCAAGCACTGCTCAACCAGTTCTCTCATTGCTACAGAGCTCCTACCCATGGTTTACACCCAACCTATCAACTGACTAGACTGAGAAATGCTCCTGGACCTGTTGCACACATTGTGCGAGCAACGGTGCATGTTTTCTTCCTGTATCTAATCCTGCTGTTGGCTGTGTGCATTTCAGCACAACTCATCACTCCTCCATTATCAGAACAAGAGCTACCAGTGTCAGGTTGGTGGGTTGACCATAGAGTGTCCAATGTAACTTGTGTCATACAACACTGGTGTAACATAGTGCATGTAACAATTACTGCTAAGCTCTTTGGTTGTGGAGTGTGCCCACGTGCACATCAGCCATAGTCACCTTTATCAGATCCCAACCATACTCCATGTACAATAATTATTGGTGTACAGGTTAAATTGCTGCTGCTAAGTGCATATGTATTAATTTCTGTACTTACACTGTAGACCCCAATTGGCCCAACCCTCAACTGGGTAGTTACGTGATGGATGATGTCCGTCCTCACACTGAACAGAATAATGACTGCCTCCACTGCCTCTTTGAGGAGTGGATGAAAGGTGGCCCAAGAATGAGTGACCTGAGCTGCCCCCTCTCGGATAAAGTAAGGAGGAAGATGTTGTTGTGTTCACCATGTGCTTAAAATTGCAGTCACAGCACAACTATAGGAGTATTCATTTAGTGTTCACAACAAGTGATTGGATTCTTGTTCTTGAATTTGCAATACTATATTATGTAAATTTTGTATATTTTATACGACGTCCAATTTGTGTCTTGCACACCCACCATGCACTAATTACTACGGTACTCATACGTGTGTCATCGTCCCAGACATTGTTTCCTACCATGTGGATAGATTTTTGTGTGTGGTTGTTGTGGATGCTTGTTTAATGGAGTACTCGACATGTTAATCTTTGTATTACATTCCTGAAGTATTGACACCCGCTGTGTCAGGTTATGTCTTCTTCCTGTACAGGTGACCATGACTCCTGTACATGTGAGACCAGCCCATCTCCTCCTGTCAAATAAGTGCTGTACAGCCTTCAATGCCATGATCAGGAGGATGGCTATTCTGATCAACACCTTCCTTCGGCAAATGGCGTTGGCGGTCCTTGTTGTATTTTTAAGCCTATCATCTTTACTCCATGAAGAAATGCTTGCTCCTTCAGCTAGAAGAAGAGGTGAGAAGCCAGCTTCATCAGCAGGTATGCATGGTGGATGCTATGGAAAGTCTATTCCCTGTCATTGGTGCAAGTGTAGTATAGTTTGATACAACAGTTCTTCACTGTCACATGCATATAGGTGAGAAAAACGTCTTGTCTCAATGCCGTAAGAAACGAGTATTCAAGTTCATCTTTGTACCCAGTCCATTCACTATCTGCATGGCTGCTGTGAAGAGGTTGGTCCTGATATACAAGCACTATGTGTCACTCAACTCTTTGTACTTGTGTCTGTGTATTGTAAGGCAAGTTTTAAAGATACTAAATGAATAAGAAAATGTCAATTTGTTTCCTGATGCTGTTCATTTTGCAGGTACAAGCGCCGAACAGTGTCCAGGCAACTTAGCGGTCTGCTGGTGAAGTTTCCTTCACTGAAGCTGAAGAGGGGGTTCAAGTGTGGAAGGAGAATACATGGTCATTTATTAGTGTCGTTCACCATCCAGAGGTCCTGTGTGATGCGCATTAGGGTAAGTGAGCTCCACCATACACTGTTCTGCAGCTGTCACAGTGTCATGGGTAACAAATTCCTAATAATATTTCAGCTGACGAAGGTCTATGTGGCCAAAATGTCCTGATGTATTCTATTTGTGCTACATTTATTTGCTTGAGAAGTTCACCCTCTTTATTGCAACACATTCCTCTATCTCTATTGACCTCCTCTCTATCATATGTCAGTGTCTCAAATGGTACGTATTTCCCTTGCTCTCCCCATGCACAGTTCAGACCCCCCAGTTTCTGCCTTGCACTTCTAAGATGTATTGCACACCTAGTCAAGGAAGTGTTGGCTCAAGCAGTGTCTGTTATGCCTTCGATTCTTTTGTGTGGCCTGCTGCTCCAGGCAGGAGATGTGGAGGTCAACCCTGGACCTATCCAAGGTAAGGATAGGTCACTTTTAGTTCAGCAGTTGTGGTTACAGTATAAGTCAATGTGATGTGTAAACAATTGTGCTATAGTGTGAGGTGTTCGTATTATACCTAATGTGGTGCAGGCATATGCATGGACTTGTTAGTATCACTATGTAAACATCATCCAGTGTATGTTGTGGAAAATCATTATTATAGCTGGACTGCCAGTTAGTGCGTCTGCCCTCTTTCCCTTTGTCTAAATACCTTCTCAGGTGGTGGCACATTTCCACTGAGTTCATGGAACAATGATGCATTGGTCTTCTTGAGGAGAGAGCTAAAGCTTAATGTTTTGATGAACACAGGCCTTATAGATAAACTAGAGATAGCAGCTGGTGGTTTTATGAGCCAAAATGAAGCAATGATGGTAAGAGAGTTACCCAACAACAGTGCCCAGGTAGATAGAGTCATTGAGATTCTGCGAAGGAAAAATAATGAAGACTTTCAGAAATTCTGCAAGATGCTGCGTGACAGCAATCAAGTGGTCTGGGCAGATGAGCTGGAGAGGATGGCAGAGCAGTTCATTAGAGGTAAAGGAAATAGCTCTTGTACGAGATGAACATTATGTACCATGTTGTGTTCACATCTCTTATTACATTCAATGCATGCCTTAGTGTTTAATTTCTGTGTACAATGCCTAACTACAATATCTGGGCAACACATTGATGCTAGTTAGGCTGGATGTGATACCACAGTAATTAATTGTTAAAGTAAAATGTGATACTGTCACTTCATTTGTCAATATTGTGGATTGAGAAGATTATTAGGACATTATACATGCCAATTAACGTACGGTTGTTTTAACCTTTAAATGTAGAAATTGCCAATACTGACTGTATACTTGTGAAATCATGCAGTGTATGTTAAGTATTTCTTAATACTGCTCTGTGGCCACTGTACTTTAAAGCTGTCTCTTTAGAAGCCAACCTCCTGGCCCTATAAAGTACAGCGGAACCCTGCTAAATGACCACCTCTATAAACCACCACCTTAGAAATAAGACCGCTTTGGTATAGTCCCAAATCTATGTACGCATGTATTGTTTGATTGCAGAGTTAAGACCACCTCGAAATTAAGACCACTTAGTATGGCCCGGATGGTGGTCTTACTTCAGAGGTTCCACTGTATGTGGCTTGACCTGAAAGTGCACTGTGAGTGAGTTGGCCATTCCCAAGACAGTTTCCGTTTAGTATGAAACAAGTGCAAATGCCTCCCTTCCTATTTTCAACTCTCCAATTTGGGATCAAAGGCTATTTAGCATTGCAGGAGACGATGAATATGGCATTTGAATGTTAATGTTTTGTTCTGTTTCATTCCATTTTTACGGATGATTAGACCATTCTATTATGTATCAGGACTTATAGTCTTATACCCCTTTCACACGGACAGCGTTAATCTGGATTTGATTGCTCATGTGTGAACGCAGCTAATCCAGCTTCAATCTAGACTCCACCCATTTTATTCAAGATTAATGGTCTGTGCGAAAGGGGTTTTCTGTCTCTTTTTGCATAAACTATGCTGTGTAAATGCATTTTGCAATATGCCTCACCTTTGCAGAAACACTTGTGGAATATGTCAAGTTTTGTTCACATAAACAAAATCATCACCAATGGTGTGAATTCCCTGTTGCAGCTATGTACACAAAGTCATGTGATGTGTGTGCGATCTGAGTGGATCTCAGATTATGTCGTATCTGGCAGCTACACATGTAGTGTAGTACTGAAACAATATACGACATGGTTTTGATTGAATCATTCGAGCAAAATAAAAAATAGCATGATGTACTGTATTGCCATCAGCCATTTTCGGACAAGTCATAAGGATGTAACGAGACCTGGCCCCTGACGGAGGTTTTGCAGTGAGTATTAGCAGAAGAACATCCTGGCTTTCAGTGTAGAGGTGCTTCAATAGCTCGTTTTTGCCTGCTAAGGAAATGATTTAAGTTTACCAGTCATGCATGCACTGTTTGTTGGCGACTCCTGCAAGGAATTACAAGGCACAAAGTTGCAGAAAGGAGACAAAAATTAGAAAAATTGGCAACAGGCATTCCACATTGTTTACACAGGAAATGTCCCACTGTAAACCTGAATGTCCTAGGCCGGATAACTGCCTGAGCTACTGCATGAAGTTGAATAAAGAGGAACCACATCATCCAGCTACATATTCATGTATTTCAGCCCAATTATTCCATGATTGTTCATGTGGACAGTTTGCATTTAGTCTTGTCACATATACACAGCCACTTCTGACCACACTTTTTGATTAATGGCAGCCAAAGATGAGCTGAAACGAGAATTGTCAAATGACTCACCTAAACATCTACCTACTTGATGCTGTCGGCAGATGACCTAATCTGTTCAAGTATTACAGTTACCACATGCCATGCAAAGTTTTGAGGCTAGTTGTGACTTGCACTGATCATGATAATATTTGCAGTAACTACTGAATGTTTGTAATTTGTAGTGTCAGTACTTGTTGACATACTTAAGCTTGCATGTCTCTTTTTACCATTGATTTCTTCAGATAAAGAGGGAATGGGTGGAAGAGAAAGAGAGCAGGTAGACTCCATTTCCAGCTGCCTTGTGGAATCCTATATGAACATGAAGGTAGTCGAGGATGAGTGGCTCCCTGCCGATCAGGCTTTACCATTCGTTAACTTAGCCCTTGCTCGTTTCCACTTAAGTGCTCAGCATGCCCAGGAGATGTTTGTCAAAGCCGTGAAGGAAGGTGTCGATAATGTGTACACCTACCAGACTGGTAAGGTAGAGTGTGAGGCCATCCCAGGATTAGTGAAGAAGCATAAACTTGTAATCATTAGTGGTGCTCCTGGCGTAGGTAAAAGTACATTGGCTCGGAAAACTTGCCAAGACATCTGTAAACCCCCTGGTTGCCAGGGTTACAGCTCCGTAATCTTTGTTGAATTGAGAGACTTGCTCCACTTTAAGAAAGACTTCAAATTAGTGGACATTTTGCTGCTGTTCCAAGGAATAATGACACATGATAATTCACTTGAGAAATTGTCTGAGGCAATTTATAGCTACCTAGGAAGAGGTGTGCTCTTCATCCTGGATGGATTTGATGAACTGCCTCCTCACCTTCGACAGTCTGACTTCCTTGTGAATCTTCTATTACACAATCGTAATTCGCTTCTACAACACTGTGATGTTATTCTAACATCTCGCTCCATTGTAACAAGTGAGATCTACCATCAAACGTGGAATTCTCGTAGCCAAGTTAGTCTAGTTAATATTGAGGTGCTTGGTTTCACTCAGGACCAGTTCATGATTTATGCAAAGCAATATTTCACTGATCAAGGGCGACCAGACCTGTTTGACATATTTGTCAGGAAGATAGGTGCCGTCCCACAGATTAGAGGTCTCTGTTCAATCCCTGTTGTTCTGTCCATCATTTGTCAAGTGTTTCTATTTAGAGAGGACCTTCCACCAACACTGACACTAATCTACAATGACTACCTCTGTGTGAATGTCCTCAAGTACAGTGAAGACGTGCCTAAACTGGATTCCATCCTGGATCTTCCAAAAGACCATGATATTTATAAACTTGGGGAAATTGCTTATAATTGTATTCAGAGCCAAAAAATAGTCTTTGACTCAGACGATCTCCAGGGTCTTGGTGAGCGCTTCTCAGACCGTAAGAGAGGGTGTGGTGTTTTAACAGCTAGGCCTATTCGATGTGACCCAAAGTCCAGGAAAGGGGCCACTGAAAGCTTCTTCTTCATTCACTTGACTGTACAGGAATTTCTAGCGGCTGTTTATGTGTCACTCCTGACAGCAGACAGGCAATGTGATATCTGGTCCAGGTATCTTGGTAAGCCCCACATGGCACAGGTGTGGCGCTTTTATTGTGGGTTGACTAAATTGCAGCACTTTGACTGCCTTCAAAAAAGGATAAACTCTTATCCCATAGACTTTCGGATGCAGTGCCTTTATGAGACACAAGACATTTTACTGGTTCGCCGCCAAATGCCACATATTGTTGGAGAAGAGGTGAAAGTTGAGCCGAAGACTGCTTATGACTCCACAGCATATGGCTACTGCCTCTCTGTGCTCCCCTCATTGAAATGCCTCGCCATTAAGAAGAGTGCAGGTTCTGCAGAAATCCATCGCTTGCTGGAGCCAGTCTATGCCAGTGGAACACTGCAGGCATTATACCCGACAGATGGGGGTGAGGTGTAGTTTCACCAGACCTTTGTGCTTTGCTGCATATATCATAAACTATTTAAACTGGCATAGTTGTACAAAGCACTGTCTCACTAATGTGTATTACATGTGTATGTATGCAAATATACTATGTGTATGGCAGAGTTGAGAGGGTGGTGAATCCTTCGTTAGTTCATTCACAGAGTACTGTATTTCCTGAGCATTTCTCTGTCATACATGGGCCAACCATTCCTTTTTCAGAGATAGAGATCTAATTTTGTAAACATATACCTTGTACATAACTACTGCCATATATGCAGCATGTGAACTACACATGGTGGGAAACAGAGGGGGAAAGTGAAATGACTAGCATTTCCCTGCATGACAGTTGTGCTGTATGTTGCTTCATGCACTTTACACAACTCAGTGTATTGAACAAACCACATGTTGTGCTGTGCTGTGTTTCAGGCACTGACTGGAAAGAACTAGAATTTGCCTTGGACAGACTAGTATCACTGGAGAAGGAAGCTTCTAAAGTTGACAGTCAGAAAGGTATCCACAATGTGTTCCAATCTGTGTCACTGTATGTGTTTAGGGTGTTTGGGATGTATGAATTCGCGGGGGGGGAGGGGGGTTGGGGGGAGTCATGCAATAGCAGAAGCAGAGGAATGGGTCTGGCCGTGCGAGACTGTCTTCAGCTGAGAGCTTGTGAGGTGCCCATATGAGTGGTGATCTGCAAGTTTTAATGAGATTGTCAGTGCTGTGTTTTACAGAAACATGCATAATTATAGATTTACAGATGGTGTTGGTGTTTAGAGCTCTTTGACTGCATGAGTTTCTCTGCTCTGACACTGTATGCCACCTAGCCACTGTTGTGGTGTGGTGTTGAACAATGAATGTTATTATGAGCTGTAGAACATGACTGCTGTGTTTAGAGTTTACTGAGTACATGACATGTTGCCATCTTTACCTTTCACAGCTAGTGCCTTCAAAGGACACTTCGGCAAGGTGCACTTGGAGAAAACTCCTCTCAGTACAGTAGTGAAGTTGCTGTGTCTACAACATGTGACAGAGGTTGAGTGTAGGGGCATACGAGGATGTGAGGTAAGCATCAGTGTGAGATGTAATGATGATTCATGCACACAAATTTCAACCAAAATGCACATTAGTCTCACATAGCCGACCACTTTCTCACCTCCATTCTTAATTTATGACATCATCCATCATGAAGAAAGAGTCTGGCGAACAGCTTATATTGTTTTTGTACAGTGTGCGACCCCAAATACTCACTTTCGTTAATTGAAATGTGTATAAACAATCATTCCACATACAGTACTTGACATGTGTGCACACCTTAGAATGAAATGGCATAGTTCTGGTCGCACTTGCTAGGACAGCAGCACTGCCCCAGCTACAGGTATCCTGCGCTACTGCGTGTTTCAAATGCGTTAACGACAGAAATGCATACTTTGTACCTGTGAGCCCATGCATTTGTCCACTAACTGCATTGTGCGTCTTTCGTAGCGCTTCATCTGGTATAATCTTCCCTACCAATGGGATGCAGACTCCTTACGCATGTCAATAATCTCCAGTTTATGGTCCCAAGTAATCTTCATCTCTTTCCCAGTTCCACTATGTCAATCACTATGAATAATGCTATTTCAATGGTAACTGGGTTAACAAAACTGGTATAGGATGTTCACCTGACCCTATTCCTGCTGACTGATGACGTCGACATCAGCATATAAAAAAGATACAAGAATAGCAGTCAGCTATGCAAGACTAACTGCACATGTCACCTTACATTCTGGGGTAGTCTGTAGCAAATGTGCACAGATATATATATATACCTATACCATTACCATGGAAACAGTGTTCGCAGGCTTGGAACTCTCATTATAGTAAGTGATTTCCTCGGTACCAGAATGTGCGCTCATATGTACTACACATTTATGTAATGTATTCCTCAGCCTTCAACCTTTGGGAAATACCCCCTGATACTGTACATCCCCCTCAAGTGTGGTATATTAACTACATGACAGCTTAGATAATGTCCACTGATAGCAAATGGTAGTGACAGGTGTCAAATGGTGTTTGTCCCCATCCCACTACATGATGGACCATGTTGATGTCTTATTCTACAGACAATGGACCCTGAGGTCCTGATGGAGATGGAAAGATCACTCTCAGGAAACAAGACCACAAACATGCTGACACTGAGTGAGGGTGTTTGTGTGACTCTACCTAAGGAGTTCTGTCATCACCTTCTACTTGGAATCAGAAGAAACAAATCATTATCTAAAGTGCACCTGACCTTTAGTCCAAAGTCCTGGTATTTTCCTGTTGATGGTACGTAGGTTGGTTTATGTCAGTCACATATATTGTGTGACTCAGTTGGATGTAGTGTATAGTGTGTAACAAGCAATAGTGAGGTAATCTATTTGAAGTTAAGTGTGTATACCTAGCTATATAGGTATTGTATTTACGTGTTAAACTCTATAAAAAAGTACTGTGTACACCTGTTTCCCTACCCAGTGCCTACAGGTGATCAAGGGAGTGTACAGTTTCTTAATCTGATGAATGTTCCAGTTGATGTCCTTGCAAAGTTGTTGTCTTTCAGTATGGAAATGAAAGAACTGGAGTGTCATTCCATCCATCCTCCACGAGAGGTACAGTGTGTGCACATGTACAGTGTGGCTTCGAATGCACTAGTCTTTTGTACCAATCACTAGTCATAGGAGTAGCGCATGGTCCGCATCAATATTCTCAGAAACAAAATTTCTAAATATCAAAGCTAAATCATTTCTAACAGACTATCAGACGGGGGGGCACTAACCAAAGGTTACCCAATGTTCTTTATCCTGATTGGTGTTTGTACGGGGAGCAGATAGCTGAGTTTCACTCTGAGTTGAGAAAGTGTTTGAGCAAAGTAGCACAAACACTTTCTGCGCTAAGCAGCGGCCATCTTACTATGATGTTTGCATGTAATTATAATGGGACATCACATCCTATTGATAATTAGAGCACCTTACAGTGAAAGCATGCCCTGTTGGTCTATTGTGATATCCCCTAGTGTGAAGCATTGTATGCCAAACAATCAAGATATTATAATGTAATAGGTGTTGCTACGTAGTGGAAGTATGATTATTGCAAGATCTTGGCATGATAATAATGATCTGTCACCAATGTAATATTATTTGCCACATGCAAGATGGCCATTTTTATGTTTGCAGTGACAAAGGCTATACATCTCAATTTGCTGATCACATGTGAATGGGACATTTATAGTTCCAGAATTGCCTCAGAATTGCTCTTGGAGCATCTAGATTTCAAAACTTTCCTGGGGGCATGCCCCCAGACCTCCCTAGGAGGTTTAGCACGCTATTAATGGCCAGACCAGTTTCAATCCTACTGCTAACCCCCTGCTATTTGATAGTGTTTGATTATGGATGTTATATATAACATACCAACTTGTCTAGGAATGACTGTTCTGTTGTTTTGTATTGTATTGTGGCATGTGTAAGGTCACCTCACGTTTTGGGGGTAGTTCAGTAGCAGATGTGCACAGATTTGTAATTGTACGGTTACCATGGAAACAGTGTTTCTAAGCCTGAAACACTCATATTAGTACACAATTTCCATGGTAACCTAAACTACACGCATACGTACTACACATTCATGCTATGAATTCCTCGGCCTTGGAAATACCCCTAATACATCCCCCTCAAGCGTGGTATACTGACTACATGACAGCTTAGATATTGTCGATGGATAGCAAGAGTAGTGACAGTGTCAAATGGTGTTTGTTCCCATCCCACTGCATGATTCTATAGGTAAAGGCCCATGTGGTCCTAATGGAGGTAGAAAGGTCACTCTCAGGAAACAAGACCATGAACAAGCTGACACTGAGTAATCATGATGTGACTCTACCAAAACAGTTCTGTCGTCACCTTCTCCTTGGAATCAGAAGAAACAAATCATTGTCTGAAGTGTACCTGAACTTGGATCCACAGTCCTGGTATTGTCCTAATGATGGTAGGTTGGTTTTTGCCAGTCACATATTTTGTGACTCAGTTAGATGTAGCGTATAGTGTGTAACAAGCAGTAGTGAAGGCACGTCTATGTGAAGTTAAGTATGTATACTTAGGTATTGTATTTACATGCTCAACGCTGCACCTGTTTTCCTACCCAGTGCCTGCAGGTGATCAAGGGAGTGTACAACATCTTACCCTGAGAGGTATTCCAGTGGCAGTCTTCATAAAGTTGCTGTCCTTCTGTAGTGAAGTGAAAGAACTGAAGTGTCAGTCCATCCACCCCCCACAAAAGGTACAATGTTTGCTCATGTACAGTGTGGTTTGGGATGCACTAGTCTTTCGCATGTGGAACATGGCATATGTAAACAATGTAGTTTATCTTAGCGTGAACCGTGCGGTTTTATCACATTCTTCGACATTACCGTGGTTACGCATGTGATGGTGTGTAATGTGTGCTTGATTTGCAAGACAAATTGTACAACAACGCTGGAACCGTCGCGCAAATCTGCTTCAATCATGAAACCAATCGTTCCTGTTGGCAGCTAGACATTAGTGCGCTGATTTAAAATGGTTACGCAGTCGTTTCCCAAAGCTCCACTCCAAGAAATACAACATTTTAAGAGGGAGTCACAGAAAGTCACGTGACAATGGCTGCCCGTAAAGCTGGCAATGTGTCATCTCAGCAACTCTTTGGGTAGCAAGTGAGCTTGTGGCAGTGACACATGGTGAAGGTCTTTTTTGAAAGGCAAGAAAAAGATCTAACTTTTCCTTGTGAGCGCTTACAATCAGATGCTCCTGTGAAGAGTTATAAAGTGCACGTTTTGGGGGTGGGAGAGAAGTTACATTTATCTATGTAACTTTGCAGCGAACTTAGTTAGGAAAAATGCTGACATGGAAGAGTTAGAGTGATTGATTGCATATTGGCCCATCCCTCTGTTTCTAATTCGGCCTCTTGCTCACTTGCCACAGCGACGATTTGTGCTATTTTACTATAGTCACTAACTGCACTATATCTCGAAATAGAGAACGATTATTCACTATTTGTAAGTTCACATTTTTAGCACAAGGGTAGGGATTCAGATTGATGCCAAGTTTTCACAGTTCAGGCCCAATCTGGCAGAGAAAGGGAAGGGAATTCGGAAGGTCAAAATTGGCCACACAGAAGCCACAATGTTTACTTATGCCATGTCCCACATGCGTTTCGTACCAATTGCCATTTGACAGTGTTCTCATTATGACATTATACAGACCTCTTTGAATTGCTTGTCCACACCAGTACCAGTATCCAGGAAGCACTTGCGCAGTATTATACGGATTCATACACATACCTACAGTATAATTGCAAATCTAGTGTTGACATAGGTTGCGAGCTAGAGATTTTATGCAGCAATACTGCTCGTGTTAATGTATAATACCATGATTTCAACTCCGGTACCCGGTAACCGGTGTGGACAGGTAACTGAAAAGGTCTGTAACATAGCAACTTGTCCGGGAATTATTGTATTGTGGCATGTATATGTGTAATTAAGGTCACCTCACAATTAAGGAGTAGTTCAGTAGCAGGTGTGTACACATATGTAACAGCTTAGGTAATGGTCACTGATAGTAGACAGTTTACCCATGCACATTTACAGTCATCTTAGGCGTGAATGAGTTGCAGCACCATAGGGATCTTGCATGAGATATAATTGCAGCAGAGTCTCCTCGGGAGACACTCACTCCTACAATACTGTGTACGTATTATCAAGCGAAAGTAATACGCTTGTTCATTGGATTCACATCTGCATGCTGCCCGTTTTTGCACCTTCCTATTTGCTGGTGATCATGGCTGCCAGGGTGCTGGTGGTGATAGCTTATATATGTCATTTCCTATTTGCTGGTGATCATAGCTAGCTGTCAGGGTGCTGGTGGTGATAGCTTATATATATCATTTGTGCTCTTTTGCATGTGTTGTGTGTATGTCTGTTGTTTGTTATGTGTTGTGTGTACCCTGCATGTTTCTGTATCAGAGGGTGTTGTGTGACCAGGAGGGCATGCATGTTTCCACCCTTGTCAGTTGAGGTAGACATGACCTAGTTGTCAGTGAGTCAGCTACTTTTGGTAGTACTTGGTACAGCAAAATATTGTGTTGATGATGACCTTAATGACTTAGCACATTGTGTTGTTGTGTCTGTAGCATGTTTTTGACCAGAGTTACTTCTTCCCGCAGCGTGGAGTGACAGCAAGAGAACTGAATAAAATGGAACAGGCTCTGGCTGGGATGAGTAAACTGGAGAAGGTGGTGCTGAGAGTGTATAAAAATGTATGTTTGAGGTGGCATTACACTTGAGTGACTAATTGCCAAGTGCTTAGTGCACAAAGCATGTGATTGTGATGTGTGTCCGAGTGCCAGCTAGTGTTTGCATGTGTATGTAAGTATAATTTGGCACTACTTCTGTCCCACTCCTTTGTGGGGTGAACCAAGCTCCTCCCACATGCCATGGTGAACAAGGAAGTTCCACCATCTGACTGATCCATCAACCAAATGACCACTGATTGTGTGTGTGTGTGTGTGTGTGTGTGTGTGTGTGTGTGTGTGTGTGTGTGTGTGTGTGTGTGTGCGTGTGCATGTGTGTGTGTGTGTGCGTGTGCATGTGTGTGTGTGTGTGTGAGGATAAGAGTTGGAAGAGGATCCCAGAAGTGATAAGTGAAAGGAATGAAGAGAGGGGCAGAAGAAGGCATTATGCATAACATACACTGGTACATACACAGTAGAGGGTTAGTTTAGTGTATGCATTTATATATTTTGTATTAATATGCTTTATGTTTTGTGTCCATTCACATTGGACTTACATTGCTCCTCCCT
Organism: Ianthella basta; assembly: GCA_964019415.1. Taxonomy (NCBI): domain Eukaryota; kingdom Metazoa; phylum Porifera; class Demospongiae; order Verongiida; family Ianthellidae; genus Ianthella; species Ianthella basta. The sequence goes on from OZ025878.1 coordinate 3,680,705, forward strand.
TGATTGTTAGATGTCAGATTCACTGATGGTGAGATTTGGAATGTCAGTATTGAAAGGTCTCTCAAAACAACACAGCATAGCTGAGCTTGTACTGTGTGACTTGGATGGGAGAGAACACCTACTCCAGAACATTCTAAGAAGACTACCACCTGTTGAGAGGGACATGTTCACAACTGAGAGGTACACTAAAGAGAATGGTAGCACCATCCCCTGCATCCGCCTCTCTCCATCAAGTGAGTACTGACAGTATTGTTGTCTGAATGGTACGCAGTATTGTTTTGGTACACACACCCTTCACTGTACACTTGTACTGTAGGCACACCACAATACACTATGGTGGTGTTTGTTCACTCCAGTCCTGCCCCTAGTGTGGCTTTACTAGCTGGAGTCCACTATGGGTTGGTGTGTACCTATGTACCATCCTGGTGTATGTCTGTACTCCAGCTTGTAGGTTATGGCAGTTCTGTTTACATACGGCAAATCATAACATATAGGTGTGAATTCCTCTGTTACCATGGCTACGCGCGCAATGTCGTGATGTGCGCATGATCTGCAATTATTTTAGGAAAGAAATTGTTCTAGAGCGTTGTATCTGGCATCTAGGTATGTACCGAAGGATGAAAACAAGCCTTGCCGAGCAGACTTGATCTAATCGTTCAAGCGAAAATGTAAAACCGCACAATGTGCTATAATGCCGTCAGCCATTTTTAGAAATATTACAAGGACGTCACGAGACATTGCCCCTGAAGGCGAGCTGTTACAATTGTTCGCAAAAAGATCTTTCTGGCTATCGGTATTGCTAGGTAGAGGCACGTTGATGGCTCGTTTCGCATGGTAAGGAAATTATCTAACTTTTCCATGCATGCATTGTTCGTTCTCACTTCCTGTGAGGAGTTACAAGGCGCAGAGGTTGGCCAGAGTAACTTTGGATAGGATTAATTTAACAACAATGCATGCATGCAAAAGTTAGATCGCATGTGTGTGAACAGATTAATGTTCTTTTAGTTCCGTTTAGTCGTTCCTCCAATAGCCAGAAAGATATTTCCCAGTAATTTGATGGCTTTGTTAGCAGCAACATTGCTCAGAGGGGCAATGCGCCATCAGCACATACCATATGTAGATGTAGAGAGCTGAAGTTGTTCATTCTTCTGGTACTCACCTGACGTCGATTGAACAAAGCTTGCAGGAGATATAAGCAATTATACGGAGGTAAAAAAATTGGCCACAAACACGCCCCATTGTTTACATAGTGCCATAACCCACATGCACCTCTACCCTCCCAAGACTTATAGTGCAAGGGGTCCTTAGTGTACCATTGCTCATTTACTTCCCTTTTGCTACATCACCTCCATGTCCATAGGACACTCACATGTACAGTAGGAGCCACATCTTCAAAAGTAGGAATTTACAACAATTGGCTGATTATGCAGCAACTCAATATGCCAAACTCATCACTTTTATATACGTGCACGTATGTATAAAAGCAATTCCATCACCATTGCCCATGGAATCACACACACACACACACACACACACACACACACACACACACACACACACACACACACACACACACACACACACACACACACACACACACACGCACGCACACGCACACACATGCACACACACGCACACACACCTTCACCTCTCCAGTGATGATGTTAACAGTTCTCTCTCTCCATCAAGTGAGCACTTGGTGTAACACAGTAATGTGTTGGTGGTTTGGTGTAGACATGTAGTGTCCATGTACACCTAAGGGGGAGCCATTATGTGTGTGATGTGTTCATACACAACATGTAATGCTTCATCTAGTGCACACTGTAATAATGCGTGGACTGTCTCACAATTGCAGACACCAATTCACACATGCAAACACACACACGTAGCATTGGAGCAGCACTGTTTGCACTGTGCATGTAAAAGTATTGTCTGTGGTATAGGTTGATGAATAACATCCAAATCCTCTCTCCATCTCTAAAGGACAAGCCGCTCCACTCCTGCCTTCATCTCTGAAAGAAAACACACCTCTAATGGAAAAGCAGCCTCTGAAGGAAAAGCCGCTCCACTCCCTACCTCCACCTCTGAAGGAAAAGCTACCTCTGAAGGTAAAACATCCAAATCCTCTCTCCATCTCTGAAGGACAAGCCGCTCCACTCCTGCCTCCATCTCTGAAAGAAAACATACCTCTAATGGAAAAGCAACCTCTGAAGGAAAAGCCGCTCCACCCCCTACCTCCACCTCTGAAGGAAAAGCTACCACTTCCCCCCCTACCTCCGCCTCTAAAGGAAAAGCCACCTCTGAAGGAAAAATCACCTCTGAAGGAAAAGCCACTTCACCCGCTACCTCCACCTCTAAAGGAAAAGCCACCTCTGAAGGAAAAGCCACCTCTGAAGGAAAAACCACCTCTGAAGAAAAAGCCACTTCACCCCCTACTTTCACCTCTAAGGGAAAAGCCACCTCTGAATGAAAAACCACCTCTGAACGAAAAACCACCTCTGAAGGAAAAACCACCTCTGAAAGAAAAGCCACTTCACCCCCTACCTCCACCTCTAAAGGAAAAGCCACCTCTGAAGGAAAAACCACTTCACCCCCTACCTCCACCTCTAAAGGAAAAGCCACCTCTGAAGGAAAAGCCACCTCTGAAGGAAAAACCACCTCTGAAGGGAAAACCGCCTCTGAAGGAAAAGCCACCTCTGAAGGAAAAACCACCTCTGAAGGGAAAACCACCTCTGAAGGAAAAGCCACCTCTGAAGGAAAAGCCACTTCACCCCCTACCTCCACCTCTAAAGGAAAAGCCACCTCTGAAGGAAAAACCACTTCACCCCCTACCTCCACCTCTAAAGGAAAAGCCACCTCTGAATGAAAAACCACCTCTGAAGGAAAAACCACCTCTGAAGGGAAAACCGCCTCTGAAGGAAAAGCCACCTCTGAAGGAAAAACCACCTCTGAAGGGAAAACCACCTCTGAAGGAAAAGCCACCTCTGAAGGAAAAGCCACTTCACCCCCTACCTCCACCTCTAAAGGAAAAGCCACCTCTGAAGAAAAAACCACCTCTGAAGGTAAAATCACCTCTGAAGGAAAAGCCACTTCACCCCCTACCTCCACCTCTAAAGGAAAAGCCACCTCTGAAGGAAAAACCACTTCACCCCCCACCTCCACCTCTAAAGGAAAAGCCACCTCCGAAGGAAAAGCCACCTCTGAAGGAAAAACCAACTCTGAAGGAAAAGCCACTTCATCCCCTACCTCCACCTCTGAAGGAAAAACCACCTCTGAAGGAAAAACCACTTCACCCCCTACCTCCACCTCTAAAGGAAAAACCACCTCTAAATGAAAAACCACCTCTGAAGGAAAAGCCACTTCACCCCCTACCTCCACCTCTAAAGGAAAAACCACCTCTAAATGAAAACCCACCTCTGAAGGAAAAGCCACTTCACCCCCTACCTCCACCTCTAAAGGAAAAACCACCTCTAAATGAAAAACCACCTCTGAAGGAAAAACCACCACTGAAGGCAAAGCCACCTCTGAAGGAAAAGCCGCCTCTGAAGGAAAAACCACCTCTAAAGGAAAAGCCACCTCTGAAGGAAAAGCCACTTCACCCCCTACCTCCACCTCTAAAGAAAAGCCACCTCTGAAGAAAAAGCCACCTCTGAAGGAAACGCCACCTCTAAAGGAAAAAATACCTCTGAAGGAAAAGCCACCTCTGAAGGAAAAACCGCTTCATCCCCTACCTCCACCTCCGAAGGAAAAACCACCTCTGAAGGAAAAGCCATTTCACCTACACCTCTGCAGTGATGATGTTAACAGCTCTCCCCTCTCTTCATCAAGTGAGCACTTGGTGTAACACAGTAGTGTGCTGGAAGTTTGGGGTAGATATGTGGTGTTCTAGTCTCGTTCCCAGCCCACCACTTCTGCTAGCAAAATGGCCACAGAAAAGGTGGTCTGGTATCTTTGGGCCCATTCCTTGGCTCGCCTCGACGTATCTCGAATACTTTTGGCAAATCAGATCGCCGCTTGATCACGTGCTTACGAAACCACGCGTGTGCCTCGTACATGAAGATATGGAAGATGACTCTCAAACGTTCTTTTATGGATCCTGGATATGCCACAGAACTGGATCCCAATCATGGACTATCCATAATCCGAGAAAGAACGCTTACACTTTGAGACTCCTCCCTATTCAGCTTCACGTACGAGTTTCTGCGTGGTTTTCAGCAGACACGTGACCAAGCAGCGATCTGATTGGCCAGAATTATTTGGGATGGCGAGAACCAAGGAATCGGCCCAAAGATACCAGACCACCTTTTCCGTGACCATTTTGTTAGCGGAAGTGGTGGGCTGGGAACGAGACTAGTGGTGTTCACGGAAACATAGGGGGAGCCATTTTGTATCACGTGTTCATGTAATGTCTCATCTAGTGCACATTGCAATATGTGGACTGTATTACCATTACAATGACCATGGACTCACGCATGTGAGTTATGGCTATGTAAACAATGCGGCTGCTGCGGGCGGCCGATTTTGACCTTCGCATTTTGGCTTGGTTCTCATGCTTGCTCAGTTGGATTAGAACGAGACCAAATGAAAGACAAAGAGCCCCTCTATCAAACTGTGGACGATTCGTGTTAACAATCCCTTCCGTCATCGACATATACGGGCGAACACAAAGTGATCATAAAAGCAGTAAAAGCCCGTGTGGTAATCGGGGGAAAGTCGCAGCCAGCAGAAAACGGTTTCATCCAATGCCCATTAGCACTATCTAACTTTTCCATGTGGCATAAGTTGTTAAACCATTCCGCTATGGAGTTATCATAAGAAAACTTCGACTAATAGTTGGTGCCAAAAATATCAGCTCACATAACTCCAGCTAGGATCAATTGGTAGCATTATGCCACATGGAAAGGCCAAATAATTTGCTTGGCTAATCTTTTCAATGTTGAACTCGACGAGAAAGCGTCGCAACGATTACCACACGACGATTTCCTGACTGCACTGGCCGAAAACCCTCCATACTCGTGATAACACGTGATATCCCCGTGACATTTCCAGAAAATGTCCGACGATGCTGTGATCGTCGTGCTATTCGGCTGTTATACTAAAACGATTTTGATCAGAAGTGCAAGGTAAGGCTGTCGCCGTCTTTGAGCATGTATCTAGCTGCAAGATACCCCATTTTGAACCAATTTCGGCCTCAGGCGCCTAGCAGATCACGCGCATGTCACGTGCCAACGCTCGCATTACCATGGCAACACAGGAATTCACACCTTCTTGTGTCATAATACCTTATGTAAACAAAACTGGCATAACACACATGCGCACACATGCATGTACTCATGCTCACACTTACACATGCACAGTCATAGTCATATCAGTAGTGCATATAAGTGCATTTATTGTTGGTTGCCATGGCAACGCCAAAAACATCAAAGGAAATGACTGGAGTATATATCGTATATACCCCAGCTAGTCGGGTTATAAATTTACCAGGAACTCTGGGCTCTTATTTTCAGCCAATCCGCTTCATGTCCAAAGTTTACTCTATTTTAAAATTGTTGTTCACTTTTCACATCTTTTGCATCAAGCAGCTGCTGTCCTCATTGCATGCATCACTTTCTCGCAGCATGTGCATCTGTCACCTTGTCATGTCATGGCAGTGTATGCTCATGACATCCCATGATTGAGCATGATTTGCTTGTGTGCATGCTATGTTCATGCAAGAAAGGAATGGTGGATGTAAAATCATTAAGCAAGAAATGCCAGGAAGTGGCCATTTCTCTACTGAATACAACATGTTTCCGCTGCTGCACAGTAATGCAACAATCTAAAGCGTTTCTAGCAAGACATTCTCTACAACACTTACAGTGGCAGCCTCATCTCCATTCTGCAGCTACAGCGAACTCAGATGATGTTTTCCGCAAGTAATCCATACTTGGTAAAGTTTGGCGTACGTAACTACTTACTGCGAACCTGTATCCCGTTGTGTAATATCTTCAGAGACCCAAGACGTCGGAATGACGGTTGCTGTGTTGAAACGTCCTTCGCATAGGCCTCATTGCAGTTGAAGTAGGTACGTAGTTTATACTAGTTCCTCCGGCCGTGGCGACATCAAGAGCAGCGCTTCTACAAAAGAATCCTTCCGAGTTCGTGCGCATTCCTTCTGACCCCCTACGCACTTGGCAACAAAACGTTCAAGGGTTCAGCGCATTGGCTACGTTCTTCTTAACTTTTGAAAAACAATAAGCCAATTATAGTATGCTAAGCTGACCTATATGCTTTTTATTTCATGAGGCACAAGGGCGCGAAGTAGGCCGGCTTAGCGTACTATAATTCCAACATATTCTGTGTACAGTGTGTACCGTTCAGAAAAAGACCACCAGTGCAAGTTACAGTGGCCCCTGGCCAGCACATGCATGCACACGATTCGCACCATCACATGTGCCAGAAAGTGAATGCGCTCAATGGCTGAAGAAAAAGACCACCAGCGCAAGTTACAGCCGGTCAGAACCTGCACCGCTGCCATTGGAGTGCACACTGCAGCAAGCAAATGTAAGCTTGCATAAGGGCATGCCATTGAATTGAGAGTGCATGGGAAGAAATTCTCTCATACTACTCATTGCAACTTCCACTGTGGTGGTGGTGTTGGTGGTTGTATTTATCTATTGGTGGTATAGTACCTGGATATTGTGGCTGGATAGTTGTGAGCAAGTGTACATGTGGGTGCTGCTCTGCTTCAGCATAGCGGCAAATGCTTGCAAATTGGTGTCAATATGTGATTGTTCAAAACATCACCTCCATTTTGTGACCAATTAAGCAATCCTGCAAATGACATGAGCAAATGGGCCATCTAGCTAGGTCCACTTAGTATCACAACTTAGCAGGGCCAGGTTGGTGGGATATGCAATGAACCTCTCTTTTCTCGACCGTTTTGCAACTAATTAAGAAATCCTGCTAATGACATGAACAGTTGGATTATCTGGCTAGGTCCACCAAGTATCATGACTGAGCGGGCCTGGCTGGTTGAATAAATCTTACACATCACATATGTCAGCCATTTTGAGACTAATTAAGAAATCCTGCTAATAACATAGGAAGGTGGACCACTTGAACATGTCCACCAAGTTTCGCGTCTCAACAAGCTCAGTTGCATTAATATACAAGATACCACTATGCATCAATATAAATGTGCCATACATTAAGTGTTCTCCAGTGTGCATTTATATTGGCATTTTGCAGGCTGAAGAATGAAGACTTAATTAAAAATTCTGTCTCTTAAAAGTCTTAAAATCTCCCATACTTCAAAGCCATACCTAGCACATGCTCATGAGGGCCGCCAACCTCCCCTGGGAGTTATTTATTTATTTATATTATTTACCTTTAGTGGTGTATATTGATATTGTAGAGGCTCATAGTTGCGTTGATAGTACGATGATACGAGATTCTTGAGCAAGACACAACTGATAATGATAAATCAATCAACTGCAGGACGTTTCGACCCGAAGGTCTTTGTCAACTTGATCCTGTACGCAGTTGACAAAGACCTTCGGGTCGAAATGTCCTGCAGTTGATTGATTTATCATTATCAGTTGTGTCTTGCTCAAGAATCTCGTATCATGGTGTATAGTGTAACTTGCACTGTATTCACGAGGCACAAGGGCGTGAAGTAGGCCGGCTTAGCGTACTATAATTTCAACATATTCTGTGTACAGTGTGTACCATTCACTGATTCTCTTTCCTTCCTCCCAACTTCCTTTCCTGTACCAGGGAGGACTTCACAGCTTTCATCTCAGGACATTGCTCAGCTAGAGGTATTCCCTGATCATGACCCATTTCTTTTGGGACAACACCAAGGTATTGTATTTTGTGCATGGCACTAGTACTGTGTGTGTGTGGGGTGTGGGGGGATGGGTGGGTGGGTGTGGGTGTGGTTGTGGGTGTGGGTGGGTGTGCACATAACTATATGCGGAGTGTTTTTGTGTGTGTGAATTCTGTGTGTGTGCACATAGTCATTGTCATAGCAGAAATGTTTGAATGGCTCATAGATTAAATGTGGGGGTGTGCTGCACTCAGCACTTGTGTGTACCGTACGTGTTGTGTATTGCCTGGTGTATGTTGCCAGTTGTCATGGTGCTTATGTTGTGTATCTACATATCCTCCTAACTGACATGCTTGCTGATTCCTCCTCTAACAGAACGAACTCTCATTGCCCACCAACCACTTGAAGTGGGAACAGCTGCAGGTCATCCCCCACCACCCCATCAACAGCAGCGTCCAGGTGTGTTCAGGTGTACATTGGACTCCATCTTATATGCCAATTACTTTCACATTTGAGACTGCCCTAGCTAGTCTTACACAACTACCCATCACCACCTACATCACCTCTCTGTGTGTTGTTCTCTTTACCTGTCCATAGATAAACGACGTCGACGCTGCACTTTATTGTAGCAGAGAGTATGGGAGTGGTGAGCACACTTAGATAGGGGAGAAGAGCTAACAATGACTGTAGTTGTAGCCACTTTCAGTTAATCAGAATTTATACATAACATTTTAGTCATGAATACAATCTTATATAGTTTTCTTATTATTAATTGTATTTGTTCAATTATATGTGCATGTGTACAGCTTTTCTCTAACATAAATACACTTTAGATCAGTACATATTCTAATGAAAGTGCTAACAATAATCATTTTGTACAATTTACTGTATCTGTATGTTTACTGCTAATGGCTTCCCAGGTTAAATAAGATAAGATACAAGGATGTTTTAATCATGATGGAGCTGATGAGTGCACAGTAACACTATATCTCCTTGAACACATACAGTCAGTGCAACTCTGCTGTACTGTGGCTCACACACACACACACACACACACAGGCAATAATTAATTAAATCAACAGTGCCGCCGAAGTAAAGGGAAAGATTTGTCACTGCGTTCCTCGTAATTCTTGAACGTTAAAAGGAGTTCCTTCCGTTACCAAACAAACGAACGAACAAACACATGAGTGGACAAGCGTCATCTCCGGACTGCCCGACTATCGGTACATATTATGCCCGACTTCGCATTTCCGGGACTCAACTGAAGGCTGACTATGATCGGAGCGATGATGACTGGCCTCACTCTTGCTTTGCTATTCTGTCTCTGTCTCCTCACGTCCTCCTGGGCTGGCACAAGTAAGCATTATAATGAAGATTGACCATAGCTGTATACATTTGTGGCACATAGCTAGGTGCAACTAAGTTGCCATGTTCTATTTCAGCTGAAACGGCCGAGGTGTGGGTTCCACAAACTCGCACTAACATGCACATTCGATAGACGTCAAGTAATCGGTCCCCTTAACAAGATTAGAATCATTCTGTAATAAGGTGGTGTGCCTGTATCTACACGGCTATACCTGTATACGCATACAGTATTATGGACTACAGCCGCTACTCCACTTCCTCCACATTCGGCAAGCTCGATAGTCAGTCGCTTCTTCCACACACTAGGAGGAATGGGGAACTACACCTGACTACAAAGTGGATAGACCGCATAAACATCAGACTCTGAGAGACGAAACGTTTCACAGCTCTTGCAACTTGCGTTCACTGCTATTAATTTCAGCGATACAGACACCTATACACGTGAACTGAGGCCAAACACTATGGCCAGCCAGACTATATAAGAGTTTGCAGTGACAGTACAGAATTTAGAAACTAGAATTCAATTCAAGAAGGGGATATACGTAGTTAGCTGTCATGAAATACTAGATCTCGTCAGTAGTATGCTCCTGAGACTCATCTCCACAGACTGGAATGATGTATATACAAGATACCCATATTAGACCTTGTAACCATACAGTCGGTATCAGAGCCAGCTCATGATGATGTGGAAGGCTTGTATTCTCTTGACAGGCAGGGACGAACTAGGTTAGCCCCTATTATGTCACAGTGGTGATTCTGCCAGTCCAGCAAAGGCAAACTATAATTTCTACTGTATAAGAGGTAATAGAAGCTTGAGTCCTACACTATCCCCTGTCTACTTAGAGTTACAGATACATCATGAAATAAAACACTGCAAGATATTTTCTGCATGAACTTTAACCTAGATGTATACAAAAAGTATGCTTCAGAGGCTTTTTGACTTAGCAAGCTAACTTTGACTTATGTTCAGTTTCACTATACTTGCAGCAATGGACTACCAAGAGGGTGCTATCCGGCTATGTGAGCCAGTTCATCACATGGTAGCATTATCTTTAATCTCAGGACGTGTGGAGGTCTACCATGGACAATGGGGCACTGTCTGTGATAACAATTGGGACATTAATGATGCCACTGTTGCATGTCGACAGCTTGGTTATGGCAGAGCTGTGTTTGCACCTAAGGGGGCCACCTTCGGTAGAGGTAGTGATCTGATCCACTATGACAACATGAGCTGCAGTGGGAGTGAGCAACATCTGGCTGACTGCCCCCACAGTGGAATCAGTACTAATTGTTGGACTCACTGGCACAGTAATGCAGGAGTGGTGTGTGAAGGTAAGTCTGGCCTAACTGAAGTGATGCTTTGAATTTTGTATATATATAATATGCTATTATATGAAGAATAGAATGATGTGCTTAAAATTGTTGTAGCTGTTGTCAGTGAGTGCTATTTCAGTATGGCACTTCTACATACTACACCAAGCAATCATGCAATGCCCTTGTGGGCTTTAATGTGTCACTGTTACAAGCACCATCACAATACATCAAGCTCCTTATTCTGCACTTTGATGAACATGCACAATGCGTATAATTATATAACAATACCACACCCTATCCACTACCTTCGCATCAGCTAAATTTGAATTCATTAATTAATTTATTATGCCTATTGCCATTTGTAAATTACAGTATGCAACATACAGAGCATGTATCACGAAAATTGTACAATACTCTCATAGAATTGGTGTTGTACAGAAACTTGTGAATTGTACAGAAGTGACTGTGGACAACTTCCAGGTGTTTATAAACTAACCAGTAGAGAGGTAAACTGATCATCTCTCTGTATGTGTGTGTGCCCTGTCTGCATCTGTGTGTACATGCTCACATCTAACTGTGAATGCTTTCAATACTGTTTAATGGAATGATATTGTAAGAATTATTTTGAGATATGACCTTGTTATCTGATGAAGGTTTAAAATATGTGTATACTGAGCAGTCACAGCATAAAGCTGCATGCCTACACCTCATGAAGACAGCAAAATCTACTACAACAGTTACATATTGTTACTATGGTCATCTTTGCTAGGAATCTTCTAATTACAAGTGAGAAATATATTACAAGATATAATCAAATATATATTAATATAAACAATACATAAGAGATACATAGAAACTTCTGATGATGTCACATGATATTAACAATCAATGGTGTATATAGAGCTAGGTATTGAAAGAAGTGAGGTTTCTTAAAGTTAATGTACATCGCATTCCTATTACCAATATAATAGAGTCAAAAATTACTCCACAAGCCACAATAACAGGAACAATAACTACAACAGAGAATGTGACTGTCACTGTGACATGTGCCGAAATATCCATGGGAACAGGTAATGAAACATTTACCATTACATTTGCATCACTCAACACAGTGTCATTGTGACAACCACCTGCACTAACTCAGGCATGTTCGTTCAGTTGTGTATTCACTCTCCTCCAGCCAGTACCTCGACCCATGGTCAGAGTACACTGCGGATTGACAATATATTTGGAGTAGGGGCTATTATTGCTGTGGTGCTGGTGGTCATTCTATTGGTGCAGTTCATAGCATGTACAGTGACATTGGTTGTGTGCTCAAGGTGCAAACAGAGGAGAGAAAGAATAGGTAAGTACTAATGTAATTATTATTGACATTTTGGACATATCCTACAGGAATACCTATTTTGTATGTAGCTACCAGTATTTAAGGCTCACCCCATTCAGTCATTCAAGTCTTAATGTAATGAGTAAAAGGCTGAATAGTACACTTTCTGTGTTTTGCCATGAGGTGCTGTGAGCTTTGTACGAACAAATGATGTCATAACAGCACAGAATGCAGCAGAGCTCCATGAGTCAGCACACTTCAGGGGACCAGCTGAATACGAAGTGGTCAGTACATTGGACAGCTTTAGCTGCAGCATGCTTACATGTGTACATTGATAGCATCAACCTATCATTTGAATCAGAAAATATTACTCTGCTTCAGCATAAATTTACATTGGTGGTGCTCATAGACTTTCTCTGGTATTTTGCGTGGGGTCTAAATCATTTAGATACCGGTGTCTAAATCCAGTAGAACCGTCTATAGTAGAGAAATTGCAACTTTGATAAGAATGGTAACGCCACAACAAACGATACAATGCACAGGTCGCCCGGCTTATACGTGTTTCGTTGATAAACAGGGTACAGCAACAATCCGGCTACAAACCAGAGCCAAGAAATTGAAAATGCACCTGGTTATGAGCTATGCGGGGAACAGGCTTTGGTAGCTAAGTACACAGCTCTGGGAAACACTGTGGTTGATGTGGCTGACAGTGAGTAAGGTTACGGTTAACCAATGCGTCACATTCACTGCACCTAACTTGAGACACGAATCACATGACGTTTTCTCCACCACTGTCAGGAGTAACTTACTACTTCCGGAAGACATGTGATGACGCAAGGATGAGTGGGTAAATTGATTTGCTGCCGGCTCCTTATTCAATCATTTGGGATCCATAACACTTAGCTAAACGCTGACCAATTGGTGTCTCTGAGATTTAGACCACTCGGCACTCGGGTGCTTCGCACCCCCATATCTCGTGCTCCAAATCTCAGAGACACCTTTTGATCAGCATTAAACTATTACATAGTCGCTGAAGTGCATGGTATAAGTTTATGTGCATGCCTAAGATGCAAACCAGGTACAAAGGTTGATTGAATAGATGCATTCACTTAGAAGGTACATTTTACTTAATTAACTATTCCACTTCATTATATACAGTGAAACTTGTGTCCTTTGTCCAATTACTTCAACAGGCAACTCACAGAACATCAGCTGACAACCTGAAGCACAGAAAATCAACCCAAGGATACTATACCACCAACAGCACCGATCACGTATGCCCATTCAACATAAGACACACAATTGCAAGTAAACATAATACAATGCATGTCTTTAAACATCACAGTATCATGTGTCAATGAGCATAATTAATGTTGTGCAGCAATATGCAGTCCTTCAAAGCACCTGTTAGCTGGAAGATGACCAATACTAGACACCAGCTGCCACTCTCAGTGGAATCAAAACACAGATGAGGCAGAAAACCAAATACTCCTTTGAGCTGCAGCCTGAGAGCATCACCCTTGTGAAAAAGTTGGGCAAAGGGGAGTTTGGGATGGTCCACAAGGGAGAGTGGGCAGGTTCCCCCCAGGGACCACTCAAGGTGGCTGTCAAGTCACTGCACAGGCATGAAGTGGAGAGCAGGTACAATCTGCTCAAAGAGGCTGCTATTTTGGAGCAATTCAACCACCCTTATGTGGTCAGGCTGTATGGAATCATTGACCAGTCAAACAAGGTTATGCATACACACATACAATACACCATACAATACCAGGAAATGCACTAGCTGTCATTGTCCCCTATCTAGATGCCTCAATAGGTAATGCTGGTCATGGAGTAGCTCTCAAAGGGAGATCCCCTCAGTCACTTGATCAAGGCCAGGTAGAGTTCAAACGAATCACCAGCTACCATATTGACACCACTCGATTGTCTGTGTACAATAATGGAGTATGCCCTTCACTTACGTATGATTAGAACTGATCCAGTGCAAGATGAGTTGTCACATCAGCTACTGAGGTTCTGCCAGGAGATAGCTGATGCCATGGAGTACCTCTCTAAGAAGGGTTTCATCCACAGAGACCTTGCTGCTAGGAATATTCTGCTAAATGAAGAGTACACAGCTAAATGAAGAGTCTTACATCAAACACTACTGAGAGGAGCCATGGAAAGCGTGAAGTTCTAAAACAGCTCTTTGCTATTAGCATGTCAGCCAAGAGAAGGGCAGGCAGTCAAGCAGTCACCTATCACAAAAGTTCACTCAAAGACAAGACCTTCCCCTCTGTGAGTATGCAATATAACCTTGCGGCAAACACTGCCACAATCAGTGCAAGTATAATGGAGTTGGCAGACTGTTATCAGAAAAAGCCAAACATTCCGTAATAATTTTGCATGCTACTGTAGGGTCTATGTACCTAAGAGCAGTTAGAGTATATGTACTATGCAGTTAAAGCTTGGAAAATGGCACCTTGTCCTCATTCATTCACAACATTGTCGAAAATTTGCACATAAAGCTTAAGGTAGAATAGAATGAATGCATAATGACAGTACGTGCATACTTACAATATTAGTAGTGACTTATAACTCTAAAACGTGTCACTCCATTGCTTCCTAGCTTGGTCTTCACCTCCGTTTTGTCTCTTCTTTGCAATGCTTTTATCACAAATCAGTCTCATTCACGATCATTTCCTCATTTATGCACTTTCTTTGCACTGCTCCCAGTGACTATTATTCCTTCCCATTCATGATGACATATTCATTTCTCATCCTAGCTCCCCAGCCTCGTCACTCCTCCCACTCTTTTGAATAAGCACTGCACATGCTTGTAACCTGCTCTGAGACCTCTGTGTTTGCGTCACATGATCAGCCCTTAGAGGGGACAGAGCCAAATATTCCAAAATTCCATTTTTCTCATGATCATGAACTTCTGTGAAATCAGATGAGCAACACAGCTACTGAGGTTCAGCTGTCAATAATAACAGTTGATTAGACCGATTATGCCCAGAGCACTTAGAAGAAGGGACAGTCCAGTAGGGATAGCGATTAATTAACACCTTTTTGACCAATCAGATGCGATTGCCGGTAACCCTGAATGTGAATGCCTTGTCCAGTTCTCCATAACTGGTACCTAGCATTACTTATACACTCTACCTAGCTCAGTCAGTCTCTCTAGCAAGCATGGACCTACCAGTGAAGATAGCTGCACTCTTCACCATTCTATCGATGCACAGCTTAGCAGTGACGGGACAACTTAGGGTAGCCGCTTTCAATTTTCAGAAATTTAGTAAAAATAAGATTGCTGTTCCCTGGGTGAAGAACATTATTATCAAGGTATGCATAAAAAGTTCTTTATACATACAGAATAACTTAATTTGAAATTGTAGTTAGTCACTCCCTCGAATTTCTTGCATAGAAATAAAACATATGTAACTAGTGAAAGGATAATGGCAATTTAGGCCATGTGCACATACCTGTACTGCCCACTCTGTTGTCATGTTATACTAGTTTATTGCAGAAAGCCAAGGTTAATAATTATAATCTGAATACAGTGGAAGCTGAATAAGCTGATTACTGTGCTTGGCAGCAACCTCTCTAAAACAGTCTTCCTTCCTTACCCAAATGGTACTAAAACATTATGCAAACTACCTCAGAGTCAGCCTGCAAAGAAACCACCTCTCTATAAAGGTCAGTTAGAACTGGACCTCAGGTGGCTGTCTTAGACAGGCTTCACTGTAAAACAATTTTGCTATCTTCCTATTGCATATAATGTTGCTGATACTGTGTCAATATGACATAGTGTTCATTCAAGAGATTCAGCCAAACATGAAAATCAATCTACATACAAGGCGGCATAATGACAATATGGACAGATTTGTAGCTGATATCAACCGGTAAGTTTGGACACACTGTAAATATAATTACTTTTGACATGTGTGCGATAAAATGTAGACATGATTTAAACATAATTATGTACCCTTTCAATTCAATACATACTATTACTAATACTTTGGGATGTTGTGGGCATAATGGCACAATCTGCACTGCATGAAAATTTGACACATATGTGCATGGCATTGCCTCAACCTAATCTCAACCATATTCATACTAGTGTTTTTGACATGTGACCCTGCATGCATTCTAAGTATTTCATGTATGTATGCTTATCCAAGTCTATGAACCTCAACAGCTCATGTGGCAACCCACCTTTTGGCTTTGTGATGACAGACCGGCCTACACCAATTAAATACAACCAACGGACTCAGAGGTATGACTATCGCGGCACAGAGATGTATGCTTACATCTACAGGCAAGTGTTACCAACATTGCACACACACAGCTAACATCTATCATTACACTGCAAACATCATTGTACAAAATGTAAATCAGAATTCCTTAATGTACTGTGGTCATCTCTATTCATGCAGAAGAGTTGCACTGATTGGTGATCCATTTGTGTACAACTTGCTACAACCAGACAGAACACCTGTCTTCCGATACCCACCTTTCATTGCCAGTTTCAACTCACAACTTCTTCCAAATATGCCAACATTTACACTCATTGGGCTACATGCGCACGCCAGAAGAGGCCAAGTTCTCATTGAACTTAATGGCCTAGCCCAAGTGTACGATGAGCTAAACAACATCTACAGACAGTCACATCCTTCAGACCTTAATGCACTAATTCTTGGAGACCTCAATGCTGATGGTGCATACATTAATTGGAATAATGTTAACATGCAGCACTGTGCACTTTGTGCACGAAGGTTTACTTGGTTGATACGTGATGGGATAAGGACCAATGCAGGAGCAATATCACCCTTTACTTATGACAGGTAAGTAATATTGAATCATCATGTTTTGCATTCTATATCTGACAAAATGGTTATGATTACATGAACATGTAAGTTTTAAAACAATGTCATGTAAATTTTGTAAGACAACTGTGATAATGACAATATTTGCACACTTGAACTAACGCGTAAATCATTGCAACAGTGCAAACATATTATGTCATACAAGCCCAAGTATAATTATATGCATGTGTTGCATTCTATTATTACTCTCTTGCGTTTACTCGTTGCGTTTACCTTTTGCTTTGTACACGTACAATTGTGTTAACATTGTCGTCATATTTGTGCTGAGTGTTTGGTTTAACTTGAATTTGATTATTAGTACTTCAATAATATTATTACTTCCTAGAACAGCTCCTCCTCCTCCTTCATTTACATCTTAACCTCTGCTGCAGATTCATTGCAGTTGGCCCTCAGATGAGCCAATGCACCCGCGATGCAGGGGCTGCAATCCAAAATGTTTGGCAAGCAATGTGAAGTGAAAGTGTGAATATTGATGTGAGTCAAGTCAAAATATACAATGCACTCCATAGACCTTAACACATTCATTGAATTGTATATGAAGATCAGAGGTTACCAAATTGTGGTCTTCCTTGACTGTTATAGGTATATCCAAGACATGTGAGCAATCACTTTCCAATTGAAGTGATTCTTGATTGCCACCAATCCTGGGCCCAATCTATTCGAGGTTGAACTGCCATGGGAATGATGCAAGAAAGCCAGCTGGGATGGGTGAACAGTAATAAAGGCAAAACATATTAACAGCCTCTTCAGTCTCATTATGGGTTTTATAATTGTGTGGTGATAACTTTATAGGCTCTAACACAGAGAAAATTTGCCTTTGTACTCTAGATTTTGAGTGTAAAGTGTGAATAATGTCTAATGAAGGTCTTGTAGATGTGGGGGAGTGAAGATCTGAAGCAGCTCTTTGCCATGGGCATTATAGCTGAGAGAGGGGAAGGCATGCAGTCAAGTAGTCACCTGTATAATATATATATATACCACTAAACTTTATTCGGAGACAGAACATTCCTCTGAGTATGTGTGCAGTGTGACCCTTCTGCAAACACTGCCTCAGTACATGCATAGAGTTGGTGGACTAGTAGCACTGTCAAACTATCCCTGTAGGATCTAGGTGCCAAGGAGCAGCTAGAGGGTACCTATACTATGCAGTTATGGCTTGAAAATCGCACCTCATCAAGGGTACGTCCAGACATACAAAGGGCCGGGGGGGAGGGGATGCACCACAGCAATCTATTATTATATATTGGATGATTAGGAAGGGGGGGCAGGTAAATTTTGAAATTGAGGTGCTCTCATATAAATCATTAATCTTGCGTGGCCAGCCCCTTTCTTCTGCTTTCGCTATTGTGTAACACTCCTGGGGGGTTATGCAATACCTAGCTTAAGCATCAAGGAGCAGGATAAGGACTGGCCACGCAAGACTATCGAGACATCCTATGCATTTGTGTTAGTACAGTCATAGAACAGACTGCAAATTGCATGGCTGAATGATGTACTGCCCTTTCACAACCATGCACTCCCTGATGGCTACATCACAGGCTACTCTAATGTAGTCACAGTCATCATCATCATCATCATCATTCATAATGGCAATGTCTCCTCTGCAGGAGGTAGCCTAATGTACAATGGGTAACATAGTATATGTCTGGAAATAGTAATGTTCTATAGTCAAAGTTCTAATGTATTACTTAAAATTATCAGTCCATCGCTTCCTTGGTCTTCTTCTCGGTCTCTTTCCCGTCATTTCTTCTTCATATACTTGCTTCACCAATCGATCCCCATCCATCTCCTCCACTTTCACCTTCCACCTTCTTTGCTTCTCCTTCACAATGTCCAACACTGCTTCCTGTCCAAGAGATCTCCTCACCGCTTCATTTCTCACCCTGTCCATCCTTGTCACACCCTCCACTCTTCTTAGGAACATCATTTCACATGCCTGTATCTTACTCTCGTGTCTCTTCTGCATAGTCCATGTCTCACAGCCATAGGTGAGTGTGGGCACTACCATAGCATTGAACACCCTCAGCTTAGTTTTCTTCAGTAGCTCTCTTCTCTCCAGCACCTCCTTTCTCATTGCTCCTACCACTTTTGCTGCTGCCCCAACCCTCTGTTCAATTTCTTCATCACACCTCCCATCTGCACTGATCATTGCTCCTAGGTACTTCAGCTTCTTAACATCTTCGATATCTTCACCCTTGATGCTCAATTTACATTCCTCTTCTGGCCTGCTTACCACCATCACTTTCGTTTTTCCCCAATGCATCTTCATTCCCCATTTCTCCATCACTTTCTTCATCTCATCCAAGTTTCTCTGCATGTCGTCCTTCTTCTCAGTCACCATCACCACATCATCTGCAAATAGTAGCATCTGTACGTTGGTAGTTGTTAGCTGCAGCCCACCCTGTAGGTTCTCTTTCACTTCTCTTATTATTCCATCCACGAACACATTAAATAACCATGGTGACATCACACACCCCTGCCTCACTCCCTGGGTAATGGGGAACCAACCTGACATTTTCCCACTAGCACGGACACATGCTTGGCTCCCTAGGTACATGGACCTGATTGGTGTCATTAGACCTCCCTGAATTCCATAGCGCTCCAGCACCTGCCATAACCTGACTCTACAGACCTTATCGTATGCTTTCTCCAGATCTATGCACGCTATCACCATCTGTTTGTTCTTCTCAAGCACTTTGTCACAGTCATTCATATCTCTACATCTGTCCCCACAGGTGGTCATAGCTAGTACTCAGATAGTGGCTGCCTATGCTTCAAAGGCACCTGAATCTGAATATGATTGGACAAGATAAGATTCTAGACTTATGTTTAAATCTTATAACAACTGTCAAACATATATAAAGACATCATTATTATGATGTGCAATTTTGTATACTTCCTGATTTAATACTGTATTTAGCTAGCTCAAAGGACCCAACTTGGACAAGCAGAACTAGCAAACTTTCTAAGATTATAGCTATCATGTGGTGCCACCTGTGGGGATGGCAGGTGGTGTGAAGGTGGGGGACAGGGTAAGTTGCAAGCTATATATAGGCCCCAGGGTGAAGATATTTTGACCATTATTGACCTCAGGGCATTGGGTCAGCAAGTAATAAAAAGAAGGAGTCAAGCTACCTAGCTAGCTAGCTACATTATAGTCTTAGCCACACTGCATAAAAATTAACATCTATTACGACCATGCAATAATTAAGACAGTGCTGTGAAGAAGTGTCAACAAACCACTCACAAGCAGTTAGCTTGCCAGTGCCGACTGTAGCTAGCAGCTAGCTACTTGGTAAAAAGGTCAATTGCAAAAGCCATATAATAAAGGGCACACCAGCATTCATGCCTGCTGAAGCTATGTACGATCCTCCTCAATACAATGAGAAGTTGAACGTTCTTGCATTCGGCAACAATATCATCATCCTGTCCACCATACCCCAAACCCTGGTCCCCCACACAGTGCAGAGGGGATCAGTTCATTGCACTGGATGAGTTGCAGCACCGTGAACATTACGTCAAAATGTGCACTGCACAAGAGGAGCAGCTGTTTCTCCCCATAGTTCGCCAGTGTCTGGAGAAACAACCTGACAATTGTACCTCCAGTGCAGTGCTGGTGCAAGAGCTGAGACATATATATTGAGTCATATCCCTTCCAACCGACAGTCATGTTGCTGCTACTCCTAATTCGGCAGCAGTTGTCCTGCATGGAGAAAGAACGCATGCAGAGGATTAAGACAATGAGGAAGAAGCATGCTGCATTTCAAGAACAGCGGGATACCTTTCAAGTGCAACAATCAGGGATCAAGCGGTCAAGAAAGCAGTTGGAATTTGCTGAGCAAGTGAGCTGCCACTTCTCTAGTTATTGCACACTCACACTGCCTGACAGTCTCATAACCAGCATATAAACCTTTATATCAAGGTTGGTGCTTTTTGAGCTTAGCATCTTTGAATGTACAGTGGAACCTGTCTGTCAGTTGTAAAATAGTTAATATAAACTGTCCCACAGTGGCCGACACCTTCAGATCATATGCAATGCAGGTAGTGACCATATCTGTGGTCCTATTGAAATGTCTGTCAGCACAAAAGGTCTGATTTACATCTATGATTGATTTATGTCTATGCTTATGGTAACTGCCGTGTCACTGTTCATGATAAAAGGGCAAGTTTATGTTTGCATTTGGCTCAAAAGGGATTGGCCAACGATGTTTTGATGGTCCTAGTGACATAGCAATAGGTTCAGATGGCTTTGTTTATATTACTGATCGTGGGAATAGACAAGTTTCTCAGTGATCTAAACAAGGCACTTTTAAGTGAGACTCCCAGCCCAAGTATGCCCCACACTACATTGCTGCTAATGACAACCATTCAATTTGCTGATCCCTGCACATTCTTCCAATACTGTAATGGTGTACTCACTGGAAGGAGAACTGATTCATGAGTTTGAAACAAAGGGGTCTGATCCAGGGAAGTTTCACAGCCTTTATGGAATATGCATTGGTGACAATGGACTGGTTTATGTAGCTGATATATATGGTGAACAAATATGTGCAGGTCTTCTGAACTATTTTGTGTCTAATTTACATAAATTTGATTTGGGTAATAATATAGTAACCATACTTACAATTTATAGTAGTAATGAGTGCATATGTGTGCTTGTGTGTTTTGTATATGCATGTAGTATTATACTGTACATTGTAATGATATTCGTTGACAAAACAGGTGTGTTGTGTTGGCTAATAGCAACCTATTTTCCTTTAACTTAAGTTCTATGTACTTTGATTGGCATTGCACGTGGTGGACATTTTGACAATGATTTTCTTAACCAAACCACATGTGCCTACATGACTATAACGACATTAGTCTGGATGTCTATATGTCACATGTATTGACAAAATTGTGAAATGCTACAAGCGGCCTTAAAATGGCTGTATCCTCTCATGTATGCATCATTTCTCTCAAATTTATTCCGAAACTGACTCTCCTTTTCATCATGGGATCCAGAGTGATGTATTCACACAATCCATAAACAATAGCTATTAGCTGAAATAGCCAGTGAGTGATATTCAACATGCATGCATATTGTTGCATCATTCATGGTATCCGTCCTTAGTTGCACATGCCATTGTCATATTTGTCGTTTGGCACATGCTCTGGAATACTGAATGAGGAGGGTATATTTAGAACTCCACTTGTCTCAATTATGGGACATTATTATCATATTGGTTGGTTGATTGGACGTATGATCATAGGCTACAAGATTAATTCTGATGACTATGAGGACGATGATCGATGCCACTTGCTCAGACAACAATATGCACCCTCACACGTTCTTGCTACCACTAGAGGGACTGTCCATGGAAATTCAGCTTCAAAAGCTGATATGAGGCAAGAAATGGCCCTGCAAGTGCATACAATTTGAATTTAAGCCACTTCATGTGCCCTTTACCATGGAGACATCTTGAGTTCTAGGAGAGATGGCGCAATCCTCTGCAAATGCTTCTCACCAAAAGACGCCAAGTGAAGGGTGTTAATTGCATCCTATAGATGCAGATGATAAGTGCAGATGTGCACCACCTAACTCACAATTGTCACTAGACTGACTGCTAGCTACTAACTATAAACTACAACTAGTTGTAGATTTGGGGTGGGAGGTAAGGATCAAGCTACTATCATCTCAGCATGCCTAATAACGTTTACAACAGGAGGTGTTCGTGTCCATTGAGTTACTTGTTATTTGCAGTGTATATAGTCAGCGAGGTCCAACAAGCTGGAAGCATAGATTTTCTGGACTACACAGTCTACAGAATTTTGGCTGGAAGGAGGGTGTGACGTCGCCCTAGAATACATACGTACATGGAGAGGGTGACGTCACAATTGAAGTAAAATGGCGCAGATGGAGCGTGTACAGCCACGTGCATCTAGCTATAGTTCGAGGTTCCGCGGACTGCTCATCAAGAACCTTGTTTTCACTGATGTCAAACTTGGCAGAGGGGCTTACGCGACTGTATTTGAGGTAGACTTTAACGGGACCGAATGCGCCGCCAAGTGTCTCCATGACGCCCTGCTGGAAGACGAGTCTCCCGGTGCAGCGGACAAGCTGATCGGCAACTTTGAGTCGGAGTGCCTAACCTGGTCAAAGTTACGTCACCCAGGGGTCGTCCAGTTCCTTGGAGTGTTCTTTGAGCGCAGCTCTCGCTTACCGGTGCTCGTCATGGAGAAAATGGACACCAGTCTTCGCTCGCACTTGGAGACACACAGCACAGAGGAGTTTCCCCTCAGACTCAAAGCGTTCGTCCTCCGTCAGATGGCCCAAGCGCTCGCCTATCTCCACAGCCAAGATCAGCCAGTCGTCCATCACGATTTGAGTCCGAACAACGTGTTGTTGAACGTGGTCTCTTTCGTAACCAAGGTGAGCGATTTTGGCATGAGTCGAGCCATCAACCCATCTGACCTCAGTCGTATATCCTCCATAAAGGGCACGTTGGCATTCATGGCTCCTGAAGCTCTACAAGAGCTACCAAAGTATGACACCAAGTTGGATGTTTTCTCCTTTGGCAACATCATTGTGTCCACTCTGACCCACGAGTGGCCCAACCCTGGTCCCCCCAATCAATTACTAGGAGATCAACTTATTGCTTTAAGTGAGTGCCAGCGTCGTGAGCGTTATATTGAAATGTTCACTGCACAAGAGAAGCAGTTGTTTCTACCCACTGTCTGCCAGTGTCTGGAGAACCGACCAGACAAGCGTCCCTCCAGTGCAATTCTCGTGCCAGAGCTGAGACATATCGAGTCGTCCCTCCCTACAGGCAACCATGTTGCTGCTCCTCCTAATGAGAAACTTCACCAGCAATTGTTAGTCAAGGTGGAGGAATGCAAATTGAAGGATGAGGTGATTAGGGTGAAGGAGGCAGAACTGAAGGCGAATTGTGATGTATTGATGGAGAAAGATGCAGCTTTGGAGTATAAGGATGAGGTAATTCAAAGTCAAGTTGATGTGATTAAGGGGAAAGATGAGGCACTTTGGCACCTGCATAAGGTAATCGGTGAGAAGGATGCAGAATTGAGGGTGAAAGATGAAGTGATTAGAGAGCAGGAAGTCGCATTGGGAGAAAAGGAGGCTGAGCTGCAACATTTGCAAAATGCGAGATTGAAAGCACTTCCAGAAATGGAGAAACCGTTGGTGGCAGATCCTAAGGTGAGCATGCAGCATGCATGTTAACATTGTTGTATATGCTCCATTCTATGTATGTTGTAGTTCGAAAGCAAATAACTTTGTATACATATACTGAAAAAGCCTGCATGACTGAAACAAGCTGTTCCTTTCCCTCCCAAACCCCAAAACCACTGGAATGGCTAGTGTACAAGATTAGTTTATTGCATGCACAATCTATACATAAAGTGAATTATTCAAAGAATTTGCCACAATTAAAGCATTTCTCGTGTTTGCATGAGTGTGTAGTATTTAAAGGGAAATGTAATCTTTCCAGTTGCATTCCATTGCATATAGAATACCACTATAGTGAGAGGCTTTGCACTGTAAATGCTGTATACGCAATTAACACACACTGGAAGCTCTTGACTGATCTTGACTGATGGAGAGTGGTACTGTCAGTAGCACTGACTTTCTCCCCTTTCATCAGTGACACTGAAGATAAGAGGGTGCCATATTGATCTCACCTAACCAAGGGCCAGTGGCCATTGTACAGCTCATTGATGTTGTCTGAATGTACTGCACACTATTTTGTAAATATAGGCTATTATTCTGATTTGTTTATGGAGCCTGCCACTGTACTATGGTTAAACGTATGATTTTTCCATAATGCATACTTGCATGAACTTCCCTAGCTTGCTTTCTTTATTTCTAGTGATGTATATGGATCCTCACTAGTACTGTCATCTCTCTCACCCGCTTGATCCCATGCTTTGCCTATTAGTGTACATTAGTTAGTTGATGTATACGCTTGGTGAATGGCCCCTCCCTTAAACCCACCTCTCTCCCCAAATTCACCTGCAGGTGAAGCATCCTCTCAGGGACTGGAGGACACTTGGGAAGTGTCAGAAGGTCATCCATCACTGTCCAGATGGTGGTGGGTATAGGGCAGTGGCTGTAAACGATGAGGGCCTCTTAGCTGTGGCAGATGAGAAGAACAAGTGCGTTCATCTTCTTACCAGAACGGGTACATTAGTCAGGTCCATAGGGAAAGGAGTGCTTGGTAGTTGGCTGTCTGGTGGTTTGTTGTCTGGTGTTGCATTTGATCTCAAAGGGAATGTATGGGTGGCAAACAGTGATGGTCATAAAATAGTTAAGCTGTCCCTAGATGGTCAGTTGCTTCATGACAGTAACAGCTGCTACAATCCTCATGGTATGTCTGTAAGCCCAGAAGGTCTGATTTACACCTGTGATTATGACAATCGCCATGTTGTAGTTCATGATGAAGGGTGCAAGGTTCTGTTTGCTTTTGGTTCAAGAGGGCGTGGCCTAAGGCGGTTTCGGCGCCCTCGTGACATAGCATTGGGTTCAGATGGCAACATGTATGTTACTGATGCTGGTAATAGGAGAGTTTGTGTATGGTCGAAAGAAGGCACTTTTATGAGAGACTTTATCACCAAATATGACCCAACCTGCATTGCAGCTACTAGAGACGACCATTTGTTGATCACTTCACTTTCCTCACACATTGTCATGGTATGCACATTGGACGGTGTACAAATTCATGAGTTTGGAGGGAAAGGTTGTCATACAGGGAAGTTTAATGAACCTCGAGGGATATGTGTTGATGACAGTGGTGTGGTATATATAGCTGACTGGGGAAACAGGTGTGTACAAGTTTTCTAACTGTATAATTATAATGTGAAACAGCCATGTACTTACCTGTTTGTAGTTACTGGTGATTGGTTTTGTAGTTTGTAATTTGCATTGTATCTGCATTTCCTTATAATTCACTATGTTATGGTTGCTTCCTACTTCCTAACTTTTGCCATGTATTATAATTGTCATGTGTAGTGTCTGAGCATGTTATAGTGCAGTTAACTCATTACCAAAATATTGCTTGCATGCTGGCATACATATTCACTTTTCCATGATCAGTGAAGTGAGTCCCAATGCTGGAGCAATCATGCCTCTACCTTTATCTGAATTGTGTTTTTGTCTGATTGTCCACTGTACACTGCAATCACGTAAATAGCTACTTTATTGGAACAGTAGATTATCTTGATTTCTGATGCCAAATGAGAATCCATTTTCCATACTGTATACATATGTATGTGCACACGAGTGACTGCAATATGTGTGTGCATGTATATTAGTCCTCCTTTAGAGAGGCCCTTCAGCTGCTTTTCTGAACTGCGTGTTTTCGGTCCTTTGCAAGATTAATGGACAGCCATTCCCAGTGTATTCAATGGCATACTCCAAGACAGCGCCTTTTTGCTGCTGACGTCTTCATGTTCATCTACATGTTTATCTTGATCAATTAATGTTCTCTGGATTCTATATGCACTAGTACCCACCATTCGTTCAATAAGTGAGCTGCCATTTCATTTGGTGTTAGCTGCTATTAGCATGTTTTGTGCCACCAACTAGGCTACCATGCACGTCACTGAGTCAGACCTCTAGCTTTGCACTTCCTTTAGATGTTAAAGCATTTAACACTCACTACCACCGCACTATATAAACACGATTGTTGCACACTTACATCCAGATGGACCAATATTTTCCAACTTGGGCCAATATTGTCAGAGAAAATATTCTGGGTGGACCATTTTTCCTGGAATATTGATCTCTGTTTTAATATTGATCCTGGAATAAGGACCTCACCTTCACGCAGGACTTGTGGTTGGATAAATTGACAGAAGCTGTGGGAGTTCCGTACATGGGAAGGTGAGTTCCCCACTAGGGGTGACAACAGCTTGGCCAGGTGTTTAGACAGCTGATAGGTGGGTGAGTGCACGAAGGACACAATGGGACGGAGGGGGACCTCGGGTTTGTGCACCTTCGGAAGCCCATACAGGAGTGGGAGTCGGCCTGCAGAGCACCTCAGTCTGTCATAGAGACGGTCAGAGATGGAGCCTGCCTTCTTCATGCGGAGCAGCATGGCATTCATCTTGCGTTCAAGAGTGGGAGTTGGGTCCTTGTCCAGTTTCTCATACGTTTTTTGGTCATCCAGGAGGCTGGCCATCTTCTCATCATACTTGCCTTTGTCCATCACAACCGTTGCCCTCCCTTTATCCGCCGGTAGCACCAGGATCTGGTCATCCTGTTGGAGGCTCTTGATTGCCCTGCGTTTTTTAAGCTACTTTTCATTATCATACAGATAACGTTTGCTACAGATCTGTGCCTTAAGAATGGTGATGCCTTTGCTAGCCCAGCATGCACTCTCGATCAGTCGGTAAGTCGTTTAAGAGGGTTACATAGATTTCACAATGATATCAGTGATATACAGCAAAAAGCAGCTAAATCATGTTTATTAAACGTTCAGCATTGTATGAAGCTAGATACGTGCCCATGCATAGGATACACATACGTATATATAGCTAAATATTAGATACAATAGCTAGTCTTTGATTTAGCTAGCTAGCATTTCAAAGCTGCTAGCTATTATGCAAAACCCTTACCTGGTATACCAGCTCTCTTGGAAAGTTCGAGAAACGATCTTCTTCACAGGGAATTGATGCTTAGGGTACTGAAAACCTGCGCGAGGCTGATGAGGCTTGTCACCTGTTGTCGGCGTTCTTAGGTCCACGTGCTTCGACGATGAGGCCATTTGAATTGTTACATCACCGTTAATGGCATAGTGATTCGCTGACATGTGGTGCTACAAGCCATGCTTCGTAGCGCCAGGTGATGTGGGTCTATTGGTGCGAGAAAACGATGGCCTACGTACGCGCTGCTGACCTCCATCTTTATTAGGTTTTGAATCGATTACGTAACAAAACATGGCGGAAGAAAGGAGCGTGCTTGCAAATCGTGAAGTATTGGACCCTACTTGATATCTCCTTGTTTCATTGCATCTGCTAACAACCTAAGATCATTGCTTCTTTTTTTCCTCAACGGTTAGTTAAGGTAGGGTAGGGCTAATCTGGTTTAGTAGCTAAAAGCACTGCTTTTGAAAATTAAAAAAAACTGCTAGCTGTTCAAAAAGTGGTACGGCCATGGCCGTACCGGCCGTACCGCCTCCGACGGCCCTGCATCTACAAGGCGACACATGAACATGCTGCGAGAAAGAGTCACATGCTATGTGACCAACAGTTGCATGCCAAAAATGTTTGAAAAATGGGCAACAATTTTAGAACAAAATAAACATTCCACATGAAGCTGATTGGCTAGCAATAAGAGACCAGTGCTCCTGGGGAAGTTATACAATTATTCAAGCATAACAGCATAACAGCAATTGTAGCAAAACAGGTGGTTATACAATATGTACCACAGTTTTCGCCTTTTGATGTATGGCTTCATCATACAACAAGTAATAAAATTAGCATTCCACAGCCTCCCACCATACATCTTGGAAGGCCACATCTCAAAGCTCATGCAACCCGTGTGTGTGTGCACATTCCACATCCTCTGGAGTGTTTGACTCACCAAACCAACTAGCAGTGTATTTACATGACAAACTAATGGTCTGCTGTGTTGTCCTGGCTTCAAGATGGAGGGGATATCAATAGTGTGGGGCATCTCATGTGCATGGGCTCTTACTATCTGATTCTGTTCTGTTCCCTGTGTGTACCTCCCCCACTCACCACATCAACAGGTAACTAATTCCATGTATTTGCAAGTGAATGCATCCAACTGTCTATCATGTACACTCCTACTGTGTTACCTCCAGTTCATTAATTCCATCTGCAGGTGAAGCGCCCTCCCAGGGACTGGAGGAAGCTTGGAGAGTGTCAGAAGGTCATCCAACACAGTCCAGGTGGTGATTGGTATTATGCAATCACAGTGAACAGTAAAGGCCTCCTAGCTGTGACAGATGTGGGGAATAGGTGTGTTCATCTTCTCACCAATAATGGTACATTGGTGAGGTCCATTGGGGAAAGAGTATTTAGTGGTTGTTTGCTTGGTGTTTCATTTGATCACAAAGGGAATGTTTGGGTGACAGACTATCGCAACAGTAAAGTAGTCAAGCTGTCCCAAGATGGCCGACTCCTTCAGACCATAAATCATGCAAGTAGTGAAAGTGATTGTTTCAGCAATCCTAGTGGAGTTTCTGTTAGTGCAGAAGGTCTGATTTACATCTGTGACCATGGTAACCACCGTGTTTGTGTTCACGATGAAGAGGGCAAGTTTTTGTTCGCATTTGGCTCAAACAGAAGAGGCCCATGGTGCTTTGATAGACCTTTTGACATAGCATTTGGTTCAGATGGCCTTGTTATGTTGTTGATTTTGGGAATAAGCGTGTTTCCGTGAGGTCTAAAGAAGGTGCTTTTAAGCAACAATTCAAGACAAACTACAACCCGTTCTACATTACCGCTACTAGTGACAACCATTTGTTGATCAATTCACTCTCCTCTCACACCATAATGTTGTACACGTTGGAAGGTGAACTGATTTGCGAATTTGGAGCACAAGGGTCTGATCCAGGGAGGTTCAATAGCCATTATGGTATGTGTGTTGATGACAATGAACTAGTTTATGTAGTTGATGAGGGGAACAAGCGTCTGCAGGTCTTCTGAACTTTTCATTTGGACTGACTCATATATTAGTTTGAATTTGTAATGATAGTGTAATGATGTACATTTACAGATTATGATAGTAATGTACACATTCTAGTGCATGTGTGTGTGCTTGTGTGTTGTGTATGAGATGTATACAGGTATTGTAATGATATTCATTGATTGAACTGATGTAATGTATTAACCCACAACAAACGTAGTGTGAACAATCATTCCTGTTTTTGGAATGTTATGGTCAGTGACACTCAAACTATATACAACGATTGATGTGCAGCAATGTAGTTGAGATTGAATGATTGATTAGTTAATTGAGATTGAACTGGCTGTGATTAAAACTCTACACACAATCAAAAGTGATACACAATACATTAAAGCAATAACAGTCACACACACCAGACATGGGACGATGTGTGGATGAGAGAACTGCAGTGCTTTGATAGTAAGGTGTCTCCAAATATATGACAATGTTATCGCCCATTTTCCTTGAAAAGTGCAGCCACACACGTACGCGTCCTCTGTGAGTAACGTTACAGTATGCTGAGTCATGTTTTGTAATGTAGTGTAACTAAAGGAATGCATGAGCCCTGCATGCTGACTGGATGGAATTTACAGGGTCTTCTGATGTGTGATAGTTGCAATATTGCAATATTGCATGTATCCACATACAGGGAGAACTGCATGAACTAACATTAGAGCATGTACGATTGTGTTACAATAACTTGCATAGCACCAGCTGCAGCCTCATACTCATGAATAATCACCAACCATAATGGACACATTCTAAATATGTACAAAATAACAGTAATAATACATACATTGCGATAAAAAATGGGGAAAATGACAGTAAGTTTGTATGAAATTGTCTACTTTAAGTTTGACTTGTATTCTTTGCAGGATGGAGGCAATGCATGTACATTCTGCAGAGGAAAGATTGCAGGATATATGCAGATAGCACAGGTACATGTTCTGCTGGCACCTAGAATAGTAGCCCTGTGGGCTGAAGGTTCCCCCAGCTAAAATAAGCTTCTCCGACCCTGACCCTGACCTTGTACATACTTCGCTTTCAGTGTTTCTCTACATATGAACTTACCATAAAGTTTTGGAAATTGAGGTGCTCTCATGGGAATCATGAATAATTTAGAATAGCTGCATGAAGATGGTTGGAACAGATGTAAATGTTGGACAGCAGAAGACCAATGGCTATGTAGATCCTAACTACAGCACTGAACTACTACAAAAGAAAACTAGTAATTTAAGTGCCCTAGTCATCAGGAAATTATGTTTGGTGTCTAGCAGTGCCTAGCTAGCTACTTGTTAGAAATTATCAAAACTATTGCAACACCCCCTCTAGTGTCACGCGCATGAAAATGGCAGAGAGGTCACGCCGTTCTAGTTCCAGGTTCCACGGCCTGCTCATCGCAAACCTTGTGTTCACTGACGTCAGTCTTGGCAGAGGATCTGATGCGACTGTATTTCAGGTAGAATGGAATGGGACCGTGTGCGCAGCCAAACGTCTCCACGAAATCCTGCTGGAAGACGAGTCACCCAGAGGAGCGGACAAGCTGATTGGCAACTTTGAGGCGGAATGCCTAACCTGGTCGAAGCTACGTCACCCAGGGGTCGTCCAGTTCCTTGGAGTGTTCTTTGAGCGCAGCTCTCACTTACCGGTGCTCGTCATGGAGAGAATGGACACCAGTCTTCGCACTTACTTGGAAACTCACAGCAAAGAGGAGTTCCCTCTCCACTTGAAAACGTTCGTCCTCCGTCAGGTGACACAAGCGCTCGCCTATCTCCACAGCCAGAACCCACCGCTCGTTCATCATGACTTGAGTCCGAACAACGTGTTGATGAATGTTGTCTCTTTCGTGACCAAAGTGAGCGATTTTGGCATGAGTCGAGCCATCAATCCATCCAACCTCACTCGTAAGTCTTCGGTAAAGGGCACACAGGCGTTCATGCCCCCTGAGGCTCTCCATGTTCCCCCTCGATACAACGAGTCACTTGACGTGTTTTCCTTCGGCAACATCATCCTCTCCATTCTGACCCACGAGTGGCCCAACCCCGGTCCGCCCAACCTATTGCAAGGAGACCAGATTGTTGGTTTGTCTGAGCTCCAGCGTCGTGAGCGTTACATTGTACTGTTCACAGCACCAGAGAAGCAGCTGTTTCTCCCCACAGTCCGCCAGTGTCTAGACAATCAACCAGACAAACGTCCATCCAGTGCAGTGCTTGTGCGAGATATGCGACGTATTGAGTCACCCCTACCTACAGGCAACCATGTTGCTCCACCTATTGATCAACTTCACCAGCGATTGTTAGCCAAGGAAGAAGAATGCAGACAAAAGGATGAGGCTTTGAAGGAGAAGGAGGAGGTGCTGTGTATGGCAATCAAAGAGAAAGATGCGGTGATTAGGGAGAAAGAGGCTGAGCTCCGATGTTTGCAAAACATGATGAAAGAAAAGGACAACGCCACTCCTGGAAAGGTGAAGCAGTTAGCATCACCTCAAAAGGTGAGCTGTATGCATGCTGCTTGCGTGTGTGGGGGGGGGGGGGGGAGGGGACAGTTTGGGAAATCAATATTGCAATGCCCCACCTTAATGCACTACCAGTGAGAGGCTGTGAACTGTTGGAACTAGGCCAGTGCTAGTTATGTTACACTCCCACACTGTTGTCAGTATTGGAACACAGCTAGCCGTGTCAGTTTTTCTTTTATTTTCACTTCATTTTCATGTGCTGCATACTAGCTTAGTGTACAGGTAGTAAATGGATACGACTTAGTGTATCTTGAACCCACCCTTGGACCTATTTTCACGTACAGGTGAAGCACCCTCTCAGACACTGGAAGAAGCTTGGAGAGTGTCAGAAGGTCATCAAACACTGTCATGCGGGTGGTCGGTATAGGGCAATGGCAGTGAATAGTGAGGGGCTCCTAGCTGTCACAGATGAGGAGAAAAAGTGTGTTCACCTTCTCACCAAAGAAGGAGCATTTGTGAGATCCATTGGGAAAGGACTGCTTGGCAATGGTTGGTTGTTTGGAGTTGCATTTGACGTAAAGGGGAATGTTTTGGTGATAGACAGTGACAGCAATAATGTGGTCAAGCTGTCCCAAGATGACCGAATCCTTCAAACCATATGCCATGCAGATAGTGAAAGTAAAGGTTTCATTAATCCTCATGGATTGTCTGTGAGCCCAGAAGGTCTGATCTACATTTGTGACTATGTCAACCATTGTGTTGTAGTTCATGATGAAGCGGGCAAGTTTCTATTTGATTTTGGCTCAGAAGGAAGTTACCCAGAGTGTTTTCACAGCCCTCGTGATGTCACATTTGGTTCAGATGATCTCCTATATGTTACTGATGTTGGGAATAGGAGGGTTTGCGTTTGGTCTAAAGAAGGCACTTTTAAGAGAGATTTTGAGCCTAAGTATCCCCCAACCTGCATTGCAGCTACTAGTGACAACCATCTGTTGATCATTTCACCTTCGTTCCACACTGCAATGGTGTATACTTTGGAAGGTGAATTCGTTCATGAGTTTGGAGGGTGTGGTTCAAATAAGGGGAGCTTTAATGATCCTCTTGGCATTTGTGTGGATGCCAGTGATGTGGTGTATATAGCTGATTTCTTGAACAATCGTGTGCAGGTTTTCTAACTGTAAAATTTTTGTAAGTTTGTAATCACCTGGAAATGTACGTACATTTAGTTTTAGTTGCTTGTAATTTTGTAGTTTTGTAGTTTGTACCTTAATTATGAGTCACTCAAGTGTGTTATGGCTCATTCCAATTACTGTGATGTGTACAACTCATTACAGACCTTCATTATTGCCATGTATTATGATTGCCAAGTGTTTACTGCATTTGCATACTTTAACCGGTCATGGTAGAATGTACTCTGCCAGCTATGGTATGGCAGTGTAATCACTTAGCATGATCGGTGAAGTGAGTCCCAATTCTGGAGCAGTAGCTATCTCTTTCCTTCTCTGAATGGTATGATTTGTTCTCTGATTGTTCACTGCACACTGCAACGGGATTATGAATAGCTACAGTATTGGAATGGGGGATTGTCATGTGATCTCCAAAAATTAATACTAAATGCCACATGACAATCCACCTTTCCAATGCTGTATTCACATGAATAATGTCAATGTGTGACATGACAGCCAGCCAGATGGCTGGACATGCATGTTTGTATATAGCTCATTAATACAATGCAGCCTGGTGCCATGTGACTAGTAATGTCACGGACCAGCCGCATCTACAATTAGCTTCTCTCTCTGATACAACATCTGCAACCAATGCGTCTGCTTGGTAGACTCTAGCTATATATCTGCCTCCCGATTAGCGAAGAGATGTTGATGTTCAAGTGAGGTCTCAGTAGTAGATCTAGGGGGATCCAGGGATGCAAAGGACCCCCGTTGTGCTAGGCATGTGTAGGATATTCGACATATTTTAGGCCAGAAATAGGTGTGGTGGTAATACTTCAAGGTAACTGTGTGTACCTAACTACTTTAGAACCCCCTGTTTAGAACTCCTATATCCGCCATTGGGTCTGTACTATGTGTGACACATTGAAGGTGAAACAGATCTACAAGGCAGGGAATTCCAAGAAGACTCAAGGTTTAAAGTATAATTAGTCTAGCTACTAGGTAGCTATGGTTGTTCCAGCCAGCTAGCTGGGTACAACTGTTCGATCCTCCTTGAACATGGCTTTGTAGCTATAGCAGAGTACTGATGAGTACAGAGTACAGAGAGATACTGCCACACAGTTCAACCACTAGTACAATAATTCTCTCAAATCTTTTGAAACACTTTCACCAGAACGGGTTTGCATGCACAATCATCTGACCAGAGATAAATAGTTGTACAGTAACAGTATGTATTCCACGTTACATCCATTGTATGTCTGGCCCAAATCATGCTCCAATATCTATCTGCATCTAAAAATTGTCACAAATTATTACACAAATCCAAATCCAAGAGGCAATAGTAATGTGTTTACTAATTATGAATGTGTTTACAGAGCAAGGCTCCTGTGACAGTCCCATTCATTTCTCTGCTTGCAACAGTTTATGAAGTGTCCAAAGTATCTTTTATCACATCTAGTGCCTATCACATGTACACCCTCACTCATCATTCATGCCCATCTGGTCCTGCTACAATAGAGAGTGAGCTGGAGGGATGAATTTTGTTTCGATCTCCCTAGCAACCTTCTTCCCCACTGTCTCCTTGACAGCACTCAGCACAGACTGCCACACACGAGTCTGCTCCCCAGTACCTGACCCTCTGGACAGCCACTTATGGAACATGTCACGACAAGCCTGTCTTACACTGTGGGGGTTGTCTGCTCGAATGGAGTCCAGAACTGCGGCTCCTACCTCAAGGAATACTCCTATTTCATACCACTGGGCAGCCACTCTCCACACCACTAGCTGGTTGAGCTCATCAAGTGTGGGGGCAGAGAGGATGGGAATGAGGGAAGTCTTTGTTGCCCCTAACGGAAATGTAAGGAGCAGATCAACATTAATGGACTGGACCATGAATTGTGCAGGTGTACGCTATGCTGAGTGACCTTGCTGCCTGCACTGCACAGTCACTACATGCCATTCAAGTACAAAATTCATTGCATATACAATGTTCTTTTATGTCACAAAAGTCTTAATTCTTTTTTAGCATGAACAAAAGAAGTTATCTGTCAATTATAATATTATGACTATTCATTTATATTAAGGACCCTTTCAGCTCTCAAGATCTACTGCAAGTCAACAGAAGAGATGGCCCGATGATGATCTGTTTTATGCAGTGTCAATTGCCCAGTGAAGTCCAGAGAACTCCGAACGAAACAGTTATAATATGGGATACCGTGCAGGTAGTACCGTGTGGACCTTAATTTTTGTGGTACTAAACTTTTGTGGATTGAGGGATGTCGCATTCTTTGCATTTTGTATTTGCGGATTTGTGTCTCACAATATAATATTAAATACACACACTATATATATGCACTAAATCAGTATGGTCTCTCGAGGAAAATCTGAACCCCCTGAGCTGTGTGAAGGGCTAAAGCTTGAAATGGCTAAGTAACTACGCTGGACCGCGCCATATCTGCTCAGCATACCTGTACCTCATCATGTTCCTTCACGCTCGGACCATTCCAACTTCCTGCATCTGCCCACGGCTAGTAAATGTTAATCATCGTTCAGAGTTATTGTAACATGTGAAAGTTGTAATCAGTGTCATCTTTAACCCTTTAGGCACAAATGATAGTTGAATTGACAGTTGCAGCACAAGTCCACAGTCTAAATTCTCGCAGGACTAAACTTTCGCAAATAGCTTCTGATCCATGAAAGCCATAAAAATTTATTACCGCAAAAATTAAGGTCCATACCGTATTTTATTGCTTTATCAACAGTGCCAGCGCATGCCAGTCACATTCATTTCAACTTCTCCAGGTACTTTCATGCATATTTGAGACAGATCAACTCACCAGCACTATTGTTTGATGCTTCTCTGAATTCCATGCCCTGTACAATTGACAGTGAAGGATAATATCCAAACACCTCAAACAGGCTTATCTGTTGAGGATGATCGTTATCCTCTTTCAGCAAGGATAGAACGTGGTCATCACCATCATTGATGCAGCGAGTGATACTAAGTATGGGAAACAAAGAATCAGGCTGAGGAGCTTTCGGACTCTCCCACAATGTGGGTGTGTAGGGGTGGACAATGTAGGGTGTGGCCTCCAAGTTTGGTGATAGCTGGGCAATGGTCTTGGTAACATCTTGTACAATGGTTGATGTATATTGTAGCCGTTTTTCAGATCCAATCTTGCTGCATCCAACAACCTGGACCACACTGCTGTCACTGGTCTGGACCGCTATATTCACACCTTTTGTGGACCTCCATGACAGGCCATTCACCCAAACACTACAACAGGGCTGTCTAACACTGGGAGCTAACTTGTGAGTGAACACGTGATTGGCTGCAAGACGGAGGATAATGGTCTGGAGGAGATTGGCTGAGATGA
The DNA here is from genome assembly GCA_964019415.1 of Ianthella basta. Classification (NCBI taxonomy): domain Eukaryota; kingdom Metazoa; phylum Porifera; class Demospongiae; order Verongiida; family Ianthellidae; genus Ianthella; species Ianthella basta. Next base: position 3,717,078 of record OZ025878.1, read on the forward strand.
AGTGCTTGTCAGCCGTCCTTAGTTGCCAGCACACCCACCGGAACTGTTCAGGATTTGAATCTTCTGGAAAGATTTTGTTAGGCTGTGCAGATACCAGAGCAGGGAAATACAGCCATCCTTCTCCTTCTATCTCCATGTTCAATTGCGATAGCACACCTTCAAGTAGTGCAGGATCAATTTGGATGCAGAACTCTAAACTCTTCAAGACCTCTTGGATGACCTCCAGGTCCAAATTGGGGAAAAGGTTAATCAACTGACTGCAGTGGAGGAGACCAAACTTGTTAACTTTACCCTGGGTCCCACTAAATAGCTTGCCATACACAACATGGAGAAGGCCTGGGAGGTCCAAGACAAGCCAACGTTTGGAGAGGTCTTGCTTATTGGGGAGGAACAGGGTGTGACCAGCCGCTGAGAGGTCCTGACACACCTCCTCTGGTGAGGGAAGGTTCCTAGGTAGGTTCGCCGCATTGTTCTTCAGCCATGTCTGAAGCTCATGGAGTTGCAGTGCTGAAGTCGAGAATGCTTTTCGCACTTGCACTAGGACCCAGTGCAAGTTGTATGAGAGAATTTTTGTTCTCTGGGTCTCCTGAATGAAACTGCAAATTTGATTCATGCCTCTAGATTCAGGTTGGCGGCAGTCAAGGAGACAGGGACCTTGAATGTCCAAAGGTAACTGAGCCTTCACTGACTGAGTGCATCGCAGCAGCTTTTCAGATGCTTCCTTCTTTGATTTAACTTGGTCCAAGAAACTGCCAACAATGATCACTTTAGGAGTGATTGGAATGGACTTCAGAGCTAGAGGTTGCAGCCAGCGATAGAGATGCTGTGTGATGACGTCGTCTTCTTCAGTTGCCTTCACTAGAAGTAGCAGAGTCACTGATACCCCTGGCTTGCTCAGCATAGCCTCAAGGAAGGACTGATGTGGACCGTGGTACTGGGACTGACCTGCAAAGTCATAAAAAAGTGCCTCTCCATATTTCTGATTAGATATTTGAATTGCTTCTATGCCAGCTGTTCGCTGCCGAATGTCATTCACCTACTTGAAGTGGTTTTCAATTTTCTTCCAAAGAACGTTACTTGTACATTCCAATGCAGCTACCAGTGTACTCTTGCCATACTCAGAATTCCCAATCACTGCAATCACTCGTTTGGTGGTGAACGACAATACCTTTTGCACTTCATCTACAAATGTCTTGGAGCCATCTTCCATTGGATTGAGACGGTGCTTATTAGTGGCAAACACATCTGCTCCTGCCTCCACAAGGAGGACACCACACATAATATGGTTGTATACAGCAGCATAGTGAAGGGCTGTGTCACAAGGAGCTTGAACAGCTAACACCATCACCATTACCACTAATGCATTCACAAATTCTCCCCTGTTGACCACTCCAACCTGCAGCTTGGGTTCTTCCTTAGAAATAACAATAGCTAAGTTCACCTCAGCCACTGCCACCACCAAATGCAGAGCCACCACCACTGCTTTCAACAGCACTGTCTTCTTAGTGGTTATTGATAGAATACCAGCTAAATATCTGGTTACCACCACCACCGTCAACACAAGATGTAGCTTATCCAGTGAAACTAAGGCGCTTTCCATGTTCAGTAGCTTTATGGCCACAAATACAATGAACCCCAAAGCTCCCCTGTACAAAGCTAGTTCAGTTTTCACAGTCCTTAACACCAAGAGTAGAAACCATGTGAATAACAATACGGTCATCAACACTTCCACCATCCCATGTGCTGTATGACTTTCATTAAGACCAAAGGCCTTCCTTCCAGATAAAATGCATGATGATGCTATAACAAACAGCTCTGCAGTTAGAATCACTCCCTCTAGCAGAACCACCACCAACCCCTGCCAAACTGGTATTATCTGTTTCAGTGACACACTTGCTAAAACGAACAGTGGCATGAAGATCAAACTCCCAATCACAGCCTCAGCATTTGATATACAAACATTCTGGGGAGACCATACCAAAATCAGAGGCATCACAAGTATCATTCCCAATAGTACACACAAACCCAATGCTACAAAGACAGCAGTCATGATGACTTCTTTGGCCGCTGCTGCCACAGTTGCCTTACGTCCCTGTATTACCAATGTTATTGCAACAATCATCATTACAAACATGGTCCAGATTGCTGGTCCTGCTACCATCGCCACATTCATTGACAAAACTAATGCTATGGTAACTAGCCCATACACTGACAGGTCAATCCATGACTCAGGCATTGGGAGGTCTTCAACAGAAGCCAATACTGACATTGCAATTAGTACCAGTGTACCCCATACTGGATTAACCCCCAGCATTGCTACTGCATGTACCTGAAATTCCATCCAAGGCAACAGAACACAAAACAATGCAGCTAGCCAATATGATGCCTTCACCCGAATAAGTCTTGATAAAAGCAGAGTGAGTGTCAAATCCGAAAAACATGCACTGCTTTTGAAATTCACATCGCAATTGGACAAAATGAGCTCCTTGACAATGATGTCATGGCCTCTCAGTGTTGCCATCATCACTGGTGTCTGACCCCTGTGAATGTGGTCCACATCACAATCTGCTCCAATGACTGACTGTACCATGCTCAGGTCACCTATATCACAAGCATGCCAGAGAATGCGGCTGCGATCCTCCCTCAACAGGTGATCTACATCCCCAACCAGTTGGTGAACCATGTCATAGTTCTTTGCCAGTAGAACAGCAGTCATCCCCCTTCTTGTCCTTGAGGCTAATGTCTGCTCCTGCCTTCACCAGATCAGCTACTACAGCACTATGCCCTCTCTCAACAGCCAACATCAAGGCTGTCCTGCCCTCATCATCCTGCTCATTTATGCCAATGTTGGTCTCCAAGAAGAGTTTCAACAATGCCTGGTGACCGTAGTAGGCAGCTACGTGTAGTGCAGTCCTCCCAGACACCCTGATCTTCCAGTATTCTTCTGCCTCAGGTCTCTTTCTAACAGCCTGCTCATCGATTACATTGCCAATACTAGAACTCAAGATGGCTATGGCTAGCTCTATTACAAGCCAAATGAACTTCAACCAAGCCTGGTTAATGCAGTAGGTAGCTGTGTGCAGCACACTCCCACCAGATGCCTTGACTTTGAGGTTTACATCAGCATTAGCTCTGATCAGCTCTCTAGCAACCTCTACATCACCGTGATAGGCTGCCCTTAGCAGTGGGGTCCACCCTGACTTGTCATATGCATTCACATCAAGGCCAGTTTGAATAAGTTGTCTCACAGTTGCTAGTCTGCGTTGACTACGGATATTGTGAAGAACCATCACTCACCACCCTATATCCTCTCAATTACACAGTTTACTGGTAAGTTCAATCTGTGGTACAGACAGAAGTGCCGTAGATAATGTTGCATGTACAGGTTGGACAAGCAATACACAACCATACACAATGCGCACCCTATACTTGCACAAGCAGCACAATGTGCAAAGAATTCCCAATTGTGACAGTACAATAGAACAGACTGCTTGCTGCATGATTGAATGATGTATTGTCATTGCACAACCATGCACTCCCTGATGGCCAAATTGCAGCCTACTCTAGTGTAGCCACAGTAAATCATGAGGGGGACTATTGCCAATATGTAAGACAACACCAAGATCGAAAACTTAAAGCCTAGGACACAAGCTAATATGACTGACATGGTGTGTCCCCACAGGTGGTAGCACACATACAGTGGCAGCTCAAGATTCAACGAGCACCTGAAACCAGATCATAGCTACCAGAATGGATTCCAAACGCTATTTGAGCATGTTAAGTAACAGCTGTCAAAATCTTGTTCAAATTTGTACACTTCCTGTTTAATACTGTAGCTAGCTAACTGAGATCACCCAAAGTTTGGCCTAACATTTCTGATATTTAGACAATTTGCGGCAGGTGGTGCGGAGGTGAAGATATGCCCACCCCATGGCGCTGAATCAACGAGGGATAAAGAAGGACTCAAGCTGCCCAGCTAACTATGTAGCTACACTTTAGCTACTCCGCGTCAACAAATAACTCACAAGCAGTTAGCTTGCCAGTACCGACTGTAGCCTGTAGCTAAGTAGCTACGCAGTATGGAAACAGAGTATATATATAGTAACTAACTATGTATACTTGGTAGCTATCTAGCTATAAGGGCAGTAAAATATTTAATGATACTTCTGGCCTCCTGGCAGTGGCGGATCCAGAGATCCGATTAGGGTGGTGCCAAGTTCCCTGGATCCAAAATTCTGAAAAACGAAGTGCTCTCTGGCCAGGGGTCATCTACTGTCAAATGTAGTTTATATGTTACACGCAAACCTCAAACCTGTGCAAACCTCCATTCCGTATACGGATTTCATAATTTCTGAGATATATACGTGTATCACTGCAGCACTGATAGAAACTTGGAGTGACAATCACACTACTAATTGCTGTGAATTCGAATTGATGACTACATCCCACATTTTAAATGGTGTGATTGCCACTCCTGAATTTAATACCATGTCATATAAACTGTATAAGAATTGTGTACATGCAATGTGGACCTGTTGTTTTGAGTGTGGAAACATGTATTCGAATATAATCAGCAACTTGAATGAGAAACATGTGCTCAAACTGTTGACTCTCACGTAATATGTTTCCTAAGCAATAAACTGAGTATTTCTTCAACTGCCCTCAACTTGGAAGCTCTCATTCAGTTCACAGTTTAGGAAACACACCCTGTACAGCACCTATGCCATTTTAGTTTCGACAACATTATACTTGTGTACTACCGCTTTGTAGCATACCTGGTATACACTGCATTCATGTGAACGACAATGGGGTCTGTATAAAATGCAGGAAATGTTTTGCAGTGCGTACACTAGCTACAACTTTCCATTCTCTTGAACCTTTATTAGGCCTCCTGGGTTGAAAGCGTTTAAGGATAAACTTGCCTAATAGTTGTAGTAGGCGACCACGTACCCTCAGACCTCGCTCAAGATCGAGATATGTTCCTTAATCCTCGCTCAAATACCACGGGATCGGGATGGTCACTACGTAGTCTCGTTCCCAGCCCACCACGCAGCCATTTAGTTAGCGGAAGTGGTGGGCTGGGAACGAGACTAGTCACTACGCTGGCCGGGTCAGCTGACAAATTGCGCAATACTATTCTACATCACAGAGAGGTGGCTGAATTGGGTTTTCATGCAGGTCCTGGCAGATTACATGAAAATACATGATACAGTGCATGATACAAGAGATTTACATGCAGGCAAATGAATTGATACATTACACGAAATGTAGATTAAGAAAGATATTGAAAATGAGTATATTACATAGCATGCTCTAAAAAATAAGGGATTGAAATAATACAGGCATTTGCACATTAAGAACAATGCAAGAAATAGATAAAAATACAGGCATTTGCACATTAAGAACAATGCAAGAAGTAGATAAAATGGGCTGGACTATATATATAGTGAATTGTTGCCAATGTGTGTTGTAGCTCAATGGCAGAGTACTGTGATTCTGTGCATGATTCCTTCTATACACTTACTCCTGTACCCAGCAATCATCACGCATCTACTGATCTTTTTTCATCCGGATCCTGGCTTCATGATGGAGGTAGGGCATAGCAATAGTGTGGGGCATCTCATGTGCATGGCCCCCGTCATCATCTGATCTGTTCTGTCACTGGTGTGTGCCTTCCCCACTTACCCATGCACTCCAGTAATCTCTAACCACTGAACTGATTACATGCATTTGCCAGTGAATGCATCCAACTCTCTGTCATGTACACTCCTACTGTGTTACTTGCAGTTCACTGATTCCACCTGCTGGTGAAGCACCCTTCCAGCTTGGAGAGTGTAAGAAGGCACTGACTAAACTCAGTACCTTGTTCCAAGCAGGCTCTCCCCCCAGTGATAGAGCAAGAGCAAACTCTAGTTAGCAGTTGCTGCAAAAATACTCGGCATGCACATGCCGTTGTTCTGATTCATGGTGTTCGTGCGTGCCTCTTTAAATTGATCAGTTAAAACAATTGGAATGCTGTCAACCACTTCTTAGCTGATTGATGCAGTTGCTACTGCATTTTGTGTCATTTTCCACTGTCAATACTGTAGCAAATGACTTGTCCCGTGGTCCAAGTGTAAACTACTTAAGGTAACCTTGGAAGGTTTGCTTTACAACTCCAAGCAATGTACCCTGCCTCTCATCTCATAGTTGCACCACTATGACCAATGCCAGTGCAAATGCAACCGTCTTCAGTTACATTTAGCCATTTATTGAAAATACCCCATAAATCAGCAATTTCCTGAATTTCGCCGAGCTTTCTAAAACTTAGCTTTACAAGGGAAGTGAGCAAATGATCCATGCAGATTTTCTGTGAGTCGTAGCACATACATAGTAGGACCAACAACCTTGGTTAGCTAGCTATTTATTTCTTAGATCGAGAGCACTCTTCAAAAGAATTTGTCAACACAAAAATTGTTTGGAAATACCCCATGGACATGGATGCCCTCAGGAGATTGTCTCAGATCAGGGAAGAGAGTTCTGCAACCAAATTGTTGATGCCCTAGAGGAGCTTACCAGATTTAAGCACAGGATGACCAGTGCCTACCACCGTCAGTCAAATGGGCTTTGATGAACGATTCAATCAAACCCTGAAGTCCCAGCTGCAGAAGCTGGTAAATGATCACCAAGATGACTGGGATGAGCTTCTGGACAACATCCTGTTCGCCTACCGGACTAGCCATCAGGATTCAACCAAGTGCACTCCATTCCTATTAATGTATGGAAGAGAAGCTCGCCTTCCAATTGATGTGACCCAAGTGCAAGAGAGCCATGATGGTGACAACCTTGATTAGGGTGGGAAGGTGCAGAAGATGCTGGAACTGCAGGAAAAACTTCATGAATGGTACCATGAACAATGTGAAGTGGTTCCTGTAGGTGCATGGACAGATCCAGATTTGAAGTGGTACATGTGGTCTTTGCAAACTTAATGTCTAGCTTCAATTTCTTTCATGTGAATGCAATACAGTTTTACGAAGCTTAATGTTGATTAAAAGCTTGATGTGTGTAGGACTCTAGCCTCACATAAGCCAAGTACGTGTGTATGTGCAAACACAACCAATCGCCTGATATTTGGCGTGGGGTAGCAAATTGATTAGGATATTTGGCACCCAGGATGCAATATTTCCTGACTTAACATGGGGGTACCAAATATCCTAGGGGAATGCCATATTTCCTAGGAAATTCGGTACGGGGCGCCATATTTCCTGGGGTACCAAATAGCCTGTGACACCGGGTTACCTTACTAGTCAAAACACGATAATTACGGAAGGTTCCTCAAACACGCACTATTTGATTGGCATTCCTAGCAGTTGTTCCACTTGAAAAGGTTGGAATCCATCCACATCAAGATATGGTGCAGGTACCTGTAGCAATGGGTCCGAATAGTGCGAGTGGGATTGGATAACTAAAGATCAGAGCAAACCCGAACTCGTCGATAGATCCAGCCATTGACTTGAGCCACACTTCTGTTGTTCTTTCTTATGTGACTAATGGCAGTAGAATGACAGAAGACATAGGTAGGTAATCAACGCCTCCTGTTGTCGCTTAATTCATAATAGCCAACAACCGCACGCAGTACTTCCCAACCGTTAATTCAGCTGTTGCGCAAGCTTCCATTATGAACGCGATTTAATAACCACGCCTACTACTATTACTATTAATAGCTCATCGTCACTGCTAACGAGGATAGACTGAATAAAAGGGAGGGCCGAGGGTGTAGTACATAGCTACCCCGTCAGCTCCTGGTTACCTTGTATGATGAAACTACACGCGTACGCCGCTTTGGTGATACTATTAGTCGCCGAAGGTAAGTCATTCAACACGAATGGAGCTAGCTATCATCTTTTAACTGTGGCTATCACCAACTGTTTTCAAGCTTTGTAGCCTGTGGTGAACCGAGAGCGTTCATTCGGTGTATATAGAATACTGTGCTGCTACAAATATGCGATTACAGCATGCTGATCGAGCCATAGCCATTCCCTTTGACGTCCCTACATACAGGCGCCAGATGTTCTACAGGACCAGCGATTAGCGTTGATGGGAGGGTTGTGAGCACTCATCCGGCAACAGTAGGCTCGTCGCTGGTCCTCTCCTGCAACGCCACTGCTGCTGTCTGGAAGAATGGATCAGACGTCATATCAAACACAACCATGGCAAGAGTGTTCGTGATGGCAGGTAGCACAGAAACCTTACTCAACTTCTCTACCTTCCAAACAGCAGACGAAGGGATGTACACTTGTGCCATCAACTCCACAATCATGACCTCTGTAAATTTAAGTGAGTATGTGGCAGATGTTATACACATGCAGGAGCAATTGAGCTGCCAAGGTTGCAATTTCATTGTTCTGTTGTGAATTGATGGAGGTGTAATTATAAAAGTTGTGACCAATATCAAACTTCAGCTGTCCAATCACATTGTATACTGTTGTGTATTAGCAAACTGTGCAAACATGAAAGATGTCTGCGTTAGGAAACATGACTTAAAGTATAATTATTATAATCTTTTCCCTGTGCAAAACACTAAAATTACTATAGTTTATCCTATCCTCCACAATTGAATCATTGCTCCAAACTTCTGCTCAATGGCTAACCTTTTCTTGCATAATATACAGTATCATGAGATTGATGTACACCTACAATACTGTATGCATATGCAACTTAAGAGATTAAGTCAGCTGTTTCTCACATAGGAATCTAGTGTGCTTTTATTGCTTCACCATTCATGAGGACCATGGTTACCCACAAGGCTCAAGGCCACTAATTACCCATGAAATGTCTCTTCATAATGACTATATATGTATATACATGGAAATCATGATTACAGTGACTGAATATAACTCAAAATGTTGTATTCATAAGGGCAGAACATAAAGAATGCTTTTGGTGTGAGGAAATTTTTATAATATATACACAGCAAATAGCTGTTTCTTCTTCCAATAGCTGCAGTGATTCCAAAGATCCAAGCAGTCAACATTACTTCTGGATATGTGGGCTTGTCACTCAATGCTGTCCCATCCTTGGAAGTGTCATGGAGTGCGGTGAATGATCCTGATATCCGTTATGTGGTGATGTACAATGAATCAGTTAACACCCTAAATCAAACTGAACCTCCAGCTGGAGCAGAGCAAGTAACAACAAACTCTTCATATCAGAACACTGTAACAATCCGCCCTTCTAAAAAACTGACAACTTACTGCATTTGGGTGGCTGCTAAGTTTGCAGAATACATGGGAGAGTACAGTGATAAGGCAAATGGAAAAACACTTATTAGTGAGCTGCATGTAATCTGTTGTCACAGTTTGCACAGCCATGCATTCTAAGGTAGTTCACAATTTCACCAATTGGATGTCATGATAGTATATCTGTCTGCATGCCACTGTTCTTAAACTGACCAAATATCAGCTATAGTGGTTTCTCTCCACACATGCCTTTCTGTCACTCTACATGTACTAGTATAGTTTATGAGTACAGTGCATGCACAATATACATACTTGGTACTTTTGAATACATCCCATTCATTATAGATACATAAATAATAGTAAGAGATTTAGCGATGTAAGCAGAAAGTATGCAAGCTTAATTAATGTTTCATCCATGAAGGGGACTCTGCATGCTGACACCATTCACCGATAAACCTACACTAATATATTATTGTTTTTTTTTTTATGTTCACTTGGTATAACTGGTGATTTACAGTACTAGTCATTTATGTTAGTTACCTTGCATTTGCCTTCTGTCCATTTGTGATTGAACATTGTTGCTGTTTCCGTGCTGCATGCATTTGAATTAATGCTGCATGTTACTTGCATTAATAGCTCCCATTCCAAGAAACGTTACAGTTTCACCACTTGGATGTCAATCTCTTCATGTCACCTGGAGCCCTCGGAATCCCACACCTCCTCTCACTTTATTCGAACATCAAGTCAGCTTACGAACAGCAGAGAAAATTATTTTGCACAAATTCTCAACTACTGAAAACTCCTATAATATCACTAACCTCACACCTGCCACAAATTACTCAGTCGTTGTGAGGGCGCAAACACAACTTGGATATGGTGGAATCTGCTGCCAGCCACTGGTTTCGACATACAATGGTAAGGCATGCACCATTGCCACTGACAGTAAACAGCCACATTCTTCACTACTGCTATACAGCAAAATGTTTTCTATAATATTTAGCAATATTCAATTGCTCACTCGTTTCATCAATGGAAGTTTGTTAATATAATTATATTCAAATATAATCACCTTTGCACAACCAGTAGCAATTTTGCCCTATAAACATAGAAACCACCTAACAGTGATAAGCACTGATACCTGCAACATTGCATTATGATTTGAGACATGTAACAATTTGAATTAAATTCCTGCAGTGGGTGCCCCACTTATGTTCTCATTAAATCCATTGGTCTCAAGAGGAGTAGTCCGAGTCAATTGGTCTCCTCCATCGGACGTGTGTGGACTGACTGATCCACTGTATATCATTCAGTATGGGAAAAGCCAATCCTCCTACACCACACTCCAAAGCACGCCTTCTTCCTCACCTTACAACATCACTGGTCTCTCAGTGGGGCAGCAGTATTATGTGAGGATAGCCGTTCGCACAGAGGATGGAAGTGGTGATTTCAGTAGTTGGATGTCAGTGACTACATATGAAGGTGTGTGCATGTGATGTTCGGTGTTCCCCAGGCATTCACATTGCTACATATAACCAGACAGATGAGCATTATATGAACTTCAAATTATTGAACATTTTGGGAATTGATAACTTTATTACTTTTACAAATAGTTTCCGTCACAGTCTGATGATTGCCCGCCTTATGCATAACTCTGTCCAGTAATGTTGTGCAGTGCATGTAGTCCTGTACCAGCTGCAGCTAGCTCTTGCATTGTTTGTGACTTATACCAGTCAAGCATTTGCATAGTACTTGCAATTGTGTAATATTCCTTTCATCAATTTCCTGCTTGCTTTCTATTTTATAAATAATGTAGTACCTAAGCAGGTCTTAGGTGTTGTATTGAGTCTGACTACTGTCAATGGTGAAGCTGCCATCAATGTGACCTGGGCTGCTCCAGTGGATGATGTAGCAATAGACCACTATGAGGTCATGTATAAGGTGATGGGACACACTACAGCTGGTAGTAAAAATACATCAGCAATTGAGACCGTAATCCTGATCAATTTGGTGAAAAGAGCAGAGTATAGTGTTTTTGTGAGAGCAGTGTCAATGGAGGGAGGATATGCTGGAGAGTACAGTACAGTGGAATCTATCATAGCTCCAGGTGGTGAGTAGTGATTACACTCTATACAGTATTGTGTAATAACTGCCTATACACTGGTGCACTTATGTATTCTTAGATGTGAATGAACCTACCATAGAGACAGTAACCTCTGGCGAAGATTTCATTTATCTTGTGTGGTCACCTCCTTCCGAGGGAGCTCCTCTCTCTTACAATATCACTTGGAATCCTTATGGTAGTGTGATGTCCGGTGCTAGTTTGCCTCATAGTGCCCGTAACTACACCATTTGGGGACTTGATTCAAATACAAATTACTCTGGGACTGTAGAAGCCAATAGTCTGGCCAGCAAAGCCTCTGCCCAATGGACGAGATGCACTTTACCACAGGGTGAGCTGTTGTTCTAGAACAGTGTATTCAGAGACATTATTGTTATTCAACAGTGTGTCAAGTATTACTAGGAAATCACCCAGTAGCTTACATATGCTCAGTGCCTGTTTCAATGCTCTCATCCTGAACATAATGCTCTTCACTCAACACTCTTTGAATTTGCTTTGTTGCTATGAGTATAATAATTATGATAATGGTGATTTTTGAGAGGGGGCTTGTGCACTATTCTGTCTCATACTCTAACAGAATAAATACAATAAAATTGGATATACAAATGTATTTTCTATTGTAGTTCCTACCAGCATTGATCTAGTTATCCTGCATGAAGCCTCCCTTGTGGTGAGCTGGAAGCCTGCAGCAGATGCAGATGTAGATGCATACACAGTCTCAGTTAAGGATGAAAATGTCGAGGGAAAGTATGCCAATGCCACATCTGGAGACTTATCTGTCACTGTGAATGGGCTGCAGGAGATGACAGTATACAATGTATCAGTGCAGGCATTGGACTGTGGTGGGTTCAGCCAATCATTGACGTCTACAGTCAGGATGGTAACAATTGGTAAGACGTACATGCATGAGTGATGCACTTGAACTGTTTATTAAGTGTTGCTGCACAGAGACCATATTGTATGGTTGCAATCCACTGTGGCTGTATTTACACAACAGTTGCATTTTGACACATAAATAACATTCTTACCCATTGTTATTCTTTTTGTCAGCTGAGACAAACATGAGCACTGTAACAGGTATTTCACTTAAATGGATTGATGATACCTTCACCTCTCTGCAAGTTGAATGGGTCCAAGTGACTGCACCACAAGGTGGAGTAGCTATTTATCGTATCAGTCATTCTCCAGTTTCGGCCACTGGTATGATGGTCACCAATGAAACAGAGAGCTTGAGCATTCTGTTAACAGGTCTGAATCCAGAACTGTTTTACTCTGTGATAGTAGAATTCTTCATACAGGATACTGAACAAGCTACCTCCAATGCCGGCAAGTGCTATCAGCATATTTTCCTATATTACATAGTTTCTATGCTAAGGAGAGTTGAGCTGTGTACACCATTTTGTTTGTATGTATTTCACTTGTAGCAGTTGCAATTGGTGCCTCATTGGGTGTCATCGGTGCTTTCACTGGAGTGACAATAGCTATTGTGCTATTCTTCCTTCTGTTGACATGGTGAGTAATGGTCAGTATATTAGAATACTGATTGGAAAGGCTGAAATAGTTTATGTGTGCTAATTAACTCACTAGTACCTGTCATCTCAGAAATACTCATAAATTCAGTTTCTTTTAGGTATATATAGCTGTGTATTTTAGCATGAATGTTGTTCGATATGCATGCACTTACATGTTTAATGCACAATTAATACATGCTGCAGTATCCACAGACGGCAATGTTCAGAAGCTATATTTAGCAAATAATTAGATGAGCAATACTGCAGCTTGAAGAAAAGAGGGTCGCAGGACGTTTCGGCTCGAGAGCCTTTGTCAACTGCTTACACTGTAATCGAATGTAAACTGTATCGTTCAGAAGCTAGATTGACTATACTTATTTGTGCTGTTTACATGCTACTTCAGGTGTAGAAGAAAAGCTGGGAAAGTGGCCAACTTGAAACGTCAAAGCTTGCATCATGAATCAAAGATGTTTACATTGCAGAACCTTGTGAAGGATGAACAAGATAGACGTCCAGACTGCAGTGTTGAGAATAATCCAGTCAATGAAAATCGTGGGTTTATCCTTTTGCAACATGCCTTAAACTACTGTGAATACATGTGACCTTGTGCTTGCTGTTAGGCTGCACAGCTGTGAACATGAGATAGCTCTAGACATGTGACAGACATAAATGACGTGGTGTACCCTAAAATATGACTTTCATATGTACTGTAGCTCTACACAGAGAATATAATACGGTTTAATTACCCCCACAATTGCGCACGAGGTAAAGTGATAACGTAACCTACCCTAATCATCTACATAGTTTCATCTAGATTTGGATATAGCAGTGTATAATTTACTTCAAGCATTGCTTTAACAACACACAATCTTGTAATGTTATCATTTCAATTTGTTATCCCTTTAATCTGTGCAGTGTATGGCAATGTGGACATCACTGTCCACAAGTCCAGCTCTATCTCCAGGACTATGTTTGCTGCCCATGTAAGTGAGATGCATTGCAACAGAGATGAAGGCTTTGAAAGAGAATTTATGGTGAGAAGGAACTGTGTGCCTGATATTATGTTGCCTGATCATGATAGATTCTGACGTCCATCATTATACCTTCTACTTGTTCACCATGTGCTTACCCCTTGTATTGTCCATGCTGTGGCCACACTGTGCAGGAAGTGGTGAATGACCCTAAAGGTTCAAATGCCATTGCCAAATCAGTTGACCCCACCAAGAACAGATACCTCAACACACACACCTGTGAGATGAGTTGCATGAAGTCACACATGTCATATCACCACCAGCCTTAACAGGATACTTTCAACAGCTAAACAATGTATCAATATATTGATGGGAATAGCACAGTAAAGAGCCTGTGCTATCCTATGTGAACTACAGAAATAAACAATGTGCAGGGCATGCATGATGGTTGGCTTAACTCTCATACCGGCCGGCTTTCCTTTCTCTTATGAATGCACATAGACTGGTTATATAATGGGGTCTGGTGCAGTGAATGTGTATGTACTGTATTTATGTCATTCTTTTCATGTGCAGTTGACCACTCAAGAGTAATTCTCAAAGTGCCGGATGAAAGTGGATGTGATTATATAAATGCTTCCTATATTAATGTGAGCACTCGTGTTTGTATGCAAGATCATACGCCAAAGAAAGTATGATTGTGTTCTGAATTAGACCCCTGTACACCATGCTATTGTACCTCTTGCCTACAGGGATGCATGCAAAAGACCACATACATTGCCTCTGAAGGTATGTATATGTATATGCATGTACTCATACAAATACATACATTGATCATAAAATTGCAATACAATTATGCACTAGCACCTATTGGTACATGAATATGTTCATTCCACATGTGCACTCAGGTGCAAGTAAACTCAGACTGCCAAAATGTTTAAAATTTGAACACACACATACACACAGGTGCAGACATACAAACATATGTACACAGGCACACACATATTGCCGCAATTGATCCATTGTTCTTGCATAAGACAATCGTATTGACCTGAAGCAAGAACTGTATGTCTTCCCTTCCTTTTACCCATAGGTCCTACCCCCACCACCATTTCAGACTTCTGGCAGATGATTTGGGACCACAAACCAGCTGTGATTGTCATGCTAACAAAGTTTCAAGAGAATGGGAAAGTGAGCACTTGTGCAATGCACAGGAAAACACCTCCAACTCTACATTCTTCCAGTGTTTACTCTATTACATTACTGTAGTGGTGTGCAGAAAATGGTAGTGGCAGATTTAGTTGTGGGTTCCAATATGAAACTGTAAGATCACAAGACAACAACAGTTTAGAATGTTTCCCTAACAGTGAACAAAAAATGCATGTTGATTTCCTAGTTGGAGCAATTGAAAGAAAAACTCAATTTGTGAATCAATAAACTGCACAGTTGTGGTCAGCAGTTTAGTGACTAGTGCTAATGAGCACTTTCCCAAAGCTTGCAACCTTATTAACACCATTCCTTGTGATAGAATGTTTTGCACCTGCACATTCCTACCTGTATATTAGAAGATGAAATGCTCCTTTACATACACTAAAATACAACATAGTCTGAAGATGGTGCCAGCATTTGCACACAACATATAATACAATTTTGTGTGTTTCAATATCTATTTTGCTGTGCAAGACTATACTAGAGCTCAATGGAGGGTATAGCATTCCAACACTCAATAATATAATACAAGACCATGATGACAGTAACATTACTGGGTTTATGCCACCATCCGGCTACACCAGACCATACTATCATCAACTGAGCCTGTGCAGTGGCACTACTGCAAAAGTCTAACTGGACAATACATTACATGTCTATGCATTCCTGTTGCATTGCAACATACAATTTCTGTTCTATATCTCAAGATCATTACAGTTCAAATGTGAGCAGCATTGGCATGATCAGTTGGACAAGCCTTATGATGCTGGGAGAGGTTTCACTTTGGTCACCCAAAGACATAGAGGGTTTGCAGACTATGACGTCAGGGACATTACTCTGCAGTGCATAAGGCACAATTCTAGTTGCATGCTTCAAAACTCGTCACTCCATCTCTTCACTGGTCTGCTCCCCCTCTTAATCCCATCCCTCTCTTTGGGCTCTCAAACTACACTCTTTTTGGCCTCCTTATTTGCCTTCTTATCCATGCCTCATCTGTCTATTCATTTAATGCTTTCCTATACAGGTCCTTCTTTATCTTCACCACTTCTCTCACCTCCTCATTCCACCAGGCTGTTAACTTCTTTCGTCGCCTAGCTCTGCTCCTCCCCACCACTCTCTCTGTCACCCCAGTTACTGCTGGCTTAAACTCATTCCATGCCTTTTCCACATCACCATCATCATGACTGACTACCTCCCACATTTGCTGGTTGAACTTTCTCAACTTGCTGAAATCTTATCTTTACCTCTCTATTGTTTAGCTTATGTAGTCTCAGCTTACCTTTTTCTACTCCTATGCACCTCCTTTATCTCTGTACCCTCACTCACACATTCATCAACACTGAAAGATGGTTACTTCCCACTTCAGAACCTCTCATCACTTTCATACCTGCTACTCGTGGTCTTAAGGCCTTTCTCGCTATGAAGTAATCTATGATAGACAATCCCTATCCTTGGTCTCCCATGTGAATTTGCGGATCTCCTTGTGCTGGAAGATAGTGTTTAGGATAACCAAATCATGTATTGCACAGAAGTCCAACAGCCTCCGTCCATTTCTGTTCAAAGTCTCTTCCCCTTGTCTCCCTATAGCATTCTAACACTCAATAACACATGACACATTACCTTGTCTATACATTTCTGTTATGTACATTGCAACATACAATTTACGTTCTATATCTCATTACAGTCCAAATGTGAGCAGTATTGGCATGATCAGTTGGACAAGCCTTATGATGCTGGGAGAGGTTTCACTGTGGTCACCCAAGGACATAAAGGATTTGCAGACTATGACGTCCGGGACATTACACTGCAGTGGGTGAGCTGATGTACATTCATGTTACATTAGAATTTCATTCAGACGAAGTTGAATTAGTGGCAGGTAATATTTATGGTATAATTTGCATTTGTACATGTACTATTGAGCACTCAACTAGAAATAAACCTAAGGAAAAGCAGACACTCTACAAATTCTGCATGTCATCAATCATTGCCGCACTGCAGCACCGTGTTATCCGTGTCTCTTCTTGCTTATATCCGCATACTTGCCACAGTCCACTGACAAGCCCCACAAGCTGACCCACTTCCAGTACACTGCCTGGCCTGACCATGGAGTGCCCCTTCACACCTCCTCAGTGGTCAAGTTTGTTCAGGAAGTCAGGAAGGTGCATGACAACAGCCAAGTACCAATGGTGGTACACTGCAGGTCAGTGGGTGTGATATGTATGTACATATTCCTTCTGGATGAGACTAGGGAACTTTGGGTAAGCATACCTGATTGAAGGAGCTGCAAATGTGTAGATATATGCATACTGCTTGGATTCATGACTATACAATGTTAGATTTGTATCATATCGAGGAACGGTCTGTTTCAATGCACAGTGCACAACCTACGGCAGAACTGCACTCATCACTGCCTGCATACACTAGACAAGATGTGCACTGTTAGTACTACATACTTGTTGTGTAGTTTCCTTCAATGACCTTGGAATAACAAAGAGAAGTGTTCAAGCCATAACACTCTAAATCTTATGTATAAGAAAACAGTAAGCTTATCCAAAGTGCGTAAGGACACTGCTTTCTGTCTATTACTCTATATCTATGCACTTGTGCTAGTATGCACATTAATTTGTATGACTATTAATTTTTGTGACTTAGTCATTGATATTTAAAACTCTAAATACCACTGTGATGTATACATTGCATTTTGTCCAGTGCTGGTGTGGGTCGTACCGGCACATTCATCACTCTTGATACAATGTTGGAGAGACTGAAGGAGAAAGATGACCTCAATATCTTTGAGTTTGTCAATGAAATGAGGACCAGAAGAATGAACATGGTGCAAACATTGGTGAGCAGTGCTGTACACTAACAAACAAATTTGAAAGCTGCTAGCAATAAACATGACTGTTAGGAATATTATATGCTTAACCAGATATTTTGTGTGTGACATGCAGACAGTTTGTGATGGTTAGAAATACTCCAGACGTTTGAATGTTTCCATTATACAGTTTGAATAGGGATGTCATCTTACATTTTTAATAAGCTACCGTACTCGCTAAATTGACCCACTTTTCCAGAACATGAAGAAATGTTAGCTTTAGTAGAACACATGCCAACAAATGCACATCATTTTCAAGAACTAAAGGCAGATATATATCCACCCTGTTGGTACAGGATCAGTATGTATTCATCCACGATGCTCTGAAGGACTACATTTCCTGTGGGGACACCAGTGTGGTGGCCTACAAGCTCAAGATGGTCATTGATGACATGAGCAAAGAAGAAGGTGGACAGTCTGGCTTTGAAAGACAGTTTGAGGTACCTTCACATAACAGTACTAACGTTGCATATAATTATACTGTACAATGATAGGTGCACAGTCTCTCTAGTAATGAAACCAGTTATAAGCAAAGATTGCAGATGACTTTATTGTTTGTGCCTTCATTGTCTAGCTCTTGGGTAAACTGAGTAAGATGCCTGTGGAAGAAGACAGTGTCTTTGCAAAGAAGAGCATGGTAGCCAAAAGAAATAGGTATAATGACAAATATCCTTGTAAGTGGAAGACATGTCAAACTAAACATATTGTATGTGTACACCTTGTAGGAAAGTACGAGGAGCACATTCTCATGTCTGCTACAAGAATTTGAAATGCTAACTCCATTAAATTTTCACTATTTGTGCACAAGTCATTATGTACTTTTGGGACCATCTGATCCCACACTCAGATTCCACCAACTACCTCCGTATTGCTGGGCGACAAGCCATTAATGCTGCTGATTACATCAATGCAACCATGTTGGCAGTGAGTGTACAAACCCAAAATGTTCCCCAGTTTCCCCCTTATATATAACCATTTGTAAATATATAATTTATTCAGAGCTACTCCAAGCGCCGTGGCTATGTGGCTGCTCAGTCACCACTGGATTGCACCAAAAATGACATCTGGGAGCTTGTCTGGCAATTCAAGACAAAGACAGTTGTGCTTCTCTGTCCATTGAAGGAAGGGAAGAAAGTAAGCCAAACAGCCAAATAAGTGTGTCGGCAACAGTGCTGTGGTCTATCCACGTCACAGGCAATCGATTATGGCAGCATGTCCCATTCAAGAGCCAATTGCCACAGCCATGCATTATTCAAATGTTACCAGTGATTGGTTTCCATTGTGCAACCATTAATTTGCAAGCATTAAACTAGACACTACAATTCCAGCATAGAAGGATATAATATCTGTTATAAGTATCAAATATTGTTAACAGAATGGAAGCTCCTTGGTAGCATATAACTTCCTAAAGTATAATATGTCCAGCCTGTATGCTGCAGTGGTGAAGCAAGAGTTGCAGGCTCAGGAATTGCTTCTAAGTGAAACAAGCATATTTGATGGCTCTCACCTGAATGAATGTTTCAGAGGGACTTTGCATAGCTGTCAGTTAACTAAAAATGTCCAACTGAAATGTGTATACACACATATATTATGATGAAATTCAATAGGATGTCATGCTGTGAACCCGTGCAAACCAACAGAGGGATACAGCCTCACATGCCTTCCAGTACAACCAGCTATCTAATGGCCTTGAGATCAAGTGGTGAAAAAGTTGCCCACAAGATGTAACAATGGAATTCTCTCCATTTCACTCCATTGTCGTAGTCATGCTCCTGTCTATTACAGCTTGGTGCTCCTCATCCTCTTCCTGTCATTAGAGGAAGTGGGCTTGCGAATTCCCTACAGTTGGTAGCTGCACACATTCATTGTGTGGATGTTTGATAGCTTAACAGGAGTGAGGCTATTTGTATCTTGTCACACCAATTTTCACAGCTTGCTTGGCACACTCAGCCAGCCCATTTGAGGCTGCATGGTGTGGTGTGAGATTGCATGCCAATCCCTTTTGACGTAACCTCTTCCTTGATAAGGTTCAATATTACTACATGCCGCTGCTGTGATGTCTACATCTAGTGCAGGGAAATAATGCTTTTCATGCATTGATTGACACAGCTCTTTCAACGCAACCAATAGAACTTACTGATAGGCTTGACTGAGATCTATATACACACCTGAGATAAAGGTGAAGCTTGAACCATACTCTGTAGCCTTCTGGAATAGGATTACTGAGTGTCAGAGCATGGACAGAATAAAGTAATGACAGAATCAAAAAGGTTTCAAGAACATAAAGCCATCATTTTCAGTGACTATTACCATCCCTCATGGCCCTGTTCTAATAAGCTACTGTATTTAGCCGGATTCTGAGATTTGCCCATAACATCACAGGAGCAATGTAGTTGCAATGCATGTGCGTATACATATGCAGTCAGAGAAGGAGTAGGAAAGAAGTACATACCTATCTGTACTCATTATATCATTCCCAATTACATTATTGAAAATTTACGTTGAAATACAATTAGAGAGAAATATATAATTGAATGCACTCAAATGTGAATACCAATAACTCTTTTCCTATACTGATCAGGAGACTAAGCTCTGCAGCCATGAACTATACTTACCTTCCTCCGTGGATTGCCTCTTCCATTTCAGAATTAGGCTGGCTAGCTCAATGCCATTAGTGTCCACAGTGTTACTTGTATTCTACAACAATTAACTGAACTCTCCATCTCTTCAGGTGCAATGTCACAAGTTTTGGCCAGATGAGTCAGTTCACTCTGTGATGTATGGACCTCTGAAGGTCAGTCATACTGCCGCCATTGCCAAACCTGACTGGGAGATGACCACTTTGGAAGTGATCAGCAAGAAAGAGGTACAGGCTAACTTCAATCTCTCAATAATGGAAATTATGCTAAGGGCTCCAAATACATAGCATACATTTGCAGTTAATACATATTTATGTATGGATGTATGTAACTTCTTATATACAAAACTGTACGCATGAATTTTAGGCACTATTTTGTAGACATAAAAATTATAGCTTTCTGCCTATATACTGTAAGAACATTTATGCATTTTAGGAGGGAGCAAATCAGCCTTACTTTTTTCTGTTCCTGCACAACTGTTGATGTATTCATCTTCATACACTGTTTTCTTCGCAGAGCTCCGCCTCCACCCTTGATGTAACTCTGTTCCACTTTCTCTCTTGGCCGAGGGAGGGACATCCACCTATAGACTCCATGCTGAAGATGATGGGAGAGGTGGAGAACAAGCAGAAGGAGAGCAAAACACCCCTTATGGTCATGTGCGAGTGAGTTGTGAAACCACTGTGAGTATGTACACTTCTGTCAGTGTGTGTGTGTGTGTGTGTGTGTGTGTGTGTGTGTGTGTGTGTGTGTGTGTGTGTGTGTGTGTGTGTGTGTGTGTGTGTGTGTGTGTGTGTGTGTGTGTGTGTGTGTGTGTGTGCATGTGTGTGTGTATGTGCATGTTGTGCTGTGCATGTCTGAAGTGCACTCATGTGAACATGACTCTGATGAACACCAGAGTGTGGCATGCAAGTGACAACAGCAACTACAAAGCCAGCACTACTCTCCATTCCTGTACATGTCTTGTGCATCTCTTTCAGTGATGGTATGTCTCGCAGTGGTACATTCATAACTTGTATGTCTGAAATTGAGAGAGTCAAAGTTGAAGGAGGAGTGGACATTTTCCAGACAGTTAAGGCAGCAAGAACACAGAGACCACACATGGTCAACACTAGTGTGAGTTATTGCAACAGTGTCACAGGCATGTATGCATTTGGAACTTCCTTACTTATGTCCCTTAATCAGACTCTTACATATATTTGCAGTGCTATCTAGTTAAATGATTAATATAAGCCATGTTGGCAGTGAGTTGTGCACTGTGCTCTCTGTATAGAGGTGGCTCTTTTATACTGATTCTGAGAGCACCTATTTGTGCAACATCACTTCATTTAGTAATTTTTCTGCATTCTGTCCTACTCCAGGACCAATACAAGATTTGCTTTGAGATCCTCCAGTCCTACCTGGACTCATTTGATACCTATGCCAACTTCAAGGTTGTCTGAGAGATTCGTGGAACTGTGTATATAATATGTATATATAGGCTCTGTAATGTGTGAATATTTCAACTTAAAGTGTGAGTGTGCTCAGTTGTAAACTCAGGAGTGCATATTTAAGCAGTGTGAATTAGGAATCTATGCTTGCGTGTATATCTCTACATAAGGCTACACTGTTTGGAAACATACTTTCGTGTCTTTTGTCATACTGAACACAGTGATAACTTCTCTATATATATGCTCTAGTTATTGCCTCTGTATTGAATAGCGGTTGAATGTTGTCAAGCTCTGCACTTTGCACTCTGCACAAGCTATTCTGGTATCATTTTCTCATGCACACAGTCAATGCACTTCAATGCGAGAGGGTAGGAGCATTTACACCCTTTTGTATATCAAATGCAGATGCTAGTGGTCTACAATATCCCATTTTAAACATAGCTATTTATAATATAAATTGGTTAATTATAACTCTCTTTGCATAATCATGGTTTTGGGTGTTAATGGTTATACATATTATAACATGTATCATTAAATATGAGGCAGGGATATTGTGGTCCCTCCTCTTCATGCAGGCTTTCAGCCCACATGTGATATAGAATTGAGCAAGCTGTACACAGTATAATATTACGATTATGAAGTGATGAACAACACAGCTACCCAGCTGTCAGCTCATGCTCATATGATTGCATAACTGAAAACAGTATGGCCCTGTGCCATACGCCAAAGCACCTTGTCTTCTGCCTTCCCTGACCAACTACTACTAAAGGCAACTCAAACTAGCTGATCTTCCTGCCAAAAGCACTAGCTGGATGCAGCTACCATTCAAGTACTATATTAAACATTACGTATTATTTTGTTCATCTACCTGTTAAGGAATGACTGTGCATGCAGCTATATGTTACCCTGAGCGAACCACTAACTAGAGCAGTAAGGCTTCTCCTCCGCATACTCTGGTATTTCTTCCATCTTCCTCAGCCATTGCTACTTCCTTCCTTGTATAGTGTCCACTGTGTATCTTCCCATCTCAGTCTCCTGCTGCTTCTCTACACTACGCCTTCAGCTTCTTCACGTGTCTCTCCTGCAATGTCTATGCCTCATTGCCATAGAGTTTTGTGGGATCTGTAGTGGCACTAAACACCTCAGCTATTGTGCAGCTCATACCACTCTATGGCAGTGAGACAAGACCACTGCAGTATGCGACAGATTCTTCCAGGAGCTTTCAAACAGGTGTATATATGTATATATACTGTATGTACATTGGCTCTTGTGGTGTTTGACATGGAACAGCCAGCTGCAGCAAGAATCATTGCTGAGGATGATTCAACCTGACCAGGATGATGCCATAACTACAGCCAGGGTCTTAACCCAAGCTAGTCGCAGCCACCAACTGGTTGCCCAGCTGTCTATCATGTGGAAAGCAAGATTTGGTCACATGTAGCTATTATTATGTATTGTGCCAATTTATAACTCCTAAGTTAATGCTCATGAGTAACAATAACTATATTATGTGCTCATGACTCATGTAGTTAAGTGCTACTTTGGACCACATTGTGTCCTAGTTCCTGAGTGGCATGATGCACTCTAATATCATTGATTGATTAATTGATTGATTGATATACTGCCAGCTACCTCCTCCTCGTTGTCCTAGGAGCATGAACAAGATGATGGTAGAATCTTAATCCCTAGTCTCGTAAGCTAGACCACCAAAGTGGTGGACTGATGCACTGAAGTAAAGGCGGCGTTTCCTCCTAGTTGGAGTACATGTGCCCTTGGAATTACGGAAGTCAAGTAGCTAAAGAGCGACTGACAGTGGCACTGATGGCTGGCCTCTGCCATACCCTGCTGTTCTGTCTCTGCCTCTTCCCGTCCTCCCAAGCTGGCAATAGTAAGCAACATAATTATGATAAAGACTGTCTGCAGCTAGTAATAAAGCTAGCGGCCGTGGTTCAAAACAGCCGTGGGGTAGGTTCCACACACACTGTGTCGACATCGAGCGTTTGCGGATCCCGACTTGCCCGCTTAATAAGGTTGGAATTGATGTCGTTATATAAGTAGAATTGTATAGGTACTGTATAGTTATCGTCAGAAATTAAAGACAACTACATAATATTGGATACGCAGTCTACTGTTTCCACTTCAGCGAGGACGATAACCAGACGCTAATTCCTCACATGGCCATTGGGGAAGGGACTGCTTCATCTAACTACTCAGTCGACATACAGCAGGAACAGCAGAGTTATATAGCTACACAGTCCGCAAGGCTTTCCAGTGGCGGATCTAGAGGAGAACCAGGGTGCAAAAGAACCCCCCTTTTGCTAGTTTTATGTAGGATTTAAATGTTTGGGTAGTTTTTAGACCAGAAAAAGGCGTTGTGGCCATATATCAGGGGCACTGTGTGTGCACCTAACTACTTTAGAACCCCCTAGAAAAGAAGAAATTAGAAATCCTAGACCCGCCACTGCTTCCAACTGCTATGCTACCAACCGCTGTAGCATTGCTTATAATTCTAGTGGTGCAGTAGTCTGGCTTACTAGACCATCTCAAGTAAGTCAGACTAGTGGCACAGACAATCATATATGAATTAAGAATAATGTGCTACTACCCAAGCTGAAAGGGTAGTCGTGGCCCACCAGACCTAGTGATGTGCCAGGAACTTTCTAATGCCTAGATCAAGAGCTCCTACAAACCACCACAGACTGAACAATGTTCACGATTATTGTATAGCTAGGTGGCATCAGGTCTAGCTTATGATGATCTGTACGCTTGTACTTGCTTAGTGGAGAAGAGATAACTATGCTAGCCTCACACATGTCACATTGGTCACTCTGCCAATCTCTCTAAAGTACAAGCTATGAGAGTAGTGAAAGAGCACATGACCTCCTAAATTTTATTTCTGCTCAGAGTTGCAGTGACACTATCAACTGAAGCACTTAAGAACTGTCTGCATGACCTAGATCTATTATCAAGAAATAGGTTCTATAGCCTTTTGTCTTCTCAAGCTATATAAGTATATATCTTAGACTTTATTGTAGACCTCCAGATCATATTCTGTTCCCTTTCACTGTACATTCAGTAATGGACTACAAGGAGGGTGACGTTCGACTGAATGGGAGTGCCCAACATATGGTAGCATCATTTTTCATATCAGGACGTGTGGAGGTCTACTACAAGGGACAGTGGAAAATTTTATGTGATAACAATTGGGATATTAGTGATGCCAATGTTGTATGTCGGCAGCTTGGTTACAGCAGAGCTGTGTTTGCAACAAAGGGCGCTATCTTTGGTAGAGTCTGGGATCCATTCCTCACTATCAACGTCAACTGCACTGGCAGTGAGACATCTCTGGCTGACTGCTACAAGGAACATTGGATGGACTGTTGGCATCATGAATATGCAGGAGTGGTGTGTGAAGGTAAGCCAGGTCCAGCTGAATGATGATTTAGAATTGTGTGTTTAATTTAACATGCTACAATATAAGAACTGTATATAGAATAATGTGATAAAATTTGCTGTAGCTATTAGGCACGGTTACAAAGCACCACTGTTACAAAAATACAATCACACACAGACATGGCCATGCAGTTGTGTATTAACTCTCCTCCAGACAGTACCTCCATCAATGGCCAAGGAACACTGCAAAGAAGCAACACATTTGGAGTAGGGGCTATTTTTGCTGTGGTGCTGGGGATCATTCTATTGGTGCAGTTCACAGCATGTACAGTGGCATTGGTTGTGTGCTCAAGGAGCAAACAGAGGAGGAAAATTGAAGGAGGCATAGGTAGGTGCTAAATTAATTATTGTCATCTTTGAACAGTATACTGCAGGAAACCTATACAGGGCCTGGCACACTTATTAGTCCATTGGAAGGCTCACCCCATTCATTCAATTCAATTATTGAATTGTTGAATCGTACACTATCCGCGTTTTGTCATTAGGTGGTGTGAACCTCAGCCAAAGAAGTGATACCCAAAGAGTACAGAGTGCAGCGGAGCTCCATGACACAGCATGTTTCAGTGGACCAGCTGAATACGAAGTGGTCAGTACTGTGGCTCTCATTAGTCACCTTATATATGTATAATTAATATGAAGCAACTCAGCACTGTTACTGCAGTACTTGGTGATTCAGTCCATCAACATTTCTTGTATTCCACTATCTATAATAATTTAAAGGGGCTCCATTGTCCATTCTCTGCAACAGGCAATTCGGAAAGGGTTGGTTCTCTAATACCAGCTTCACAACAGGCAATTCATAGAACATCAGCTGACAGCCTACCTGAAGCACAGAAAATCAACCAAGAATATTACAACACCAACTGTGGCAATCATGTATGCTCAACTACCACATCTACATGTAACCTGAACCAATCAGTGCATTGTCATGTCAATGAGTATATTTGTGTTGTGCAGCAACACTCAGCACTCCAACACTCCTGTGAGCGGGTAGAAGACCAATACTGGGCACCAGCTGCTACTCTCAGTGGAATTAAGACTCAGATGAGGCAGAAAACTAAATGCTTCTTCGAGTTGCAACCTGAGAGTATCACCCTCCTGGAGGAGTTGGGCAAGGGGGAGTTTGGGATAGTCCAAAAGGGAGAGTGGACCAGTGCCCCCCAGGGACCACTCAAGGTGGCTGTCAAGTCACTCCATAGGCAGGAGGAGGAGAGCAAGTATAAACTGCTCAAAGAGGCTGCTAATGTGGGGCAATTCAACCACCCATATGTGGTCAGGTTGTATGGAGTCATTGACCAGCCAAACAAGGTTATGCATATATATAGGTAACATAATATACAATGACATATGATTAAAGAAAATGTACTGTCTTTGATTCTTTTGACCATGTCTCAATAGGTAATGCTGATCATGGAGTACCTCTCAAGGGGAGATCTCCTCAGTCATTTGATCAAGGCCAGGTAGAACTGAAATGCATCACGAGCTGCCATGTGTAACACATCTTGATAGTCTGCACACAAAACGGAAAGTGCTCTTCACCTACACTTAGAGTTGGTCCAGTGCAAAATGAGTTGCCACATCAGCTACTGAGGTTCTGTCAGGAGATAGCTGATGCCATGGAGTACCTCTCCAAGAAGGGTTTCATCCACAGAGACCTTGCTGCAAGGAACATTCTGCTAAATGAAGAGTACACAGCTAAAGTAAGATTGAAATTAGCTGTTTACACCTGCGTTAGTCTTAAAAGCCATGCTACTGTACACGTGTACCTCCATGCTATCGATTATGTGCATCACAAAAAGGCACTTGTACAATGCTCTCCACAGATTGCCGACTTTGGCATGTCCCATGAAATGAATGAAGACTACTACTACAAACCCAAAGGAGGTGTGATTCCTGTCAAGTGGACGCCTCCTGAGGCCATTCTGTACAGGAAGTACACCACAAAGAGTGATGTGTGGAGCTATGGGATGGTGATGTATGAGATATGGTCACTGGGACACAAGCCATTTGAGGTGTTCAACATTAACCAGGTTACGTACACATTATTGACTTTAGCATTTCATCCAAAGTGGTGTTACAGTAATGTGAGTGACAATACTTCCTTTTCATTTACGTAATACAGGTCCTAAGAGCTTTTGAAACAGGATACTGTCAGCCTCCCCCTCCTGGTTGCCCAAGGGGCATTTACAAGTTGATGGTAGACTGTTGGTGAGTGCATAACAAACTTCACCTAATGAGCTGGCATCAATAAGAATTATTGTGATCTAAACAGAAGTATAACTTATTTCCACATTGGTAGTTACCGTACATACTAGTACTGACTTAGGGTTCATTGCATTATTCAATTGTAATAGTATACTAAACAGGGGTGGCAACGGGGGTGCGTGGGCAGGGGGGCTTGAACCCCCCCCCACCCCACTTTGATACTCAGTCCTATTCTAAAGTATAAAGAGTTTGGACCTTGGAGCCCGCCTCCCATGAGGGTATCTCATACAAATAAGCATCTACCTACACCCCACAGAGTTATATCATTTCAGTTCATTCTTAGCTTTGCCTTCACACAAGAGCATACCCCAAGCTCTGTTCCTAACCCATTTCCTACACTTCATTGACCCATTAGCCCATAGTGACAAAATTAAATAACCGCTACTGCTCAATTCAGGTTTTGTACACCCCTGAAATACCCAAAGGCGCTCCTTCTTCCCCTATACTCCCTCCCACCACATGACCACACATCCAATCCCAGGAACCCAGACCACCACTCACGCCCCACCTTTGAAGACCTCACAAGGGAACTGGCCAGGGACCCTGAGGCACTGCTGAGGGGGACAGAGCGAGACACAGCAGCTTCTTCCATGGCTCTTGCCCTGGGTGCACCTCTGGAGAGAGCGAAGCACCTCTACCAAGAGCTGCAGAACAAGTACAAGTAATTCAACTAGAGTAGCAGCATGTCAAATTGGGAAAACACCACTGAAACTCTAAATTTAATGTCACTGAGTGCACCACTTGGTCATATTATATAGAATTCATACTATTAATTTTGACCATGTGTCTTATTGCCATTCATGCTGACATACCAGAAGGACTCATAGTACAGTAGAACCTGTCCATGATGGTCACTGTCCTATGGTATGGTATGGATATCTTCTTTCACCTGGGGAAGCCTTTAGCCATGAGGCTACTTTACAAGGAACCCAGAACAGTACAGACACAAGCACAGTAAAAAATAAAGAGGGGTGGGGTGGGGTGGGGGTGGGGGGGGATAAATAAATATAAAGACCATGCATTAATAACAATAGAATTAAATTTAAGCATTTAAAATAAAGAGTGAAGAATTGTCATGCAGGCATACACAAGTAATGTGATACAGCAGAGTACATACGTATGTATGTGAATGACAGGTGGCGTTAAATAGAGTAAGTCAGCAAGTGAGATTTGATGGAGCTTGAGATGTTGTTACTCTTGCTAGTTCTGATACTCACTGGAAGCCCATTCCACCTCAGCGCTCCTCTGAAGGCAAACGCCTTCTTCCCAAGTTCAGTCCTCCCTTGAGGGACACGGATGCCTCTGCAGGAGGCGGACCTGGTGGCATGTTGATGGGTTCTTGCACATTGCTGGAAGAATGCAGACAGATAGGCAGGGCCCCGACCAGAGACACTTTGGTAAACTGCCACAGCTTCACTCACGGCCCTTCTGGAAGTCAGTGTTAGCCAGTTCAGCTCCCGCCGCATGTCAGCAGCAGAGGCACCCACACGTCTGCGGAGGATGATACGGGCAGCATAATTCTGAAGATGCTCCAGACTTCTGCTTTGCCCTTGTGTGCAAGTGCCCCAGACTGCATCTGCATAGGTGAGGTGAGGGAGTATGTACGCATTGTACAAGGTGCAGAGGGCTTGCCTAGGTAAGAACCAAGACAGTCGGCAGAGGAGACCAATCCCCTTGGCAGCTTTGCTTCGGACAAGGTCAATATGCTGACTCCATGAGAGAGTGTCACTGATTACCACACCAAGGTATTTGTAGTTCTGTACCTGCTGAATGTGGGTACCATTGAGTTGAACATCGAGGGGTGACAGGGATCTCCGATGAGAAGAGTGGATGAGCATACACTTTGTCTTTGCCGCATTCAGTCGCAAACCACTTTCCAGAAGCCATTTGTGTGCTGAGGCTAAGGCATACGACAGCATGGCCGAAATGTCAGCTGCAGATTTGCCAATGACATACAGTGTGGTGTCATCTGCAAACATGACTGTTGACACCCCTTCAAGGTGGCTTGGCAGACTGTTCACAAACAGTGTGAAGAGGAGGGGTCCAAGAACAGAGCCCTGCGGGACTCCAGATGAGACTACAGCAACCTATCTTTAACGACCAGCCTCCTTATCCCCAAATAGCACTAAAGCATTGCAATCTACCTCTGTAGAGCAGCCATCTCTCTATGAAGGTCAGTTGGAACTGGCCCAAAGGTGGCTGTCTTTGACAGGTTTCACTGCACTACATACTAAACCACACATTGTAAGGATGCATGCACTGGAATTAATCTCCCTTTGCTAAATCAATGTGGGTGTACTAGCTGTCTCTTGGCCTATGATTCTGCCCGCTTCTTACATATTACTCGCAGGTGCATAATACCTGCCAGACATGAATAACATTTACATATTATATATTGTCATCACTGGTCATAGCCAAAACGGCCTTGACCTCAGCAGAGATACTTCACAACAGAATGGGAGTGATACAGTTGGTTTGTGCAGATAGTACAGGGCTAAGACTTGCATGGAACATAGACAGACACGATAGGCAATATAGACAATATATACAAATTAACACAGACAAGTTAAGTTGCCAGAATTGACAAGGTTGGGTTGAGGGTGTGAGTGGTGCAGGGCTTCAATCAATGAGTGGGGACAAGCAAAGTGATCTAGCTTGCATGGCTTTATAGATGTAGAGGGCAGTTTCTTGTACTAGGGCAGGGTGGGAGGTGCACATCAGGAATGTAAATTGTTCTTTAGGGGTCAGGTGGGGGAAATTTTGACTTAGAGTGACTGCTCGTTGCACGAGTGGGTATCTGAGGTCGCAATAGTAGGAGCAGTTGAATAGGAAGTGGATTTCATCTTCAACCACTTGATTGTTGCAGATTTCACACAGGCATTCTTCAACCGGCTTGGGAGGGTTACAGTGACGGCCACTTTCGATGTGGAGCTTGTGGTCTGATAGTCGAAATTTAGTTAATGCACTGCGGGCCTTGGGGTTGGTGATCAGAGTTAGATATGGCTCACACACTGTGACATCATGTTTGATCAACCTGTATGCTCTTAACTTGCTCCCCCCCGGTGGGGTTGCCCCTTGGGCGCAGCTTAGGTCGGACTGTAGAGATTTGATATTTTGATCATGGAGGCGTGTAAGTACTTCAGCTTTGTCTGGCTGGGTCAAGTTGGTGTTAAATCCAAGGTGTGCAAGTTGGTTCCTGATGAGGAAAGCCCATGATTTGTGTCCAGAAGTAGCTAAGTTTATTGAGGTTTGTAGAGCAAGTGAGGTGAGACAGTTTGGGTCATTGGAGATAACGTGGTAGTAGTAGTTTAGGGATGAGCGAATGCAGTCAAAAGATAGTGGGAGTGTGCCTGTATCTATTATATGTACATACCATAACATGTACAGGAGTGGCCTGAATCATTTGTAGGATGACATCAAACATGATGGCTATCAGCAACTGGTGCTGAATGCAGACACTGCCATGCAAATACAGACATGCACACATCATAGGATCTCCCTCAGTATATAGGTATATATGCACACATGCAGTCTCAGTCCAGTCTCTTGACAATGTTAGCCTCTCCCTTAATCCTACATGGACAGCTGAGCTATTGTAGGAAACCCCTTAATTCGCTAGAGCATTCCTTGCACAGTTCAATTAAGGGCAGCACAATTAATAGTGTATGAAATGCTCACAGCCAGCTATGCATTCATTTCTTCATAGCTGATTACATTCATTACATATTAAATCCTACATGTGCACTACTCTATGGCATGCAGTGAGACATGGACATATTGCACAATTTGTAACAGATTCTTCTGCCATGAGGTTTCAAAACAGAATACTTCCAGCCTCCCTCCCGTAGTTGTCCCTG
Source organism: Ianthella basta (assembly GCA_964019415.1). Classification (NCBI taxonomy): domain Eukaryota; kingdom Metazoa; phylum Porifera; class Demospongiae; order Verongiida; family Ianthellidae; genus Ianthella; species Ianthella basta. The sequence continues at coordinate 3,748,622 of OZ025878.1, forward strand.
AAACACATTCAGTACAAATGGTGCACTGCTACAAATAGAGAATGCACTTAACTCACTTCATTACATGCAATGATGCATAATTATGTAAGTTAATAGTAAGAATGTGTTGTGGTATATATTATTATCATGATTAAGCTGATGAGTGCACAGTAACACTATATCTCTTTGATCACATACAGTCAATCCATCTCTACTGTGCTGTGGCTCCAGATGGGGTTGGCAAGCCGATTTCACTGTTTGTGTATGCACTCCACAGTTGAGCACATTATCTACAATGTTTATATAATTGCACAGTGCCCCTGTTTATAGCTATCCAAAAAGCGAACTCTAATACATAAGTACATAAAGTAATCCAAGTAGTGTGAAGTCATTCAAACCATTCCGATGGGATTCAAACAAAATAGCCAACAATATTCTGTTGTACACAATACATCACATTTTAGCGAACAGTGCATGAAGGGAAACAGAAATTGAAGGATAATGCTGGTAAATAAGAGGACAGTCCTCCAGGTGCTTCACCTTGAACGAACATTGTTTGGCAGAGATATTATGTAGAAAATTGAGGAGGAGATGGGGAGCAAGGCAAGCGTCCATTAAGGGAGAACAAACACATGTACATGCACACACGTACATAAGCAATCGTTAAGTGATCATAGCTGCTGCCAAATTGAAACGGAAAACATTGTCACTGCGTAAGCCCCTAAACGTTGAAAGGCCTTTCTTCCGTTACCAAACCAACGACCGAATAAACACGAGTGTAGAAGCGTCATCTCCGGACTATCCGACTACCTGTAACTGCATACGTTCTATGCCCTTCGAAGCTTCCGGAACTGAACTAAAGACAGACTATGACAGTATACGTACAGTAGTGATGACTGACCTCTATCTTCCCCTGCTATTCTGTCTCTGCCCCTTCACGCTCTCCTGGGCTGGCACAAGTAAGCATTTTAATGAAGATTGACCATAGCTAGATTTGTGACAAACGAGTGCAACTAAGTTGCCATGTTTTATGAAATTGTAGGTAAGCCGAAACGGCCCATGTGTGGGTCCACAAACACGCACTACGGTAACCGTTTATCGATCGACAGACGTCACCTACTCGGTCCCCTTAACCTTAATCCTTCCGAAACAAGATGGTGTGTCTATTTCAGTGTGTCAGTACGGCTATAGGTACACTGTACACGTTGCCACTGGCAAATGCAGCTACGGACTACAGTACTCCACGACTTCCACGATCAGCAAGGTCCGTAGCAAGGCGCTCCCGCAACGTTTTCACAGCTCTTACAAGGCACGTTCAACTGCTGTTTTAATTTCAATGCGTATAGCGGTGCAGACATTCACATCAAGCTCGTGAACCACCAGTTCTAAAGATGTGCCAGGCACTTGGTAGTGCTTTGATCAAAAGCTCTTTAGACTCACCACCACAGACTGGAATGATGTACAAGATCCCTTATAGGCCCATATAACCCTATGGATGACACCGAGCTCCCTTGATAGAGAGAGGAGAAGTAGGCTAGCCTCAAAAATGAAACAGTGATAATTCTACCCATCCCTCCAAAGTGCAAACTATGAGGGTAGTGGAAGAGCCCTACACTATCTCCTCTCCATTCAGAACTACAGCTAAATCATGAAATGAAACACGGCCAGATTGTCTGGAGACTTTTAGCTAACTTAGATGTATACAAGAAATATGTTTCTATAACTTGCATTGACTTCTCAAGCTAACTTAGGCTTCTGCTCACTTTCCATTGCAGCAATGCGCCACCAGGAGGGTGACATTCGGCTGAGCGAGAGTGCCAATCACATGGTAGCATTAATGTTAATCTCAGGACATGTGGAGGTCTACCACAATGAACAATGGGGCACTGTTTGTGATGACTATTGGGACATTAATGATGCCACTGTTGCATGTCGTCAGCTTGGTTATAGCAGAGCTGTGTTTGCAACAAAGGGAGCTACCTTCGGGGAAGGCAGTGGTCCAATCCACTATGTCAACATGAACTGCATTGGGAGTGAGGTGCATCTGGCTGACTGCCCCTACAATAGAGTCAGATATAGGCTATTTCCCTGTACGCATTTTGAAGATGCAGGAGTGGTGTGTGAAGGTAAGCCATGCTCAACCCAAATGAAAGGCAATTTACGATTGTAAGTTTAACATGCTACAATTTGAACAGTACAATAATAAGATTAGAAGTGCTATAGATGTTGAGTGCTATATTAGAGTGTGACACCATTAAATGCATTCAGTTCCAAGTGTTTGTTTATTTATAAATAAGACAAAGCTAGAAAGACCTTGTATATAAGCTTTGTGTACTTTGCAGCTAGCATAGCTACTGGTAACCACACCCACACATCCCAAGAATGTATCTGTATATAGCTATAGAAGATCCAGGATTTCTGAAAAGGGGGCTCTAAAGTAGTTAGGTGTGTACTGTGCCCCTGAAGTATTGCCACAATGGCCCTTTCAGGTCTAATGTCTGACCAATATCCTACATAAGACGAGCAAAAGGAGTTCCTTTGCACCCCTGGATCCACCTCTAGATCCACCACTATTTTGCTACCTCAAGACCATGCAAGCAACTTTGCCCTCACTGTTATAAAGCAAGCATCCTCACAGTACATTGACTCAGGCATGTCCTTTCAGCTGTGTATGGTATCTCCTCCAGCTACTACCTCAACCAGTGGCCAGACTGACAACACATTTGGAGTAGGGGCTATTATTGCTGTGGTGCTGGGGATCATACTATTGGTGCAGTTCGTAGCATGTACAGTGGCATTGGTTGTGTGCTCAAGGTGCAAACAGAGGAGGACTGAGGGAGAGGGAATAGGTAAGTACTAATGTAATAATTATTGTCATCTTTCGACATATCCTACAGGAAACATACGTATATTCTATGTACCATCATTAGTCCACTGTGTAAGGCCCATCCCATTCATCCAAGTGTTAATGAATGAACTGCTGCATTGTTCACTTAAATTCTATCTTTGCCATGAGATGGTGTGAGCTTTGCCCAAAGAAATGATGCCATAATCACACAGAATGCAGCTGAGCTCCACGAGTCAGCACACTTCAGGGGACCAGCTGAATACGAAGTGGTCAGTACATTGAACAGCTCTCACTGCAGCATGCTAACATGTGACATTGTACATTGACACCAATTCAGATCAGAAACTACTTTGCTTCATCAGCAGTTAACATTAATGGTTCTCGTTAGTTACCATAATATGAAGCAACACAGCTCAGTTAGTGAAGCGCATGGTGAGTTAATATACATGCCTGAGCAGCAAACCAGCGACAAAGGTTGATTAATTCTGCATGGCTCACTCAAGATTACTTATACGTATTCCATTATAGTATTCCACTACATTAAGCTAGTAGTAGCTGTAAGGAGGCTTGCAATGAAGCTTGCGTCCTTTGTCCACTTACTTTAACAGACAACTCCCAGAACGTCAGCTGACAGCCTCCCTGAAGCACAGAAAATCAACCGAGGATACCACAACGCCAACAGCAGCAATCATGTATGCTCATCTAAACATGAGGCACACAATTGCAAGCAAACCTAATCTATTGCATGCCTTCAGACATCACATCTGCATGTGTCAGTGAGCCTAATCAAATGTTGTGTAGCAATATGCAGTGTTCCAAAGTGGCTATGAGGTGGAGGATGACCAATACTGGGCACCAGCGGCGACTCTTAGTGGAATCAAGACTCAGATGAGGCAGAGAACCAAAAACTCCTTTGAGCTGCAGCCCGAGAGCATCACCCTTGCTGAGAAGTTGGGCAAAGGGGAGTTTGGGATGGTCCACAAGGGAGAGTGGACCGGCTCCCCCCCAGGGAATACTCAAGGCTGCAGTCAAGTCCCTCCACAAGCGGGAGGAGGAGAGCAGGTACAAACTGCTCAAAGAGGCTGCCATTATGGGGCAATTCAACCACCCATGTGTTGTCAGGCTGTATGGAGTCATTGACCAGCCAAACAAGGTTATGCATACACACTTACAATACACCATACAATTAAAGGAAATGTACTGTCATTGAATCTTTTCACCATGTCTCAATAGGTAATGTTGATCAGGGAGTACCTCTCAAGGGGAGATCTCCTCAGTCACTTGATCAAGACCAGGTAGAGCTCAAACACATCATGCACCAGTAGCCATATGTAACACAACTTGATAGTCTGCAAGCAAAATGGAATGTGTTCTTCACTTATGCTTAGAACTGATCCAGTGCAAGATGAGTTGTCACATCAGCTACTGAAGTTCTGTCAGGAGATAGCTGATGCCATGGAGTACCTCTCCAAGAAGGGTTTCATCCACAGAGACCTTGCTGCTAGGAATATTCTGCTAAATGAAGAGTACACAGCTAAAGTAAGATTGACATTAGATGTTTACATTAACGTCAGTCTTATAAGCAACTGTACGTGTGTGCCTCCATGCTATGGATTCTGTGTGTCGCAAAGAGACTTGCATTATCTGTAATGATATGATAATGCACAAACTTAAGATCTGAATGACGTGTAGAAATGGCTCAAATGCATACACATACATCCTTATGACTCTGTGTGCGAGAAAGCAGCAATCAGAATATAATGCATGTCTTCAAATGTTGCATTGACTTTGTGCAAATGCAATGCTCTCCACAGATTGCCGACTTTGGCATGTCCCATGAAATGAATGAAGACTACTACTACAAACCCAAAGGAGGTATGATTCCTGTCAAGTGGACAGCTCCTGAGGCCATTCTGTACAGGAAGTACACCACAAAGAGTGATGTGTGGAGCTATGGGATGGTGATGTATGAGATATGGTCACTGGGACACAAGCCATTTGAGGAGTTCAACATTGACCAGGTTACGTACACATTATTGACTTTAGCATTTCATCCAAAGTGGTGCGTTACAGTAATGTGAGTGACAATACTTCCTTTTCATTTACATAATACAGGTCCTAAGAGCTTTTGAAACAGGATACTGTCAGCCTCCCCCTCCTGGTTGCCCAAGGGGCATTTACAAGTTGATGGTAGACTGTTGGTGAGTGCATAACCAGCTTCACCTAATGAGCTGGCATCGATAAGAATTATTGTGATCTAAACAGAAGTATAACTTATTTCCACATTGGTAGTTACCGTACATGCTAGTACTGGCCTTGGTTGTTTTGCAATATTTTATTGTCACAGTATACTAAACAGCCCCCACCCTCACTTTGAAACTCAGTCCTATACTAAAGTACAGGTAGGCAAAGACCTTGGAGCCTCCCACCTTTTAGGACCTGCCCCCCTCCCCCCACTAAGCATATTAAGGGATCTCATACAAATACGCATCCGCCTACACCCTGTATTAGACCACTTCAGCTCATTCTTAGTCTTGCCTTAATTGTGAGAACATACCCCAAGCTCTTTTCCTAACCATTTCCTACATTTCCATTGACCCATTAGCCCACTAACAAAAATTGAACAACCGGCACACTTCAGTTCAGGTTTTGTACACCCCTGATTATGAAGTACCCATAAGTTTTCATTCTTCTCCTACTCCCTCCCACCACATGACCATGTATCCAATCCCAGGAACCCAGATCACCACTCACGCCCCACCTTTGAAGACCTCACAAGGGAACTGGCCAGGGACTCTGAGGCACTGCTTAGGGAGACAGAGCAAGACACAGCAGCTTCTTCCTTAGCTCTTGCCCTGGGTGCACCTCTGGAGAGAGGGAAGCACCTCTACCAAGAGCTGCAGAACAAGTACAAGTAATTCAACTAGAGTAGTAGTGCGCCAAATTAGGAAAACACCACTGAAACTCTAAATTTAATGTCACTGAGTGCACCACTTGTCATATTATAATTATAGATTTCATACTAATGATTTTGAGTAGTCATGGTATAACAGATATTATGCAACTATAAACAGGGTTTTCTATTCAGCATTGTTGAGTGTTGTGGTGATGGTTAGTTGCAAATGTATTTGCAAGTAATTAATTGTGAATTTCTCATTAATATTAATTTAATAAACTTAGGTGTGCACGAATTGTTGGGAAGGTACATAACCATAATAATTGTGCAAACAATTAGCAAAAGAGATTTATAATAAAGACTTCCACCTATTATGTAAATGATTGCACATATCTACAAGCAAACCATCTGTTACAACTAATTAACCTACACTGTACTACTAAATGATGCAAACAGTACTGCATTGCATGACATAGAATCAACACATACAAAGACAAGTGACAGTGACATGACAAGAAGCCACACTCAGCACTGTTACACAAACATGTTCAAATAAGATAGACAGTTAATCCGAGAAGGAATCACTTTAGTTGGGGCCGGTCTCTGTGGTCCTCAACACTAGTACTGCTGCTCCATTCCATCTCTGGACACTGATGGACAGGTGTTGCAGGAGGTACTCTCTGCTGTGAGGTTCTCCAGTAGTCTGTTGAAGGTCCATGCTCCTGCAATGCAGCTTGACCTTGGTTTGATTCAAGAGATGAGTACTTGGTGCATTTCAACTGCTCCACCTGCAAGGTCACTCCACCAGCCTCTCAGGCTGCCTTGGACACATGTGAAGCGGCATACATGTCTGGACACATGGCATCCCAGGCTAGAGCCTTCCCTGACTTCTATGGCATGTATGATGCAGGATGGAACACCCATCTGGACACTTCCTATCAGTCTTCTACAGTCCTGTTGGCTCTAGTTAGGAGGGGATCTTGGCTGAGGTCAGGGCTCTCTGAATGATGTTGTTTACTGCCGTGTGTCGTGGGTGTCTGCCTTCACTCTATATAACAGCAACTAAGGCCATGGGTGGCCAGGTCATCAACCTTGGACCCACAGTGGCAGCATTCATGGGGATTGCATAGGAGGGTTCCAAGTCTCAGGGCCATAGCAATACGAGTGGTCTCATCATCCATCTGCAATTTAAGGCAGGACACTTGGAGGGTGTTCATCCATGCTCCAGACTACTTATTGCAAGCATTTAGAATGTAGGCTTGAGATCTTGTGTCTGGAGCATCTGTGAGCAGTACCAGGGTAAGTCCCATTCCTGTTGGCAATGGGATAGAGTGTCAGACGGCGGTGGACGGTTACGGTATTTTTCACACTAGTTTCAGTGGAGAAGATTTGAGTCAGGCTCGTATAATTGTATGAGGGATCTATTGCTTGCAGTTACCACTGCAGAGGCAAATTAATTGAAGGATAATCACTGAATGTTACGCCAACCTACGAACCCCTACACCAGTATAAGTGTCTCGGCTGGCAAGGGGGCACAAAGCCCTATTGAGCAGCAGCTAGTGACCACCTCCACCAGTCATCTGACAAAGGTGAATATATAGCCACAGACAGCTGTTTCACCTTGACTCAGCTACACAGTGTGGTGTACTGATGGTTGACGCTGGATGACTGGCTGCTTCTATATGCATCACAAGTTAAGCACTTGTGGTTTCAACAGAAACAGAAAAGGGAGGCTACAGTCATTGCGACTGTAGCGTTGTCATGAGATCAAATGCTTGCAGTTAAAACTGGAGAGGCAAAATGATTGAAGGATAATCACTGGATGTTACGACAAACCCACTAACTGCACCAGTATAGGTGTCTCGGTTGGCAGGGGGCACGAAGCTCTATTGAGCAGCAACCATGCAGTGATCTCCTCCCTCCAACGCCTCAATCACGATGACTATTGAGGAGGAACTCAGCTTAGTTTGGGATTCAACCAAATATTACATTTATAACCTGACCTAGTATGCTTTGCAGGCTTTCAGCTCAAGAATACTTTGTTTCCTCCATGCAGTTATACATGGTGGATGATCCACATGAATGAAAGCATCCCCCTGCTCAGTGACCTGCAGGGAGGTGGTAGCTATGTCTTAGTGAGGAGGTGCAACAACCTAATATCCCTGTCAATGGAGGGAATGACTGTGAAGGGCAACCATTTGAAGGGGACGCCACCTGTGGCACCGGCCTATGTGTGTGACAGTGCATGCTTTTTATGTGCACTTCTTGTGATTTATTTTATAGTGTATACTACGACGCTTTGATCTTCACATACTAATATGCAAAATTCATGCACCACCTTACAAGGAAAGGAGCAGCAACATAGCACACAGATACATGTGTGCTATATTGCTGCTCCTGTCCTTGTAAGGTGGTGCTGGGTGCCCCCCCTGCAGTTGGGTGTCTAGTGTGTGCAGAGCTCATTGTGGGCAAAGGGAATTGCTATGACCTCCAGAAAGTGTAGGGGTCCTTCAGAGTGCTGTCCTGGAGCGTGCACCAGTCCTCCCTGTAGGGAATAACTGCATTGCAGTATAGCGTGCACCAGTCCTCCCTGTAGGGAATAACTGCATTGCAGTATAGCGTGCACCAGTCCTCCCTGTACGGAATAACTGCATTGCAGTATACAGAGTGTGTTGTTACATACAGACAGTTGGCCGTAATAGCACATACCAGTACATAAGGAGTTCATATTAATTAATGCTAGGGAGTAGAATAAATATCATCTCAATAAGTGATACTGCAATGAAAGCAACACTTACTCGATACCCACGGCTCTGCATCTTTCCATTCAATTTGTTTCACTTTATTTTACTGTAATTCCACATTGTGTGTGTTGGCACAATGTGAAATCGTTCAGCTCAAAGAAGAGGTGCCTGCAAAGAAATATTATGCACTGCAACAATTATTTGAAATAACTAAAGTAGTGATGAATTTAACTTAAGTACAAAAAGTGTGATGATTGTGTGCATGTGTATGTGAGTGTGTTATAGTTAGCCTCTTTACTCTACCCCAGAGGTGATTCCTTCATACACTCACTAGAACTGTTGCATGTCCCCCCACTCCCTTAACTGGCATGGAGACAATCAAGTCCGCCAATGGCCTCTAGTGGAAAGGTCGATTATTCTAAAAATGGCGTATCGACCTGGGGAGAACGGACAAAGGAATAGCGCTCTTCGGGCGCGAGGCAGCTAGGTGAACGGCACCCCTCTAAGAAAATGCCCGCCAAGTCCCTCAACTGTATAGCATGGAGCGTCTCGAGCTAGTTCCTTACAAGGCGCTGATCATTTATGAGGAAACGAAGAAACGGACAAACCATGAATGGTACATTGTAGTAAGATTAGTTTGCACAAGATTTCAGTTGGGTTGTACAAATACTGCGAAAGGTTATTTCCACTAGCGTACTTCTAATTTGTTGAATTTATCATTATTTTGTGAAAGAGGTGTGCCCATTCGTATTCTGGAATTATCTAAAAAAATTCTGTCATTCCTGGTGTTGTTTGCTAATTATAGGTCCTGTCTACAGTCATTCACAGCCTTTGTTAGTTGTCTGCTATGCACATGGGTCATACTAGTGAACTATAGGTACTGCATTTCAGTTCTGCATTGATGTCCATGGTTTCTTGTGATCAATTCAAACAAATGTTGCCTGCACATATATGTTGTTGCACTGCCAGTCACACATATCCTGTTTCTTATTGTCATACACAATTACCCGCATTATATGTAAGTACATCTGTGAATCAGATACCCTAGCCAGTTCTCTTTAGCTGGCAAAATGGCCTTGACTTCAGCTAATGAGACAGCAGTATGTCTTGCTGCTGGCCTTTTTAAGTGCAAAGTACATGAGGAGCTGAAAATTTATTGTTCAGCTTGTGCACATGTTATACACACCCTGAGTCAATTGCTTCGAAGTCAAGCAAAAAGTGCATTACATTTGGAGAGTACACATTGCATTTGAGTTGTGGATTTGATTTTCTTGTATCTATCCAAATGGGATAGGATTGAATGGGAAAGAAATCATGAGCTTCATTACAGCAGAGTCTGATTAAGGAGACTACAGTCCATGATAGCATAGAGACTCATTGCTATGTGAGACAAACAACTCAAACAACTACCCACTAGCCACACTACAGTCCACAATTGATAGTGACATGTCCAATATGTACAACCTAGGCTGTCACTGTCCATAGACCTTTGGAACGGCACATCAAGGGCTCAAGAGGAAAGGGATAGCTAGGGTGCACAAGTGACAAGGATCTACTGACATGTCCCTATGGATGCATGCCCATGGATTTGTTGTATTTGCAACTGTATCCAAGGTACAGCACAACAGGGACTGAAATGGTACTAGTAAATAGAAGGTATGCTTTGCAATGCACTGACTCTTTGTACAACACAAACAAGTCACCTAATTACTGACAACTGACAACTTTCTGACATTGCATATTGTCCAAACTTGAACAAGTCATGCATCTTGCCCAGGATCAAACTATAGCAAGCATGACATTGCTAGCTTATGCAAGTCAAAATTTGATGAAGGAACATAGCACAAGACTATAGTAAAAAGCTCCATGATTGCAGTTTGTGTGTCACTGGTGGTGATTGTTGTGTGCTTGCGGTTTATTACAATTTTGTTGGCTACCATACATTTACATTGGATATCCAGGTGATGAACTATACATGTTGCCAATGGCTGAAATGTGTTGGGCGTGTATGTTGAAAGTGTATGCAGCTGTTAGACAAAGTGCAAAGACAGAAAGGGTTGGTTGGAATCAGACTGGAGAAGGCAGCAACTGTTTACTGAATGTGGAGATGGAAGGTGTTCAAGAGTTGAAACCTCAGGAAAATAACCAAAGTGTGTGTGTTTCAGTGGTCAGTGGTCATGTCAGTCCTCCTCTATGATGCAGACCTGGCAAGTAACCCAGCACAACATCAGAAGACTGAAGACCTTCCAGATGAGATGCCTTCGAGACATCATAGGAGTGACCCTGTGGGACACGTGATCTAATGTTGACATATTGGAGGAGACTGGGGAGCTACCAGTAGAAGAACAATTAAGGCTGAAGAGGCTCCAGTGGTTTGGACACCTACAGAGAATGCCAGACCATCAGCCACAGAAGCAGCTCCTAAGATGCAGACCAAGAGGAAAGAAGAGGAGGCCAGGAGGGACATCTCTGCAATGGGTAGATCTGATCAGCAGAGATCTAACAGAATCTCAAACTGGCAGGAAGTGATGATGGGAAGAAGTGAATGGAGAACTGCAATATGCCACCCCAAGTTGGCAGCCTTAACTCAATCTGTGACAAAGGAGAGCAAATGGATCTTGCCTGACGTCCATGATGGACAAAGAGTAAAGAAGAAGTGTGTGTGTGTGCATGTGCTTACATATATGGTGAGTGACATGGTTTCTTGTGATCATTTCAAACAAAAGTTGCATGTTGCTGCACTGCCAATCACACATATCCTGCTTCTTGTTGCCATTATACTCAATTATCCACATTATAAGTACATGTGTGAACTAGATACCCTAGCCAGCTCTCTTTAGCTTGCATAAAGGTCTTGACCTCAGCTAATGAGACAGCAGTATGTCTCCATTGTTGTTGGTCTTTTCAGGTGCAAAGTACAGTAGCTGCAATGTTTAGCACAGTTCATACCTTGTGCACATGTTATGCAAACTCAATGGATTCGAAGTGAAGTAAAAAATGCATTACATTAGGAGTACACATTGCATTTGAGTTGTAGTCTAAGATTAGATTTTCTTGAATTTGAACCTATCCAAATGGGATAGGGTTGAATGGGAAAGAAATCATGAGCTTGATTACAGCAGAGTCTGATCAAGGAGACATGTCTAATCATTACATATGTTACACGCATACCTCCAACATATATTATCTATGGTACAACCTAGGCTGCCACTGTCTGTAGACCTTTGGAACGGCACATCAAGGGCTCAAGAGGATAAGGGATAGCTAGGGTGCAAAAGAAGCAAGGATCTACTTACAAGCCCCATATATGGATTCATGCCCATGGGTCTGTTGTAATTGCAACTGTATCCAAGGTACAGCACAACAGGGACTGAAATGGTACTAGTCAATAGAAGGTATGCTTTGCAATGCACTGACTCTTTGTACAACACAAACAAGTCACCTAATTACTGACAACTGACAACTTTCTGACATTGTCCAAACTTGAACAAGTCATGCATCTTGCCCCAGAATCAAACTATAGCAAGCATAACATTGTCATGTCAAAATTTGATGGAGGAACAAATTAAGCACAAGACTATAGGAAAAAGCTCCATCACGGTTTGTGTGTCACTGGTGGTGATTGTTGTGTGGTTGCATTATATTGCTAAATTAGTTGGCTACATGTACTGTAACAGTACATATATATTGGATATCCTGGTGATGAACTATACATGTTGCCAATGGTTGAAATGTGTTGGGCGTGTATGTTGGATGTGTATGCAGCTGTTAGACAGTGAAGTGCAAAGTGTATGTTTATGGCACCTGAAACATAATGTCTGTGAAACATAATGTCTGCCATTAGCTAGTGCACTGGGCTCATTATTGAGCAGGTAAATATTGCAATACATGTATGTAGTTCTCTCATAATTAGCTTGTTTATGCAACATCTGCATTAGGACATATGTTGTATGCTGTTATGAATGGGCTTCAAGCCATTATGGACACTGCAGACACTGTGTACTTCATAACTGTTTAGAAGTTTTGAAAATGTCAATGTGTAATGGCCTGAAACAGTCTGTACCTGGAGCTTCAATGTCATGCATGTTGGATTTTTCAATGCAGTGTCTAAGTATGCAAGGCATTGTGCCATATGTAGCTAATGCTGTGTTGCATGAGATGAAATGAATGCTGTTATTTGATCATATCTCTTATCATCACAGAACATCTGTGCTCAAGCATCCCTTACTTCATTGTCCTCTTCATCTCACTGACCCTACTCCAAGAGATTCATCTTCTTCACTTACGTTTAACAGGCCCAGAGAAAGCACTTTATAGGTGGTCAGGCCACATCAAGACAATCTTAACTAGATGACCACATGCACAGGCCAACAAGTATCTTTGCTATAGAAAAGACTAGCCAGGCCTAAAAATCTGGTCAGGCCATATGCATGGCCTGGGCCTGGGCTGTTCCGCCGGACATGCATTAGCAAGTTCTTGAGGACATTCCAGGGCTTAAAATAGGTTTGGCACCTAGGACTTTCACCAAACCAGAACACGAACCAGTTTCACACAAAGCAAGAATGCAAAGAAAAGACAGCATATTCAGGAGAAAATGTTTCAGTGTATCAATGACATGTAATATAGGTCAATACATAATAATAATAATAATAATAATTGATCTTATTTAATGTGGGGAACCTTTAGCCAGAAGGCTACTCTTCCAGGCACCCACAACACATACATAATGCAAACAACATAGACACACATACAGTAAGATCAGTTTGTTATTTCTTCAGTGGGGCTGTTTGTTGTTGGGGGGGGGGGGGGGGGTGCTGCCACTGGGGGCTTCTCTGCCATGGCTTGGGCTTGAACTTGAAACTTGAATACACAGCAGAATATTGCAGTGGTGTAGTTTGATAGTGGGATATATAGTGGTAAGAGATGAAACTTATTTTAGCTGCCATTGTTGACCTTTTCCACAGCTCATGGCTTCAACCTGCTCCCGCCCCACTCACCATCACCACTTCTGGCCAACCGTGCAATTCATGCAAGTCTTCAATTGATTATTTTAAGTTAATCAGTATTATAGCACCGTTGCGCCTGAATGTACCAATTGGGATATTTCCCAATGCATGGTCCTTGGAATAACCAGCCAATGTTGTTGACTCTACCTTGTTCATGCCTCCAGCATTTAGGATTTTAGAATTTATCTGTGACATCAGTGGTGTATGAGGCCCGGGACTTCTCTATACCTGTATGCCATAAAGGCGAAGTCATGCAGACAGACAGAATATAGTTTTCAGAATACATCGATTAGTGCAACTGGTCGGGCAGTATGTCTAGGCCGTTATGTCATACAAATTGCATACGCCGGGTCTACAATCAGTGGGTGTTGCCTTGAAAAGGGTTAGCTGTGACCACATTAACCATTGAAGCGAAAATGCAGTATAAAAGACAGTGACTGCTTGCAAGCCTATACAATAAGTCGTCCACGTTTACTGGTCGGATTGGCCGTGTGACCGCTTTCTCTATATAACTCAATGGCTAACCAGTATCATCCTGAGCAGCAGGCCTACCCGCCGCAAGTACAGGCAGCCTATCCACCGCAGGGAGACGGAGCCTATCCGCCAAAGGGACATGCAGCATATCCGCCGCAGGAGCACGGAACGTACCCACCGCAAGTCAGCCATGGCTACGCTCCACGGGCGAAAGCTCCCCCAGGACAGTACCCTTCGCCGCCAGCCTACGATCACAACCCGCAGCCCATCACTACCTCCACCACCCCTACTGTCGTGGTGGGGACTCAGCCAACAGCCGCGACCATCACTTCCGTGTCTCCGCCAGGGGAGGAAAAGAGTCGTTTGGCGGTGTGCGCTCTCATTTTCTCCGCCTGCACAACAATTTTCTGTGCAAGTTCCTTCCTCTGCCTCGCCTGCATCATACCTGCATTCGTTCTGGCCATCGTAGCTATGAGGTCGAAGGGATCTACACGTAAGACGAGCGCTGGCATAAGCATTGCACTGAACGTGATCGCCATTGTCTGTGTTGTGGTGGGACTCGTCATCTTAGTCCCTTCCGTTGCCGTCAGCACCAGCCCTTCCAGGAGCTACTACTACAGATCATACAGAGCCTACAGATCATACAGGGCCTACAGATCATACAGGGCCTACAGGTCCTACTACTACAGGTCCTACTACTACAGATCCTACTACTACAGGTACTACTACTACCGCCGGTAGGTGCTACTGGCTACTACTACTATATACTAGATGTGGTGTGAGATCTCAGAGGTGTTCTGCGATATGTAACACTTGCAACATTGTAGCTAGCTGTGCTATCCTAACTCTTTTTGTAATTCTCAGTGTTGTGTTGAATGAAACCATATGACTACTTTAATTTGCCAAATAATTAATGATGTCAATTCAGCAGGTTAATTCTGGGGCAGTGATATAATTTAAGCAAAGTACATGCATGACATTGTAGCTACCATGTACAAATAAGCCATTGCAAGTCTCTTGAATAATGGGCACCAGTTGAGAAGTTTCTCAATCGATGGTACCCTCCAGCTGCTGTGATATTCATATGGCTTATCTCTGGCATCACTTCTGCTTTACAGCAGTAGGTGCCCACACACAATTAAGCTGCTCATGATCAACTTAGGCAAGTCAGTGGTAGCTGAGCAATTTCAGGCATGATATAATCAAGCCAGGCAGCCCTGTCAAAGTTATTGTGTCCAATGCCCAGATGGATGGCCACTTGACCAGCCAACAGCCAGGTGCATGATACTTTTTGCACTGCATCAATGTTCCTTCAAAGGGGCACAGTGGCTATATATGGCTTCAGTTTTGTACGCAGCTGATGAAGGCCTTCGGGCCAAAACGTCCTGCATTCAGTTGTTGAGTAATCTGCTACGTATTGCCCACAAACTATTCGCTTACAGTGGCTATATACTTGGACATTAGATCAGACATTCAACAGTCATACAAACAATGCAGCAAACCATTGCAATCAATGCAAGGATGGCATGTTTAGCTGAGACTCGTGATTATTTAGACTGGTTAATGGAAATATAGTCAGCTGTACATCAGTATTGCTTGACTCATAGCTGCATGAATAATGATAGATACCATGCTAGAAGCTATTGCATGCATAAGCAGTGTGAACTTCAAAGAGCTTTCATGCAACTCAGATGTACATATCTATGGACAACTTAATCCGTAAGTTGTGACTCAAAGGAATGTTAATAGGATGTCTTTCTGGAACCTTAACATCACAGTCCACAGGCCTCAAATGCATGGCCTTCGACTGCAGTATGGTGCTTAGTCCATTGCTGGAATACAGTGTGAGGGAGGGCAAACTGTCTCCACCAGGGAAGTTTGGTTCAGTGGCTGTAACTCCATGTAAGAATGTAGGCCCTGAGTTCAATGATGACTGTGGCACACATGCAGCCAACATGCTTTAGTTGGGACTCATGCACAAGCACGGTTTGTAGCATACTTGCACTATTTATAGCTGCTGTTATGAGATTGGTCTGAGAATGTTGCATACAGCATGATGTAATGCGTATGAACATGAGCAAGAGTGTGTATTAACAAGAGCAAAGTATACCCATTGTCAATTTCAAAAGTACATCTGTAGAGAGAATATGTGGTATATGTATGTGCCAGAGGTGGATGTTTGGCTACAGTTAATGAAATATATAAAGAATTGGCTTCTAAGGGTCTCCATTGGGCACTTCTTGTTGATTTTTCATAATGAAATAGAAATGAAGCACTGTGTGTGAGTAAAGCACAGCACTAGATAGTTCATTTTCAGCACACTTGTTGCTAGAAGGATCACTGTTTTTTGGTGTACACACTTGTTGAAATTGAACTCAAAGGCATTGTTTGGTTATGGTTGGAGTACTTTACAGGATAGTACATTTTCTGATTTGCTAAACTACAAATGTTGTGCTTAACCATTTGGACAGTGCTAATGAGCACTTCTCACAGCTTGCAACCCCATTAACAAGCTTTGTTGTGCTATAGCGAATAGGTTTGCACCACACTCCTACCATCACGGGGAGCTGCAATGTTCCTACGGGAGTGAAACACGACATTGTTGCTTCATCTGCATGGTCATAATTTGGTAGTGTGAATATATGACACAATTGTGTGTACACATGCAATGCATAATAATTATTAGTGTGTGTTCAGTTTTTGTGGTCAGTGTTGTCAGGGTCATTACGTATGTGTGAGTTCATGTGTATTCAATGTACATTAGAATTCAAACTTGCTTGGACAGCATTACATTTCTCTGTACCACTGATATTATATAGCCATTAATTGGCTAACGGTTCCCCAGACAAAATACAAATACCTGTTACATGAAGTTAGTGACGGGTAATTTTTGGCTGTCTTGCTTTCTACTGTACTCTTTTCAGCACTCAACTTGCAATAGTAGGTTAGCCTGCTGAAAAGGGAAGACTTCACTACTTCTGTATGTAGTCAGTCAATGTGCTACTGCATTACAACACTATGCCATTCATGTCTCTTTTTGTTTATATTCACATACGTACATGCCACAGTCCACTGACAAGTCCCACAAGCCGACCCACTTCCAGTACACTGCCTGGCCTGACCATGGAGTGCCCCTTCACACCTCCTCAGTGGTCAAGTTTGTTCAGGAAGTGAGTAAGGTGCATGACAACAGCCAAGTGCCAATTCCCTGTAGGTCAGTGGTTTGAGTCATATTCCTTTTTGGATGAATTTAGGGTGACATGGGCAGGCATGTACCGGAGTGAAGCTGAAGGAGCTGTCATTGTACTATAGCTAGCTACTAGTCTCATGAGTCAGATCACTACCTTGCCTCCATTATTTAAGATGATCATCTTTTAAAAATAGAGAGGAGGTAGTGATCTGGCTTCTGAGACTATGTATGTACGTAACACACATACTGCATGAGAGTGATAGCATTATATTTGATACAATGCATTTTTGTGTCACTTTGGAAACATACAGTTCTATTGCAGTGCACAGAGTAGAGCCTACTGCATACATGTAGCTAGCACTTACATCTTTTTCACAATGACCCATTAAACCCAGGTCAAACCCGGTTGTGTGTCCATGTGAAAAGGGTGTTAAGTTCATCATTGCCTACACATGCTACACAAGGTGTGCACTGTTACTACTGGCTGCATACAGTACACTTGGCTTGATGAAGAATATGATTAATGCAGTACCATTGTAATCTTATGTCTTGAGAATGCTGATAACAGTAGGCTAGTCTAAATTATATAGAACCATCACTTTCTATACCAGTACCTTTATACTAGTGTGCACATGTTAAATACTTGTATCTAACTATATACTTTGGTGATTGTATGTACCTTGTCCAGTGCTGGTGTTGGTCATACTGGCACTTTCATCACACTTGATGCAATGTTTGAGACACTGAACAGGGAGATGACCTCAACAGCTTTGAGTTTGTCAATGAAATGAGGACCAGGAGAATGAATATGGTGTGAATCATGGAAATTCTCAAATAAACTTACTATAAATTGGCTACAATCGAAAGATGCTGGAAAGGAAGTGCATGTGAACATGACACATTCACGGCAAAGGACATTAGATCAGATGCGAATGCAGTAATGTTAATTGCGAATTGATTTTTCACTGGTTACTTGTAGCTAACCTTTGCCCTGGTTGATATTGACAATGTCAACTCATTAGCCTAGGGGTCTTATCCTGATATGAGAAATCTCAGCGTGTGGTTGCCATGGCAACGAAGATATTGCGTATACTTTCCCACAGGTGTCATATCAGACTAGCAGCAGCCTAAATAAGGGAAAATGATTTTGATTAATTAACTGATAGGACTCTCTACAACGGGCACAGCACCTGTGTGTACAGTGGTTTCACCATTTCTAGTCCTGATTGACATTTATGCATTGTACTTGATCATGTGTGTAAAGTATATGAACTATGGGCTTGCATGTGCTTTGATCTATGTGTGCACGTAGTTCGAAGCACGTGTGACCCTATTCCAATACTTTACTCACATGATCAAGTGCAATGCACAAATGTCAATCAGGACTAGAAATTGTGAAACCACTGTAAACTGGAAGGTTGGGCATCACATATAGTTATACGAAGATTCCCAAATGTGTCATTCTTCATTGCAGGGTGAATGTAGTGGAGTCATTGAGCTCAGTCCTGGGAGTGACTGAAGGCACTGCTAGAGAGTCTACTGCACAGTCAGCCTCCGACATTGCAAACAGGTCAGTTGAGTTGTTTCAGATATTGGAGTGCCTGGCAAGGGATGGAGACACCATCTGCCGGGTACTGGAGGCCCAGACATCAGCCCAGCAAGAAGTGACAAAGGTGCTGAGGTTGATTCTTCCACACATCAAGGCCTACTTTGCCAAGCATGCAGCACAGAAGCAAGCAATGGAAGGTAAATTAATGCCTGAACTGACATTCCATTTCACATGAGTAAAACATTGCTACATTGTTTGATAAAGATGATTTGATTGTGTGCAGATGCATACCAAGAGAGTCAGGCACCGTTGACCTCATTTATATACTTAATGTATGTGTACCTGTATGTGAGAGTTCTTGGAGCGTTATCCTACTCAATGAGGTGATCTGGTAGAGCAGATCTTGTTGCCAAGTTGATTTCTTTCATCAATAATCGATGCAATTTCTAGTAAATTTTGCAGCTTTCTGTCACAGTTGTCTTCAGATATGAGTTGCTTCTGCCTGCTTTAGAGCATACGGTACGGTGCATAGAGAAAATTATGATAATTTTGTTTCGTTTTTCCTTATTGAGATTTTCTGAAGTGAAACATATTCACCTTTTTCTGGGTCAAGTAGCTTCAGGGAAACTCTATCTAGTTATGCCCCGAATGGCTGAGAAGAACCAAACTCAGCATACACAATTTACATGCATGTGTGCACAAATGTATGGCAGGCCACCACCATTTCCTATTTTGTTGCAGAGTTATTTTATTCATTTAAAAGTTGCAAATTTTGCAATAACTTGCTGGCGAGTGCGATTTTCCAGGTGGCCTACTATAGATTTTTCACATTTTCGTTGTCTGAGATATACCCCTTCAATTCTGGACGAAAAGTCACGAAAACGTGGTAGGATGATGAAGAGGCAGAGCGAGAGTAACGTGGTCGAGCCGAAATTTGGACTAAAGTCTTTTCGGCCACTAGTTAGAAAGCACCTCTGGTGCTGGATCTGAGTTCGAGGCTTTTGACTTCGATGGATACTGCAAGTTCATGCCCAAAGTATTGTCCATCGCTGAAACACAAATGACAGCCGCTGCATTGGTATGTATGTGGGAACTGTTAACCATTAAACGGTAGCCACTAATGGTTAAAGCGTTGTGATGATCACTGCTTAACCATAAAAACTTCACGGATAAATTTGTCAATTTTTGAAAACTGCAAATCGGGAAACAGAATTATTGTTGCCTTTTTCATGCACCGTACCGTATGTAGTATGAAATGAAACAATGAGTACATCATTCACCCTCTCTTCCCCCACCCCAGTACCAAATACCAGTGTGTCATGAGCTGACTGTGGATAGGGGAGAGGCTGATGTGGACAGGTCTTCTGAGCAGGCAGAACTACATTATCGTCTACATCCCTTTTCCATATTGAAGGTAGCACATGTTCCTTTATTGGGCTAAGTCTAATATTCAAAGTTAACCGTACATTAATCACCGGCACCCCGTAATGTCGTGTATGTGTATGCAATATTAGCCAGCCTTCTTTAGTATCTATGTAGCAGCTTGGTCTATTCATATGTTTGGCTTATCATACACTAGCTATAGGGTAGCATGCTAGACCCACTCTGCCTCCAAGGGCAGCAGGCTGGACTAGCCATGTATGCGCTGTTTGCATCTGTATAAGGGTGTGTTGTATGCTGCTGAAATATTGTCTTTTTGAATTTTAGTTCTAGAACTGTGTATAGTACTTTATTTGCGCATGCATGTACATATGTATTCATCTTGTCACTTGTGTCCAATTCTTTGTCATACAGGACAGGGTACCAACTCTGAGCGTTGGCGCAACTGTCCTGGTCAAGTTTGGCATAGGAGAGAAGGCCAACTGGCGAGAAGGTCAGTAGGTCACAGTTACTTGTACATAGATGTGTGCACTTGTGTTGGTGCAATATTCTTCATTCCCACTGTACCCGCTGTTTCCAATAAAAAGTGGCTGAAACAGTGCACTTTACCATCCTCGTCTTCAAAACGAGAATGACGCCACCAGTATATAGCTGGAAGGCTGAGAAAGTGGAGATTATTTGTTGTTGCCATACATTGATCCTACAGCGAGGTCTGGCATTTCCTGCTGCAGTTTGATGCCTTTTTTACTTACGTATTTATTGAGCACATTATTGAAGTACATTTCGCCAAGTGTGCTCAGTTTATGCATTCCATACTCTGCCCCGTGCATTCCATAGCCACTAGGATATAATGGGAAATGTTAGGCATGCTGATGAGGAAAATGATTATCTTCTTTGGACAATCTATCACAGCGTCAAGTTGATCAAGCTTTCGATAATTGCACCATTTTGCCCACGATGAAGCCCGAGATAGGCAATATGTTGCAATTATTGAAAGCTTCATCTACTTAAAGGTATGTTAGATTTTCAATGAGAAAGATTATCTTATCCAGTAGTACCCCCTCATCTAGAAGAATTTCAGCTGGTGTTCCTATCAAGTGCACAACTGTTTCTGCCCATTCTGTAGGACAGGCCATAGGATGTATTGTAACAGTCAAACTGGCTCATAAACATTTTATTATACAGTATAATTATTTGAAGGCACTATGTATTCTCTATTGTTCAGGTGTCATTCAGAGGATTAGTACCGTTGCACGATGTGATGAAGTTGTAAGTTTATATTTGTTGTTGTACGGGTACCTGCATGCACACTATAGCCATGCAACAGCATCATTCCTTCATCACTAAACAATGTAAAATGCCAAATAGCAGTAAGAGTGCTATTAGGCATTTTATTGTTCGTACGATGTTATCTTGGATGAGGATTCTACAATTTTATTTCCACAAAGTGTTTGTATTCCTCAAATCTCTAACGATAGTAGGGGTCTTCACAAACCTCAGCTAAATCACAAATTCACAATAATTATTGCATCCTGCATAATGTTTGCACACAGTATAGCCACTTGACTCCAACTGTAGAACTTGGATAGATGATATGACGTGTTCTCTGCTCTGAATCAGCCCCTATTTGCAGTAAATTGTGACGGTCACATGCATTGCAAAAAGAAACTGCACCAGCTAGCTGTGGCTAAACCAGCTAGAATGGATGATCTTTGCATCAAGGATGTAGTTGTGGGTAAGTTGGTATGAGCCTTTTCATGCATGTGGTGTGCCTGCATGCTGTGTTCGTCTATTACATGTCATTTGTGAAGGATTACATGAAACCTATACCTGTTTTATTTGATTATTACTAGGACGGTATGGAGAGCTGGGTATCAGGTTCTCGATCAGGTGTGGTAGCAGAGACACCAGCCAAAGAGAATGGCTACAGGTACTTTTATACTGCCACTGTAGCACATGCTTGCAGTGTGCCAGTTTGAGGATGCATGACTGTGGTATGTGTATTGGTGTGTAGTTGAAAAAGTTAGTAGTTGATTTGTACCAAATCATTGATCCTATGGCCCTTAGTACCTATGGTAGGCTGGTTGTCAGAGATGTCCAGTTTGAAGACAAGGGAGTGTACATGTGTCTTGCTGAGAACAGACATGGTTCAATTACAGCCTCTGCCACTCTGGCTGTGCAGGGTGAGTGAGTGCAGACAGTGCTGGTGTAGTGCAATGTGCTATGCAGTGTGCTGTGCATGCTGTGTTCTGCAATGCATGATGTTGTGCTGTTGATTCCTTCTGCAGTGCCTCCCATGTTCCTGTCAACCTCTCCACAAATGGGTATTGCTATCAACAGCACTGACAGTGTCACCCTGAACTGCTCCCTCCGAGGCTACCCCCTCTCCCAGCTGCAATGGAGAAAGGATGGCACTCCACTCACTCCAGATGGCTCCCACATCACCATCACAACCTTCAGAAGACAGGACCCAACAGACACCTACCATTTCAGCAGTATCCTGGACAGCAACTTTGAGCCTATCCCTCAGGAGGGTCTGGAGTACTTTGAGGCTGTGAGTGAGCTGACACTGGTGCCTCCACTTCTGAGAACAGACACAGCCAACTACACCTGTGTGGTAAAGGCACAGTTTGTTAAGAACTACACTGAAACATCAGACAACATCCCTGTATTCATTTTGGGTGAGTCGTTTTCTGGAAGCATTCATTATGTGTTAAATTGACTAATGTAAAAAGTGGGTCAAAATACATAGCCATTCTTCCTATCCTCTGCCCATTCCTGCCATATATTGCCATTCATGGCCGTTCTCTGGTATTAACAGATTTGGAAGGAACAGTCATTCCCATGTTCTCTAGTCACCCCTCCTTCTCTCCCTCCCCTGTATACAGAGGTGCCTGATGCTCCAATCAATGTTACTATTACCAACAACACTCAGAGGAGTCAGGTGCTGTCCTGGGTGGTACCCTTTGATGGGAACCGTCCTGTCACACAGAACATCATCTACTTCACCTCAAGTCGTCAGCCCACTCTGACACAGATCTACCCACCTCTGGGAGGAGGGAGAACACCACGTCAAACAAGTGGAGTCAGCACTGACCCCGTGCTGAGTGTCACCACAACTGACAACCCAACCACTGTCATTGTGTCAAACCTGATTCCATTTGTGGCCTACAGCTACACTGTGGTGGCTGTCAATGAGCTGGGGAGGAGTGACATGTCACAGCCATCACCCTCAGTGCAGACAGAGGCAGCCAGTGAGTCATGAGGAAGACTTCATTCCTTTTACACTGCATACACGAATTTGTTTCTGTGTATAATGCCTTACATACATTATACATTACCGTGCTGTAGAAAAAGTTCTCATGCACTGTTCTGGCTATTGTATTGTGTATGCTTGTGTCCTGCACAGCTCCAGACATCCCACCCCGAGGCTGTGTTGCTTTGGCAAATTCATCTACTTCTATTTTTGTCACGTGGTCATCAGCTGATCCACCAAATGGAATCATTGCCAACTACACCATTGTGTACAGGCCAGTGGATGCAGTAGCAGACTATGACCCAAGCACATTGGAGGGCAGCACCACAAACTACACTGACGCAGACACCACAATGCTCACAGCAGAAAGCCTTCAGTCAGCTGTACTGTACAGCATCCAACTGGCAGCCACCAACCAGATTGGGACCAGTCCCTTCACTCAGGACCTTGAGTGCACAGTACTCACAAAGGAAGATGGTGAGTCAAGACTTCTTGGCAGTTTCATTTGCCTCTTGTGTCATGGAAGATTTAGCATCAGTAATTCTTTGCTCTTTGTTCATGTGCAGTGCCTGGTGTCCCTCAGAGTGTAACCATGATTTCTCCTAACTCCACCTCCTTGCTGGTGATCTGGGACCACCCCATGCCCCTTGACCGCAATGGTGTCATCACTGGCTACACTGTCATCAGACAATCAGGCAGTGAGAGAGACACTGAAGAGCTCTTCAACAATGACACCTCACACCTGCTGACAGGTCTTGTGCCATTCACTGACTACAACATCACTGTGGCAGGGAACACCAGTGCCGGACAAGGGGAGTTCACCATGTCTTTCGTAATGAGGACACTCAACGACAGTGAGTGGAGGAGGGAGGTTGATAATGCTCTTGTATTACATGTTCACAATTGGCATATAAATGGCACTCTTGATGTATAGCTTGCTACATATTTGAATCGCAAACAGTTCTTTTGAAATTCATTCTTCCTACTAGCCATTGCACCACACACATGCTGTACCTTGGGCTGTCATTCTGGTCTTTCCATTCCATTCCCAGCTGCCTCCCCATCACTCTGTCCCACTCTGACTGATGTCACAGTGAATTCTCTAGTCTTCACATGGTACCCTCCAAACAATCCCAGAGGTGTCATCACTGACTATGAGGTGAGAAGGAGACAGGAGTGGAGTAGGAGGTTCTCAGTGGAGTAGTTACGGCCATCAGTTTCATTGCTCTACCACACAATGTCCATCTTGTAGGCCTTCATTGCCATTGGATATTTCATAATCTGACAGCACCCTGATAAGTATGTAGGCTGTCCTTCCAGCATCAAGGGCATTCAGTATGTGAACCCCTTACCCTTTTCACTATTCAGTGTTCTCTGCAATATTTTGACGATCATATGTCATTACTGTATATTCTTCTTCATGCAAGAGCTTGATCTTTATAGCTCGCTAAGCATATGAGCTCATTTTGCACTGCAAGCATGAGCCCCTGTCACATCAACTCAGGAATTCTTGTAAATGAAGAGGTTTACTGTTATTCTATTGCCACATTGCTATGTACCATATTCTCCTCTCCTGCATATTTTACTGAGTGATACAAGACATTATGATTCTAATTTCTGTGTGTCCTGCACTGCAGGTGATTTGCTGTTAACTATTAATGTCCTATTTCCATTGCAGTTATCCCTCAGTGGTAGACGAAGTTATGATTCTACTTTCAGTGACTCCCGCACTGAGAGGATGAGTGGTCTCACCTGTGGTGTATGCAGCAACCCACCATCTTTGTGGAGTCCTCAGCTCAAGCAGACCAGTGCATCATGTGCACTGTGCCAGGACTGGCTCCTGCAACCAACTACACTGTCAGTGTGGCTGCTCTGTCTGAGGCTGGCACTGGGACAGACAGTGAGGAGAGGACTGGACAGACAGATGCTCAAAGTAAGTTGATTACACTGTAGCTGTTTGATGGTGACATTTGCTCATGGCATATATATTCAACTTTAGTAATTCTAAACTTGATTTCTCTCATGTTCATGGCCTCAGTTTCTACAGTGATTATTCAACTTCACCTGAGACCTGTTACAGAATGGTGGTGGGTGGTAAGTATAAGTGTGGCAAAGGGGACAATGCATTGTTTACAGCTATTATATGCTGTAACAGTCATTATGCTATAGGACTAATTATTACTCTCTTCAGTTGTTAAGCTGTTACTGAATTTTGTTATTATGATATGCCTACAGGATAGCAACACTGAGGACAAGCTGTCTGACATCTCAACTGCTGTCTCAGTCCCCCTTCAACAGGACTGCAGCTGCTCCTTATCTGTGCAGAGACGTACCTTCAGCTGTCTGGAAACTGCAGACTCTCAGACAGTTGTGTTTCTTGCAGAGCTTTCGTACGATGTACTACCTGGAGTTATGGTTGTTCCCTCTCTCGTCACCTCCTGGGCTAAGAACACCCGTTCCATCACAGTGAGCTCCATTCAGCTACAGGTGGACAGCACATGTCCTGTGGTCATTGACTCCTTTAATTCTGAAAGCTGCACTGTAGCCCTGCAGATGTCACAGTGATTGCAGTATCTGTAGTTGTTGTTGGCATTGTTATTCTGATTGTCACGGTTGCCATTGTGACAGCAGTGGCAGTTTACTGCAAAAGGCAATGCACATCACCACCCAGCTGCAGTTCATGTACAGTCACTTGTGTTGTTGAACTGCAGCTGATGCAGTGTATGTGACCTTGGTGTACATTGTAGTGGTATACCCCTCAGTGCTGTGTTCACTGCTTGCTGTGCAGACTCAACCGTCCCCTCCCCAAGCCACCGGTGTATGAAGAGTATGAGTACATGGACAGTGGGTCTGGGGGTGTGGTCCTGGCCAATATGACCAAGAATCCCTCGTACGTGGCTACAGGGGATGTAGTAACAAGCTTCTCTGGCACTGAGGCGGACAGAGAGAAGGACCACACGTATGAGGTGCTGCCGTTTGAGGCTGCTGAGGAGGAGCAGGGGGGCACGACACATGGTGGTCAGCAAGACACTGCAGATGGTGGCCAGGGTGTTGCCACAGGCGATGTGCATGTGTATGCTAACCAGTAGTTATAATTGATGAAATTGCATTGAATGTGTGCAAGTCATAGTTTAACTGTAAGTGTTTTCTTCTCAGGATTTAGTAGTTCATGTATTTGTAGACATTGATAATAATATCACTCGTTTAAGCGTTTTCCTTCTGCAGAAGGTTTGCGTCAGCCAAGTATGTCGCAATCATCTGTATTATGTATATTACAGATGATTGTGGTATTCTTGAGCATGCATACGCATGTGATTATAAGCCCTTTGATCATGGTATTATTATATAATGCAGCTGTGATTCTACACTAAACTTAATTGTATGCGATTATATGCAAGACATTAATTGATCTGTATAGACATGACAGTACATTGCATAAACTGCATGCACCATGTACTTGTGTGCACACGTACTACTGGGATGCACAGGGTATATTATGATGGTAAGCATAGTTGACTGACACTTGGGTGATCACATGAACTGTATGTATTATTACAACCAGCATGCACACACGTGCATACAAAAGGGATCAACGGAACAAAATTAAGCAATTTTTATAGTCATGTGGTGTGTGCAAGCATGCTAACAGGAAGTGAGGTTGTGTAGCTGTATTTATATTATAATATACACAATTATCCGCATTATATATGCATAAGTACATCTGTGAATCAGATACCCTAGCCAGCTCTGTTTAGCTTGTAAAATGACCTTGACCTCAGCTAATGAGACAGCAACATGTCTTGTTGCTGGCCGTTTCAAGTGCAAAGTACAGGAGCTGAAAATTTTCATGTTCAGCTTGTACACATGTCATACAAACTCTGAGCCAATGGATTCGAAATCAAGCAAAAAGTGCATTACATTTGGAGGAGTACACATTGCATTTGAGTTGTGGATTTCATTTTCTTGAATTTGAATCTATCTAAATGGGATATGGTTGAATGGGAAAGAAATAATGAGCTTTATTACAACAGAGTCTGATTAAGGAGACTACAGTCCATGATAGCATGGAGACTCATTGCTATGTGAGACAAACAACTCAAACAACTACCACACTACAGTCCATAACTGATAGTGACATGCCTAATCAGTACAGTCTAGGCTGTCACTGTCTGTAGACCTTTGTAACGGCACATCAAGGGCTCAAGAGGAAAAGGAATAGCTAGGGTGCACAAGAAGCAAGGATCTACTTACATACCCCCATAAATGGATGCATTTGCTGTAATTGCAACTGTGTCCACAGTACAGCACAACAGGAACTGAAATGGAACTAGTCAATAGAAGGCATGTTTTGCAATGCACTGACTCTTTGTACAACACAAACAAGTCACCTAATTACTGACAACTGACAACTTTCTGACATTGTGCAAACTTGAACAAATCATGCATCTTGCCCAGGATCAAACTATAGCAAGCATGACATTGCTAGCTTATGCAAGTCAAAATTTGATGGAGGACATAGCACAAGACCATAGGAAAAAGCTTTATGATCACAGTTTGTGTGTCGCTGATGGTGATTGTTGTGTGGTTGCACTTTATTGATAAATTTGTTGGCTACTGTACATATACATTGGCAATACAGGTGATGAACTATACATGTTGCCAATGGTTGAAATGTGTTGGGCGTGTATGTTGGATGTGTATGCGGCTGTTAGACAAAGTGCAAAGTGTATGTTTATAGCTCCTGAAACATAATGTCTGCCATTAGCTAGTGCACTGGGCCCATTATGAGCAAGTAAATATTGCAATACATGTGTGTGCATAGGTCTCTCACAATTAACTTGTTTATGCAACATCTGCATGACATATGTTGTATGCTGCTATGAATGGTTTCAAGCCATTATGGACACTGCGAACACTGTTTACTTCATAACTGTTTAGAAGCTTTGGAAATGTCAATGTGTAATGTCCTGTAACAGTCTGTACCTGCAGCTTCAATTTCACGTTGGATTTTTCAATGCAGTGTCTAAGTATGGCATTGTGCTATATGTAGCTAATACTGTGTTGCATGAGATGAAATGAATGCTGTTATTCGGTTGCATCTCTTATCTTCACAGAACATTTGTGCTCAAGCATCCCTTACTTCATGCTCCTCTTCATCTAACTGATGTACTTCCTATGAACCACATAGACAAGGTCTTCCCAAACTAGGTAGAGGGCCAAAGCTGCATTGGTTGACTCAACATGAAATCAAAGAACTCTGTAAGCAGATGACAAAGGCTCTTGAGCCAAGACGTCCTGCCACCAGCTTCCCTTAAAACTACAGTTGCTCTTTGAGTTTGAGATTCATGGTGAATCTCAAACTTTGCCCTACACCAAGAAAGTCATCTTTTACACATACATTTAACAGGCCTAGAGGAAGCACTTTATAGGTGGTCAGGCCACATCAAGACACTCTTAACTAGATGGCCACATGCACAGGCCAGCAAGTATCTTTGCTATAGAAAAGAATAGCCAGGCCTAAAAATCTGGCCAGGCCATATGCATGGCCTGGGCAGCCTGGGCTGTTCTGTCATGCATTAGCAAGTTCCTGGGGCCGTTCCAAGGCTTAAAATAGGTTTGGCACCTGGGAGTTCATCAAACCAGAACACAAACCAGTTTCACACAAAGCAAGAATGCAAAGAAAAGACAGCAAATTCAGGAGAAAATGTTTCAGTGAATTAATGACATGTAATATAGGTCAATACACAGCAGGACATTGCAGTGGTGTATAGTTTGGGATACCATAATTTATACTGATAAGAGATAGAATTTATTTAGCTACCATTGTTGACCTAGGCCTCTTCCACAGGCCATGGCTTCAACTTGGCTCCCCGCTCCCCATCACCACCTCTGGCCAATCAGTGGTGTATGAGGGGACGTCCTATATCCATATCTATTTCATAACCATATGCCATAAAGGCGAAGTCACTGACAGACAGACAGAACTAGTTTTCAGAATACATCAATTAGTGTAACTGGTCGGGCAGTATAAAATGTTTAGGCCCCTATGTCATACAAATTGCATACGCCGGGTCTACAGTCAGTGGGTGTTGCCTTGAAAGGGGTCAGCTGTGACCACATTAACCATTGAAGCGAAAATGCAGTATAAAAGACAGTGACTGCTTGCAAGCCTACAATATATTCGTCCGCGTTTACTGGTCGGATTGGCCGTGTGACCGCTTTCTCCAGCTCAATGGCTAACCAGTATTATCCTGAGCAGCAGGCCTACCCGCCGCAAGTACAGGCAGCCTATCCACCGCAGGGATACGGAGCCTATCCGCCAAAGGGACATGCAGCATATCCGCCGCAGGAGCACGGACCCTACCCGCCGCAAGCCAGCTATGGTTACACTCCACAGGCGAAAGCTCCCCCAGGACAGTACCCTTCGCCGCCAGCCTACGATCACAGTCCGCAGCCCATCACTACCTCCACCACCCCTACTGTCGTGGTGGGGACTCAGCCAACAGCCGCGACCATCACTTCCGTGTCTCCGCCAGGGGAGGAAAAGAGTCGTTTGGCGGTGTGCGCTCTCACATTCTCCGCCTGCACAACAATTTTCTGTGCAAGTTCCTTCCTCTGCCTCGCCTGCATCATACCTGCATTCGTTCTGGCCATCGTAGCTATGAGGTCGAAGGGATCTACGCGTAAGATGAGCGCTGGCATAAGCATTGCACTGAACGTGATCGCCATTGTCTGTGTTGTGGTGGGACTCGTCATCTTAGTCCCTTCCGTTGCCGTCAGCACCAGCCCTTCCAGGAGCTACTACTACAGATCATACAGATCATACAGAGCCTACAGATCATACAGGGCCTACAGATCGTACAGGGCCTACAGGTCCTACTACTACAGGTCCTACTACTACAGATCCTACTACTACTACCGCCGGTAGGTACTAGTGACTGCTACTACTTCATACTAGACGTGGTGCGAGATCTCAGAGGTCCTCTGCGATAAGTAACAACTTGCAACATTGTAGTTGTGCTATCCTAATTAGTTTTGTAATTAACATGCACCTCTTCACACCAAGTAGCACAAATTGTAGTGTTAAATGAAGCAGGACTCTTTGAATGCCAAATTAACGGTTCGGAAACTCAGGCAGTATTTTTCCTTGCTAGCTTGGGCATGCAACAATTTGATGCATGGGTACGAATAGAACTCTACTCCAATAGCTACTTGGACTGTGATTGACTGTGATTGACTGTCACATATATGTATATTGTAGCCATTGTGCACATGTGCAGTAGTTATGATATGCACAGTCATAGAAGCATGCATGCTTTTATATGAACACAAAGTCCTCTTATAGGCATAATTATGCCCTGTCTCATTATGGGGAGTATAGAGACGGAACTCAGCCAATTGAATGTGCAGGTTCAGTAGTAATCTAATATTGTTACATGAGGAAGCCATACATCAAAGCAAACTGCAGTGTGTTAATTTTGCATAACGCCACTATTTACACTTTCACACCTCATAACACACTGCGTCGAATGGGGCTCTTATTTGCTAACCCAATCACTTTCTAGCCTTAAACAAACGTTTTGTTTACTGCTTTATCAAAATGGCTTTGATATTCATCACCTTGGGAACTTTCTCATGAACATTGGCTCTGGAAAGATGAGTCATCAGCATAAATTTATGCCTAGCACACGTGTATTTTTATGGCAGTGACATGTAATCGTGCATGTAATGTCTTTAGTGATAGAGAAACCAAGATTCCCTTGTGACATGTAATTGTGCATGTAATGTCTTTAGTGATAGAGAAACCAAGATTCCCTTTCAAGAGTTCACTTGTTGGATCAAATTGAAGGTAGATCTCGCCACTCCCAAGTTCTCCAGTCGTTTAAATCCTAGTGCACTCTCTAAAAAGAAAGTTCTCCCTTCATACGCTGCTTGTAGGACTTCTAATTATTTGCCCTAGTGCCGACTCAAGCGACGCCGACGCTTTATTCAGTACGAGAGGCCGCTGACAGCCATTTTCTTGCGACGCGCTTCTCGCCTTTCGCCTTGTGCTCCGAGAAGAGCGTGTTCTCTGGTTTCTATAGTAACTTCAGTCAGGTTCGTTCAGTAAATTCATTCGACAGCGAACAAATTCAAGCGCTAATCGCTGCTGTTTGAATCGTAACAAGTCAGTTATAACATGGCTGCTCGGGCGCTTAGCTGATTTATCGCACTCGGGCGCATCGCGCCCTCGTGTGATAAATCAGCCAGCGCCCTCGCGGCCATGTTATAACTAGTACTTGTAATGGGCCACCCTCTGTGGCAGTCTACACCCACAGCTGGTCAGTCAGTACATGACTCCTAACATTCAGCTACAAACCACAGAGCATTCCTCAGCTACAAGCTACATCTGTATAGCTATAAACTACATTCCAAATAACAATGTACGTAGTCATGTTAACTGATTGCAAGAGTATCAGCAAAGCATTTTGACAGTTTGGTAGGGATGTTTTCACCGGATGACTTGCTGATCTATGAACACGCTATGGCATTGTGATGTATCTTTCAGACCATCAGCAATGCTGCATCCCCAACTATCTGAACTGTTGAACATATATATATGTTACATACACAGGGAAGTTGGTACCAAGTAGTTCGAGTTCAGGGTTGCCCCAGCACCTAATGAGTATTTTAACTCAAAATACTTGTTCTTTGTTCATTACATGTGTCATGTTGCCTGGAATATGTGTTGCCACACATTCATGTCTGCACTACATGTTTGTTTAGTGGTGCTCTCTGCACTACATGTACAATGTGTGGGAAATTAGTGTCACGTAGCCAGATCTGGCTACGTGAGTGACTGCAATGAGGAAGACATAATCATTTATCTTACTACTGCAGTGCGTAGGCACCAGTTAACATGACTACATTGTTATTGGGAATGTAGTTTATGTTTATACAGATGTAGATTGTAGCTGAATGTTAGGGGTCATGTACTCTGCACTGACCAGCTGCAGCTGTGTGTGTAGATTGCCACAGGGGGTGGCCCATTACAATATTAGATTACTAATGGACATGTACATGTAATTGGCTGAGTTCCATCCCTATACTCCCCATAATGAGACAGTGCATATGACTAAGAGGACTTTGTGTTCATATAAAAGCATGCATGCATCTATGACTGTGCATGTTGTAACTATTGCACATGTGACAATGGCTACAATATGTGCATGTGTGTGTGTGTGGTCATGCGTGTGTGCGTGTGTGCATGCATGCATGCATGTGTGTGTGTGTGTGTGTGTGGTGTGGTGTGGTGTGTGACGTCACCAAAATGGCGGCGGTTAGCCACGCGTTCGCGCGGAAGACAACTCGAAACCATCAAGCCCGGGGCACAGGCTCCGCTTCCTTTTATCCATCCCTTCCACCACACCCCCTGGATTCGTTTGGAGCGACTTTGACTGGAACTCATGTCGGCCATCGAGGCTACGCGTGGCGACCAGTCGAGCGGGTACCATATCTATAGCCTGACGGCTTTTCGGTGCCCGTTAGCCGCTGAATCCAGGGTCCGCAGCCACCACCGTTTCGTGAGGAGTAGTCCAGATTCTGGTGGTGGTTTCTCTGACTCGCCTTTGGACTCGCAATCCATGGGGAGTGCCATCTTCTATGCGCTAGATAGTGGTAGGGGGTTGTGTCACCCAGGACGTTCCCCCTGCTGCTGGCCCAGGCTTGCCCAGGGCCCTGCCATCACAGCACTTCGTGCTGTGGGCAGATTTCAAGGTTTCAAGGTTTCAAGGTGTGTGTGTGTGTGTGTGTGTGTGTGTGTGTGTGTGTGTGTGTGTGATCATAGGAAGACTGTGGTCTCATGTGACAACCATTTTAAATAAATCCCCTAATGACTAGCCATTCCACGTTTCCTTGCTAAGCCAGCCATCCCTTCTCTCCTGCAGGGCATAAAAGTCACTGCTGTTGTTGAAGGCATGGCCCATTTTTAAGTACTCTCTAGAGAACTCTCCAGTTCATTCCCCACTACCATGGAAGGATGAGGCAAAGAGACAAGCTGATTAGCTTGCATGCCCCACCCCTGTTCCCCGCAAACTGAATATACACCTGTGGGCATTGGCAACACTATTTACCTCATTCAAACTCATTACATTTTCGAGAGAGTTTGGTGGTGTGCGCTCTCATTTTCTCCGCCTACACAACGGTGTTCTGTGCAAGTTCCTTCCTCTGCCTCGCCTGCATCATTCCTGCATTTGTTCTGGCCATCGTAGCTATGAGGTCGAAGGAATCTGCACGTAAGACGAGCGCTGACATAAGCATTGCACTGAACGTGGTCACTATTGTCTGCGTTGTGTTGGGCCTCGTCATCTTAGTCCCTTCCATTGCCGTCAGCACTAGCTCCAGCCCTTCCAGGAGCTACTACTACAGATCATACAGATCATACAGGGCCTACAGATCATACAGAGCCTACAGGTCCTACTACTACTACAGATCCTACTACTACAGATCCTACTACTACCGCCGGTAGGTACTAGTGGCTGCTACTACTTCATACTAGACCAACATGATGCGATCTCAGAGGTCCTCTGCAATAAGTAACAACTTGCAACATTGCAGTTGTGCTATCCTATTTAGTTTTGCAATTAACCTGCATCTCCTCACACCAAGTAGCACAAATTGTAGTGTTGAATAAAACAGGACTTCTTTGAATGCCAAATTAACGACATCAGTTCAGTAGGTAAATTTCGGGGCAAGGCTTACTAATGTCTTAATGCCAAGTACATGTATATACAGTGCAAGTAACAATATACACCACTAATCTAAATATATACAGTGCAAGTAACAATATACACCACTAATCTAAATATATACAGTGCAAGTAACAATATACACCACTAATCTAAATATATACAGTGCAAGTAACAATATACACCACTAACCTAAATAAATAATTAATTAAATAATATAATTCACAGAGGCTTGAGAGGATGCTGTGAACAAGTACTCAGTATGCATGCAAAGTATGAAGAATTTAATGGATTTTAAATGGGACAGATTTTTTAATTAGGCTTTCGGCCTTGTGCAAATTGCAGTCAAACAGCAAATATAAATTGCCATAGGATAATACATAATGCATGGCGCATTTATACAGATACATAGTGTAGTATTACTAGAAATATAGATGTAAGCAGATTATCACAAAACTTGATGGACATGGCCAGGTGGTCCACCAGTCTATGTCATTAGCAGCATTTCATAATTAGTGCCAGAATGGCGAATATACAAGGCAAAAATCAAATAATGACACCCAATTAGCAGGAATGTGTCGCCTTTGCATTAGCCAAGGCCCACACAGTCTAGTCTGGTCGCTTAGCAATCCAAAGGTCTAGGTTACTACAGCCACTGTTTAACTTTTCTTTTTTCTTAGCTGTTTGTTTGCCTACCAGTCTTTAGCATTGTCACATGCTTTTTCTGCACCAATAGCATGACACAGTGGTGGATGCATTTAATCCAGCAACCCTCCACTACTATGTAAAGCTAAACTGGCTAGACTTGTGCTCATGCACACACACACACACACACACACACACACACACACACACACACACACACACACACACACACAGACACACACAGACGCACACACATGCACATTGTGCTAGGGTACTGTCTACGTGAACTTTACGGACCTTGAACTCACCTAATTGAATAAAAATGTATACTGTTAGATGTGTTTGTTAGTAAGGTGCCCTATGTGATTTTGGACTTCCTTAATGGAATAAGCATGAGTATTCCATTTGATGAGCTCAAGTTTGGCACTTAGGCCCAATCTACATACACTATGTAGGCTTTAATTGAATGGTCCCACCAGAAGCCACATTGTGTATATTCAATTAGTGACCCACTAACTGATTATCTATTGTGCATATTCCATTAGTGACCCACTAATGGAATATACACATTGTGTATATTCCATTAGTGAGTCCTATAAATATAAATGGGTACCACCATGTTAATACAGTGCAAGTTACAATATACACCACTAATCTAAAGTAAATACAGTGCAAGTAACAATATACACCACTAATCTAAATAAATAATTAATTAAATAATATAATTCACAGAGGCTTGAGAGGATGCTGTGGACAAGTACTCAGTATGCATGCATTTGGCACTTCTTGTATAATTGTAGACATTAAATGGGCTGCCCTTGTGCAAGTAACAATTGCTTCCTGCATCGGGCACTCCAATGGTGCTCGTGCTTGTCCTGACCCTCTGTAACTTGCGCTGGTAGTCTTTTCCACCACCAACTAATAGGGTGGGGTTTGGGGGTGCTGGTGGGCTAGAGTGCAAGGTACAAGGTTCAAGGTTCACGAGCCAGAGATTATGGGATGTCAATAGATCATGCCCTGGCCATGGCGGCAAGATTATCAGTGACTGCATGCACCCCCTAGCAACAAACATCGCCCACTGAACACAAACCGATTTGCTCTGACTTACTGAAATGCTTGTGTAAGTCTGTGCGTATTGTGGGCTGCTGGAAGAGTAGCCTTCTGGCTAAAAGGATTCCCCGCATGCATGTTAAGAACATTTCTGATTCCAATTCTAATTCCAATTCGTATACTCTAAGGGTACATTTGGTCCTGTCCCTCTGTTACTTGTGTTGGTGGTCTATTCTGCCACCAACTAGTGCAATTACTCTAGTGGCACATGTGGTTCTGACCCTCTGTTACTTGCACTGGTGGTCTTTTTCTGCCTCCAACTACCGCATTTACTCTACTGCCACATGTGGTGGTCCCATTGTTACTTGCACTGTGTGGTGGTGGTGGTGGTGATTGCTGTTACTTGCACTGGAGGTCTTTTTCTACTTCCAGCTACCGCATTTACTCTACCGCCACATGTGGTGGCCCCATTAATTGTTACTTGCACTGTGTGGTAGTGGTGGTATAATATAATATAAATAAATAAATAATTCCCAGGGGGGTTGGTGGCCTTCATGAGCATGTGCTAGGTATGGCTTTGAGGTATGGAAGATTTTAAGACTTTTAAATGAGACAGAATTTTTAATTAAGTCTTCATTCTTCTACAAGCAGCCTGCACAATGCTAATATAAATGCACATAGGAGAACACTTAATGTATGGCGCATTTATATTGATGCATAGTGGTATCTTGTATATTAATGCAACTGGGCTCGTTGAGACGTGAAACTTGGTGGACACGTCCAAGTGGTCCACCTTCCTATGTTATAAGCAGGATTTCTTAATTAGTCTCAAAATGGCCGACATATGTGAGGTGTATGATGTACTTAACCAGCCAGGCCCGCTCAGTCATGACACTTGGTGGACCTAGCCAGATAATCCAACTGTTCATGTCATTAGCAGGATTTTTTAATTAGTCGCAAAATGGCCGAGAAAAGCGAGGTTCATTGCATATCCCACCTACCCGGCCCGCTAAGTCTTGATACTAAGTGGACATAGTTAGATGGCCCATTTGCTCATGTCATTAGCAGGATTGCTTAATTAGTCACAAAATGGAGGTGATGTTTTGAACAATCACATTTTGACACCAATTTGTAGGCATTTGCCGCTATGCTGGAGCAGAGCAGCACCCACATGTACACTTGCTCACAACTATCCAGCCACAATATCCAGCTTCTATACCACCAATAAATAGATACAACCACCATCACCACCACAGTGGAAGTTGCAATGAGTAGAACATTATGTGCTACAGCTGAAAGAAAACAGACCACCATGCACATCAGGTGCTGCTACCATATACTACTACCACCACCACACAGTGCAAGTTAAATATTACGGCCACCACGTGCATTCCTAGATGAAACGACCGCCACCACCACCACACCGTGCAAGTTTCATGCATGCATTCAGTATATGCGCCATTGCTCTAGAAAAAAAACACCATCACCACCACCACCACCACACAGTGCAAGTTACAATATTGCAGCCACCACCACCTGTGCCAGTAGAGTATCTGCGCCAGTTAGTCATAGAAAAAGACCACCAGTGCAAGTTACAGTAGCCCCGGGCCAGCACATGCATGCACACCATTCGCACCACCACATGTGCCAGAAAGTAAATGCGCTCAATGGCGGAAGAAAAAGACCACCAGCGCAAGTTACAGCCGGTCAGAACCTGCACCGCTGCCATTGGAGTGCACGCTGCAGCAAGCAAATGTAACTTGCCTAAGGGCATGCCATTGAATTTCTTCCCATGCACCCTCAATTCAATGGCATGCTCTTAGGCAAGCTTACATTTGCTTGCTGCAGCATGTGGTGGCCGTAATATTGTAACCTGCACTGTGTGGTGATGGTAGTAGTATATGGTAGCAGCACCTGATGTGCATGGTGGTCTGTATACAGTGCAAGTAACAATATACACCACTAATCTAAATAATATAATATAAATAAATAATATAATTCACCGAGGCTATAGAGGATGCTGCGGACAAGTACTCAGTATGCATACAAACTATGAAGAATTTAATGGATTTTAAATTGAATAGATTATTCAATTAGGCTTTCGGCCTTGTGCAAATTGCAGTCAAACAGCAAATATAAATTCACCTAGAATAATACATAATGTATAGCGTATTCATACAGATACATAGTGTAGTATTAGTTGAAATATAAATATAAGCAGATTATCACGAAACTTGGTAGACATGGCCAGGTGGTCCACCAGTCTATGTCATTAGCAGTATTTCTTAATTAGTGTCAGAATGCCGAATATACAGGGCAAAAATCAAATATTGACGCCCAATTAGCAGGAATGTGTCACCTTTGCATTAGCCAAGGCCCACACAGTCTAGTCTGGTCGCTTAGCAATCCAAAGTTCTAGTTCAAATCCTACTACAGCCACTGTTTAACTTTTCTTTTTTCTTAGCTGTTTGTTTGCCTACCAGTCTTTAGCATTGTCACATGCTTTTTCTGCACCAATAGCATGACACAGTGGTGGATGCATTTAACCCAGCAACCCTCCACTACTATGTAAAGCTAAACTGGCTAGACTTGTTGTAGCAGGTAAAGCCACTGAAGGGAGCACTCATGCGTGCACACACACACACGCACACACACACACACACACACACACACACACACACACACACACACACACACACACACACACACACACA
Organism: Ianthella basta; assembly: GCA_964019415.1. NCBI lineage: Eukaryota > Metazoa > Porifera > Demospongiae > Verongiida > Ianthellidae > Ianthella > Ianthella basta. Next base: position 3,787,080 of record OZ025878.1, read on the forward strand.
CACACGGGTTATTTTGTCCTTAATTAAGTAATAGTGCTAATAGCATAAGTTGATAGGCCACTTTAGCTTGGCCATGTGCACCAAGTTTCATGGTAAAGCAAGCCCAGCTGCTTTAGAATGCCAAACACCGCTATATATATCAACATACCACCGCCACATACAACCACCACCACCACCACACAGTGCAAGTAACAATGGGACCACCACATGTGCCAGTAGAGTAAATGCACTAGTTAGTGGCAGAAAAGACCACCAGCACAAGTAACAGAGGGTCAGGACCACATGTGCCCTCAGAGTAAACAAATGGTAATCGGAATTGGAATCAGTAATGTTATTAACATGCATTAGGGGAACTAGTGCATTTACTCTACTGGCACATGTGGTTCTGCACTCTGTTACTTGCACTGGTGGTCTTTTTCTACCTCCAACTACCGCATTTACTCTACTGCCACATGTGGTGGTCCCATTGTTACTGGCGCTACTGCAATATTGTATGTTATACAATAGTTGGTGTCCATGCACACACAAACTGCTCAACTTAGGCATGTCCGTGTATGGTAGTGAGCAATGTCACACATTATTCATCAGCTGAATGGACACAAATTTGTAGCTAGCTAGTTAGTCCCACGCATGTATGCTACGTACAGGGAAATTAGGAATGCAGGGTGAACTTCATGGAAATGTGGCTTAATGGTGTTCAGTTACTGTTGCTTGTTTCAATGCTTTTTCTGCTGGCCATTCTTAAATTCCTTTAATTCTAAAGAAATTTTTATACATTATTGGTATGATCAGTTGGGAGGGGTTGCTGGGAAAGGTTTCACTGTGGTCACTAATACAGAGGCATGCACAATGTTGCCAAAGACATTACACTCAAATGCATATGTGTGAGTTGAAGTGCAGGTTTGCGCAGGTTGGAGGTATGCGCGTAACCTATTCATTGTACATTAGAACTTGACAGAATTGAATTAGCAACAGGTGATTTTCAGCTGCTATGTTTTGTATTGTACACTACTGAGCACTCATCTTGCAATAGTATTGTAGGTAAGCCTGCTGAATAGGCAGGCACTCTTAAGTTGATCAACTTAGGCACCATGAAACGTTTTTGCTTATAATAAAATAGCTATTAATAAATCAATATGCATAGTCAGACATGCAAACTTGTTCAAATAAGATGGACAGTCAATGCAATCCCAGAAGGATTACTTTGGTTGGGGCCGGTCTCTGTGGTCCCCAGCACTGCTGCCGCATTCCCTCTCTGGACACTGATGGACAGGTATTGCTGGAGGTATTCTCTGCTGCGAGGTTCTCCTGTAGTTTGTGGAAGGCCCAAGCTCCTGGATGAAGTCCAGTGCAGCTTGGCCAAGCACACCCAATGTCTCTACTGCAAAAGGCACATGTGATGGCTTGATTCAAGAGATGGTGCATTTCAGCTGCTTCGTCTGCAAGGCCACTGCACCAGCCTCTCTGGCTGCCTTGAACACATGTGAAGGGGCATATATACGTACCTGTCCAGACTTGTCACATTCCATACTAGTGCATTTCCTGACTTCCATGGCAGGATGGAGCACCCATCTGAACACTTCCCATCAGTCCTGTACAGTCCTGTTGGCTCTAGTCAGGATGAGATTGGCAACTAAGGCCATGGGTGGCCAGGTTGTCAACCTTGGACCAGCAGTGGCAGCATTCGTGGAGATGGCATAGGAGGGTTCCAAGTCTCAGGCCCATAGCAATACAAGTATAGTCTCATCATCCATCTGTAATCCAAGGGATGACACTGGTACTTAGGGCGTTCAGACATGTGCCAACCTCCTTCTTGCAAACAGCCAGAAGGCAGGCTTCAGATCTTGTGTCTAGAGCATCTGTGAGCAGTACCAGGGCAAATCCCATTCCATTGGCAATTGGATAAAGAGTCAAATGAGGGAGAAGATTTGATTTAGGCTCATTGTATGAGGGATATATTGCTTGCAGTTGCCACTGCAGAGACAAATAGTATTATATTGAAGAAGAATCACTGGATGTTACACAAACCTACTAACTACATCAGTATAGGTGTCTCGGTTGGCAGGGGGTACAGAGCCCAGTGATCGCTCTCCCCCAGTCATCCAACAAAGGTGGAGAACCACGAACAGCTGTTTCACCTTAGTTGGGGCTCATCAGTGTGGTGTATTAATGGTCAATGCTGGATGACTGGCTCCTTCTGTATCCACCACAAGTTAAGCACTTGTGGTTTCAACAGAAACAGAAAAGGGAACTTACGGTCATTGTGAGTGAAGCATTGAAGGAACAATGATTGCAGCTACCACTGCAGAGGCAAAACCGATTGAAGGATAATCACTGGATGTTATGCCAGCCTACCAGCTACACCAGTATTGGTGTCTCAGATGGTAGTGAACACAAAGCTCTATCTTAGCGGCAACCAGTGATCACCTCCCCCCAGCGCTTCAATCACGATGACTGTTGAAGAGGAACTCAGCTTGGGTTTGGGCCTCAGCCAAATATTACATTTATGCTACCTTACCTAGTATGCTTTGTATGCTTTCAACTCAAGAATACTTTGTTTCCTCTATGCAGTTATACATGGTAAATGATCCACATGGATGGAAGCATCCCCCTGCTCAGTGACCTGCAGAGGAGGTGGTAGCCATGCCTTAGTGAGGAGGTGAAACAACGCAATATCCCTGCCAATGAAGGGAATGACTGTGAAGGGCAGCCATTTGAAGCTGACACCACTTGTGGCACAGCCTATGTGCGTGACAGTGCATGCTTTGTATGTGCACTTCTTGTGATTTATTTTATAGTGGATACTATGGCGCTTTGATCTTCACACACAAATATGCATGCACAAACAATAGCACACAGATACATTGCTATATTGCTGTCCCTGTCTTGTCAGGTGGTGCTGGGTGGTCCCCCTACAGCTGGGTGTCTGGTGTGTGCAGAGCTCTTAGTGGGCAAAAGGAAATTGCTATGCCCTCCAGAAAGTGTAGGGGTCCTTCAGAGTGCTGTCCTGGAGTGTGCACCAGTCCTCCTTGTAGAGGATAACTGCATTACAGTAACAGAGTGTTGTGTTGCATGCATACAGACAGTTGGCCGTATGAGCACATACCAGTAAGGCCATAAGGAATTCATATCAGTCAATACTAGGGAGTTAAATGATCGTTATCTCAATGAGTAATACTGCAATGACGTCAATAGTTTCTGGATACCCACGGCTACCCATACCCAATACCCATGGCTCTGCATTCAATTCCATTCAGTTTGCTTCTCCACAATGTGGAATCACAGTATTATCTCAAAGAAGAGGTGACTGCAAAGGAGTAACCTTGCATATGCACTGCCCACAAATCAATGTAGCAACTAAAGTATGCAGTGATGAAGTACAGTAACTGAAAGTGTGATGGCTTTGGGAATGTGTGTGTGAATGTGTGATAGTTAACCTCCTTACTCTACCCCAAAGTTAGTTCCTTCATACACTCATGAGAACTCTTGCTTTTGCAAAGTTTGCTGCACCAGCTAACCTTTTCACTGGGTGTGAACTGTACACATGAGACTAACTAGTTGATCAGTGACTGCATCAAAGTTCCATTTTGACATGCCTGGATCTTGCATGTAGTCAATTTTGCAATCCCTGCACAATGTTATATACTAGTTTGCACAAGGTTTCAGTTCAGTTTTGGAAGTGCTAAAAAGGGTGTTTACCCTAGCCTACTTCTATTTTGTTGAATTTCAGCATTATTTTGTGAAAGAGGTGTGTCTGTCTGTAATCTGCATTAACTGAAAAATTCTGTCATTCCTGGTATTGTTTGCTAAAGGTCCTTCCTACAGTCATTACAGCCTCTGCTGCATTGGTATCTACATACTAGTGAACCTGGCACTGACATCCACGGTTTCTTGGGATCAATTCAAAAGAAGCTGCATGTTGCTACACTGCACATCACACATATTCTGGTTGTCATTGTACACAATTGTCCACGTTACAAGTACATGTGTGAACTAGATATCCTAGCCAGTTCTCTTCAGTTTGTACAATGGTCTTGACCTCAGCTAATGAGACAGAAGTATGTCTTTACTGTTGTTGGTATAGTTTCAGATGCAAAGTATATAGTAGCTCAAATATTCAGCACGGTCCACACCTTTGGTACATGTTATAGAAACTCAATGGAAGTCAATTAGCTACAATGTGCATTACATTCAGAATGTATATATATTGAATTTGATTATCTTGAATTTGAAGCAATTCCAAAAGGAATTGGTTGAACAGAAAACAATTATGAGCATAATTGCAGCAGTCTATCACATGCAGCAGACTACAGTCCATGGACTGATAGTGACATGTCTAATCAGTACATATGTTACACGCATACCTCCAACATATATTATCTATGGTACAACCTGGGCTGCCACTGTCTGTAGACCTTTGGAACGGCACATCAAGGGCTCAAGAGGATAAGGAATAGCTAGGGTGCACAAGAGACAAGGATTTGATTTGATTTGATTTGATTTGATTTGATTATAAGAATGGGACCACTTAGCCAATGCAGGCTAATTTACAGGGTTGCCATAATTCATGCAGTAGCTACTCATACACAAAAGAAGACAAACAAATTAGTCAAAGCTCATGCATAAGATAAAATACCATGCGTGCATAAATTTTAGTAACAGAATTAAGAAAATGACAATTTAGAAAGCCTGAATGATATGGCAGATTTGCCAAAATTAGAGCGAACTTTGTTCATGTACAGACAATTACTAGAGGATGCCCTGGTTGAGTAACTGTGACAGTTAGCAATAGGATTCACCAGGGCACAGATGTAGGGTGTGGCACTTCCATTCTCTACAGAGTGAAGTAGGCGTCGGAGGCAGACACTCCTAACTTCCTCGAGAGAGGCAAGATGTGCTTGGATAACAGCATTATGTTATTTCATCGCATACAACACAGAACTACATATCGCACAATGCCATACTTAGACATTGCATTGAAATTTCCAATGTGAAACTGGAGCTCCAACTACAGACTGTTTCAGGCCATTTCAAATAGCCCAATCAATGCCACCTTGACGGTACAATACTGTCAGCAGATACTACATAATTCATTATTGTGTGAAGTTTGTACTGTCAAGGTGGCGTTGATTGGGCTATTTGAAATGGCCTGAAACAGTCTGTAGTTGGAGCTCCAATTTCACATTGGAAATTTCAATGCAATGTCTAAGTATGGCATTGTGCGATATGTAGTTCTGTGTTGCATGAGATGAAATAACATAATGCTGTTATCCAAGCACATCTCTTATCTTCAGAGTACATCTGTGCTCAAGGATCCCTTACTTCTTCATCTAACCGATGATCTTCCTTTGCCTGTCATGACATTGCACCCCATAACCATTCTCTTTCCTGTTCTGTAAGGTGTCTTCTCTTTCACTTGCGTTTGCAAGTTCCTGAGGATGTTCCAGGGCTTAAATATACGTTGACACTGCGTAGGGCAAAAACAAACCTTCTCCAGTTTCACTCGAAACTATGAATATACGGAAGAGACATTGAACAGGATATTACAGTGTTTTGTGTTTTACTGTAATGAGATATGATGAAGCACTGGTGTCTGAAGTGCCTGCACCGAGCACCGGAGCTTCAGTGCACTTCTCTGGTAGTAGCGACAATGTTGTTATATGCATGTGCAGATTTTTAGTACTTTGTTTTCTATAATAATATAATTATATATAAAAATACTAATTATGAACAACCATTTTACATTCCGTGGTAAAATATGAGGGCATACATAAAATGGTAATGATATTAAATATGTATAAAAAGGTGTTATGCAGTCACAGGAAGGTGCATGTTCAGATATATTCGGATTACACTGCAAAGTCGATGAATGTCCCCGAGTCATTCAAATTGTGTACAGGGACTACATGCAGAGCATCTGGTCTTGAAATTGTTTATAGCTGCATGTGACCACATTAGCCATTGAATTGCAATGCAGTATAAAAGGCAGTGACCGCTTGCAAGCCTACTATATTTCGTCTGCGTCTACTGACAACAGATTGCCCGCCTGCCCGCCTTCTCCTGCTCGATGGCTAACCAGTACAATCCTGACCAGCAGGCCAACCCGCCGCACGTACATGCAGCCTACCGGCCGCAGGGGCATGGAGCGTACCCACCGAAAACCAGCCATGGTTACACTCCACAGGCGAAAGCTCCCCCAGGACAGTACCCTTCGCCGCCAGCCTACGATCACAACCCGCAGCCCATCACTACCTCCACCACCCCTACTGTCGTGGTAGGGACTCAGCCAACAGCCGCGACCATCACTTCTGTGTCTCCGCCAGGGGAGGAAAAGAGTCGTTTGGCGGTGTGCGCTCTCATTTTCTCCGCCTGCACAACAATTTTCTGTGCAAGTTCCTTCCTCGGTCTCGCCTGCATCATACCTGCATTCGTTCTGGCCATCGTAGCTATGAGGTCGAAGGGATCTGCACGTAAGACGAGCGCTGGCATAAGCATTGCACTGAACGTGATCGCCATTGTCTGTGTTGTGGTGGGCCTCGTTATCTTAGTCCCTTCCGTTGCCGTCAGCACCAGCTCCAGTCCTTCCAGGAGCTACTACTACAGATCATACAGAGCCCCCTACAGAGCCCCCTACAGAGCCCCCTACAGAGCCCCCTACAGAATCTACAACTCCTACTACTACAGGTACTACTACTACAGGTACTACTACTACAGGTCCTACTACTACAGGTACTACTACTACCGCCGATAGGTGCTACTGGCTACTACTATATTATACTAGATGTGGTGTGAGATCTCAGAGGTGCTCTGCGATATGTAACACTTGCAACATTGTAGCTAGCTGTGTTATCCTAACTCTTTTTGTAATTATCAGTGAGTGTAGTGTTGAATGAAAACATGACCACTTTGATTTGCCAAATTAATGATGTCAATTCAGCAGGTTAATTCTGGGGCAGTGATATAAATTAAGCAAAGTACACGCATGACGTTGTAGCTACCATGTACAGATACATGTACATGTACATTGCAAGTCTCTTGAATAATGGGCACCAGTTGAGAAGTTTCGCTGTTAGAAACTTGGAGTGAGGATTGCACTACTAATTGGTGTGAATTGATGACTACAGGAAGCACACCAGACTCCAGTGTGACTGTCACACCATGTTACATGATGTGACTGCCACAGTCCTAAACTTAATTCATTCAGCAGCTTGAATGAGAAAAATGCATGTGCTCGCCTGCACTAGTAAACAAATCTCTTGAATCTCATGTAATATGTTTCCTAAACAACAAACTGAGTTATTTCTTCAACTGCCCTCTACTAGGTTCAAAGCACTCAACTGTGCATTCAGTTTCACAGTTTAGGCAATATAACAATAATAGCGGATTCGGTGTGACCATCACACCAAATGAACGATGTGATCAATCACACCCTTGGTGTGAGCGCTAATTGGTGTGATTGTCACACAGAGTTTTAACAGTGTTCTTAATCGAGGGTACCCTCCAGCTGCTGTGATATTCCTATGGCTTATTATCTCTTGCATCACTTCTGCAATACAGCAATAGGTGCCCACACACAATTAAGCTGCTCATGATCAACTTAGGCAAGTCAGTGGTAACTGAGCAATTTCAGGCATGATATTATCAAGGCAGGCAGCCCTGTCAAAGTTATTGTGTCCAATGCCCAGAAGGATGGCCACTTGACCAGCCAACAGCCGGGTGCGTGATACTTTTTGCACTACATCAATATTCCTTCAAAGATGTACAGTGGCTACTTGAACATTAGATCAGACATTCAACAGTCATACAAACAATGCAGCAAACCATTGAAATCAATGCAAGGACTGCATGTTTAGCTGAAACTCATGATTATTTAGGCTGGTTAATGGAAATATAACACTGTGACATTAGTCGGCTGTACATCAGTATTGCTTGACTCATAGCTGCATGAATAATGATAGATACCATGCTAGAAGCTATTGCAGCTCCATCACATTTAATACTATAATTATAATTGTCAGTCCTATTCAGCTAAAAGGTAGGTTTAATAGACTGCAACATACAACTGTCCGGAGGTCGGAACACGGCAAGAAAGATTGGCGAAAGCTGTCCAGTGGGGCCAGGTTGGGGGGGGGGGAGGGATTCATTACCGGCACCGCACTCCCATAAGGGTTAGAGCTTTGCCCAGCGTTAAAGCTTTGCGCGGGCAAGGTTAAAGCTTTGCGTAAATGACGTAACCCCATTCCGGTCACGTGGGCAATAGTTGGAGGTTTGCGCAGGTTGGAGGTTTGCGCGTAACATATGTTATACATGCATAGGCAGTGTGCACTTCAAAGAGCTTTCATGCAACTCAGATGTACATATCTATGGACAACTTAATCCGTAAGTTGTGACTCAAAGGAATGTTAATAGGATGTCTTTCTGGAGCCTTAACATCACAGTCCACAGGCCTCAAATGCATGGCCTTCGACTGCAGTATGGTGCTTAGTCCATTGCTGGAATACTGTGTGAGGAAAGGCAAACTGTCTCCACCAGGTAAGTTTGGTTCTGCGGCTGTAGCTCTATGTAAGAATGTAGGCCCTGAGTTCAATGATGACTGTGGCACACAGCCAATATGCTTTAGTTGGGACTCATGCACAGGCATGGGTTTGTAGCATGCTTGCACTGTTTATAGCTGCTGTTATGAGATGGGTCTGAGAATGTTGCATACAGCATGATGCAATGCGTATGAACATGAGCAAGAGTGTGTACTAACAAGAGCAAAGTATACCCATTGTCAATTTCAAAAGTACCTCTGTAGAGAGAATATGTGGTATATGTATGTGCCAGAGGTGGATGTTTGGCTACAGTTAATGAAATATATAAAGATTTGGCTTCTAAGGGTCTCCATTGGGCACTTCTTGTTGCCTTTCCTAAATGAAATAGAAATGAAGCACTGTGCATGAGTACAACACAGCACTAGATAGTACATTTTCAGCACACTTGTTGCTAGAACGATCACTGTTTTTTTGGTGTACACACTTGTTGAAATTGAACTCAAAAGCACTGTTTGGTTCTTGCTGGAGTACTTTACAGGATAGCACACTTTCTGATTTGCTAAACTACAAACGTTGTGTTTAACCATTTGGACAGTGCTAATGAGCACTTCCCACAACTTGCAACCCCATTAACAAGCTTTGTTGTGCTATGGCGAATAAGTTTGCATCATACTCCTACCATCATGGGGAGCTGCAATGTTCCTACGGGAGTGAAACACGACATGTTGCTTGTCTGCATGGTCATGATTAATTTTGGTGGTGTGAATATATGGCACCATTGTGTGTACACATGCAATGCATAATAATTATTAGTGTGTGTTCAAGTATTATGATGCTCTAATTGCGAGACTACAAGAGCTAACAGGATGCTGTAGCAGGACAAAACTCAATAATACATGAACTCATCTGCATAGTTCTGTTACAACACAATGTGCTTTGTATGTCTCATGTGAGCGGTATAATGTGAGCAGTACTGGCACGATCATTTGGACAAGCCATTTGATGTTGGGAGAGGTTTCACTGTGGTCCCTAAACAATACACAGGTTTTGTGGTCAATGTTGTCAAGGTCATTACGTATGTGTGAGTTCATGTGTATACATGTGAGTACATTAGAATTCAAACTTGCTTGGACAGCATTAAATTTCTCTGTAACACTGATATATATAGCCATTGGCTAACAGTTCCCAGATTAAATACAAATATCTGATACCTGAAATTAGTGACGGGTAATTTTTGGCTGTTTTGCTTTGCACTGTACTCATTTCAGCACTCAAATTGCAATAGTAGGTTAGCCTGCTTAGAAAGGCAAGACTTTACTACTTCTGTATGTAGTCAGTCAATGTGCCATGCATTACAACACTATGCCATTCATGTCTCTTTTTGTTTATATTCACATACATACATGCCACAGTCCACAAGTCCCACAAGCTGACCCATTTGCAGTACACTGCCTGGCCTGACCATGGAGTGCCCCTTCACACCTCATCATTGGTCAAGTCTGTTCAGGAAGTCAGAAAGGTGCATAACAACAGCCAAGTGCCAATTCCCTGTGGGTCAGTGGTTTGAGTCATATTCCTTTTTGGATGAATTTAGGGTGACGCGGGCAGGCATGTACCGGAGGGAAGCTGCAGGAGCTGCCATTGTACTATAGCTAGCTACTAGTCTCATGAGTCTGATCACTACCTTGCCTCCATTAGCTGAGATGATCATCTTTCAAAAATGGAGAGGAGGTAGTGATTCAGCTCATGAGACTATGTACGTAACATACATATTGCGTGAATGTGATAGCATTATATTTGATACAATGCATTTTGCGCATTTTTGGAAACATGCAGTCCTTTTGCATTGCACAGAGTAGAGCCTACTGCATACATGTAGCTATTACATCCTTTCACACGGACATGTTTAGCCCAGATTGAACCCGGTTGCGTGTCCATGTGAAAAGGGTGTTAAGTTCATCATTGTCTGCACATGCTACCCAAGGTGTGCATTGTTACTACTGGCTGCATACAGTACACTTGGCATGATGAAGAATATGATTAATGCAGTACCATTGTAATCTTATGTCTTGAGAATGCTGATAACAGTAGGCTAGTCTAAATTGTGAAGAACCATCACCTTCTCAATACCAGTACATTTATACTAGTGTGCACATGTTAAATACTTGTATCTAACTATATACTTTGGTGATTGTATGTACCTTGTCCAGTGCTGGTGTTGGTCATACTGACACTTTCATCACACTTGATGCAATGATTGAGAGACTGAACAAGAGAGATGACCTCAACAGCTTTGAGTTTGTCAATGAAATGAGGACCAGGAGAATGAATATGATGTGAATTATGGAAATTCTCAAAATTAATAAACTTACTATGAATTGGCTACAATCAAAAGATGCTGGAAAGGTAGTGTATGTGAACATGACACGGCACTGCATGGGCATTAAAATGTTAGGTTGTTGTCTCAATTGAAGAGGTCGCAAAGAAATGAGACCAAATTGCAAGGAAGAAAAGATCTACATATGCATAAAATATGTTTGAAGGTATTATGATCAAGTTATATCCCAATGCGTAGGTGTTTTTGTTGCACTTTAACTTTCATGTTTCCATCTATATAAGATCAAATCACATCAGGGATCTTCGAAGGCCATCCACTACAGCTGTCATCACTGAGGACTCAACTTTACTCCAAGGACCAGGTTATTATTATTAAGCTTCTAAGTGAATTCCTTAGTGTTTTGTATTGAATTTACCTATGATTCACTGGAGATTAAATAAATTTTTCCGAAATATGTGATTACAGGAAATGTACAGGAAATGTATAAATTGAAGTGAGGCATCAGAAAGGGTTGGTTCTTCAATACCAGCTTCACAACAGGGTTGAAAACCTTGCCGACGTTTCGACCAGATGCTCTGGTCTTCTTCAGGGCGAAGATATGCTAGCGTGAGCACTGATCATATTTATAGCCTAGCATCTCATCATGCGCTGTCACCGGAAGCCACATCAAGAGGTGTCTAAATTTTAAATTGGTGCCAGCGCTAACTGGGTACATAATAAGGAGCTGTTTTTATCCAGCATCTACCTGCCCACGTCTTGGGGAGTCACAGCTTGCGCTGTAAAGGAAAGAACTGTATCTCTGTTGAAGTCCTACATCACGGAGGACATCAATCAATCAATCAATGCTCAGTGGACATCAAAATCCCCAGTAGCAGGGTCGTCCATTACAAGTAGGCCTAAGTGGTTCAAGGTAAGGAGTAATATATGTACTTGTAAAAATTTAATATAGCTAGACATTGCACAGACACAGAGTTCACATAGTTTACATTTTAAAGTCTCAGAAGGGATCTCTCCATCTCTTCCTGGGGTGTCCTCTTGGTCTCTTTCCAATTCCTTCCCCTGTCAGCACCTTTTCCACCACACTTCCCTTCCTGCTCTCCACCTTCTCCTTCCAGCATTCTCTCATCCTTTCCACTTTCTTCAGTACCGGTTCTATTCTTAGCCTCTCCCTCACCATCTCATTCCTAATATGGTCCAACCTAGACACACCTGCAATCTTCCTCAGCACCCTCATCTCTGCTGCCTGCAGCCTGGACTTTTCCCTCTCCCTTAGAACCCACGACTCACACCCATATGTCAGTGTTGGGAATGCCACTGCTTTGAACACTGCTACTTTTGCTTCCCTGCTGATTTCTCTGCTCTCATACACCTTCTTCATTGCCCCTACTGCTTGCATTGTCATTCCAATTCTCCTTTCCACCTCACTCTCCAGCTTCCCATCCTCACTCAGCTTTACTCCCAGGTACACAGTCTCTTTAACTTTCTGCACCCTTTCTCCCTCAATCTCTAAGTTGCACTCTGTTGGAGCCCTACTAAAGATCATTGCGTTCGACTTACTCCAATTCACTTGCAGTTTGTGTCTCTTCAATGCCTCATGCAACTTCTCTACATTTCACTTTAGATCCTCGTCACTCTCTGCCAGTAGTACAGTGTCATCTGCAAACATGGTCAGCTGAATCTGGCATGTGGTTAGGCTAGCTCCCCTTTTAAATAGGGGAAGAGCCTCCTTCACCACCATGTCCAGGTAGATGTTGAACAGCCATGGTGACATTGGACAACCCTGCCTTACTCCTCTCTGTACTTTGAACCATTCTGTTGTCTCTTCCCCAACTTTCACTGCAGCTTCACTGTCCTGGTACAGACCCTGTACTGCTCTCAATAGCCTACCTTGTACCCCATACTGCTTCAAGGCCTCCCACAGTCCTGCTCTCCATACTCTATCATACGCTTTCTCTAGGTCCAGGAAGGCTGCGTACAATTTCTTTCCTCTCTCTAGCATCTTCTCACTAAGTTGGCGTATCACAAACACGTTTTCTGCACAGCCTCTCCCTGGTCTGAACCCCACTTGCTCCTCCATTATCTTCCCTTCAGTTATGCTTCTCATTCTGTCATTCAAGATCGATCCAAAAACCTTTCCAGGCACACTCAGCAGACTGATCCCTCTGTAGTTCTTACATACTCTCCTACTGCCTTTCTTGTGGATTGGGCAAATAATTGCTCTCCTCCAATCTTTTGGTGTCATCCCTGTCCTCCATGCTACATTAAAGATTGCTGTCAACCACTGTACTGTCACCTCTCCCCCTGCCTTCAACATCTCACCTTGGATATCACAAACTCCTCCAGCTTTGCCACTTCTTAGCTTCCCAATAGCCCTCCTGGTTTCTTCCATCAAGATCCTGTTGTCTATTCTATTGCTTGGTTCATCTCTCTCTATCACTTCTGCACAGATCTCCCCATCATTTTGAAACAATTCGGTGAAGTGTTCTCTTCATCTTCTCTGCACTTCTTACTTTCCTGTTAGCAATTCACCATCCTTCGTCTCAATACTATCACTTATCTGACACGCCCATTTTTCCTCTCCTTTCACTTTCTGCCAAAACCTCCTTCTATTGCCAAGGTAATCCCTCTGCAGCATCTCCCCCTCTCTGATCAGATCTTTCTCTTTTGCCTACCTCACTGCCTGCTTTGCATTCTTTTTGCTTCATTATAGAACTTCCATGACTCATCCGTCTTATCATTTAGGGCCTTTCTGTACAGCAGCTTTTTCCTCTTCACTGCCTCCTTCACATCATTGCTCCACCAGCTTGTTGTTTTCCTCTGCCTGCCCGCTTTCTGTCTGCCCACTACCCTCTCTGTCACTGCCAAGATTGTCTCTTTGAATACCTTCCATACCTCTTCTGCATCATCAATTAGTCGGTTGCTAGCTTCCTCAAAAAGCTTCTTTAGCTCAGTCTGGAACCTCATTCTAACCTCCCAATTCCTTAGCTTCCTCAGTCTCAGCCTATTTCCCTCATTCCTTACTTCCTTCTTTCCTCGAGTCCACCTTAAATCCACCTTCATAAGGACCAAGTAATGATCACTCCCTACTTCAGCTCCTCGTATGACCTTTACATCTGCAACAGTTTGTCTAAGGGCCTTCCTTACTGCAAAGTAGGAGGACGGAGGACAACAAACTAATAAAGTTGTAAGTTCGTCCGGTCTACAGAGCTGATGGAGGCTGCATACACTTCTTTTCTATAATGTGTGCACGCATCATTACTGCACTTTGTAGGTCTGGTACTGATGAACAATACACTGAAAAGGAAGCACTTCTAGAGGTTCTGAAGCCAAGATATGAAGAGCGAGAAGATTACAAGGGAAAAACAGCAGCCATGAAGGAAAGGATCGCACTGCTGCTCTTGCAATGAGGTGGGCAGCTTTGTTACCACTGAGAGAGAAGAAAAGGCAATACACAGCCAGAGGGTTGGATGAGCAAGATGAAGATGGCAGGAGCAAGAAAAAGCAGTGGACATGCATCAAATATTGCAAGAGAGGACAGAATTAAGAGAAAGAGAACTGTCCTGACCATTTGCTTCCGTTCTGCCCTCGTACTTAAACAGGAATGTATAATTGACTACCTATGTCATTTACAGTGCCAGCATGTTGGAACAGCATACCGTATAGTGGGAAAATTTCGCGGAAGAAAATTTCGCGATTTTGTTCAAAACCAAACATTTCGCGATTTCCAACCTCCAAAACATCTCTTTGGCAGGCAAATTACTTAGTTGAAGGGAAGTTTCGAGCACGGAACCGTAAGATAGCACTTAAATGGCTAAACCCACTTCTGCGCTAAGCGGCGGCCATCTTATTATGACGTTTGCATATAATTATAATGATGGGTGGAGAATTTCGCGAAGGAAAATTTCGCGAATTTGGTGAAATGGCTCTGGCTGAAATTTGGCGAATATCGCGAACATTAAACCTCGCGAAATTTTACCGCTATACGGTATCTTCATCTATGAATTGGCTCTTATGAAATTGTGCACTTGATGGCTGTATTTATGTATTGCGTGTGTGTGTGTGTGTGTGTGTGTGTGTGTGTGTGTGTGTGTGTGTGTGTGTGTGTGTGTGTGTGTGTGTGTGTGTGTGTGTGTGTGTGTGTGTGTGTGTATGTGCTTTTATGATCATGAGCCCACGACATATTGACCTTTGGTCCACTGAGTGTGTGCTTTCAAATATTTATGTAACTGCTATAATAGGTGTGTTTGATGTGACATTAATAGTACGATTGAGTCCAGTTGACCATACCAATTCACATTTGATGGAATTAATTGCCTAATAACAGTTAATTCATTCAGCATCAGTGCTGACTGCTTACATTTTGGAGCACATTTGTGATGTCAAGTATGCTTAAGCTATTAAACCTGTGATAGTGATTAGGTCTTCAACCTATTAATGTTAGGTTTGGTGATGTTGATCTGATACCGTTCATGATGATGCATTGACTGTGTATTGTTGTGCTCTTTCCTCAGCTCCAAATGACTACTAATGTGGGACCTTTAGTGTATTAGTCCCAGCTGGCTCAACAAAGGTGACACTTGCTGTGGACACTCTGACTGACACATTTTGGAAGATGCTGAGTTCTTCAAGGCCACCCTCACCATCCCAGATGCACCAGAAAATGAGGTTGTAGGCTCTCCAGATGTGGCCTTTGTCGCCATCATTGATGGTACAAGTACGTATGTACAGATTTCAGTATCTTGTAAGCTACTGCATACTCCTCTTAGACTTAATTCAGCAATAATGCTGTGTAAGCCACTTTTGGGATACATATATTCTCCTCCTGCACAGCCATGACTCTAGTGAGATTCAACCCTTCCAACTACACTGTGAAGGATGGAGCGGAAGGTAATGCTGTCATCACCTTGGAAGCACTTGCATGATGACCATCCTGAATTTGGCTTCACTGTCACTGTGGTCACACAGAATGGAAGTGCTATTTGTGAGTCTTTCGATCAATCGCCCATCTTATGAAGGATGTATTATATAATTGTAGGTGTATATCCATGCAAAAATGTGCCTTCATGTGTCTGGCCAAAATGAGTTGTGAGGATTATGCAATAAAATTTATCTCAAAGTCACTTGCAAGTACAACTATGGTGACAACGTACTACAATTGTGAAGTAGTGGAGCCCATTATATGCCAGTTATATGATCGAACTCTTTGCCATTGCAATTGGATTGACCAAACGACACACTATTTGTTTGACTATCTTGTACTGGAATTTGACTGTTGTTACCACAGAACAAACCTGGCAAAAGGACGTTCTAGCTGGCACTATCAAAGATAGATTTCACAGAGCGCAGGTACCAGAGCGGGAATGTGGGTACTGAGTTGGAGGAGCATAATGAAGAGTAAGAGGATTTGGCATTTAGCAAGAGGTCCCTAATGAGTTTGAGAAAGATGCTTTGTGAAGTGGCGGTAGTGAGGGGAAGGGAGGGTATAACTGTACAACCTTGCGTTTATGTATTTGCTGCTCAAAAGTAATTAGGCAAACAACTATGGATTCAAGCATCCTTCCAATAGCGCACGTACATGTCCAGCTTTCCACAACTGTAGTATGTGGGCTGTTTGAAGCACTATATCGGATGACATGAAACCTGGGCAGTAGCATGTGAAGCTGTGTAGATCAAAAGGCACAACTAGAAATGTTTATGTGACCTACAAGTGTTATGTAACATAACACTTAAGCCTGAAAGCTATAGTCAGAGAAAATGAAGCACCATATACAGTGCATCAAAGGCTTCAAGGGTCCTAGTGCCACCAGTGTTTGCTGGCACAAATGAATCTTAATTGTAGTGCATTTTACAAGTCCACTACACATTACTTTAAATTTACAGTGTGTGCATATGCACTTGCTCTAGACCATGCACTAGAATTGGTATACTTATTGTGCTGCAAGGTTCCTATGCATTCATTTGAAGTGAGGCATTCACAGCTTGCTCAGGCCATACACATGGCCATACACCAAAAGGTATGCTTGGTAAGTAACCTTGCAAAGTTCCAACTTCGTTGATTACACTGGTATTTGGAGAACTTTATCCTTTCTTGTCCCATGCAAGAGTTATATAACAAGGAGTGAAGTACATTAGGTGTGACAATAAATCAGAACATCCGCAGATCAGATCAACCTCCTTTCTCAGCCATGGGACAGCTGACCGCATGCAAATGTAAGCATCTTCCTGAATGTCACACAGGTGTACCAGAGTCACAAATGGTATTCTTCCTTGTTCTTGCCTTATTTTATATAGAACCTTCACTAAAACAATGTTTGCAGTTATCATTTTCCACTTCATATTCTATAGAATGCTTATGGTAACATGTGCTACAGACATAGTCCCTGTAATAGAGGCTTCTTCAAAAGCCAGATTTTGTCCAAATGCCCATGGAGAAGGATGTTAACTTGCCAAGCCAGCAGCCAAGTGAATGCTCCACATTAACATCTCTTTCAAAGATTTTGCCAATCAAGCATACCTTTTGGTGTATGGCCACCTGAACATTAGACCAGACACAGATGTACAGTTCAATAGCCAGATGGACAGGACAGTAAACCATTGCAATCAGGAATATTGCAAGCCTTGTATTTCCACAAAGAATGCTGCCATGCTACGGTAACTCCACTATATTTTAGCCATGCTGAATGGACAGATTGTAAAAATAATACCTTTCTTAGAACTACAACCCTATTTAGAGTCCTCATTAGTGGTTTAATAGTCAGTAAATATGTACAGGCACTATGACTTCACGAGAAATTTACGAGTAGGTGTGTCTTAAACAAATCGCTTTGGGATAAGCTGTGTCTTATATTAGTGAAGAAGTGCAACAACCCAATCCCTGCCAATGGAATGGCAGCCATTTGAAGTTGACACCACCTGTGGCACCGGCCCATGTGAGTGACAGTGCATGCTTTGTATGTGCACTTCATGTGATGTATTTTATAGTGGATACTATGACGCTTTGATCTTCACACACAAATTAGCATGTACATGAAGCAACACAGACATGATGCTATATTGCTGCTCCTGTCCTTGTCAGATGGTGCTGGGTGGTCCCCCTGCAGCTGGGTGTCTGGTGTGTGCAGATCTAGAGCTCCTTGTGGGCAAAAGGGAATTGACCTCCAGGAAGTGCAAGGGTTCTTCAGAATGCTGTTCTGGTGAGAGGACACGCACCCAAGCATGCACCAGTCCTCCCTGCTAGGCTAACTGCATTGCAGTATACAGAGTGTTGTGTTACATACGGACAGTTGGTCGTGTCAGCACATACCAGTAAGACCATAAGGAGTTAATAATAATTAATGCTAGGGAGTTGAATGAATATTATCTCAATCAGTAATCCTGCAATGAAGTCAACACTTACTCAATACCAACAGTTCTGCATGATTCATGCAGTTTTGCTTTATCACAATATGGAATCACAGTGTGAGCTCTAAGAAGACATACCTACAGGGGAATAGTATGCACTGCCCACAAATTATTGTAACAACTAATTTAAAAGCAGTGATGAATTTAACTTAGGTACTTAAAAAGTAATGGATGTGTGCTTGTGTAAGTGAATGTGTTGCTGTTTTTCGATCATGTCTCTTATCATCACAGAACATTTGTGCTCAAGCATCCTTTACTTCATGCTCCTCTTCATCTCACTGATGTACTTCCTTAGACTATAATGGTATAAATGTTCATAAATAATCATTTCCCTTTTTAGAGGCCCAAAGCTGCGTTGGTTGACTCAACATAAAATCAAAGAGCTCTGTAAGCAGATGACTAAGGCTTTGAGCCAAAATGTCCTGTCACCTCCTTCTTTCTTGTGTAAAGCTCAGTATTGCTCTTTGAGATTCATGTTGAACTTCTTTACTGTTAAAAAGTCATCTTTTTCACTTGCAATAATTAGCAAGTTCCTGAGGAAGTTCCCGGCATTGACACGTGGGAGAATACAAACGTTCACCAGTTTGACACAATAACAAGAACGCAAAGAGGAGACAGTGATTTTGGGAGAAAATGTCTCAGTGAATCACATAATATAGGCCAATACATAACAGGACATTCCAGTGGAGTAAGTCTGATAGTGGGATACCGTGCTGGTAAGAGATGGAACTATACAGCTTCCTTTGTTGACTGTTCCCACAAGCCATGGCTTCAATCTGTGTTCCCCCTTCACTGCCTTCAACCACACAATTTCATCAGGTAGCACCATTGTGACTGACACCAATTGGGGTATTACCCCATGGTCCTTAGAATGTACCAGCCAATGCTGTTGACTCTACCTTGCTCATGCCTTCAGCATGTAGGATGTTGGAATTCATTAGCGACATCAGTGGTCTACCTGGGTTAGTTTCAAGCGGACTTCCCTATACCATAAAGACCAAGTCAGGCAAACTGCACTGGTTTTCAGAATAATTATATCAATTAGTCAGCTGATCAGAATTAGTCATGCAGTATAAAATGTCTATGTAATACAAATTTTATACGGGAACTACAGTGAGTGTATCTTGGTTTGAAGGCTAGCTGTTAACACATTAACCATTAATTAAAGTACAATGCTGTATAAAAGACAGTGACTACTGGCAAGCCCACTATAAATTCTTCCGTCTACTGACATCAGATTGCCCGTCTGGCCGCTTTCTCTTGCTCGATGGCTAACCAGTACAATCCTGACCAGCAGGCCTACCCGCCGCACGTACAGGCAGCCTACCCACCGCAAGGACTCGGGTGCTACCCGCCGCAAGGACACGGAGCCTATCCGCCGCAGGGAGATGCAGCCTACCCACCGAAAGCCAGCCATGGTTACACTCCGCAGGCGAAAGCTCCTCCAGGACAGTACCCTCCGCCACCAGCCTACGATCACAACCCGCAGCCCATCACTACCTCCACCACCCCTACTGTCGTTGTGGCGACTCAGCCAACAGCCGCGATCGTCACTTCCGTACCTCCGCCAGGGTAGGAAAAGAACGGTTTGGCGGTGTGCGCTCTCATTTTGACCATCTGCGCAGTGGTGCTCTGTGGTGGTTCCTTAGTCGGTCTCTCCTGCATCATCCCCGCATTCGTTCTGGCCATCGTAGCTATGAGGTCTACAGGAAACGCGCGCAAGACTAGCGCTGGCATAAGCATTGTACTGAACGTGGTTGCTATCAGTATCTGCACTGTTGTTCAAAAGTGACTCTTGCAGTTAGGCCCCTGCAAAGGCTAGGTTTGTTGCTTGAAGGATCACTGGGCTTATACCACCAACCAACTGTAACACCAATACTGGTGTAGTTGGTTGGTGGTATAAGCCCAGTGATCCTTCAAGCAACATATCTGCACTGTATTGGGCCTCATCTTTACCATCTATTCTGCTGCCGTCAGCCTTAACTCCAGCTCTTCCACGAGCTACTACTACAGATCATACAGATCATACAGGGCCTACAGATCATACAGATCCTACTACTACCGCCGGTAGGTACTGGTGGCTACTACTACTTTATACTAGATGTGGTGCGAGATCTCACAGGTCCTCTACAATATGTAACAATTTGCAGCTTTGCAGTTTGCTGTGTTATCCTAATCAGTTTTGTAATTAACATGCATGTCCTCGCACCTAGTAACACAAATTGTAGTGTGAATGAAATCATGAATTCTTTGATTGCCAAGTTAACGAATCGGATGTCAATTTAGTATGTTACTTCTGGGACAGTGCATACTGCTTTTTTAAGCGAAGTGCATTTCTGTCCAATGTACAGATTAGCCATTGCAGGTCTCTTGAATAATTAATGGACATAGTAGAGAAGTTTCTTGATCAAATGTACCCACCGGCTGCTGTGATGCTCCCGTGCCTCAATCAGATTCTCTTGCATTGCCTCTGCAATACAGTGCACACACACAAGCTGCTCAACTTAAGCATGTCAGTAGCAGCAAATAATGTCAAACATTATAACTATTCTGCATCAAGCCAGACAGCCCTGTCAAAGTTATCTTGCCCAAATGCATATGCCCAGAAGGATGACCACTTGACAAGCCAGCAACCAATTGATTTTGCTTTACATCGTCATGTCTTTCAAAGTTTTCACCAATCCAGTATGATACCTCCTGGTGCATGGTGGCTACTTTGAACCACATTTTTAACAGTGAAGAGGCAAAGAAGTGTTTCTGTAACCTTATACCATTACTGAACACTGGGTTCAACTGCACAGCCTTGGCCACAGAATGGCACCTAATGTAAGGGACGATAACCTGTCTCCATCGGGTTGTTTTGGTTCAGTGGCTGTAACTCCATGTTGGAACGTAGGCCCTGAGTTCAATGATGACTGTGGCACACTGCCAGCATGCTTTAGTTAAAACTCATACACAGGCAGACAAGTTTGCAGCATGCTTGCAATATCTACTGTAAACATTAAATGTGACCTTTAGTTTACAGGTATATGGCCATAGCTGTGGACATGAGATAGGTCTGTGAATGTTGCTTATAAAATGATGTGGTGTGTATGCATATGTGCAAGAATGCTTATTAACAATAGCAAAGTATACCCATGACGATGTACATTTCACAAGTAGCTCTACAGAGGTAGTATGGACAGGTATACATATTCATTTCCTGGAGAAAGGATGCAGCTACAGTAGACAAAACAAATTAGGCTTCTAAGTGTCTCAATTGTGTATAGCTAGCTCTCACAGTTAACTTGTTTATGCATACCTGCATACAACATAACATTGTATGCCGATAATGAATAAAAAAGGTCTCAATTAATCCGTTAGACACTGCAGACACTGTGTACTTCATAAGGCGTTAGAAGGTGGAAATGTCAATGTATAATGGCCTGTAACAGTCTGTTCCTGGAGTTTGAATTGGTTGACTCAACATCAAATCAGAGAACTCTGTAAATAGTTGACAAAAGCCCTCGAGCCAAAACATCCTGCCGCCATCTTCCCTTTTGTGTAAAGCTCAGTATTGCACTTTGAGATTCATGCTGAATGTCTTTACTGTTAGAGAGTCATCTTCTCACTAGCATTTATTAGCAAGTTCATGAGCATGTTCCAGGGATTAATTGACACTTGGGAGAATACAAACTTTCACCAGTTTCACACAAAAGCCAGAATGCAAAGAGGAGACAGTGATTTTGGAAGAAAATGTCTCAGTGAGTCACGTAATATAGGCCAATATATAACAGGACATTCCAGTGGTCAGTAATTTTGCTAGTGGGATATACCATGCTGGTAAGAGATGGAACTACATAGCTTCCTTTGTTGACTGCTTCCACAAGCCATGGTTTCAATCTGTGTTCCCCCTTCACTGCCTCCAACCACACATGCACTTCCATGTAAGTCTGTTGATTGTACTTCAAGTTAATTAGGTAGCACAATTGTGAATGACTACCATGCAATTAGGATATTACCTTATAGTCCTTAAATTAGTCAGCTGATCAGATCATGTAGTATAAAATGTCTCTGTAATACAAATTTTATGCAAGAACTACAGTCAGTGGGTCTTGCTTCGAGGTTTAGCTGTGACCACATTAACTATTGAAGTACAGTGCCGCATAAAGGAAAGTGACTACTTGTAAGCCCACTAAGAATTCGTCAGCGTTTACTGACATCAGATTGGCCATCTGAACGCTTTCTCCTGTTCGATGGCTAACCAGTACAATCCTGACCAGCTGGCCTGCCCACCACACGTACAGGCAGCCTACCCAATGCAAGGACACGTAGTCCATCTGCCGCAGGGAGATGCAGCCTACCCGCCGCAAGCCAGCTATGGTTACACTCCACAGGCGAAAGCTCCCCCAGGACAGTACCCTTCGCCGCCAGCCTACGATCACAGTCCGCAGCCCATCACTACCTCCACCACCCCTACTGTCGTGGTGGGGACTCAGCCAGCAGCCGCGACCATCACTTCTGTGTCTCCGCCAGGGAAGGAAAGGAGTCGTTTGGCGGTGTGCGCTCTCATTTTCTCCATCGTCACAATGGTGCTCTGTGGTGGTTCCTTCCTCTGTTTCGCCTGCATCCTCCCCGCATTTACTCTGGCCATGATAGCTATGAGAACTACGGGAACCGCGCGCAAGATGAGCACTGGCATAAGCATATTGCACTGAACGTGGTCGCTATAGTCTGTGGCCCTTCCAGGAGCTACTACTACAGATCATACAGGGCCTACAAATCATACAGGTCCTACAGGTCCTACTACCACAGATCCTACTACTACAGGTCCTACTACTACCGCCGGTAGGTACTGGTGGCTACTACTACTTTATACTAGATGTGGTGTGAGATCTCACAGGTCCTCTACAATATGTAACAATTTGCAGCTTTGCAGTTTGCTGTGCTATCCTAATCAGTTTTGTAATTGACATGCATGTCCTCGCACCTAGTAACGCAAATTGTAGTGTTGAATGAAAACATGTCTTCTTTGATTGCCAAATTAACGATATGTCAATTTCGTAGGTTACTTCTGGGACAGTGCATATTGATTTTTAAGCACAGTACATGCATGTACCATGTACAGATAAGCCATTCCAAGTCTCTTGAATGATGGACACCAGTATATCAATCAATCAATCAATCAATCAATCAATCATTCAATCTGTGCGAACATATCCCCAAAATTGTGCATGGGTTACAAGTCTGCAAATATGATGTGCATGACTATTCATCATGTGCCTTTCATAACACAATAGTCCAAATTCTGCATTTTCAATACAATTCATGCATACTTTCTATAGTGCACATACTGCACTCTTCATGAACATGATGAGCCAACCATCCCTGGTATGCACAGATCAATCCACTTTGTCTGTGAGACACAACACATGTTGTCCATCCATGCACGCTATGATTGTAGACTGGCACAATTTGTCCTACATCTCGACTGTACAGCTGAAGCTCAAGACAGCAATATTGCAGAAGCAGATTGCTATTGATTGCTTGTCTCTTATAGCTTACATCATGATGTGTTGTACAAAAGGCCACCAGCACAAATTACAGTCGTTCAGAACTTGCACCGCTGCCATTGGACTGCACTCTGCAGCAAGCAAATGTAAGCTTGCCTAAGGACATGCCATCGAATTGATGGTATGGGCAGAAATTCAATGGCATGCCCTAAGGCAAGCACATTCCACAGCTTGTAAAGTCATTAACATGATTTGTTGTTGTGCTAGAATGGTTTGCCACTTATTCCTACCATCATAGAGAGCTGCACGGTTCTATGGAGTGAAACACGACATTGTTGCTTATCTGCATGGTCATGATTTGGTAGTGTGAATGTGGCACCAACATGTGCACACAATTCAGAACAAGTATTAGTGTGTGTTCAAGTATTATTGTGCTTTGCGTGACTACAAGATCTCAGTGGATGCTATAACGAACAAAACTCCATGATATACATATGACCTTGTCTACCCTTCTGTTACAACACAGAATGTATGTATGTTGTATGTATTAGAATGATTAAAAGATAGCAACCGCAGCATGAGGATCAGAGGCTGCTCAGCCAAGTTTGGCTTACTGGTCACTTGCGTATATAATTACAAATTTGACTTTTACAACAATTACTTGCGGGTACAAGTGGATATATGAGTATACATATAGTGACTACATTAATTGATGCATAAAAGTGATTGTCTTAAATGGTACATTTGGAGAATAATGGATATGGTTGTATTGTCAGTTATCATTAACACAAACTTTGTCATAGGAAGAAAGATCAGTAAATGAGCTTGATAGGGTTAGACAATGAGAAAATAATTTTTGTATATCTAATTACAGTCCAAATGTGAGCGGTAATGGCATGATCAGTTGGACAAGCCCTATCATGCTGGGAGAGATTTCACTGTGGTCACTAAAGGGCACAGAAGCATTATGCCTGAGACATTACACTCGAATATGTGCGAGCTGATGTGTTTCATTGTACACTAGAACTTGCTTGAACAGAATTGAATTGGTGGCAATTACATAATTTTTGGCTGTTTTGCTTCATATTGTACCCTACTGAGCACTTAACTTGCAATAGTAGGTAAGCCTGCTGAAAAAGCATGCACTCTAGTTCTCCTGTATAATTATATGTAGCCAGTCATCACTGCACTGCAGCACTATGCCATCCTTGTCCCTTCTTGCTATGCACATACATGCCACAGTCCACTGATAAGCCCCAAAAGCTGACCCACTTCCAGTACACTGCCTGGCCTGACCACGGAGTGCCCCTTCACACCTCCTCAGTGGTCAAGCCTGTTCAGTAATAAAGTTAGTAAGGTGCATCCAACAGCCAAGTGCCAATGGTGGTGCACTGCAGGTCAGTGGGTGTGAGTCATAATCCTTTTTGGTTAAATTTAAGGGGGTGACTTGGGCAGGGTTAGCTGGAGTGAAAATGAAAGAGCTGCCAATGTACTATAGCTAGCTACTAGTCTCATGAGCCAGATCACTACCTTGCCTCCATTATTTAAGGTGATCATCTTTTAGAAGTAGAGGGGAGGTAGTGATCTGGCTTCTGAGACTATGTACGTAGCTAGCTACATGCATACTGCATGAATGTGATAGCATTGCACTTGATACAATGCATTTTTGTCATATAAGAAACATACAGTCATTTTGCAGTGCACAGAGTAGAGCCTACTGCATACATGTAGCACTTACACCCTTTCACATGGACCTGTTTAACCCAGGTCAAACCCGTTGCGTGTCCATGTGAAAAGGGTGTTACGTTCATCATTGCCTGCACATGCTACCCAAGGTGTGCACTGATACTAGTGGTTGCATACAGTACACTTGGCGTGCTGAAGAAGAAATGATTAATGCGCTACCATTGTAATCTTATGTCATAAGGTGCTGACGCCATTAGGCTAGTCCAACTTGTATAGAACCACATAAAGCAGCACAGATGCATGTGTGCTATATTGCTGCTCCTGTCCTTGTAAGGTGGTGCTGGGTGGTCCCCCTGCAGTTGGGTGTCTGGTGTGTGTAGAGCTCCTTGTGGGCAAAAGGGAATTGCTATAACCTCCAGGAAGTGCAAGGGTCCTTCAGAATGCTGTCCTGGAGCGTGCACCAGTCCTCCCTGTATGGAATAACTGCATTGCAGTATGCAGAATGTGGTGTTACATGCCCACAGACAGTTGGCTGTGTTAGGGAGTTGAATGAATTATTATCTCAATCAGTAATCCTGCAATGAAGTCAGCACTTACTCAATACCAACAGCTCTGCATGACTTTCCTATCATGCAGTTTGCTTTATCACAATGTGGAATCACAGTGTTAGCTCTGAGAAGACGTACCTACAGGGGGGATATTATGCACTGCCCACAAATCATTGTAACAACTAAAGCAGAGATGAATTCAACTTAAAGTACTTAAAAGGTAACAGATGTGTGCTTGTGTATGTGAATGTGTTATTTTTAGCCTCCTTACCCTACCCCAAAGTTGATTCATTCATACACTCATGAGAACTGTTGTCATGAGTCATTTTTGACAGGCCTGGAGCTTGTATTCAATTTAGCAATCCCTGCGCATTGTTTGGATTAGTTTGCACAAGATTTCAGTTGAGTTGTAGAAGTACTGGGAAAGGTTATTTAAGCTAAAATTCTTCTATTTTGCTGAATTTTATTAATATTTCATGGACTAGGTGTGTCTATCTGTAATCTGTAATTACGTATCTGAAACATTTGGTCATTCCTGGTGTTGTTTGCCAAAGGTCCTTCCTATAGTCATTCACAGCCTCTGTTGGATTGGTCTGTTATGCACATTGGTCCTATTATTGAACTATAGGTACCACATTTCAGTTCTGCATTGATGTCCATGGTTTCTTGTGATCAGTTCAGACAATTGTTGCTAGTTGCACTTCCGATTAATATCACATATCCTCCGTGTGTCCTGTGTATAATGACAACAAGAAGGCTTCTTGTTGTCATTATACACAATCATTTGTGTTATAAGTACATGTGTGAACCAGATACCCTAGCCAGTCCTCTATAATATTATAATACACTGTAATAGCTTGTAAAATGGTGTTGACCTCAGCTAATGAGACAGCAGTATGTCTTGTGCTTGCCTTTTCAGGTGCGAAGTACAGTAGCTGAAATTCAGCACAGTCCGCACCTTTGCACTTGTTACTACAAACTCAATCAATTCAAAGTCAATTACAAAGTGCATTACATTAGGAGTACACATTGCATTTGAGCTGTGGATTTGATTATCTTGAAAGACAACGTTCGGAACTACACGTGGTAAGGAAAGAGGGGGGGAAGGGAAAAATGGCAGCGAACCGGACCAGCACCGGCAACCTCCAGATCTTTACCCGACCTTTTAGCAGCCGGGTCACTGGTCACCGCCAACAGCCACTGATCCATTCCCTCCTTATATAACAATGTGGGTGGGCTCTATCCAGAACCTCCTTTGAAACTCCCACACCGGGCACTGACTAATCAGTGACACTCGAAAATGTTGATTAAGATGGCCTATGTACCATGGTGATGCTAATGATTTGATTATCTTGAATTTGAAACTACCCTAATGGGATAAGGTTGAATAGGAAGAAATCATGTAAATACAGCAGAGTCTGATTCAGGAGACTACAGTCAGTAAACTGATAGTGACATGTCTAATCAGTACAAACTCTAGGCTGCTACTGCCCATAGACCTTTGGAACAGCACATCAAGGGCTCAACAGGAAAGGGATAGCTAGGGTGCACAAGGGGCAAGGATCTACTGACATGCCCCTATGGATGCATGCTCATGCTTGTTGTATTTGCAACTGTGTGTCCAAGGTACAGCACAACAGAAACTGAAATGGTAACTAATCAATATAAGGTATGCTTTGCAACACACTGATTCTTTGCATGATGCAAACAAGTCTGATTCACTTAATTGCTGACAACTGACAACTGTCTGACATTGTCCAAACTTGAACAAAAACATACATATGCATCTGAATCTTGCCCAGGATCAAACTATAGCTAGCTTTAAATTCTATTGCTTATTCAATCAAACTTTGATGGCGGAACATAGCACAAGTACCATAGGAAATAGTTCTCTCACAGTTTATGTACATGTGTCATTTGTGGTGACTGTTGTTTGGTTGTACTTAATTTGTTGGCCACAGTACATAATTATACATCGGCAATCCTGATGATAAACTATACATGTTGCCAATGGTTGAAATGTGTTGGGTGTGTGTGTGTGGATGTTAGCCATTTAAGTCCAAAGTGTATGTTTGCGGCACCTGTATGCATAATGCATGTCTACCATTACTGCATTGAGCCCCTTAGTGAGCAGGTAAATATTGCAATAAATGTACATAGTTCTCTCACAGTTAACTTGCTTATGCAACACCTGCATATGACAGAACATTGCATATAAGCTTATAATGGACAAAAAAGATTTCAAGTCATTAGACACTGCAGACACTCTGTACTTCATAAGATGATAGAAGTTTTGGAAATGTCAATGTGTAATGGCCTATAACGTACAATCTGCTCCTGGAGTTTGAATTTCATGTTGGATATTTCAATGCAGTGTCAAAGTATGGCACTGGACTGCATGTAATGCTGTATTGCATGAGATGAAATGAATGCTGTTTTTCAATCGCATCTCTTATCATCACTGAATATATGCGTTCAAACATCCTTTACTTCATGCTTCTCTTCATCTCACTGATGTACTTCCTTAGACTATCATGATATAAAAGTTCATAAACAATCATTTCCCTTGTTACAGGCCCAAAGCTGCATTGGTTGACTCAACATGAAATCAAAGAACTCTGTAAGCAGATGACAATAGCTTTTGAGCCAAAACGTTCTGCCGCCACCTATCCTCTTGTGTAAAGCTCAGTATTGCTCTTTGAGAATCATGTTGAATTTCTTTACTGTTAGAGAGACATTTTTTCACTTGCATTAATTAGCAAGTTCTTGAGGAAGTTCCAGGGATTGACACTTGGAAGAATACAAACTTTCACCAGTTTGACACAAGAGCCAGAACACAAAGAGGAAACACTGATTTTGGGAGAAAATGTCTCAGTGAATTACGTAACATATGCCAATACATAACAGGACATTCCAGGGGAGTAAGTTTGATAGTGGGATACACCATGCTGGTAGGAGATGGAACTATACAGCTTCCTTTGTTGACTGCTTCCACAAGCCATGTTCCCCTTTCACCACCTCCAACCACACAATTTCATGTAAGTCTTCTGTTGATTATACTTTAAGTTAATTAGGTAGCACCATTGTGACTGACTACCAATGGGGGTATTGCCCCATGGTCCTTAGAATGCACCAGCCAAACGCTGTTGACTCTACCTTGTTCGCACCTTCAGCATGTAGGATGTTGGAATCCATTAGCAGTCATCAGTGGTCTACCTAAGTTAAGTACAAGCGTACTTCCCTATACCTATACCATAAAGGCCAAGTCAGGCAGAGTGCACTGGTTTTCAGAATAATTATATCAATTAGTCAGCTGATCAGAATTATATAGTCACGCAGTATAAAATGTCCGTGTCATACAAATTTTATACGGGAAATACCTGTCAGTCAGTGTGTATTGCTTCGAGGGTTACCACATTAACCATTAATTGAAGTACAATGCCGTATAAAAGACAGTGACTACTGGCAAGCTCACTATTTATTCATCCGCGTTTTCTGACATCAGATTGCCCGTCTGGCCGCTTCCTCTAGCTCAATGGCTAACCAGTACAATCCTGAGCAGCAGGCCTACCCGCCGCACGTACAGGCAGCCTATCCACCGCAAGGACACGGAGCCTATCCGCCGCAAGCCAGCCATGGTTACACTCCGCAGGCGAAAGCTCCTCCAGGACAGTACCCTCCGCCACCAGCCTACGATCACCACCCGCAGCCCATCACTACCTCCGCCACCCCTACTGTCGTGGTGGCGACTCAGCCAACAGCCGCCATCGTCACTTCTGTGTCTCCGCCAGGGGAGGAAAAGAACGGTTTGGCGACGTGCGCTCTCATTTTTTCCACCTGTACAATGGTGCTCTGTGGTGGTTCCTTCCTCGGTCTCGCCTGCATCATCCCCGCATTCGTTCTGGCTATCGTGGCTATGAGGTCTACAGGAACCGCGCGCAAGACGAGCGCTGGCATAAGCATTGCACTGAACGTGGTTGCTATTATCTGCGTTGTATTGGGCCTCATCATCTTCATCCCTTCTTTTGCCGTCAGCATTAACTCCAGCCCTTCCAGGAGCTACTACTACAGATCATACAGAGCCTACAGATCATACAGGGCCTACAGATCATACAGGGCCTACAGATCATACAGGGCCTACAGATCCTACTACTACAGATCCTACTACTACAGATCCTACTACTACAGATCCTACTACTACCGCCGGTAGGTACTGGTGGCTACTACTGCTTTGTACTAGATGTGGTGTGAGATCTCAGAGGTCCTCTGCGATAAGTAACAACTTGCAACATTGTAGTTATCTGTGCTATCCTAATCAGTTTGTAATAAACATGCATGACATTTGTCCTCGCACCTAGTAACACAAGTTGTAGTGTTGAATGAAAACATGAATTCTTTGATTACCAAATTAACAAACCAGATGTCAATTTAGTACGTTACTTCTGGGACAGTGCATACTAAATATTTTTAAGTAAAGTACATGCCCGTACAATGTACAGATAAGCCATTTCAAGTCTCTTGATTAATTAATGGACACAGTAGAGAAGTTTCTTAATCAAATGTACTCACCGGTTGCTGTGATGCTCCCATGCCTTAATCTCTTGCATCGCCTCTGCAATACAGTGCACACACACAAGCTGCTCAACTTAAGCATGTCAGTAGCGGCGAATATTGTCAAATATAACTATACTGCATCAAGCCACACAGCAAGCACCCTGTCAAAGTTATCTTGCCCAAATGCATATGCCCAGAAGGATGACCACTTGACAAGCCAGCAACCAATTGATTTTGCTTTACATCATCATGTCTTTCAAAGTTTTCGCCAATCCAGTATGATACCTCCTGGTGCATGGTGGCTACTTGAGCATTAGAACTGACATATGTCATACACACAAGGTAGCAAGCCATAACAATCAAGGGCTGCACTCGTGACCACTTTTGCTGGTTAATAGAATTTTGGCACTGTGGAATTTTGACACAAATAGTCAGCTGTCTTGTATTTCTAAGAAGAACGATGCTATGCTAGAAGCCATAATTATGTATGGTAGCCCACTTATCCTTGCTTAGAGACAGATTGTCAAATTTAATATATTTAAAATTATCAGCCCTAGCTATTTTATACTTGTAGGGTCCTCTTCAGAGGTCCAGTAGTCTGCAATACATGCATAGGCACTGTGAGTTTTAAAGAGCTTTACTGTCATACATACATATCTACAAACAATTTAATCCATAAGTTTGACTAAGAAAATAGGCAGTACTCACACCGCATTTTTAACAGTGAAGAAGTAAAGAAGTGTTTCTGGCGCCTTACCATCACTGCACACCGGGTTCAACTGCACAGCCTTGGCCACAGAATGGCACCTAATGTAAGGGAAGATAACCTGTCTCCATCAGGTTGTTTTGGTTCAGTGGCTGTAACTCCATGTTTGGAACATAGGCCCTGAGTTCAATGATGACTGTGGCACACTGCCAGCATGCTTTAGTTAGGACTCATGCACAGGCACGGGTTTGCAGCATACTTGCAATATCTAATGTAAACATTAAATGTGACCTTTAGTTTACAGGTATGGCCATAGCTGTGGACATGAGATAGGTCTATGAATGTTGCTTATAAGATGTGGTGTGTATGCATATGTGCAAGAATGCTTATTAACAATAGCAAAGTATACCCATGTGCATTTCACAAGGAGCTCTACAGAGGTAGTATGGACAGGTATATATTGTCATTTGCTGGAGAGTGGATGCAGCTACAGTAGACAAAACACATTAGGCTTTTTAAAGTGTCTCAATTGTGTATAGCTAGCTCTCACAGTTAACTCGTTTATGTACACCTGTATA
This sequence comes from Ianthella basta, assembly GCA_964019415.1. Taxonomy (NCBI): domain Eukaryota; kingdom Metazoa; phylum Porifera; class Demospongiae; order Verongiida; family Ianthellidae; genus Ianthella; species Ianthella basta. The sequence goes on from OZ025878.1 coordinate 3,818,917, forward strand.
CAACATAACATTGCATGCCAATAATGGATTAAAAAAAGGTTTCAATCCATTAGACACTGCAAACACTGTGTACTTCACAAGTCGTTAGAAGTTTTGGAAATGTCATTGTGTAATGGCCTGTAACAGTCTGTATCTGGAGCTTGAATTGGTTGACTCAACACCAAATCAGAGAACTCTGTGAATAGTTGACAAAAGCCCTTGAGCCAATACATCCTGCTGCCACCTTCCCTTTTGTGTAAAGCTCAGTATTGCTCTTTGAGATTCATGTTGAATCTCTTTACTCTTCTCCAAGAGAGTCATCTTTTTTACTTGCATTAGCAAGTTCCTGAGGATGTTCCAGGGACTAATTAACACTTGGGAGAATACAAACGTTCACCAGTTTCACATAAAAGCAAGAAGACAGTGATATTGAGAGAAAATGTCTCAGTGAATCACGTAATATAGGCCAATACATTCCAGGGGAGTAAGTATGATAGTGGGATACCATGCTGGTAAGAGATGGAACTATGTAGCTTCCTTCATTGTCTGCTTCAACAAGCTATGGTTTCAATCTGTGTTCCCCCATCACTGCCTTCAACCACACAATTTTATGTAAGTCTTCTGTTCATTATACTTTAAGTTAATTAGGTAGTACCATTGTGACTGACTGCCAATGGGGGTATTACCCCATGGTCCTTAGAATGTATCAGTCAATGCTGTTGACTCTACCTTGTTCACGGCTCCAGCATTTAGGATAATTAGTGGTATTAATCAGTGACATCAGTGGGCTACTTGTCTCATGACATTGTATGAGGGGACTTCCTATGTCTATGCCATAATAACCAAGTCAGACAGACTGCACTAATTTTCAAAATATGTCTATTAGTCAGCTGATATACTGAAAGTCATACAGTGTATAATGTCTATGTCATAAAATTGTATATGGGAACTACAGTCAGTAGGTCTTGCCCTGAAAAGGGCTAGCTGTGACCACGTTAGCCACTGAATTGCAATGCAATATAAAAGACAGTGACTGCTTGCAAGCCCACTGTTATATTTACTGACATCAGACTGGCCGTCTGGCCGCTTTCTCTTACTCAATGGCTAACCAGTACCATCCTGACCAGCAGGCCTGCCCACCGCACGTATACACACGCTGCCTATATCCACCATACGAGCACGGAACCTGTCTGCCACAAGGACACGGAGTCCATCTGCAACAGGGTGACGAAGCCTACCCACCGCAAGCCAGCCATGGTTACACTCCGCAGGCGAAAACTCCTCCAGGACAGTACCCTCCACCACCAGCCTACGATCACAGCCCGCAGCCCATCACTACCTCCACCACCCTGCTGTCGTGGTAGGGACTCAGCCAACAGCCGCTACCATCACTTCCGTGCCTCTGCCAGGGGAGGAAAAGAACCTTTTGGCGGCGTGCGCTCTCCTTTTCTCGGCCTGCACAGTGGTGCTCTGTTACGGGCTCATCATTGCCTGCACATACTACCCAAGGTGTGCACTGTTACTACTGGTTGCATACAGTACACTTGGCATGATGAAGAAAAAATGATTAATGCGCTACCATTGTAATCTTATGTCTTGAGAATGCTAATGCCAGTAGGCTAGTCCAACTTGTATAGAACTACCACTATCTATCTACTATCTAAGATTTTGAGTCAGGCTCATATAACTGTATGAGGGCTACCAGTTACCGCTGCGTACCAGCTACACCAGTAGAGGTGTCTCAGCTGGCAGGGGGGAACGAGGCCCTATTGAACAACCAGTGATCGCCTACTGCCAGCTGAGATGGCTCGGTGACTGAAACTTCGTGTTGGAGTGTATAGGTCCTGGGCTTCATGATGGCTGTGTGGCAAGAGTCCCTTTGTTGCCTAACCACTGAGTCATGACCACTGGATTACATTGTTCATAGTACTTTGATGTGGGAAAAGACTGATGGCATGCAGGACAAAGCATGGGCAGGATACATTGCAATCTTTTTCTTACAACGTGATGAGACAGGTTGGTCAGTAGGGTGGGCAGTGCTGGTGAATGAGTAGCTATAGGTTGCATACAGATAGTACACATTATCTCATGGAATTTTCATACCCATTCATTGCCTGATGCTCAGTTCAGATATAGCACACCTCCAAGGTGCACCCGTGGTAGCCATTCCACAACTTCCGCTTTATCCTAGTCAGTTATGTGCCTCTCATTGCACTCAACTCTTTCTTCTTTTAGACCACGATACACCACTGGACTTGACTGATACCTTCATGACATCTACATGGCTGTCACACTGCAGAGAAGAGAATCTCTGAGTTTGAAGAAGTTGTCACCCATTACAAAATTTCTGACAAGATTTTCAGAGTTGTTACTGACAATGGCTCCAATGTGAAGAAGGCCTTCGATTAGCCTGAGTTCATGGTGGAAGGAGACAGTGAAGAGGAAGTCAGAGACACAGAGGAGGAAGGAGACGATGAAGATGGAGACGTAGACAAAGAAGGTGGCAATTTTGGTGACTCCAATTTGGGTGACAATATTGATGAGAAATTGAGCTAACCTCAGCAGGTCCCATGCTTTGCACACACTCTGCAACTCTGTATGAAAGATGGACTGAAAGCTTCTTCATCAATTTCTGCAGTACTACGCAAGTCCAGTTGCATCGTTAGCCATTGTCGGAAATCAACATTGGCTGCTGAGAATTTGAAGGCAGATGAATTATTTGCAAAAACAGTGATTGCTAAGAAAGAGACACACTGGAACTCACAGCTAAAGATGGTGCGCTGACTGATGGAAATTCGACACTGATAAAGTTGTAGACAAGATGGTGCTCCATTTGAATGCATATGAAAAGGTTGTTCTTCGGGAGTTTGTTGAGGTTTTTGAACCATTTGAAGAAGCAAATGACATACTTCAAGGAGACAAATGCAACTCAATCAGCTTGGTAATCCCATGCTTCCTTGGCCTGAATTGTCATCTCTCTCAGCTCAGCACAAGGCACAGCTCACAGATTGTCAAGGCATTGCAGACATTCTTTAATTGCAGGTTGGGAGATTTACTAGATGAGCCTTTGTACGTGTGTGGTGTCATTCTAGATCCTCGTTTCAAATTAACATGGTCCATGGACATTGAAAAGCACCAGAAAGTGATACAGGCTGAAGTTTTAAAGCTCACAATGGAAGATGATGCCGAGAGCTCTGATCATGATGAAGAAACACAGCCAAAGAAGAGCACACCGTTCTCCTTAGGTTGACCTAAGGTGGTTAGCGCCTTCACCACTCCTTTAGACGAAACGGAATAACGTAAGTAAGTTTTGCACATGGAGTTTTACAGAACGAGTCTACAAAGTTTTACAGAATGAGTCTACAGAATTCTCCCAATTAAATGGATGCTTTTGATTGGATAAATGCTCAAATTACAAACTGTGGACTGGGAACCACCCGAAGGGTGGGCATTCAGCTAGTTGTAGGTAACGAATTCCACACATGTACCGCAAAGCAATCACCAGCAAGGACACACAAACTGCAATAGAATTTTTCCACAGTTTATCTTGTGCTATGTCCCTTCAATCACCAAATTTTGACTTGCATAGGCAACAGTAGTTCGATGCTGGGCTAGATTCCATAATTATGCATATTTTTACTCAAGTTTAGACGATGTCAGGCAGTTGTCAGTTGTCAGCAATTAAAATACTTGTTTGCATTATGCAAAGGGTCAGTGCATCGCAAGGCACACTCTATTGATGAGTTCCATTTCAGTACCTTAGATACAGTTGCCAACACTACACATCCATAGGCATCCATAGGGAGCATGTCAGCAGACCCTTGCCTCTTGTGCAACCCTATCCGTACCCCTTCTAGCCCTTTATCTGCCATTCTGTTCCAAAGGTCTATGGGCAGTGGCAGCCCAGGTTGTACTGATTAGACATTTCACTGTCAGTCTCCTGTAATAGTACGTCTCTGCAAGCTGCTGTAATTTAGCTCATAATTCCTTCATATTCAACCCTATCCCATTGGGATAGCTTCAAATTCAAGATAATCACATCCACAGCTCAAATGCAATGTACTTTCTGAATGTAATGCACCTTGAGTTTGTATAACATGTGCACATGTACAGGTATGGACTGTGCAGAACATTTCAGATACTATATAATTGCACGTGAACAAGACCAACAACTAATTCAAGACATGCTGCTGTCTCTTTAGCTGAGGTCAAGACCACTGTACGAGTTAAAGGGAACTGGCTAGGGTATCTGGTTCACAGTGTGCTCATAACTATATATATATATAATATAATTGTGAATATAATTGTATATAATGACAGCAAGATGTGGGATATATGTGATTGGCAGTGTATGTAGCAACATGCAACCTTTGTTTGAGCCAATCACATTAAACCATGGGCATCACTGCAGAACTAAAAATGGAATACATATAGTTCAATAATAGCACCCATGTATAACAGACACCCAACAGAGGCTGTGAATGACTGTAGGAAGGAATTTTAGCAAACAACACCAGGAATGTCAGAAATTTTAGATAATTGCGGACTACTCATAGACACACCTCTTTCATGAAATAATGATAAAATTTAGCAAAATAGAAGTAGGCTAGGGTAAATAGCCTTTTCTAGAACTTCCAAACTCGACTGAGATCTTGGGCAAACAAATCCAGGCAATGTGTAGGGATTGCAAAATTGACTACAAGATCCAGGCGTGTCATAATGGAACCTTGATGCAGTAACTGATCACCTAGTTGGTCTCATGTGCACAAATCACACCCAGCAAAGATGATTAACAGATGCTGCATTGACTCACAGCAAGAGATCTCTTGTGTGTATGAAGGAATCACTTCTAAGGTAGAGTAGGAGGCTAGCTATCACACATGCACACATAAATCCTGATACTTCAGCACTTTATCACTAACTTAGTCGTCTACAAATACCTACAAGTGTTATGTTGATGTGTGAGCAGTGCATGAATTGTACCTAATCATAGAGCTATTATTGTTAATCAGCATTGTGATGTAACAAATGCGCAGGAAAGTCAAGCAGTTCTATGGAAATGCACTAAGTATTGACTTAGTTACTGCATTTTTCTTACTGTATAATGTTCTTACAACTCCCTAGCATGAATTGATATGAACTCCTTATGGCCTTACAGGTATGTGCTAACACGACCATCTATCTGTATGCATGTAACACCACACTCTGTATATTTCAATTCAGTTATCCCCTACAGGGAGGACTGGTGCACACTTCAGTGCGTGTCCTTTCTCCAGAACAGCACTCTAAAGGACCCCGGCATTTTCTGGAGGTCACAGCAATTCCTTTCTGTCCACAAGGAGCTTGACACACACCAGACACCCAAGGCGACCACCCAGCACCACCTGACAAGGACAGGAGTAGTAATACATTGTATATGTATAGCAATCATGTATCTGTGCTGCTTTATGTGCATGCTAATTATAGATCACAGTGCCATTGTCTTGACTATAAAATACATCATATGAACTGCACATACAAATCATCATGCACGTTTCCCTCACATGGGCAGGTGCCACAGGTGGTGTCAACTTCAAAAAGCTGCCCTTCACAGTCATTCCCTCCATTGGCAGGAATCGGGTTGTTGCACCTCCTCACTAAGACACGGCTACCACCTCCTCCACAGGTCACTGAGCAGGGGGATGCTTCCACCCATGAGGACCAGCCACCGTGTATAGCTGCATGGAGGAAACTAAGTGTTCTTGAGCTGAATGCATGCAAAGCATACTGGGTAGGCAATATATATGTTATGTAAGATATAGTTGATGCACAAACTAAGTCAAGTTCATCTTCTATTGAGGTATTTATACTATATGTCATTAGGCAATTGCCCATGAGTACATGATGTAATTAGTTGATGTAAGCTCACCAGGGCACTCATCTCTTCCACACTGTTCAAAGGTGTTGTTGCTTCCGGGACAGCATTCAGGATGGTCTGCAGTGGTGCAGCGCCTTGTGCGGTTTCTGATCCCACCTCCACAAGATTGGGAGCAAGGTCCAGGGGACCAGGAAGACCATCCTCCTGTACCTGTCAGTGGCCAGACACTTATTCTTTTAGCTCACAAAAACAATGTGAATATAATTTGTATGGTAATGGAAACAACTCAATGCAATCAAATAATGTTTGTAAACAAAAGTGCATTGACTGTCATATCACCACAATGTCATGACAAATGCATCATATAGTACTGGTAATAGTGAATTCAAAGACATCACTTACAAGGACATGTATAGCATGGCATGGTTCGGTTGGCTGTTCCATTGCAGTCTTGACCACCATTCTGAGGTGGAGGGCTGTCACATGCTCTAGTGTCCTCACGCACCCCCTCTCCTCCACAACTGATAGAGCAGTTGCCTTTGACCCAGGCTGACCAGCCACCATCAACCATTCCTGCAAGTGTATTCATATTATTGCATGTTTTTCATAGTTAATGTAGTATAATCAAAGACTGTCACAACTATGTTTCCAATACTTGGTCTTAAGCTTTTCATTTTCATTTTTTGGTTACTTGTAAAATTCTCATGCTACATTATGAAGCCATTAAAACTTCTATAAGCATTTTAGCAGAAATTCTGCACTTACAGTACAAGAATTTCTAGAATCAATCAGAAAACAAACTTATCAAATAGCAGTATGCATCAGTCTGAGTTGTTATATTCATGCATGCATGCATGCAAGGGATATGGCCGTGAATTGTTGAGTGACTGCCAAAAAAGATGAATGTTTGCATTAGCCTATTTCATGATGATGACCACATTTTGCATTAATTTTACTCTTCACTGGGGCCACTTAAATTTGACTAATATGTGCCACAATGTTTGCAATTATTGCATAATATGTATAGGAATATGAGAGTAAGCTGAACGAGAAGCAATTTCACTATGGACACTTCAATTGTTTCATGAGTCCTGTTTTACCCAATTTGTGAAAAATTAATGTTGAGTTCATTGTATGACTGTGGACCACACTATATGTATGGGCCAACTGCATTGCAGCATTGAACATAATATTATGTTTTCATCACAGGTGTATGAGTTTGAATGAGTGGTCATGATATTGAGCATACGTTCACACTTTGGCTGACTGCCTGTCCACTGTCCATCAAACTGACACATTCTGACTGAGTCTCCAGTAAGCATGTATCCTCTGCTGCACGTGAAAATGACTTTGTGGCCCTCTGTTGTCCCAGTGTAGTTTCCCGCTCCATTAATGAGTACTTCTGTTTCACCACAGTCACCTAATCAGTGCACATTTTGAATACCACATTCACATTAGACTACAAGTAAGGATAGTATGTAATACTATGGAAGTCACTAGCCAAAGATCAGAGTTTAAAGATCATGGGCAGCTGACTGCTGTGACTGTGCTGAAGAAGGCAGCAGTCAACTGCCAGAATCTGTAGCTGCTGAAATGTCTGGCTAGTGACTCTGCGAGTACTACCTGTGATGCAACCTAGCTAGACAAGCTTCTATCAGTAATAGCATCTATTTTGATAACTGAGTGTGCATTGAGTATGCAATACATGTGTTGCAGATTAATACCTGCATGCAGTTGGAAAACTATGAGCTTACGAAGACAAGATGGCTGATGCCCAGACCAATGTCCATTAATCTGACATGTCCTATGTGAGCTCCCCAACAGCCTGTATCCTGGGTTGCACATGAAAGTGACTGTGTGCCTCACAGTGGTACTGGCACCATATTTCTTTCCATTGATTATGGTTCCAGAGTCACCACAGTCACCTGGATGGAAAAATAGTAGCAATCACTGAAGGATGTACTTGGTGAATATGCATGTGCATAGAGTGATAGAATGATGTGTGCCTATGTGCACATACAAGTATACTGAATGTGTGTAGCTATAAACTTACGATCACAAGATGGCAAACTTCCTGACCATAGTCCATTGGACAGACATCGTCTTGATAAACTTCCTACACTGAGCTTATAGCCAGTGTCACAGCTGTAAGTGACTGTGTGTCCTTCAGTGGTACCAGTAGATGTCTTTGACCCCATTAGTAGGGGTTCCAGGGTTACCACAGATTTCTGAATGTGCAGTGATTTACTATATAAATGTACTCAAGCAAGTAGTCACTTCATTTGGTACACATTTGGACACATTGTGCATGTGTGTCAAATGTCCTGCTTGGTCAAGTTGACTGATCATGTATCTCAATACTCTATATCGCAAACAGTGATGCTGTGTTTATCAAATAAGTTGCATGCATTTTATGCATGTGTGGATGCATGACTGGCTAAAGAGGATGACAAATAATATTAAAAAGACAGTTAGCAGTGTGAATTACGGGTGTGGTCTTAGGTGCAATGTGGGAGAGCGAGGTGGCTTCAGGATGGAGTTCAGACCATTGGTAGGAAGAAGCCACTGTGCATATTTGTATGAAAATTTGTCCTCCCAATCTCAATAGCTCCGACAGGACAGATCTCCTCAGTTGAGAATGCAGCCACTCTGTTCCATACTGTGACACCTTGCAGTTGATGTAGTGGACTGCAATGCGTTTCCTGGTCTCCTCTTCATACTGCTTGCTATACTTTCGGTGCCCTCTACAGTTCTCCTACATTCAGGTCTTAACACTCATACAGAACACCTCATACAGCACTATACTGTTAGCCCACTCCTCAGAGGTTCTTGTCTTCACCTACTTCAGGTATTAGCTCAGCATTATTTTCAGTTTGGAGAAAGGCTTCACTCCAAGTGGGTGCACAGACCTTTCAGGGTGGCAGATATTGTATGCTCTAGTTGTGAAAATATCATTATTATTGGTTGCTCACTTCAGTCACTAACACCAATGTAATTTGGTAATTTCAATGCTACACAAAGCATCAGTTTTTATATGTAAGCACCTGCCACATTCTGGAAATTCAATTCTCAGTTTAAATTTGTAAGTAACTGAAAAGACCTACAAGGCTAAACATCCTGAATCGTAGATGAATTGATTCTGCTACGTTTCTGCTCACAATCAATTCACATGTATTGTTGGGCATGATGATAATGCATTCAGTTGTTTACACTGAAATACTGTTGGTGTTGGAGACACTTTTTGATGGTATTGCAGTTCATAAAACTACACATTATTGTGTAAACATCTCAGACTAGACATCCAATGTAAATATTCAATCATAGATTATTACAAGCAGTATTCAGGTACAATTCTACAATTTCTTCAATGGTACATGTCACCAGTTGCTAAATTGAAACTTCAAATTGTTTGCATCATCATGATACCACACTAGAGACTGAGCATTGCTTGTGTATGAGTTGACTTACTTACACATATTGGATGAGTTCCTGACCACTGGCCATTTGACTTACAAGTTCTTGTTGAATTACCAGCAACCATCTCATAACCAGTGTTACAGATGTAAGTGACTCTGCTGTTAACAGTGATGTTGCTGTAGCTCATTCTCCCATGTGACAAAGTGTGTGGCATACCACAAGACCCTTTCATGAAACAGTAAATCAGAAAGAAACGATTATTTTTAAATTCAAAATGGTAGATATTAAAGCATCTGACAAAACATGAAAATTTGTAGTCAGACGTTGTGGACCCCTCTGCATGCGAAAGGGTCAGGTCAAATCTGATACAATGACTTGTGCAGCCCGCAACAATAATTATAGTTGCGGCCCAATCAGAATGCAGGAATGGTGTCGCATGAATATAATACTCATGCCTGCAGGATGGCAGCTGAGCAGAGCGAGGAACAGAGAGTGTTGTACATTGTGTCGGCAGCTGTCCACCGTCTTGGCTACTCATCAATGAAGCCAAAGCAGTTGTTACTGTTTCAGGAGGTGTCCAGCATCATTGCTGGCAAGGATGCCTTCATGGTTCAGTTTTAGGAAGAGCCTGTGTTTTGCATGCTTACGAATTGTGTTCGACCAGGTGTGCGACGTACATGCAACAAGAGTGAACAGCAATGTTGCTAAAATGATGTAGCATAATGACAGTGCCACATGTTAATATACCGTATAGTCCCTAATTTCGGCTCCTATTTGTTCGGCACCCACCTAAATAGGGTCGAATCATACTCAAATTTTTGACGAAAAATTGCTGCCCCATATTGTTTGTCTCGGACTCTACGTTGTTGTCTGCTGCAGAGTCTAATGAATCGTTGGCTGCTGTGGAGTGTAATGAATTTTCAGCTGCTCTGCTCTAATGAATTGTCGGCTGCAACCATTTCTTATTTGCCGAGGCTTTGTTCGTTTCTTGCCAATATGGACAGCAAAGAAAGTTTTTCAGCCACGCCCAAATCTCCCACTCTTCCTGGCAATCGAACTCCAAACAGATGGCTACCAACGACTCCATCCCCATTAGAAATGTCTTCGGACAGCGACTCTGACCAGCGATTCAGTGATGAGTCTGAGGAATCATTTTCTTTCCTATTATTCCATCCATACTCTATGTAGTTATCATAATTTCCTAATGTTTCATTGCGCTTCCAGTCGCAACCCATATATTCCTAAGTGCCAACTTTGATCTATGTTTTATTCTGCCAAATAATTAGGGACAATACGGTACGTGAAATACATATTAATGTAAGACTTACTAGAACATGTTGGATGAGTTCCTGACCACAGACCATTTGATTGACATATTCTTGTTGAGCTACCTGCAGTGAGCTCATACCCAGAGTTACAAGTGTAGATAGTATTGTGTCCCTCAGTGGTGCCGGAGTAGCATCTTTGTCCATTTGATATGATGTCTGGTGTATAACATGACCCTACACAATTATTATAGGGAATTCACAACCATTACTGCAACTGAAAGCATTATACAGTCACAGAGACAGATTTGCATTTGGCAAGACTTTGCAATAAAGTCTACTGGTGTCTACTATGTACTGAAATTCTCAATGTTATGATTAAATCACCTATAACAAGGTCACAAATTCAGAAGCAGCCTATTTTGCATGCCTGAATTAGTATTAGACTACATCAGAACTTTGTAGAGGTTAGACATGGTCATGTAGGTTTGTTGTATTAATTATAATGTTGTAATTATAAGTGAATAAAGCAGTAATCTTGATGCCCAGTGCTCAAAAGTAACATGACATGATGCTAGACATATAATTGATCAAGCTTTGCAATCATTTATGCATTCTTTCAAACTCTCTGTCTCACTCTGTTTCCAAAATAATTCAAATGATCAATCCTCTTTGAAACATAATTATAATTATAAGTTTAATTATATGTCCGTGTGTATCCACTTACATACAAAACATTCCACTTGGTCTAGTTCACTGATCATGTGGTGAGAATGGGAATGCCAGGAGCATGCATGGGTGGATATGGGTTAGTGGCATACATATCTGAAACAGGTGCGCATATCATAAACTGTGATACTGTGTGTATCAATTAAATGTAAATTACATATGTTTGTGTGTGGGTGCATGAGTGGCTAGAGTGAATTACACACTAGTATTAATGATGCTGGATTAGAAGATAATTTAGATCGACAACCACTTGCTTCGCAGCCCCTGTAAACCATGCTTGAGGTGATTGTTGTTAGATTAGAAGATAATTGCAGCGTAGAAGTTGTTGTGGAGAAAGCTAAACCCGGGTGGGAAGAGCTACGTCCGAAGACCTTAAAGGGTAACTTGTCGAAACAAGCCATAATCAACGTCATTACTGTCTGTAGACCTTTGAAACAATGTGGGGCACAAAGAAAGTAGCACTGCCAGGAATTGAACCCAGGATATCTAGCCTTAGCTGCCAGTGCTCTAGCCACTGAGCTACAACACCCTATAAGCAACCACTCACTTTGCTGTTGCAACCACTCCAGGCTTTGCTATGAACACTTATTATCCTTTCTCCTCAACAACTTCTATGCAGCAATTGTTTTCTTATCTAGCATGGTTTATAGGGGCTCGTAGCTCAGTGGCTAGAGCACTGGTGGCTAAGTCCAGATGTCCTGGGTTTCATTCAGCGCCACTTTCTTTGCAGCTCCATGCTGTTAGTTAATTTACTGTTGGGTATTATGTTATTATATGCAGGGGAATACACTGAAATACTGTATGTGGTGAAAGCATATTAATCTCAGAGACACCTCTGGCACATGTTATAGTTTATAAAAGTACATTTTACTGCATAAAAATCTCTGACTACATAGATGTCCAGCACAGAGAATCGCGGATATTTAAAAGGTCAGGTAATTCAGAATCAGGGTCAGAAAATTAAATATTCAGTTCTGCAATTATTTTCTACAAGTTACTTAATTGTTTGAAGTATATATGTAACATATGTATGCCACACTAGAGACTGAGCATTGCTTGTGTATGAGTTGACTTACTGGCACATATTGGATGAGTTCCTGACCACTGGCCATTTGACTTACAAGTTCTTGTTGAATTACCAGCAACCATCTCATAGCCAGTGTTACAGATGTAAGTGACTCTGCCGTTAACAGTGATGTTGCTGTAGGTCATTCTCCCACGTGACAAAGTGTGTGGCATACCACAAGACCCTTTCGTGAAACAGTTAATTGGAAGGAAACCATTATTCTCTAAAATATTGAAATAAATGCTTCCTGTTTCATGTTTGTTAGATGTGCTACTACCATTATTTTAATTGTAGTAACACACCTGATAAAACATGAAAAGCTAATGGTGTAGATGGCATGTTAGCACAATTATGCACAATTACACATCTGTGTTCAGTACATACATAAAAGTACTTGCTAAGCTACTTCTGACATTTCCTGTCTGAAGTACCTATGTGACTAAAAACTATCAAAGAAATGTAAGGTGTGTTGCTATAGATAGCTGGTACAGCCATTGAACGCTTACTAATGCATTCTGGCTGTATGCCAGACCACTCTCCATTGAGCTGACAGGTCCTGAGATTGCTCCCCTTCAGAAGGTAACCAGGGCTGCAGCTGAAGGTGGCTGTATCACTATAGTCCCTTCCACTGTCAACTTTATTACCATTCTCTGGTGTAAGGAGTACACTGCACGTGACAACTGCGGGGAGCAGCATCATACAAAAATCAAACTGAATATTGTCCTTGAGCTCATTGTTTATATTATGGATATCTATCAAATGTAAAGTAATTGTTATACCTTGATATTCATTCTGTTTGAAAATAGGCATTATTATTATGAGTGTCTCTGATGCTAACTACTCTAGCCATTAATTTTTAGGGGCTGCCTGCGGCAGCCCCTATATTGTTTTCAAATTGACGTTTTCATATGGCTTCATGTTATGGATATATATATATATATATATATATATAATACGCCAAACTACGGTTGTACGTCAATGCTTACATTTATATTGAATGTATTGGGCGAAGTATTGGATATAGGGAATTTATATTGTCGGCCATTTTATTCGGCCGGAAGTGGACCGTGTGCGAGGCCAAGGGACTTTGAAAACCGGTGTCACGGTTTATTCCATCCCCCCAGTTTTGTATCCCCCCGGGTAAAATAAACTAGGATACTTTATTCCCCGACTTCGAATTTCTGAGTATTTCTTAACTCTTTTTGGTGTGTTTCACCTCGAGGGGTTGTTCTGACAGCCATCAACCCAGCTTTGACAAGCAGTAGCTAAGATTCATACCGTTTCATGCTCCCCACATGCTCAGGCTGTAGCGTCGATGTACCTGCACATCGATGTCCACCAGTTTGCGAAACTGCACGCCGTACTGCTACTCAAACACTTCTGCTCGTTGTAGTAGTGCCCTCTTGACATTCTTCGAGAACCCAGAGGATTACACAAGCATCCCAGCCATGGTAGAAGGACAAAAACCTCACCGCGGTCGTCAGTTAACAAGATCGATGTGGTCTTCTGCAAGGACTGCGAAGGAAGTGCAGGGTTCGCAGATATCATCACCTAACAGTCTCTTCTGGTAGTGGTAAGTCTCATCCTGCAGCAGGGTGCATTTTATTAGCTTCTAACAGCATTTCTGTGTCGTTTAACCAACCTTCGGTTACCCGGGGGATACTTTATACGGGGGGTAAAATAAACTGTGACACCGGCTTCTAAGCGACGTCTTAGCGAACTTTGGAACTATATATGTATATATAATACGCCAACCTACGTTTGTACGTCAATGCTTACATTTATATTGAATGTATAGGGCGAAGTATTGGGTATAGGGAATTTATATTGTCGGCCATTTTATTCGGCCGGAAGTGGACCGTGTGCGAGGCCAAGGGACTTTGAAAACCGGCTTCTAAGCGACGTCTTAGCGAACTTTGGACGTTTTCTTCCGCCTCTGATCCTGGAACAGACTCTTACAGCACTTCTGGCCGACGGGCAAAGACACAGCTTCGAGACAGCGCCCAACAGGTCATCGACTTCGCCCCGCGCCTTCTTCGATAATGGCCGCGCCCGCCTCAGAGGACTTCACTCCGCCGCCTGGAACACATGACAGGAGCAACGTAGAAACTGGTGAACGCCGTGATATGTAGACGCTAACATTCTTCAACCGTTTCTAGCGTTGAAAAGCTTAACTCGCACGGTTGCCCTTCTGAATGCTCTTCAGAAACTGGCTTACGCGTACTGCGCTGTAGCAAACGTACGTAGCTTTTGCCATCACAGACCACTAGCTACTCTGGCGACTGTGAGTTCTTGGTACATTATGTTTCTGTAATTACTCACTGTAAATGCATGTGATATAAGCAGTCATGTGTCTGTCTTTGCTGGAGATTTCTCTGTGCATGTGTGTGTGTGTGTGTGTGTGTGTGTGTGTGTGTGTGTGTGTGTGTGTGTGTGTGTGTGTGTCTCATGTGTCTGGTGATAGTGGTGTGTGTGTGTGTGCGTGCATGTGTGTGTGCGTGTGCGTGTGTGTGTGTGTGTGTGTGTGTGTGTGTGTGTGTGTGTGTGTCTCATGTGTCTGGTGATAGTGGCGTGTGTGTGCATGTGTGTGTGCGCGTGTGTGTGTGTCTCATGTGTCTGGTGATAGTGGTGTGTGTGTGTGTGTGTGTGTGTGTGTGTGCTGAGGTTACTGAGGTATTAAGAAACGATGTCATGTTTACCTATTGTGAGTGACAGAGCTGCGACCGAAGGGAGCAAGTATTTTGAGTTGGGGCGGCAGCCCCACGAGTTTTTAACTCGAAATACTTGTTATACACTAGTATATATATGGTTTAGCTTAGCATGCACCAATTGAATTTATAATTGAGGGAGCTCGTGCAGCCAGGGCATCAGTTGACTTAGGTACTCCCCCAACATAGATCCATGGCTGAAAATGAATGCACACTGCAACGCATCCTTAACATTGTTAACATCTGTTCAATGCCCCCTTGAGTAGGCGAGCAGATGTACAGGATTCTAAGATGCTACATATAACATATGTTATGTACACCTGCCTGGTTTTAACAACTGACCACCAGCACTCACAGAATGTTAGAAGAATGTCGTGCATGTAGTCCTCACATCAATGGGTGTGAACATGTGTTAACTCACTCATTTCACACATAGTGCCGTTGAAGCCATGGGGACAGACACATCTATAGAGGTTGGGCCCAGTGTCAAGACACTGGCCACCATTCATACAAGGATTCTGACGCTCGCAGTATCGTTCATCTACACCAAGAATAGAGGAGGATTAGTAAATATAACAAGCACATGCCAAGTTGTTCACAGCTCTAATGTATTACGTTAGTGGAAACAAGCTCACCAATTTCACAATTGATCCCACTGTATCCACCGAAACATCTACCAAGGGAAAGGTATGGGTGAGTTCATTACAAAATTTGACCATGCACACTGTACAGGTGAACAGGTGCATGCATGTACTCAGCACTCACATGCATTCATTGGGTAGATTACAACCTCCATTGATGCACCCACTACTACAGATAGCTGCAGATAGCACAAGAACACATATCAAGTGACAGCTACTCCAATGCCTATAGCCATGGTCATCATAGTATGATTGTGGGTGTCAGCTGACAGCATTCTCTTTACAATCTTCACCTTGATCACAATGGAGTCCTGTATAGCCAGTGTTGCAGCTGAAGGGAGGGGGAGACACAAGATGAGTTTCATACCACAAACACAACTGCTAAGGGAGCCACAACTTGAAGGCAAGGCATTCCAAATGGGCCTACTGCTCTACAATGTGCTTTCATGTAAAGTGAATACTACAAACATACCTACAAACATTAGGACCAATACAGGTGCCTCGGTCACAGGAGGGTTCACAAACAGCTACACACACACCAGGAAGGGACACAATAACATTTGCAAAGGGGCACAGACCACAGAGTACTTGTTTGCTTGCAGCATGCAGTGGGAACTTACGAGTGGTACAGTTGTAAAAGGGATCAATCCATCCGGGATTACACACAATCTGACCATTAGTACCACAGGTGTAGTGTCCTGTACAGTCATCTCTTGGTACACACATGCTGCTACACTGACTACCGTAGAAGTTGGGGTCACAGTGGACACATACAGTGATTCTCATGTGAAGATCACCAATGTACTGTCCACTAAAATCGCCCTGTTCAGAATCACCAGGTGACATAGTTCTCTGAATCACAATTCTATCCACAGTGTCATCGCTAAAAGGATGGTCATCATCCTCTATAGTGATAATCAAACGGAAGGTCCCCTACACAAAGAGGATTGAGAGAGAGATCACCACACCACCCTCCAGTGTAACTGAACAGTGTACGTCCTAAACATGCAATGTATGCACACATGTACACTGTGGTATAGTACAAGGATCCACCCCTCTGGCCCCTCCCAACTACCTCACACTAGTCATGTTGACTACAGCCTCTCCCTGTCTGCCTTGTGTTGAAACCACAAGCGTTTAAAGGCATGTCAACACTTGTCCATGAAGGTGCATTGAACGCCAATTTGCTTCAGATATGTATATGTATCAGCAACTAACGTGTACCTTTAGGGCCCATGCGCATTGATCTACACCCAGCCAATAGGGGAAGCAATTACTGGTCATCAATGGGGCTTCAGGCCCCACTGAGAGATATCAATCATGACTGTTCTACCAGGTGTAAACCCCACCAATAAAAAACAATCTATATCTCAACCTCTGCTAGCCTCTGCAGTTGTACGTGTCTGCTGTAAGGGAACCGCCCTGTATATATGTGGCTCCTCCCAGTACGTGTACCCTCCTCTGTAGTACGGATGTACCACCTAATACGAGAACACACGAGTGGTGGGACTCACTGGATACTCGGTGGGGAAGGCAAATGTGAAGGGGTTAGGAAGGCCTCCGTTTATGGTCTGCCAAACTCGATTCCGTACGTGTTCTCATATGTAGATGTACTCTTCTGCCCGTAGTGACACGTGGCGTCGTCATTCGCCATAGTCAGGCAAAACCTGAACTGGTGGTCGCATCCTCCTCGGTGCCAATCGCACGCGCTGCCGCCTTGTTTCCTGCCGTGGGGATTTGCAAGGTAGTGTAGGCGGACCTCGAGGTACCCACTACCGTCCTGCAGTGAAGGAGAAGAAGCGCTTTCTACCCACCGACTAACATTTGTATGTTAGTAACTGGCGATCGATGTGTGGCCAGCTGCGGAATGTGTGATACAACTTACGGCGCAAGCTACCAGCAACAGCGCTACACAGGCAGTTATTAGGTGTTTCGTCTCCATGGCCCGAATCAGCTGAGTCGCGCTTTCAGTGCTACAAAAGATCCGTCTTAAGAAACCACACACAGCCAGCTGCTTTTCTACAACTTCTCGATTAGGTACTACAACTTTCTACAACCATGATGTAAACAGTGCAGGGGGCGGAGCACCAATATGCACCATCATCATCATGCCACTGTACGCAGTTGACACATCGCACGTGTGTGTCTATTGACGCGCGACCTCCAGCAATTCGTCCACCCGTACATATGGTCCACCTGTGCCAGCTCAGTCGAGGACTTCTTACGATCAAAGCTAGCTCTTGTCGTCGATGTGTGGCCCTCTGAGCTCTAAGGATCCAGGCCTCTCATACAAACGGGCACTGCTTACTGGCCTGGCTAGTAGAAGCATGATCTGATCCAACACCAGATTGCTTAACAAATACTAACAGGAAAGCCCGCCCCTTACCTGCTCGGCACCCCACGACGGCTGTTCCACGATAATGATTGATAATGATAATTGATAATGATTATTTGAATAGGGAGTCACATCAGCAATTTGCTGCTCTTCCTGCGAGCCCTATAATACATACAACATACAAAACACATACACACACAAGATCAGTCAGTAGCTAATCAGTTTGTTATTTGTTCAGTGGGGACTTTGTTGTTAGGGGTTGAGCTTCAAACATCCCATTGTCACTGGATCACTGGACTTGATCTTGACCACCAGACCACCAGCACCCCCTGTGGCTATTCCACGACGGCTAGGCAACGCCAGTGTGGCTTATGATGGTGTGGGTAGGCTGCAACCATGCATGTTGTGTTACCTAAATACTACACAGAAGAATGGGGCAATACACTTGTAGCTACCTTACAAGTGAGGAGAGAGAAAGGGGAGGATGGGGTTTCGTGCTAACACGTTTAGTAAACTAGATCTCCACTGGAAATTGAGCTGAGCACACTTTGTTCCACTTTTCCTTGCACATTGATACCCACTAACACAACATGCCTACAACTACATGCATGCACAATTCATGTAGAAATGTAAACACCCTTTTATAGCTGATGTGACATATTAATACACTCTATGTCAGAAATACATGCACATGATAAAGACCAGATTCAATGATTCTAAACATGCCAGCTATGCACACCATTCAACGGGGGACTACAAACTACTGTACGCTTGTGCAAGATTGAGTGCCAGCACTCTTACAGTTCAGCTCTCACGAACCTCACTGATGGATGATCATAATCCACAGAGCCGATCGACATCGTCATGGTGGTGGTGTCTGCATTTATGTACGCAACTCTCTTACTTGCAGGAAGGTCTCCATCGGCAACAACTCCTCAACATCTTCAGTTGAGTCAATCTGGCTTGAGGTTCACTCCCGTTCAGTTCCATCTAAGATTCTAGTTGGTTGCATTTACCGTCCTCCCAGCCTTGGTGTGAACAGTGTTCAGTTCCTCCTAGATATGATCGATCATGCTCTCACTCTGCGGGACCATGTTGTAGTCTGTGGAGATCTGAACATCAACCTTCTGGACTCAGACCATCCTCAATCTATCCTCTTATCTGAATTCATCAAATCTCGTAACCTGCTTCAGCCCATTGCTTCACCCACTAGGATTACCTGCAATAGCGCCACCTTCCTTGTTTCATCCGAAAGAATTGTCAGATCTTCACATGTTGTCGACATTGGTATCAGTGATCACTCTGCCATCAGTCTAGGCCTTTGTTGGAGCAAGTCCAAACCAAGATCAAGTACGGTACTACGCAGATCCTTCAAGAGATTCGACCCAGACAAGTTTAAGGCAGATCTTTCCAAGGCTCCCTGGTCAGTTATGGACACCTTTGACTGTGTGGACGACAAAACTGACTTCTTCAATCAACTATTCCTTCAAGTTCTCGATGATCATGCCCCATTGCGTAGGTTTAGGGTGAAGAAGAATGGTTGCCCTTGGGTAACCAAGGACATCCGAGATCAGATGGACACCAGGGTCAAGCTGCTTCATCGTTTTAGAGTCACCAGATGCATTGAAGACTGGGAAGCCTATAGAAAGCAGCGTAACAGGGTTACAGCCCTGCTACGTGTGTCAAAGAAAGAACACTTTTCCAGCCTAATCACCAACAAAGCCCAGCCAGCTACCATGTGGAGGGCCCTCAAATCTGTGCTACCACACAGTGTGTCCAGCTGGTCGTCTTTCAATGTTGATGCCAAGACTCTAGCTACTATGTTCAATGATCACTTCATCTCGGTGTCATCTTCAGCTCCCAATTCCATTCCACCTGAGCTGCATTGTGCAAATCCAACCCGCACATGTCAACTTCCACCCTTGAGTCTTCAACCCATCCAACCTGAAGAGTGTGAAATCAAATTATCAAAGCTCCAACCTCGTAAGAGCACTGGCCTTGATGGCATACCTGCTTCCATGTTAAAGATTGCAAGTCCTGTCATTGCCCTTCCTGTTTGTTCCATTATCAATACTTCAATATCCACATGTTCACTCCCATCTATCTGGAAAAAGGCCCTGGTGAAGCCCTTGCACAAAGGTGGCTCAAGAGATGCACTCTCCAACTACAGGCCTATCTCCCTTCTCCCTGTGACCAGTAAAGTCCTGGAGTCAGTGATCAGAGACCAGGTGATGTCTCATCTTCTGGACCACAACCTTCTGTCCCCATGGCAGTCAGGATTTCGTCCAGGCCACTCCACAACAACCACGCTATTGCATGTTACCAGTGAATGGTATTCTGCTCTTGACCAAGGCTTCATTGTTGGTGCTGTCTTTCTAGATATTGCGAAAGCCTTTGACACAGTCAACCATACTTTGCTCCTCTCTCGTCTTGCCGACCTTGGATTTGACCATGCTACCTGTGAGTGGTTCAGTTGCTACCTTAGAGATCGTCACCAGTGCACTGCTATTGATGGCAATTTCTCTGACGAAGCTGTAGTCCCATCTGGAGTCCCGCAGGGCTCTGTTCTTGGACCCCTCCTCTTCACACTGTTTGTGAACAGTCTGCCAAGCCACCTTGAAGGGGTGTCAACAGTCATGTTTGCAGATGACACCACACTGTATGTCATTGGCAAATCTGCAGCTGACATTTCAGCCATGCTGTCGTATGCCTTAGACTCAGCACACAAATGGCTTCTGGAAAGCGGATTGCGACTGAATGCGGCAAAGACAAAGTGTATGCTCATCCACTCTTCTCGTCGGAGATCCCTGTCACCCCTTGATGTTCAACTTAATGGTACCCACATTCAGCAGGTACAGAACTACAAATACCTTGGTGTGGTAATCAGTGACACTCTCTCATGGAGTCAGCATATTGACCTTGTCCGAAGCAAAGCTGCCAAGGGGATTGGCCTCCTCCGCCGACTGTCTTGGTTCTTACCTAGGCAAGCCCTCTGCACCATGTACAATGCTTACATACTCCCTCACCTCACCTATGCAGATGCAGTCTGGGGCACTTGCACACAAGGGCAAAGCAGAAGTCTGGAACATCTCCAGAATTATGCTGCCCGTATCATCCTCCGCAGACGTGTGGGTGCCTCAGCTACTGACATGCGGCGGGAGCTGAACTGGCCCACACTGACTTCCAGAAGGGCAGCGAGTGAAGCTGTGGCAGCCTACCAAAGTGTCTCTGGTCATGGCCCAGCCTATCTGTCTGCATTATTCCAGCAATGTGCAAGAACCCATCAACATGCCACCAGGTCCGCCTCCTGCAGAGGCATCCGTGTCCCTCAAGTGAGGACCGAACTTGGGAAGAAGGCGTTTGCCTTCAGAGGAGCGCTAAGGTGGAATGGACTTCCAGTGAGTATCAGAACTAGCAAGAGTAACGACATCTCAAGCTCCATCAAATCTCACTTGCTGACTTACTCCATTTAACTCCACCTGACATTCCCATATATATGCATGTACTCTGCTGTATCACATTACTTGTGTATGCCTGCATGACAATTCTTCACTCTTTATTTTAAATGCTTAAATTTAATTCTATTGTTATTAATGCATGGCCTTTTTATTCTTTATATTCATTTATTCCCCCTCACCCCATCCCACCCCTCTTTATTTATTCTACTGTGCTTGTGTCTGTACTGTTCTGGGTGCCTTGTAAAGTAGCCTCATGGCTAAAGGCTTCCCCAGGTGAAATAAGATATCCATACCATACCATATAATCATTCTCCGCTGGGGTTTGGCGAGCTACCCCCTCTCCTGGCCCACTGAATGTATGGTGAAGTGGGCTGGGCAGATTGTGGTAGTCTGGTGGTGGAGAGACACTCCTTTCCAGAGTGGGTGCCTCACTGTTGGTGCCATCTTGTAGGGCCAGTGCTTTCCATGCCTCACTCACACTGTTGCTGTACTGAGGACGAAGTGTGGGGACACTGTAGCCTGCGGGCACACTACTGGTGAAGTTTTCTGTAGCTGAGCTTGAGAGATCCTCCTTGACCTCATCGTAGATGCAAGAAGAATCTTCCTGGGAAGAATCCTCTGACTCCAGGTCAGGGTAACTGTTAGCCCAAGCAGCCATGGTACTTTTATCAGGAGTGACTCCCTCAGGAGAAGCACTGTACTCAACAATGACATCATTCAAGCCTATACATTGGAAGGGCATGTAAACAGCATTAACAAACACTTGAAAGTCTTGAATCACCTTTGAAGTATACAACATACCCTCGTGTACAGGTGTACTCACGTTCAGGTGTTGCTTCAATCTTCTTGCGATGCCTTCTGCAGCAGCACACACACACAAGTGGCACACAGATCACCACCACTAGAAAAGACACTCCAGCACCAACTCCTACACCAATTGCACCAATTGGGTCAAGGCCTCCGTTTAAAGTAGATGCTGAATCTGGAGAGAGGAAGTAGAGAAATCTCTTCAATCTCAATCCTGAAACAGAGCTGTAACTGCACTGTATGTATTAAGTGAAGTGCAGTATACGACTTACTGACAACATAAAAATTGCGTGGATAATAAATTTCTCAGATGAAACAGTTACAGCATTGTACAGTCAAGATATTCATGTTGAAATCTTTTCGCATGGTGGACGTTATGCAAAAATAATTTATATCAGAAATCTTCTACATATACAGTATATGTGAAGAAGTTATATCAGTGGCCTTCTCCGCTTTCGCTGGTAAAGTCCCTAATGCAGCTGTCACTACTTGGTTCTAGCAGGAGTACTTGTCTACTGCTGTCACTATGACTACACTTGTCTATACACAGGGTAGTTATAACTGGAAGCAGCCAATATGGCCGCTATTTTACACCTTTTTTGAACTCTATTTTTTCTTTCATTGTATGTTTGTATGAACTTTGAATAATTGAATAGTGAAGTACGTTCATTTGTATACGCGAAAAGGCGAACAGAAGACTAAGATGTCTCTTGAGGAAGAAATGGCACACCTATCAGCATGATATACTTGCAAAGTTCCAACGAAAGAGTGGCATTATACCGAGCCACCTTGGAGACAATTCAGTGGCAAGGTAAGATGCAGAACAAGATAAAGTATTATTATTTTCAATGGGGTTTGAAGAAATACAAGCGGTTACGAAGAATATAAGGAAAAACACCTATTTACGCTCCAATTAGAGCGCAAATTCACACTTAAAAGTTATATTCTCGGTAACGGATTGCATTTCTTCAAACCCCAAAGAAAAATGTTTAAGTATAATGCCAACTGCGCGTGTTCATGCATAACTCACTTGCTATCAGTGGGGTCTTATAATGCCACTTTTTTATACAAAATTTGTCCTGGCAAACTCGGCCATTTTGTGAAACGTCATACAAAACGTCATAATGCGTCATCCGTACGCTGTATTCTGTTTACGTGTGAAACTGATTGGACCCGTGGAGCGGATAGAGCTGAAAGACAAAGGTAGGCCCGTTCAGCCGGACGGACTTGATTCCACTACGAAGAAGTTAGCTTACTGGGATCAACTGACTTTAACGGACACGACTATATTATGGCATAATGACGTCACCGGAAGCATTCTGTGACAACCTCGACATCTTTGGGCTAGCTTCGGTTGCCTCTTCAACTAGCTTTGGGCACAGTCTATAACAAACACAAAACATAACCCTAACCCTAACTTTACAGATGGCCCGAAGCTAAGTTGTTATAGCGTGCGCCCAAAGCTAAGTTGTTATAGCGTGCGCCCAAGGCTAAGTTGTTATAGCGTGCGCCCAAGGCTAAGTTGTTATAGCGTACGCCCAAGGCTAAGTTGTTATAGCGGGCGCCCAAAGCTAAGTTGTTATAGCGTACGCCCAAGGCTAAGTTGTTATAGCGGGCGCCCAAAGCTAAGTTGTTATAGAGTGTGCCTAAAGCTAAGTTCTTGAAGAGGCAACCGAAGCTGGCCCAAAGATTTCGGGGTTGTCACAGAATGCTTCCGGTGACGTCATTATACAATAATATCGTCGTGTCCGTTAAAGTCAGTTGATCCGCCCTTCTTAGGCTAGCGCAGTTGTGACCCTCGTGTCGCCCACCCGCGCTCGCTCCAGAAAGGCCTGGGCAAGCGAAGTAGGATTCTCTACTGTGAGGACATTTGGTGTGGGTTACAACACGCTGGTCACCTTGAATCTTAAGTAGTCTCGCGTAGCTGTACCGACCGCTTTACCAGAAAGCGGACTGGCTGGGATAGGGCTTTAAGCTGCAGTGCAAATGGTTAACCATAAATCTAGATAATGGAAATGTATGTGGTTTCCGTACACAGATGAAGAGTCGCACAAGGCCAAGGTGTGACAAGGTGGAGAATTGTGCTTTTCGGGTAAGCCTCGGGGCTAGCTGTGTGTGTGTGTGTGTGTGTGCACGATTGTGTGTGTACTGTACATGTGTGTGTGCATGCGTGTGTGGGCACAATTGTGTGTGTACTGTACATGTGTGTGTGTGTGTGTGTGTGTGTGTGTGTGTGTGTGTGTGTGTGTGTGTGTGTGTGTGTGTGTGTGTGTGTGTGTGACTGTACATGTGTGTGTGCATGTGCGTGTGTGTGTGTGTGTGTGTGTGTGTGTGTGTGTGTGTGTGTGTGTGCATGATTGTGTGTGTACTGTACATGTGTGTGTGCATGCGTGTGCACACTTGTGTGTGTGCTGTACATGTGTGTGTGTGTGTGTGTGTGTGTGTGTGTGTGTGTGTGTGTGTGTGTGTGTGTGTGTGTGTGTGTGTGTGTGTGTGTGTGTGTGTGTGTGTGTGTGTGTGTGTGTGTGTGTGTGTGTGTGTGTGTGTGTGTGTGCAGGCTTGTGTGTGTACATGTGTGTGTGCATGCGCACGCTGCACCCAGATCAACTGTGCCCTGACCCAATGAGTACACTGCACTGACGAGCCCCAAAGAGGGCAAAACAGCCTCAGTAGCTGTCTGCAGTTCTCTCGTCACTGTGGGTGTGTGTGTGTGTGTGTGTGTGTGTGTGTGTGTGTGTGTGTGTGTGTGTGTGTGTGTGTGTGTGTGTGTGTGTGTGTGTGTGTGTGTGATCGTATATCATAGATAGTAGACTCCTTTTGTAAACAATGCACAAGTATGGTTTCCAACCAAACACTATAACTCTTATCTGAACTATAATTTTTTCTGTCTTTCACATTCAAGCATAGAGCAGCCAAAATGAAAACGTTTGCAGAAGAGGAACTATGGCCAATGTGTTTTTCAGGTGAGTGTGTGTGTGTGTGTGTGTGTGTTTGTGTGTGTGTGTGTGTGTGCTATAGCCTGATCTACTGTATCCCTAACCTAGGGTATCCTGACCTATTGTGCTCCTGACTTATTGCACCCTTACTTAGTGCACTTTGACCTACTATACCCTGACCTGTTGCACCCTGAACTACTGTATCACTGACCTACTGTACCCTGTACTACCGTTCCTTTGTTGGACTGGGAGCTGCAGACAGTGCTGTACTCAAACAAGCACTGTTTCGGCCTTATTTGGCCTCATCAGTGCAGCACCCAAGTGTGTGTGTTTGTGCACCAGTGTAATAATTGGTCTGTATAGACACATTTGCTATGACATCATGTGACATCACTGGTGATATCACCAGTGACATCACAGACTAACTCCATGTAAGTGTGTTAATGACTGGAAATTGGTCATTATCCACACCTTTTACCGAAAGTACAGGTTTCCAGTTATAACTACCCTGTGTAGTCTACATGATAGTGCATGTGGACTAAAGCCTCATTTACATTAAATGTTGCTTTTGCCCAAATGTGGAGCAGTTTCACTGCATTTGCACCTTCAGTTTTACATAAGGCAAAACAATCCAGAAAACAGACATTCTCAAAATGGAGAAGTAGGCAAGCAGTTCAAAAATGGTGTTATATTGTACAGGTGTAGACAGGTAAAATGAATATTTTTGGCTTTGGTTTTCATCCAGGCTTACCAGAATGCATGGTGTTAACCAAGCAAGTAAGACTCTTTCTGTGGCCTTATTTCCATTGTTTTAGTGTTTTTCGCCACTTTTGCCACCTTGCATTCCAGCATATTCGCCTTAGTGTAAATGTTGTGAATATGAAACATTATCTGCAGCAATTGCTCTGTGTACCAATGAAAGTGTTTTAATGTAAACAAGGCCTAAGGATGATTAGGCTCAGTAGCAAAGCAGAACTGATGAAACATCAATTGATGCTACCAACTGAATATCCTCTGAAGCATGTCCAAATTTGCTGCTTCCCATTTTTCTGGAGTGTTTGAGAACTATCGTGAAAGTGTCCTAGCCATTATTAGCTAAACATTAAAAGGACAGAACATCGGCAATGCCAGACTCCATCCTGTTGCCAAGAGGCAGCGGCTCAAGTATGGTTTGATTCTCACAGTGAATGAAATGTATGCTAGCCAGTAAGCCCATTGAAGTACACCTTCCTGAGCAACCTACCATCCACAGTTGTCCTGTAATACTGGCAGAAGTCCCCAAAGTAGCCTGAGAAACAGCTGCATGTGGCCTGTCCATCCTAACAATGCAAGTGCCATTCTCACATTGATGGTACAAACACGGTGAGCCTGTAGTGATGATGGGACAGATGTAGACAGGCTACAATGCTGCAAGTACAGTCTTCATGCTAGAGTATGTAGTTTGGACTGTGCACTAACCAGAACAGTCAGGATGCTGGTTGTCAGATACACTAGGAGGACAATCGCAGTAGTAGGCATCACCATAGTCAACACATGTCCCACCATTCTCACAAGGACTGCCAGCACACAAGTCCAGATCAATACTGCAGTTGTCTCCAGAGTAGCATGCTGTTCACACACATGTATAACTGTTCAACGCATTAACACAGGTGCCTCCGTTCTCACACAGCTGTCCCACACAGTTATCCACCAGGTCCCCACATGTCATCCCAGTGTACCCCACTGGGCAGGTGCAGGTGAACTGTCCAATTACACACGTGCCACCATTTTCACAATCATTACTGCAGTCATATGCTGTACAAACGGAGTTAGGTTCTATAACAGACAGTATCCTTGGTGCCATGACAACACTGGCATATTGGGAAACCACATTGTTTACATACCAGTCATGACTGTCCTACTCCTAAAAATAGAACAGCCCATGCACCCATGGAAGGCATAATTACAACCTTATACTTGTAGTGGCTGATGTCATGACCTGACCTCACACATGCAGCGAAACGCCCAACAAGGTCTAGCTAGTGTATGCATGGGCCTATGTATATATACAAGTGTATAAAAATTCCTTTAGAATTAAAAGGGATTTAGGAATGGCCAGCAGAAAAAGCATAGAAACAAGCAACAATAACTCAACACCCTGATGAACCACATTGCCGTGAAGTTTGCTCTGCATCCCTAATTTCCTTGTACAGCTACATGGGCCCAAATGTCTAGCTAGCCAGTCCCATGTAGTTAGGAAATTAGGAATGCACTACAGCTTGCACCACCATCTAATGGTCAAGTCGGGTATAGCAGACTGCCTCCACCACAGAGCCAAACGGATTTGCAAACAAAAGCCTGCTCTGACAGGTGAAGGAAAGCATGTCCAGAACGTTCTGATGGCGAATGGCTACCCCAGACAAGCAGCTATGAAGAAGCGAAAGAGAAGGAGAGATGCCCATCGGAGTGGCCGACCAAAGGCCAGAGTGTTCCTGCCATACATAAAGGGCCTCAGTGAGAAGATTGGTAGAGCATGCAGGCCATTGGGCATTCATACGACTTTCAGTTCCAGAAACACCCTTAGGAGATCCCTCACAAAAGTGAAGGAAACACAAAGCATGATGGATGTGAAGGGAGTTGTGTATTTCATCCCCTGTGCTGAATGCTCAGCTGTCTATGTTGGTGAGACGGGGAGAACACTGAAAGTCCATATGGCAGAACACAGGAGGGCAGTGAAGAACATGGATCCCAAAAATGGAATTGCCACGCATGTCCAAAAGACTGCACACGCCATCGACTGGCAAGAAGCAAGGATCCTTGTGAGGGAAGAAAACTAGGGAAGAAGAAGAGTTCTCAAAGCCTTTGAGATCCAGCAAGAAGACCAATGATGAACCTGGATGCTGGTCTAATTCTGGATCCATCGTGGACACCTTTTCTTTGCCCAAGCAGAAGTCACGTGACTGGAAGTGCTACGGTGGGAAGGCACCCTTCGTGGCACTTCAACTTGCTGATGACAACCCTCTGGGTTGAAACGTTCAAGATGAATCACTCTCTTCAACAGATTGTGCTTATTAACGATCCTGAATCAGACAGAATTGTCACATCATCAACACATATTCTGGTTGTCATTGTACACAATTGTCCGCGTTACAAGTACATGTGTGAACCAGATATCCTAGCCAGTTCTCTTTAGTTTGTACAATGGTCTTGACCTCGGCTAATGAGACAGAAGTATGTCTTTACTGTTGTTGGTATAGTTTCAGATGCAAAGTGTATAGTAGCTCAAATATTCAGCACGGTCCACACCTTTGGTACATGTTATACAAACTCAATGGCAGTCGATTAGCTACAATGTGCATTACATTCAGAGTGTATATATACATATGAATTTGAAGCAATCTCAATATGAATGAGTTGAACAAAAAAGAATTATGAGCATACTGTAATTGCAGCAGCCTGTTACAGCCGACTACAGTCCATGGACTGATAGTGACATGTCTAATCAGTACAGTCTAGGCTGCCACTGTCCATAGACCTTTGGAAAGGCACATCAAGGGCTCAAGAGGATAAGGGATAGCTAGGGTGCACAAGAGACAAGGATCTACTGGCATGCTCTGTATGGATGCCTATGGATTTGTTGTATTGGCAACTGTATCCAAGGTATAATTATATAGCATCAGAGACTGAAATGTCTGCTGACGTTTTATGAATGAATATGCTTTCAACCCATTAGACACTGCAGATACTACATAATTCATTACTGTGTGATGTTTGCACAGTAACTGTCAAGGCGGCGTTGATTGAGCTATTTGAAATGACCTGAATCAGTCTGCCGGGACTTGAAGCTTCACATTGGAAATTTTAATGCAATGTCAACGTATGGCATTGTGCAATATGTAGTTCTGTGTTGCATGAGATGAAATAAATTAATGCTGTTATTTGATCACATCTCTGTTATCTTCAGAGTACATCTGTGCTCAAGCTTCCCTTACTTCTTCATCTCACTGATGATCTTCCTTTGACTTTCAAGACATAGCACCCCATAACCATTCTCTTTCCTGTTCTGCAAGGGGTCTTCTCTTTCACTTGCATTTGCAAGTTCCTGAGTATGTTCCAGGACTTGAATATAGGTTGACACTACGTAGGGCAAAACCCTCTCCATGCAGTTTCACTCACAACTATGAAGAGGCATCGAACAGGGCAATGTTTTGTGTTTTACTTTAATGAGATATATGATGCTGATGAAGCACTGGTGTCTGAAGTGCCTGCACCGAGCGCCGGAGCTTCAGTGCACTTCTCTGGTAGTAGCTACAATGCTGTTATATGCATGTGCAGATTTTTTGTACTTTTGTTTTCTATAATATATAATATATAAATACTAATTATGAACAACCATTTTACATTCCGTGGTAAAATATGAGGGCATACATAAAATGGTGATGATATTAAATATGTATAAAAATGAGGTGTTATGCAGTTACAGGAAGAAGGTGCAAGTTCAGATAAATTCGGATTACACTGCAAAGTCGATGAATGTCCCCGAGTCATTCAAATTGTGTACAGGGACTACATGCAGAGCATCTTGAAATTGTTTATAGCTGTATGTGACCACCTTAGCCATTGAAGTGCAATGCAGTATAAAAGGCAGTGACTGCTTGCAAGCCCACTATATTTCGTCCGCGTCTACTGACATCAGATTGGCCGCCTGACCGCCTTCACCTGCTCGATGGCTAACCAGTACTATCCTGGCCAGCAGGCCAACCCGCCGCAGGGGCACGGAGCGTACCCACCGTAAACCAGCCATGGTTACACTCCGCAGGCGAAAGCTCCCCCAGAACAGCACCCTCCGCCGCCAGCCTACGACCACAACCCGCAGCCCATCACTACCTCCACCACCCCTACTGTCGTGGTGGGGACTCAGCCAACAGCCGCGACCATCACTTCCGTGTCTCCGCCAGGGGAAGAAAAAAGTCGTTTGGCGGTGTGCGCTCTCATTTTCTCCGCCTGCACAACGGTGTTCTGTGCTGGTTCCTTCCTCTGTCTCGCCTGCATTATCCCCACATTCGTACTGGCCATTGTGGCTATGAGGTCGAAGGGATCTGCAACAAAATCAAGTCATGTCAGGGCCTAGATGAGACAGCTAGTACAGATACAAAGTCTCTTTAAATCATCACAATATTATACGGATTCATACACATACATTATAATTGCAAAATCTAGTGTTGACATAGATTGCGAGAATAATAGAGATTTTACTGCAATACTGCTCACTTTTATGTATAATATTATGATTTCTACTCTGGTACTCAGTGCCCGGTGTGGGCAACCAACCATTACCATAATGTATCCTAGGTCGATACAGGCACAAAGTCTAAGAGGCATTTCCTGTATCATTATAGGAGTATAGGGGCGTAACTCAGCCAATTACATGTGAAGGTCCATTGGTAATCCACTATTGTAAAGGACCACCCTCTGTGGCAGTCTACACACAGCTACAGCTGATCAGTGCAGAGTAGCTACATGACTCCTACGTACCATTCAGCTACATACTACAGGACATTCCTCAACTACAAGCTACATCTGTAGCTATAGGCATAGACAACATTCCCAATAAGATAATGGATCCCAAGACATGATTACGTCTTCCTCATTGCAGTCATGTAGCCAGATCTGGCTACATGACTGCAGTGAGGAAGACATAGTCATTTATTTATCTTACTACTACAGAGCGTAGGCTCCAGTTAACATGACTACATTGTTATTGGGAATGTCGTTTAGGCCTATACAGATGTAGCTTAATTGTAGTTGAGGAATGCTCTGTAGATTGTATATAGCTGAATGTTAGGAGTCATGTACTCTGCACTGACCAGCTGTGCGTGTAGACTGCCACAGGGGTTGGCCCATTACAATATTGGATTACAAATGGACCTGCACATTTAATTGGCTGAGTTCCGTCCCTATACTCCTAATGATATGGGACAGGGAATATGCCTAAGAGGACTTTGTGTTCATATAAAAGCATGCATGCATCTATGACTGTGCATGTTGCAACTACTGCACATTTGCACAATGGCTACAGAATTGATATATGTGACTACAACAGTGTGACTGCATATTTTACCTGTTTGTGTAGTGAGCTTGTGTGTGCATGTATGTGTGTGTGTGTGTGTGTGTGTGTGTGTGTGTGTGTGTGTGTGTGTGTGTGTGTGTGTGAGTGAGTGAGTGAAAGGTCCCCCAGGACATTTCTTTTCCCTCACCCAAACCAGCTCCAAAGCCCAGAAGTTGCTAACTAACGAGGTTATCAGCACAGTCATCCGGGTGTCCCATACCATATGGGCCCTACGGAATCAGTAGCTAACCTTGCATGCGTACTAAACTCACTGACCCTACTACACGATAGCTAATTATTTGTATTACTGTGCATGTTCAAACCCTCTGCATAAGTCTGAAACAGCTGTCTATTGTACCATGTGTCCCTCAGCATGCTGGCAATCACTGCTTACTCACTGACTCCATTTCCTTGTTTTTGTAATGTTGCCATTAATAAGGAAATCTCCTTTTCCCGTAGTAAGCCTCTTTATTCTACCCCAAAATTGATTCCAGCATAACTCATGAGAACTTATGCCATGAGTCTATAATTTGCTGCACCAGTTAACCTTCTGCACATGAGACTAACTAGTTGACCAGTGTCTGCATCAAAGTTCCATTTTGACATGCCTGGGTCTTGCGATTTTACAATCCCTGCACAATGTTATATATTAGTTTGGACAAGGTTTCAGTTGAGTTTTGGAAGTACTGGAAAAGGGTATTTGCCCTAGCCTACTTCTATTTTGTCAGATTTTAGTACTGTTTCATGAAAGAGGTGTGTCCATGTGTAATCTGTAAATAACTGAAAAATTCTGTCATTCCTGGTGTAGTTTGCTAAAGGTCCTTCCTACAGTCATTACAGCCTCTGCTGCATTGGTATCTACATACTAGTGAACCTGGCACTGACATCCACGGTTTCTTGTGATCAGTTCAAACAAATGCTGCATGTTGCACTGCCAGACACATATCCCACATCTATTGTCATTATACACAATTATTAACTGTGTTATAAGTACATCTGTGAATGAGATATCCCATAGCTAGCAATTCTCTTTAGCTTGTACAATGGTCTTGACCTCTGCTAATGAGACAGCAGCATGTCTTTATTCAGTCAGTGGTATTGTAAAGTATATAGTAGCTGAAATATTCAGCACAGTCCATACTATGTGCATATGTTACACAAGCCCAATGGAAGACAATTATAATGCACATTACATTCAGAATTCAGAGTGTACATTACATTAATTGAGCTGTGGATGTGATAATCTTGAATTTGAAACAATCCCAATAGGGATGGGTTGAATGGAAAGGAATCAAGAGCATTGCAGTACAACAGAATCTGTTACAGGAGCAGAGGTGGTGGGCCATTTACCAGGTGTTCCTTATGTGCTGGCTATAACTGGTGTGATGGCACTTCCACTATGGGAGCATTTCATGCATCACATCTGTCACAGGTAAACGGTATGACATCACTTCTTTTACAGGAAGCACTACGACATCATGCTATAACAGGTGCCACACACTGGGGTACACTGGGGAGTGATTCACCCCTTATAGGCAAAATGCTGGCTCTAGCCCTATACAGGGTGGTTCCTCTTGCTATATAGGTCAATGGACAGGTAGGTATTTTAGTATGAGGATAAACCAATGTAGTACAAACCCATGATAGGAATGGTGTGCACAACATTAAGCTAATCAAGTAGCACCATTATGGCTGACTACCAATTAGGATATCACCCCATGGTTCTTGAAATTAACCAGCCAATGTACCTTGTTCATGCCTCCAGCATTTAGGATTTGGAATTCGTCAGTGACATCTGTGGTTTACTTACGTTATGTATGAGGGGACGTCCCTAAACCAAGGCCAAGTCAAACGCACAGAATTACAGTTTTCAAAATACATTAATTAGTCACCCAGTCACGCAGTAAATAATTCTGTAATACAAATTGGTATACAGGGACTGCAGTGGGTCTTGCCTTGAATTAGCTTAAACCACATTAGCCATTAAAGTGCAATGCGCACAGTATAATAGATGGTGACTGCCTGCAAGCCCACTATTCATTCATCTGTGTTTACTGACATTAGATTGGCCATCTGATTGCCTTTCTCTAGCTCAATGGCTAACCAGTACAATCCTGAGCAGCAGGCCCACCCAATGCATGTACATACAGCAGCCTACCCTCCGCAGGAGCATGGAGCCTATTCACCACAGACTGATGCAGCCTACCCGTTGCAAGCCAGCTATGGTTACACTCAGCCTCAGGCAAAATGAACCCCAGGACAGTACACTTTGCCACTCGCTTTATGATCACAAGCTGCAGCCCATCACTTCCTCCACCACCCATACCATCATGGTGGGGACTCGGCCAACAGCCACAACTATCACCTCTGTGCCTCCTCCAGGAGAGGAAGAATTATTTGGCTGCGCACACTCTCATTTTCTCCGCCTGCACAACGGTTGCTTAATCAAGGGTATTCTCCAGTTGCTGTGATATTCCCATGGCTTAATCTCACATCACTTCTGCAATACAATAGTAGGTGCCCACATACTAGAAGCTGCTTAACTTAGGCATGTCAGCGCTAGCTGTGCAATGTCAGACATCATACAGTATATAATAATTCTGCAGCAAGCCAGACAGTCCTGTTGAAGCTATCTTGTCCAAATGCCCGGAAGGATGACCACTTGACCAGCCAACAGCCAAGTGATTCCCTTTTGCACCACATCAACGTTCCTTCAAAGGTTTGCCAATCAAGTATTATATAGTGGCTACTTGAACAAGAACAGACATATATGCACAATTCAACAGTCATACAGACTAATGCAAGGGCTGCATGTTTAACAGAGAATCATGAACATGTAGGCTGTATATCTGTATTGCCTGTCTGGTATTTCCATTAAGGATGATGCCATGCTGGAAGCTATGGTAACCCACTTAGCTATGCTGAAAAGACAGACAGTCAAATAAGTTCAACCCTATTTAGGGTCTTCCTCAGTGGTTCAATAGTCTGGAATATGTGCATATAGGCAATGTGAATGTCAAAGAGCTTTCAGCTTAAGTGTACATATCTATAAACAATTTAATCCGTAAGCTATGACTCAAAGGAATGACAATAAGATTTGTTTCGGAAAACTGGCCTCGACTGCATGGCCTATGGCTGCAGTATGGTGTCTAATCCATTGCTGGTATATATTGTGTGGGAGGGCAACTATCTCCACCAGGTTAGTTTGGTTCTGTGGCTGAACTCCTTGCCAGTTAGAATGTAGGACCAGCGTTCAATGATGAATGTAGCACACAGCCAACATGAATAGGCAGACGGGTTTGTAGCATGCTTGCAATGTTTATAGCTGCTGACATGAGATTGGTCTGTAAATGTTGCATACAACATGATGTGATGTGTACGTATATGTACATGAGTGTGTATTAGCAATTAATGTGCAAAAACTACTGGGGAGTCAGCTTGCTAAGCATCCCGTGGGTAAAGATTTGCAAACATACTCAACGACCAAGTCCAAAGGGTGACAGAGGAGAAAGTAATGGAAGAGCTGGCAGGGTTATGGTGTGGTATGAAGAACAGATTTTGTGATGGTACAATTAGCTGAGAAAATGATTGAGTATTATTGGAAGATGTATGCAGTGTTTGTGGATCTGGAGAAGGCTCACATAATGGTGTGTAGGAAGCTAGGATGGAGCTGTGGAAAGGGTTGCAGAGATAAAGTGTGCCCAGTGATTTACTGTCAGTGAGAACCGTTAGAGCAACGTACCAGGCAAGAAAGACATTGTGAGGGTAAATGGTGAGAGGTCAGAATACACATGATTTGAGGCAAGGGTTGCCCCATGTCATTGTGCATTTGAATCTTTATAGATGGTAGTTAGAGAAGCAAGAGCCAGTTTTTGGGAGGAGCGAAATTGAATACATGCAAGATGCAGATATTGCTGTTTGCCAATGACACATGTTTGGCTGTAGAAACTGTGGAGGACCTCAAACACAGCATCACAGCACTCCAATAAGTAGCAAAAGAGCACAAGTTAGCAGTCAACTGAGGAAGACCAATTACCATAGTGATTGGCAGTGAGCTCATGGAAAGTAATATATAGGTTAGAGAGCACATTGTAAAGAGTGGAAGTGAGGAAGTGTACATGTACCTAGTAGTAAAGTTTGCTTCAAATGGAAGGACAGATTCAAAGGAGTGTTGGATAGAAGAGCTAGTATTGAAACCAGTGCCATTAGGGCACTGCAGAGGAATGTTTTGGCAGCAGGGAGCTGAGTAGGAAAGTGAAGGTGGAAATGCATGCAGTGGTAGTGCTCACATCAGAAATGAGCATATTGAGGAAGATAGCAGGAGTGACCAGGCTAGACTGTATTTGGAACAAGGATATCAGACATATATTAGAGACTAACAGTGGAGGTTATGAAGGAATGAAGAGTTGAGTGTCAGTTTAAAGTAAAGAAGAAGTTTGGCTGAATAGGTAATGTCAAGAGACATGGAAGGAAGAAGGCTCAGGAAAATGCAGAGGGACACAGTTTGACTCATATGTTGCCACCTAACTCTTGTCTGTTACTGCTACTGTATAATAACTCTTTTTTGTCGTATATGGGTGACCTCCAGTCTGGGAATAAACATTCTTATCAATGAAGAGGAGGAGGAGCGCTGTGATGTGATACACAGTAAGTAGTATGCACAAAGTTTCATCATTTGACACTGTGTTTGGAAATTGAGTTTAGAGGTTCCTTAATAGCAAGTGGATTCACCCCAGTTTACATGAAATAGAACACGGCAGTTGGACGCCCATGCATACATTCCACTTACATACTGTGTTGAAGCATGGCATACATATAGTGCTAATGTGAGTAATTGTTCAAAGCATGATACAATAAGTATGGAAGATTGACATTAACATACATGCTTCATGAGTGCTCATCACGCTTTATGTGCAAAAGATAAGAATGTCAATAAACATATGCATGGTATCAGTTGCTGAAGGTGATCCAAAGTTTGCAGAGATCAGCTTTTCTAGAGCTCATGGATATTTATATGGCCAGTTTGTATCTCAGTTTACCTCCCACATCTACAGATGTATATTGTTTGCACAGTGCATTGTTCTGACAGCTAGGGTCATCCCATTAGCTGCACCAGTTTATCCTGACTGGCTGGCTCCCATGAGAAGTGTGAATAACCTATCCTGTATAGAACACCTGTATACATGACTGTGAACACTACATTGTTCTACCAGCTAGAGTAGAGAAACATTTGTATAACACGTTTATATAGGCAAGTAGCCTCCCAAACAAACCATGAATAGCATATTCGTTACTGCAACCTTGAGAAGTGATTGTGCAGTTTGCGTGACCTTAATATTGAATCTGCTCATTCCAATTGGGCTGGTCCTACAACTTAAAGATCATCTTAAAAGACTGTTTTGCACCACTGCAGTTACGTATTGCCAGGTTTAGCCACCATTAAAATCAGATGCACCATTGTAATGGCCAGTATTGAGAAGCTGAAGCAACAGCGGAAGAAAGGTGATGCATGCAGGAAAAGTTAAGATGCATGAATAATATTAATGACACTAACAGGATGGGGAACGATGTGACATACAAGTGCAGTAGTATGTTCTTCTAGAAGAAGTGCAAAGTTGCTTTTGCCGACACTATGCCATCCCAACACCTTCCTTGTATTTTCTGGAAAGCTACATGCAGGTAGTCATGCGATCTCACTTGTAAGTATATGTATTTTGGATGCAATGCTAAAGTTGGGATTGTAAAATTGTGGTTATAGACTGCCTGGAATATAACTACATGTATTTCTTGTCAATGACTAAAAAGGGCATTCACATATGACAGAGCGAAGGAATGCGCATGCATGCCTATTCATAGTCAAGGTCTGTAGGCGAAGGCAGAACACTTGTCAATGTCATGCACTGCGCTGTGCTGCGCAAGCAGTAGTCTCGCCCCTCTCCAGACCCACTTCCGCAAAAATGGCTTCCGCCTGCAAAAAGAGGGTCTGGCACATTTCACCACATTTCTTGGTTTTGCTGACTCAGCTTTACCAGGATCCTGTAGAGCCAATCAGATTGTTAGAAAATATTATATTATAAATAATATCACTATAATAATAATAATTGTAATGTGAGCACTGCTGGGCATATTCACACTGTTTTAGTTCCTTGTCTGAAAAATAACAGTGGACGTGTCCTTTATCTAGCAGCCAATTTTCAAGAGCGTATAGGAGCTTGGATACGACAGGTTTGGTCA
The DNA here is from genome assembly GCA_964019415.1 of Ianthella basta. Classification (NCBI taxonomy): domain Eukaryota; kingdom Metazoa; phylum Porifera; class Demospongiae; order Verongiida; family Ianthellidae; genus Ianthella; species Ianthella basta. The sequence goes on from OZ025878.1 coordinate 3,856,437, forward strand.
AGCAGAATCAGTTCTTCCAATCATCAATGGGTGAGATGCCTTCATTTCACTAACTACTGGATGTGGCAAGAGCCTTTGCTTTGTCTGTACTCCTCTAGTGTTTGACAAACTTCGTGAGGTTAGACACAAACCACCATTCAATCTGTATAGTCATTTCACCACTCAACGCCCTGATTACATCAAAGGGAATGAAGGCATCCTTTGTTGGCAGTGGGCTTCCACTTGACCTGGCCTAGGCCTGTCGTACCCAAGCTCCGCTACGCTCTTAAAAATTGCTTGCTGGATGAAGGAGGTGGAGGTTGTCATGTATAGACTCTGAAGTCAGACAGAAATTTGTCCCAACTTTTTTCACGTGCCTGCGAATGGATTGCCACCTAAGGTTCAAAGCATTACAACGCTGTGCTGTAGGGTGCACTGAATCATCAGCATTCTCCAACACCTGAGTAGCTAAGGAGCGGCGAAAGAGTTTAGGCCAAATTTCACCCGCCAACCCCCCACGCACGGGAATGGTTCGCCATCAAACTTTCAAAGGCCAAGGGACACTGCACTATGGCATAGAGCATCGCAAAGGTGGGGAACGGGATAATGGTGCCAAATTTAGGGCTTGCCGAAGGTGGGCTTTGCCACTAGTACGTTATAATGGAAAGAGGAAGGTTCGGTCTAACTCTACAAGGTCATTTCTACTATGTTGGACGGCCAATGCCCAAACATGATAAATAATAAGGAAGATTATCGATCGGCATCAAACCGATGTTCCTGCGCCATGGAACTTCAAATGGCACCCTGCTCCTAGCTAACATTCTCCACAGCTATTTAAGGGAGTAGGCAATAACTATTCACTAGCGATTGAAGTTTGGGTAATAAGGTATTTAGCTACGACCGTACAGCATTACTTTGACACCAGGAAATGAATAACTGTTGAACCACCAACTTCTTCTTCCTCTCCCCTAGTTTAAAGTATCCGGATCAAGTAAAAAGAACGGACCACGCCTGTAGGCGTTTATTGTCTAATACAATGCCAGCCCTAACCCTAACCCTAACGCTAAACCTAACGTGCGCTAAGCGCCCCAGGCAAATGTATGGTCCGTTCTTTTTACTTGACCCTGAGTATGTAATATAGTACAAAGTGTACTGCGGCTTACTTAGAAAAGAAACGATACTCCATGCTGAACGTTAACAGTGCCAGCTTGCGACCAAATGCGGAACACTTGCTCAGAATAATTTGAACGGAAGGATACCCCGTAGCTAAGACTAACCCAAGACATAGAGTTTCCCTCTTACCAGTCGCCATCTTGACTTGGGTTCGTCTAGCCACTTCAAAGACATTGTGATTTCAGCGGCAGATAAAAGGGCGGTTTAGCAGATTTCCGCCGATTCGTCAAAGAATACACAATGCGCTGCTTGTGGCTGCCCGTACTTTCCATTGCTGCTATAATGCAGCTTGGACTAGCACAAATGGATATCCCTTGTGAGTGCCAGGACAGGACTAGCTAATACGATGCAGACTAACATAATAGCACTTGCTTCAATAATTCTGGTTCTGCAGTGCCAATCGGGTTCGAGGATTCAGCTTATATCTGTCAAGAAGGAACAACAACGATGTTCTCAGAGCAAGGATCAATAACTCTCTCGCTCACCTCCACTCTTGCATTCTTTTCTACAGTACCTTTTACCTCATTTCAAGCAGATGTGCAGGTCATTGGAGGAGGAAGATGCATGCGTAAGTACAAGACAAGCAGTTAATGTGTTATAGTTATATATATCCCGGTGTCACAGTTTACTCTATCCCCCGATTTTGTATCCCCAAGGTACAGGGGATACTTTTTAAACTGTGACACCGGTACGAGTGTGATATCCAAGGCCGCTCAAGACCGAGGCGAAGCTGAAGTCGCGCGGGCAATGACCGGATATCACACGAGCCTGCTTAGAAACGAGCTAGAGCAGGCTCTCTTTCCGCTGTCGGCAGTATTGATACTAAGAATGACGCCAAACCTCAGCAGAAGATTCCCATAGAATCACGACAAGCTTCGTTCCTGATCTGAAGACGCCCGCAAGCCGCGTTTGAGGAACGAATAAGACAAAGGGGAAGGTATATAGAACAAGTTACGGTGTTCAAAACAGGGCACCGCTGCCCGCCTCTACACGAAGGAACTCCTGCACTAAATGCGTGCAAACACAAAACCTGTTCCTTCGCGTATGCATGCGATATAGGCGGCGCGCCGTGTTAAGACGTCCGCCGTTGTTAGGAAAAGAAGGAAAGACCATATTGCCAACCAAATGAAAGTACAATGATAATGAACAGGTGGCACATATATATATAATGGTATGATAATGGTATGATTCAAAGATTAGCAGAATGTGTAAACTCCACACCTCGCAATCAACGCGCTACCGGGCGTTTATCAAGAACGTTGATTACGAACAACCGACGAATAATACTCAGTATCGAGAGTAATGACGACCAGAGGGTGGGAAACGTCGTCGCCTAGGCTTTCCTCGACGATCGCGGGCTTCACAGCCTGCAGCGAACTTATTAATACAACTGCCACCCTGTCTCTCTACTTTGGTCAATAAACGCCAGTGTAATTGCTGCTGTGATCTGAAGCAGCAGTGATCTCATTGGTCAGCGCGAGGTGTGGAATTTACACATTATGCTACACCCTACTTTTCTTCCACCCCCGCGCGCGATGACAAAGTAGGGTCTAGCGGCTAGACTAACGGCCATCCAAAGTAGTGTTACAATCCGCTGCTGCCGATGGTTCTGTCGCAAACGAATACCTCAACAAATTCATACTTAACGGTAATAAATTTGCTCACACTCAGCTCACACAGTGCTATCCCTTGCTGGCTTCTTCTGCCGCTCAGGAAGGAGAGTCTAGCCATTGTGAAGAACACACTCGGCATCATTCACTCAGGTTGACCTCTTATCATGTTCCGCACAGCAAGCCAAGGTGCTGGAAGAAATCCTGCACTAGATCCTCGATAACTTTGATTAACTCTATCTAGTTCTTGAATACTTTAGAGACGATTCGTTCGCAACCGAGCTGGTAGTGCTGGTATATCACTCCGGACTAGCTTTCGCCCAGACCGGTGTCACGGTTCATTCTATCCCCCCAGGTGAAATGAACTAGTATACTTTATCCCCCGGGGCTAGCATATCCTAGGGTATCTTACCCCCTTTCGGTATATTTTATCCTGCACTTGCACTGACAGATTGGGCCTGCAGTTGGTGCTGTCATAGACTCTGATGGTAGCATCATCCACTGCCTCCACCATCACCCAGTGCGTCGCATTGTTGAACAACACTTGTATGAAAGGTGGATCGGTCTTCTGAAAAGCCAGAGTCTGCCCAAGGACAGTCCACTGTAACCCTCTAGCATGTGGAAATTGGTCCCGCAGGAGCTCATTTGCAAACTGGATGTACTCATCTGTTAACATCTTTCCCTCTGTTACAATGGCAATATTTTGGCGACAATTTTGGGCAGCTCTTCCTGTACTTTTTTTCGAGTTCTCTGGGGCCGAATGGGGCATTGTAGCATCCTTTTGATAGCTTCTCCACAGTCTCATATGAGCCATCCCATTTCTCATCCAGTTTTCCACCCATCCTATGGCTATTCTTCATCACCTTCTTCAGTACTTTGGAGCCAACTACATAATCCTGCATGTGAATATCAATATAAGACATTCAAAGTTAGACATGTGTATACTCATGCATGCATGCATATCTATACATACACCATCATACTGCACTAGCCAAGGCATATTAATAGGGGTCGAACGAATAACTGAATAGTCAAATATTCGTTCAGTAGCATAATATTTGAGGGATAATTTTATTCGTGTGAATATTGGTGACGCTTAATGACGTCATAAAACCGGCCGCCAACCACATAAAATGAGTCTCACTCATGAATCAGTCAATATCTACAGAACGAAACACCTCCTATCTGTTATGGATTACGCAGAGACTGCAGACAAATGCTTTCTGTCAGGTCAAATTCACCCGTTCTGCTCTTCATCCGACTTTCTTCTCCCATTTTCAGTAACCTCTCCACATAAGACGGCCATATTTGGTAATCACTTCCGGTGGAACGAATATTCGAATATTCGTTCATTGGAAGCAACGAATAGCCGAACTTAATACAGAGTATTCGTTCGACCCTTACACATTTAGTAGTTTAATGAAGTCACTTACATGATTGCAGTCATGTTTGGCATCATAGTATGTTTTCTGCCTTTGTGCTGTTCCCTCAGCTCCACCAGCTTCTCCATTACATCATGTTCTCCATTAACTGAAGCTGGCTCATCTTGGGTGTATGGAGCAATTTCAAGGTCAATTGCTTGGGTGACAATTGTACAGTAGAAAATAGGGGCTGTACATAAATGAATCTTGCCTTGAAATTTGATATGAGTACAAGACACTGTCAATGTGGATGTCCCACTGCTCCTGACGGGTTGAAGTGAGCTTAATTAATGAAGCTTCGAACTAGGGTCTGGTTTATCCTTTCATCCAAACCATTTGTTTGGGATGGTAGGCACTGATGATGCGATGATATACCAGTGAGCTGAAACAAAATCTTCAGCACCTCATTTACAAACTCTCAGCCCTGGTCTGACTCTGGCCATCCATGACGGCAAAATAGAGAGATAAGGAAATCTGCTACTCCCATTGCTGTCTTGTCTGGGAGAGCAGCAGCTTCAGGCCATTTCGAGAAGTAATTCGTGGCAGTGATTATGTTTTGTTTCCACATGGGGTTTGTGGCAGGGGCCCAATCAAGTCAATGCCAGCACACTTCCACACATCTGAAACAGGGATGGGATGTAGCACCAGTTGGTACTTCTGAAACTTGCTGTTAACCCACTGGCAAGTCTCACATGCTTTGCAGAATGTAATAACATCTTTGGTCACTGACTTCCAGGAGTATGACTGCAGAATGTGAAGGAAGAAGAAGAGTGTCATGCTGCTGTGTTCTATGTAATTCTAGACAAGCTGTAACTTTAAGTAGCTAGCTAGGCAGTAGCTATAGCTATATAGAGCTGTGTTTGATCACTGTTGAATCATATAACTAGCTAAGATAGAATCACACAGTCTTACCTTGCTCAAAGGTTTGTCGTGGCCATAGTGACATCCATTGATCCTGCTGTGACAAGCCGCCAGAACTCTTTTTCTCCTGTGTCACTAGAACACGCTGCAGTGAAGTGGTACCAGACGTGCTGTCCACCAATTTGTTGAATAGCACGCCATCACGTTCTTCAAAAGCCTCCACTTGCTGTCGGAGGGCCTTCTTGGCATCCTTGGAGAATCCAGAGGGATGCACGGGCTTTCCAGCCTTAGCGCTATGGATGTATTGCACAAGAACTTCTGCACGATCATCTGTTAGCACGGTCAACATAGCCATCTGAGATCTGATGTACAGGCTGCACAGTTGCTCATTTATACCAGCGTGATTGTGCTATAGCACTTTCTGATTGGACAAAAATGATCCTTACACCTTTATCATATCCGTCACTTTTCTATTGGTAGACATTTTTCCTCTATTATAATGCCATATATTTGGCCAGCAATCTTTGGTTGGCTACGCTATATATGTACACTCAGTCAGGGCACTTCTTACCTTCGTATACTGCTTTCACAGGAGTAGGAACACCGGGTTCTTCTCTATTGGTGCTTAGCAGTCAATGTGTTAGAAGGGGATAGTCTATTCCAAGGTGGGGTACTATATTCTAGGAAATTACAACCCACCTGATAGTTTAAACTACCCGGGGGGATACTATAAACTGTGACACCAGTTTTGGCCCCGGACCAATTTATTCGTGACAGCACTAGGACTCAATGTGGTCCAATGTAGCACTTACACACACATAAGAAACATGTAGATATTCAGTTGATGAGTCTTAGGATGTCTTTGCCATAGCTAACAGAAAAAAGCATAGTAACATTGTGACTACTACAGGAGCGGGGAAGAGATGAGAACAACTTAATTAAAACTTGCCAAACTGAGCATTCCACATTGACATAATAGTGGACAAGATGTAGTTTCTATATACAAGCAAGGGATAGTAAGTGAGCTGTGCCATCCGCGTCTTCTGTGTGTGATTGGACTACAGGTAACAATGGCTGTCGATGGCTGTTCCATGCTGGACATCTCAGAAGCCAATGCGTCACATCTTCCACTTCAGTTCTGGTACACTCCTTGCACAGCCTATCCTCTCTCTTCACCTCTGCCACCTGCCTGTCTCCACCTGAAAAGCTGCTGTGCCTCCCCTTAGCTTCAGCAGAACCCTCCTCTCTGAAGCTCCTCACTCTGTTCACCTCGCACTCTGACATGGCAGGTGGTCCCCTCATATAGGGACTTCACAAAATGCAAGAACTTGCAAGTTCATCATCTCCAACCCCTCAAGGCAACTCCACAATTTCCCCCTGTCCACTTCGGCATATGCCTTGGAGAAATCTATGAATGCAACCAGCATCCCATTTGCCTTCTTCACCATTTCCATCTGTCCCAACAGCACCACCTTCAACACCTGGTCCCTGCACCCCCTCTGCTTCCTGAAACCTCCTTGCTCATCTGCAATCAGACCTTTCTCTTCCGCTACACTTGACAGACGGTTGTTCAAAACCATGCACAGGACCTTACTCACAGTAGAAGTCAGTGAGACTCCACGAAAGTTGTTCACTTCACACACACCCTTAGCCTGCTTCTTAGGTACTGGAACCACTAAGCTCTCCTTCCATACAGATGGGACAAGACCATACTCCCAGCAGAATTGTAACAGCACCAGCCAAACTTCAAGACAGTCAGCCTTCGTTATCTCTGCAGCAATTCCATCTCGCCCTTGAGCAGCATCCCTCCTCACCCTGCCCAATGCCCATTGCACTTCTTCTGCTAAAATAGGTGCGCAGAGGCGGCCACTGAAGTCCAAGCTATCTTGTATACCAGGGTCTGACTCCTCAACTCTATTACCCCCTCTCCACAAGAGCTCTCATCAGCACCTCCCAGCAGTCTACTAAAATGATTGCACCACAGGTCCATTGCTTCTTCATTACACCTTATGTTCCCTTCTGGATAAAGAACCTCCTGGACCATCAAGTTACACTTTTTCTTAGTCTCGCTAATGTTCAACTGCTTTATGGACCTCCAAAATTTCTTTGGGCTTCCCAACTCTGCTTCAAGTTGATGGCACTTCTGTGTTTGAAACAATATCTTCGCCCGCTTCACTGCCTTTGAATAGGACTGTCTACATAGGATATACTCTCTTCTGATGGTCTTACAGTCTTCGTCACTAACGCTCCTCAACCACTTTTTCTCACATCGAGGCATGGCCTTCCTCAACCCTGCAAGTTCTCTAGTGAACCATGGTTGACCTTTCTCCCATCTGGTGTCGTTCACCTCTTTCAACTTCATATTCATTCCTTTGACTAGCTCACTACATCAAGCTTTCTCTGATCACTTGCAACAGCCTTCAGACTACCAATAATACTCTGAATGAAATCAGTGTCATTGGTCATATACCCTTCCGAAACTACATACTTGGTTAACTTCATAGGGCTGTCACTTCCCTTGCTAGCACATTGGCATGAATCACTGACACACTTCCCTACCACCAAATCCCAAGCAAGAACAGAGTGGTCAGGCATATGGTATCCCTCTTCATTGCAGCACTCGCACTCGCACTCGCACTGGGACATAGTCTTTACCATGAAGTTAGTACTAGAATCCAGCTCCTCTGCAGGAACAAGGCAGTAGTCCACCACAGAGCAACCTCTACTTGAGATACATGTGAACTCATCCCTGCCTTTGCATCCATTCACAAAACAAAGCCCTGCACTCAACAAACACTCTACCAGCAATTCACCTTGATCATTCTTCACCATATCCACACTGATTCTGTCACTAATCCAATCCATATCACCTGCATGATCTTTCAAGTTGCCACATCTGGCTTTAAAATCACCACATACCACCACCTTTTAGCTGAAGCTTTGAATCTGCTCAGTCAAAACTTGGAATCGTTCTTCAGTGTCTACTTCATGACTGGAGCCCACTGGTGGAATGTAACACACAGCCACACAAACATGGGATGGGATTCCTTGTTCTCAAACTTTACCCACATCACATCCTCAACTTCCATATCCACAATGACCACTGACCACCACGTTATTAACTTCTTTCAACCAGACATTGCATGTTTAGTGGAAACATGGCTGAAGGACAATTAAAGAAGTGGACTATGATGGCTATTGTTGGTTTGGGCACAACAGATCGTGCTTAAGCAGAAAAGCAGTGAGAGGGTCTGGTGTGTAGGTGTGTTGGTCAAGTCCTCCTGGTGCACCTTGGCCCTGAAGTGATTACTTTCCACAGACCTTTCCTTCCCACCTCGACCTCCCTTGGCCCATCCAGCCACATTCCAGCATAACATCAACACCATATATATCACCAGGTGAATTCGCATTAGTACCCCTTAGCTGCACCACCACGCTAAGCCCGAGTATCCGTGTTCCGTATTCTTGGCACCGTTCCGTATTTTTAGGGCGTTCCGTATTCTTGGTTGCGTTCCGTATTCTTAGCTTAGCAGCGTCTAGGGTTTTGCGCTTCGCATTCTGCCAGCTCCGTTCGTCTGCACTTCGCCCAACTTCAGCTTGGAACAATGCAATTGCGAAAACAGCGACGTTCGGCTCCGGTGCGGAAAAGACAGGAAAGGGGCTACCGCCATTTTTCTCGAGTACGGAAGCCATTTTGTATGTTGCCAACCGTGGTGCGAAATGCCTCCGAAGTTCAGCGAATTGAATCGTCGCAACTGCCGAACGAGACCAGCTACGTGCAATGCAAGTGCAGAGCAAAAGAGCAATAATTCTCCATGGCGATCTTTTCTCATTGATCGCATTTGCCAGGGAAGGATTTGGTACGCACATACCAAGGAGATACGTTGCTACGGAAAGGATAGGGACTATGAGACGATCAGCAACAAGAGCAAGAGGAAAGTGAAGCTCCTGACCAGCGTAGGAATCACATGCAACAACATAGACAGGACATGATCGCGTCAGGTTACTTCTCAGTGCATTTCTTCTACACCCAACAAAATGCAAAGCTGCACAAATGAGACTGTGCTCCTTAGGAACCTCTCACAAAGTAGTCTGGCTAGCTAGACCGTCTCAATAAGCGCCAGGTGCGCAGAAGGGAAAGGATGGTCTAGCGGGGATAGCGATTAGTTCACACCTTTGGGTTATCTATGTCACACCTCCACTTATACAGTTTCCACGCGCAATCGGGGGCAGGAAGTTGGGGCTAGCGCGCCAGACTAACGCATAGCAGCAACGGCTAAGGTCATGAATATCGTTGCCACGATTCGCGGTACTCGCATTTGATTGGTCGAACAGGTGTTAATGTCCTAGTGTTCTCCATTTATACCTAAGAAGACTCATGGGCCTTCTGCTGGCGGCCATGACTCTCATCAATATATATCAAGCAAGCTATAGGCAACATCAATTCTAGGAGATCAGACCATACATATATGGAGCTTCTCCATGGTATTAGGGGGCATGTTCTACCCCCCAGCTTGGATGGGCCCTTACAGCATGTAAGTACCTGACCCCTGACCTTTGTCCTGACCTTTGACCTCCACAGCTGAGGTCACCGTCAAACCTGGGGATACAGCCCAATAGGGATCGAAGAGGACCTCCCAGGTGAGAACTATTTATCACGACATAAGTAAATTATTCAGTCAGAGATACATAAAGGAAAAGCTGCACATGAAACAAATGGGAAATGACAAACGAAAAGAAAACAACATTAGAGCAAATATAATAAATGAGGTTAAGAAAACAAATAAAGAAAACGCAAAGTTAAGGTGCAGGGTCTTTTGATGCTAACCTGCAGGCTACATTTGTGAGGTCTTCTGGAGCAGGGCGGATGTAACCTTGATAGGCCTCACTCTGCCACCGGCCCAGGTGTTTAATCGTTGAATCAGCCAGACCAACAGAATTAGCCGTTGTAGCCGCTCCAATTCGAAAACTGTGTCCATTGAAGTGGCTTCCATCTAGGCCACTGCTAGTCAGGGCGTGCTGAATAGTGCTAGTAAAGGCCCAGCGCTTTAGAGATTTGCCATCTTCCAATTGGAAGAGTGCCCCAGGAGTAGCACCCCTGACTGCCAAATATTCTAACAAGGCAGCTACGCTTGCACCCTTACGAAACTGGTCAGTCTTTGAGACTTTGATGTTGAGTACAAAGCTCCACACTTTGCCAGAAGAGTCAAGTGAGATGTCTGCCAGTGAAAGGTGGGTACTGGGGTCATACGCAGATCCATCTGGGACTAAGAACTCTCCACATCGGAGAAACCCAAAAAAACCTACACAACATGCTGCCCAGATTAAGGTATTGTAGTATGTTGGGCCCTTCTGAGTGAGAACTGATTTGATGCGGCGCATCAAAGATGCAGTTATGGGTAGTCAGATGATTTGACAGCACTTGGCACAGATGGTTTAGGTGCCCAAAGAGAGATTGTTACATGAGGAAGCCATACATCAAAGCAAGCTGCAGTGTGCTAATTTCGCATAACGCCACTGTTTACACTTTCACACCTCATAACACACTGCGTCGAACGGGGCTCTTATTTGCTAACCCAATCACTTTCTAGCCTTAAACAAACGTTTTGTCTACTGCTTTAGCAAAATGCCTTTGATATTCATCACCTTGTAAACTTTCTCATGAACATTGGCTCTGGAATGATGAGTGCTTGGCACTTGGAAGCATGGTCATCAACATAAATTTATGCCTAGCACAGCACTGCATGTGTACTTTTATGGCAGTGACATGTAATTGTGCATGTAATGTCATTAGTGACAGAGAAACTCAGATTCCCTTTCCCGAGTTCACTTGATGGATCAACTTGAAGGTAGGTCTCGCCACTCTCAAGTTCTCGAGTCCTTTAAATCCTAGTACACTCTCTAAAAAGAAAGTTCTCCCTTCATATGCTGCTTGTAGGACTTCTAATCATCTGCCGTAGTGCCGACTCAAGCGGCGCCGACGCTTTATTCAGTACGAGAGGCCGCTGACAGCCTTTTTCTTGGGACACTTCTCGCCTTCGCCTTGTGCTCCGAGAAGAGCGTGTTCTCTGGTTTCTATAGTAACTTCAGTCAGGTTCGTTCGGTAAATTCATTCGACAGCGAACGAATTCAAACGCTAATCACCGCAGTTTGAATCGTAACAAGTCAGTTATAACATGGCCGCTCGGGCGCTTAGCTGATTTATCGCACTCGGGCGCTTCGCGCCCTCGTGTGATACATCAGCCAGCGCCCTCGCGGCCATGTTATAACTAGTACTTGTAATTGATGAGGGTCACGAATGCATTTTGCACCCTGTACCTGCTGAAGTAGGTCACGAAGAGCCGCCAACTTGTCGAGTGGGAGACCCAGTGACATTGTCATTGTGTTAAGTTCAATACCCAGGAAGGTGAGTAGTGGCATGGGCCCTTCCACCTTATCTGGTGCCAGTGGGACCCCCAACTCATGACAAGTGGCCAGAGTGGTGCGCAGAGCCACTGAGCATTCATCTGAGTTAGAGTGGCCCAGAAGCAGAAAGTCATCAAGATAGTGAATGATGTACTTCACTCCTCTGGCTCGGAGAATCCACTCCAATGCCTCAGCTAAAACATTGAAAATAGCCGGGGCAGAGGCCAAGCCAAAGGGGAGCTGGCAGTCTATATATACAGAGCCCTGCCAAGATACACCCAAGAAGCGGCGGTCTGCTGGATGGATTGGCACCAATCTGTAAGCATCCTGTATATCTAGCTCTGCCATGAGTGCCCCTGTCCCTAAGAAATGCATGAGCATCGGGGCGTCATCTGTAGATGAGTACGATACATGTGAGAGGTGGCGATGCAGATTGTCATTGACACTATGACTGCTGTGAGGGGAGGATAGATCCACTATCACCCTCCGTTTGCCAGCAGTCTTCTTTGGGATAACCGCCATGCGGCTGGTGATTACTCCAGAGGAGTCCTCAGGCGAGAGGGGTCCCAGCATATGACCTGCCCTGCACTGCGCTACAGGAAGTCTGAAACCACTTCAGGCTTCGCAACAGCGGATGGAGTATTGCCCAGCGATGACTGGCAGTGAGGGGTTTGTACTAAGCCAATACGGAAACCGTCATGCATCCCAGTGAACAGGCATTCTACCCAATCCCTGGCTGGATAACACTGCAGTGCTCTCCATGCCTCTACCACCAAGGGGGTTGAGACTGGGGCTGCTAGCACCCTGGAGGATACTGAGGCTGGGACTTGGTGTTCACGACCAAGGTGCTGGATCTGACAGAATTGTCGAGCCAGGATTGGGGCCACCATGGCATAGGCAGATGTCGAAGGTTCTGGCTCCGCACCTGAGTGTACAGATGAGTGCATGCTGCATCAACCACCTTGGTTCACAGCTTGACCATGCATATGCTTTACCATGTGACCATACGTATAATTATTATTAGTAATTAAAACTCAACAAAACAACAAGAGGGTAGCTATACTGAAAGCTCTCAGTATGACTCAATAACTCAAATTAAGGCAAAGCACCTGCAATGTCTTGCCTGAAATGATGAAAATAGTCTGCCACATGTATGCATAGCTATACCATCTGATCGAGTGGTGAATGAGCTTGCTGTCTTCCTATCAGTAGCGCCTATGCCTACAGGCCGTAACAGCCCGGTGTGTACTATACCCCATCAGTGGGTATGAGCAGCAGCTGTGGGTGCGTGCTCAGGCTGTGTTGTCTTTCTTCTCCACCTCCTTAACTGAGGTGGGCGCTGAAGACTTGTGCCTGGTTGACTTCAAAATATAGCAATTGTTGGCTCTATGAGATTGCGACTAACAGATGAGGCATTTATGAGTGAGGCGACATGTCTTGCTGAAGCATTCCCCACGATTGAACCGCTGGCAGATGTCATCAGCTGGCCACTTACGCCGGTTTGCCACAGACTCAGATGTTGCAGCAGGCTGAGCTGCCGTGGTACTCTCAGTACTGGGCAATGCTCGATTGCAATTGTCTTCTGACATGGCTGTCAGCCAACATCAGGTTCCCGGCGGTCCCATCTTATGCTAGGATGGATAGCGGCCATCTGCCGGAAAGCTCGGTCATAGCGAAACCAGACCTTCCCCTGCACTTCCCTGGCTAGGCAGAGGACATTGTTGCTGTATGCGATCAGCTGAGCCACTTTGTCAGGGTGATAGTGGGTCGCCACTGCGGAACAAGTGGAAAAAACCAAGGCCCAGTCGAGGGGTGTATCAATTGGAAATTTTTGTTTGGATGTCGTTGCAGACTCCTCCTTCCCGTCCCGTAGTTTCCTATCGAATGATTCCGACAGGGCCTCTGGGAGTAGGTCACCTAGATCTATGTACTTCCCATCTCAATGTTTTTCAGCACTTGGGGTGGAATAGGGGGCAGACTTGAGTTTTCAAATGGCTTAGACACCGGTTTTGGTGTCGTGGCAGCAAGTGTGGTAGCTGTGGCTGCTGGAGGGCGTGCCACAGTTTGTGTCATTGTGGTGGCTAACCCCTCCCCAGTTCCACTGCCTGCCAGCAGAAAGGGTGCTACAGAGGGGGGCTGCCCAGACAGTGTACCTGCCGCCAGGTCCTGTGCACCTACACAGTTGCCAAGGGGAGAGGGATAAAGGGAGTATTGTCAGCTCCCGCTGTGTGTGATAGGCCCGGCTGTCGCAGCCAGCTCTCCCAGGGGAGTAAGTAGTGTATGGTATGCGCGGCCATACTGAGTAAGAGAGGGCTGATAATAGCCCGGTGGGTTCGGTCCCCAGCGACATTTCTAGAATCGCGCGGCGATTCTGTGTGGAAAGTGGATGTGTCAGCGGCGCGCAGGGCACTTTCCCGTCATGGGGGTATACGGCACAAGAGCGACTCGCAGAGCATTACCCAAATCGCGCAGCGACCTGGGCTGTAGCCAAAGAACGTAGCCGACTTACCTGAGGTGCTAGACTGTTCCTGAACCGACGACGAACTACTCTCTCCAGGCGTAGCCATCACGCGCGGAGGAAGAGCCTTTACAGCAACAACGGCAACTAGACAGGAAACAAGTATTTCGAGTTAAAAAAAACTCGTGGGGCGCCAGGGCGCCCCTGAACCTCGAACTACTTGCTAGCAATTTTCCCATGTACGTTCAGTAAATCAGATAGTTGGGAGTACAGTATTGTTGTTGGCCTGAAAGATACATCAAGACACACTAGACCGTTGGGTTTGCAAGAGTTTCAGGTCTCCAGAGCAGCCAGTCATATCCAGTGAAAGCATCCCTACCAAACTGTCAAATGTTTGCCTACTGCTTTTTTATCTATATGACATTCTAAATGAGCAATTGTTACTTTGTGCCTGGAGGAGGAGTGTGCTGGCTAAAAGGCTACCCTATGATGACTATATGAGCGAATCATGGCTATAATTATGTGTCATGACTCGCTGGTCCTCCATTATTGGCCTACGGGTCACAAGACTTCTGTTGTATATTTAGGGCTGTACCTCGCAGAAAAACAGTTAAGTAAGCTTCCTACCACAATAATATTACTTAAACATGTTCTAGAAACACTTTGCGTTCTTTGGATACACGGCGAAATCTAAAGAGAATGGTTTTGAGCCTAGCAAACAGAAAGCGGCGAGCGCGCGGCCATTTTACAATGTCCGTCAGTGATAATTGGAGCTGTATCTCGCAGAAGAGACGTTCCTTAGGCTTTTTATTAGTATCACTCTATTAACACATGTTTATGACCACATTTCGTTCGATTCAAACACGGCGAAACGTCATTAGAGAGGATTTAAAGCTTTGTAAAGAACGACGTGAGCGCCGCCATTTGCAAAATGACAGAAGTATATATATATACGAACATGAAGCCATACGAAGACCTAAATCTGAAAACAATATAGGGGCGCCTTCGGCGCCCCAAAAAAACAGTCTTGTCGACAGCAGCAACGCTTGTGCTCTGGTCAGCTACGTAGCACGAGGTGACCTCTACGCATGCGCAGTCACGCATATAGGCGGGGTTATCCTTGCGCATGCGCAATACCTATCATACCCGTGTGGGTAATGATAAGCGCGGGCATTTCGAACCCTGGCCATTAACTATGTTCAACTGTGTTAAACTACATTTAACTAATCGCTATTGCCGCTAGACTGTCCCTCCCTTAACCCGCCCCCCCCCCCGAGTGCTTGTTGGGACGGTCACAGCAGACTACTCACCAAGGCCAATACTTCCTACAGCAAAGACAAGAGCAAGTATTGTGTTAAGGACTTCAACTGGCTCTGTTGTGAGACATGCATGATTCATTTTTGATTTAGACCATGTGCATGACCGCGTGATTTATTGATCCCTGTTTTGTTCTGCATCCATGCTACCAGATGACATTAGCACACTGTCATCACACACTCTGGCCTTGCCAGACTGGCGCCGAGTAGCTGTCGTGGAAGTGCCGTCGTGGGGGCCGAAGCAGGCTTTCCTGCTAGTACATATAAAGTCGAAATACATGGGAAGTCGAACGACCTTTCGCTGGAGTTGCCTTTTAGCTAGCGTACTCATCCTTTGGGCACCGACAAGCAGTAACACCCAGGTGCATGGACATTCAGAATGTTATGTACGTCAATAGATCTGTCAGTAAATTAGTTTGATCAACATTTTGGTGGGGGGTGTCTGAAGGACTGCCCTAGCTAACCTAGAACTGAAGCCCTCACCACCCAACAATTGCAATGTGGTTAGTAGGTTGTCTCAATTCTCAACCAATGCTGCTTCCCCAACTACTTACTGAAGTTGCTACCGACAGTTAATGGGGATGTGGCTAGCAAGTAGTTTGAGTTTAGGGTTGCCCTAATGCCCCACATGTTCATAACTTGAATTGCTTGCTCTCTTTCACAGCTGGAGTGGATGTACGTCTGTCTGGCCCTGACAATATTACGACAACTGTTACGTTCTTACCACTGAATGATAACTCCACTTCTTTCACTGTCATTTGCCCTTGTGATGGTATTGTGGAAGGAACAGAAACCTGCTTCCTGAGTATCAGCAACATTAGAAATGTGCCTTCCCAATTTAATGTCCAGCTAGGTGATCGTGCTAACCTCACAATTGAAGACTGTGAGGAAGAATGTAAGTCAATCTTCTGTTTGCTTTCATGTAACTCATTTTGAACTTTAGAATGAAGCAGATGAATGAGTGTGCATAGTACAACTAGGGCTAGATATGTATAAATGTGGAGTGTGCAAAGATAGCAAGCACTATAATTATACAGAAATATATATGTGTATATGTATCAGTTATACCACGGTGTGAGGTGTATAATTATGGGTTTTAGGCGCACGAGTACACCGAACACTAAAGCACCGTGGTATAAGTGATATATACCCCGTCTAGCGCGTATAGGCTCTTATTCGAAAGGCGGGCTTCTTCCAGGATGGCAGCTCTCAGGAGCTGCTGCCAAGTTTTATCGAATTCACAAGTGCTGTGAAGTTTTTGCCTGAAGTTAAGCCACTGTAGAAACACTCTAAGAAGCAATTGTGATTGAGGCCTGCGATGTTCTCGGCCTTCGATGGTTCTTTGCGCTCGCTGCTCGACTTTCTGTTCTTCTTGAAACAGTGCGTTCCCACTGCTGCAGTGAGTTTGAGTGCCCTTGCATACAAACTAGTGCACAAGCTTGCTGTTTCTCATTTATGCACTGTGCAGGTCGTGCACATGTTTTTTTCTAGCTCAGCTACGGAGCGCTTTACGTTGTTGGCTTGCATGCATTGGTTGCAGCATGGTGGAAGGAGGTATTCTCTGTTCAATGCTTTGCAGACTCTCTCAAAGCCACGCAAAGTTGAAGCTGACACTTTAGTTGTTATCAATAACAATTTCTTGTTATCTTTCACACCTTCAATATTGGGCTGGGATATAACAGGATTTAAGCACCCATATGCTTCTTAGCTCCTGTAATATCCCGGCTAGCTTGTTTACACAATATATCTTTTGCGCGGTTGCCATGGCAATGGGGTATATGCCATAAAAACAGGTTTGCTGGTACAGTTGTATGTATCATGGCATGATTATGGACCAATGGGATATAATATTATGGCAACAGACACCATTTCAATGATAACATGCATCTAATTCAGAACCCGAAAAGTACTGCAACTACACACTTACTAGGACTTGTTTACCAGATCGAGGAGTGGTGGTGAGCTGTCCCAAGTTCCAGCCCAGGCCATGGCAGTACATTTTCAGTGGCAACACTCTCTGTCAACTGTGAAACACTGCCCCAGTATGTAACAAACTGATTTGCTAACTTGCTGACTGATTCACTGTACATATGACATTGTGTGTTTTTGTTGTATGTACTGTGTATATATACTGAGGGTTTGTGGCAGCAGAACTGATTAATTTCAATACCAATATCTATTCACACTATTACCAATTATACCAAAAATTCACCCAGCTGAAACTGAGTGCCAGGAAGAGTAGCATTCTGGCTAAAGGCCTCCCCACACTAAATAAGACTCCATAGTCCAAACCTTTGCTGTATAGCATGGTGTGTTTCTTGCTATAGTTTGCACTTTTCATTTGCAGTTGTACGGTGCAGTTGGGGACAGGCACTTCTCCCGGTCAATGAAGGTGTTAATAAAACAATTGAAGTGGAGGCCAACTGCACAGGACGATACACTGTCCCTTTCATCATTAATGTAAACTGTGTGCCTAACACCGTTGGTGTCCAGGATCTGGTACTTTCAGGTACGTATGACTGCATTGGTAAAGATTGTACTGACTGTAACAGTTGCTTTTGTGTTTAATTGGAGCCAGTAAACATCCTTTAATTTATGGTGGTGTATGCAGTAAGAATTCACAGAATCACAAATTTGAGTTGTTGCTAGTAGAGTTGCACCGATATGTGTTTTTACCGATTATCCAATTTCCCATTTTTAACTGCCAATATCGATTTAATATTCCTATTTTTGCTTTGCAACGTGTACTTCAGTTTCTTCAATCTACTGCCTGAAGCCCTGGTCCTCGGCCACAGAGAACAGCTGACAATTCAGTGCAATCATCTCACCAGTTCTCCTGTGAATACACTGTGTACGCACATCATTAATACTACAGATTCATACGCAATCTCCACTTTTAGGCTCGAAGTGATATTTGCCAGAAATGTGCTGGACTACTTGAAGTCACTGCATTCTGCACCTCAACCTTTTGTTGGAACTCTCTGTGTAGTTGAGCGTGCTTGTCCTTCAGATGCTGCACCAAATTCGTATAATCCCATAACTCTTGCAATTCCTACCGTCGCGTGGATACCTTAATTCTTGTTGAAGGCCTGGCACACTACGAAGTTGAGGTCCTCATCGACAGAGAAGTAGTCCCATGCTGGTGACATCTTCTTTCCTGGTAATTCCATGCACTGCAGACCCAGAATAAACCAATGGCAAGTACTGCAACAACGTAACCACTCGACATAACACTTTACTCACAAATGTTACATGCTCAAGGTGACATCTTTGGTAGAGGACAAAGGAAAAAACGATTACCGATAAGGTTACAGAGACCCAATGTCGGCCAATACCAATTGCCGATCCGACTATCGGTGCAACTTTAGTTGCTACAAAGCTTGCCTGCATTAAGAAACAGCCTTCAAACAGAGTTTGCACAGAATGAAGGAAAGTGACTTTCGTGTTATGTACATACATGTATAACCTAACAGTAGTACAAATGTGCTGGTGTCTTCTATAGAGTGCTCAGTGGTCACGTTCCCTAGTCTAAAACAATATTTGCTTCTGTAACATGTGTCAGCCCATCAAAGGAGGGCTAACTTACTAGTTGATATAATATTTAGTTCTCATCTGCCAGAAGTCAATTGTATGGTACCAACACATGTAGGATACAACACATATGTAAACAGTGTGGCTTCTGCATGGCCAATTTTGACCTTGAAAGTTTGCCGGTTTCTTCTGCATGCTCAACTGAAGTACCAGGTGCATAAAACAAAGTAGCTTCTATAACTCTGTGCATGACTGTTGCTAGTAGCAATTTGATACACTGAGAAATAACACCACAAATGAATCTAGTAGCAAAGTCAGTCAATGCTTGTGCGTTTGGAAGGCACAGACAGAAGACAATGGCATCATTCAATGTGCAATAATTGTTCCAATTTTTATGTGGGATAAGTTGTTACACATGTTTAATGAGAAGTAAAAACAAGATAATCAGGAATTGTTGGCATGGAAACTTTCAGGTTGCATAACTTTCTAATAGGAACTCTGTGAAGCATTACCTCACCTGTGGAAAGGCTAGAAAATTCCATTTGAGTGATCATTTACATGTTGACCATGTCCAAGAACCTCAAAGATCATCATATGACATTTTCTTGAGAGTGTTAACTGACATTGGTTGGGGAAGATTCTCAAGCATTATTCACGTGACTTTTCAATGAGCCAAATGTTTCAGCCCCAGTAGAGCCTTCTATAGTTACAAAGAGGGTAAAAAACAGATCATGTAAGATAACTGCGCAGCAGAATAAGTAAGGGTGGCAAGGCACATGTAACCGGACATGATAAGGCTGAATATGTAAATTAAATGTTAAATCTATATTATCAGTCAATTGTTGCCATAATGAAACTGTCACATTCTACATGCTAAGAGTAACAACATGTAGTTTATAGCAGTATGTATCTCATGTCCTGCGTGATCATGCCCTGACAAAAAATTATTGAAGAAGAGTTATTGAATGCTGGTTACATGGGCTCCTTACGAGTCTGTATAATAGCTCTGGAGTACATGTCTATCATTCTACATATGTCTAACACTTACTTTCCAACAACAAAGGTGGCTTTCCTATGGATGGTACGTATACATATGGTTGCAAAGTTGTTAGAAGGATAGAGGCATTGATTGTGGACAATGAGTCCATCTCAGAGTACTGAAAGCGTTTGTCAAAATCAGGGAGGAATGGCTAGTGCCTGTGTTTGAGACACTTATTTGCTGCTGAGGTATATGCAATATCATGGATATGTTATTGAGCCATTATGAGCCAAAGAAAAGAAAGTATTATATATTTTTGTGGCTGCATGATACCTGGCATTGCCAAGTGTGTTTGGGGCATCTCTAGGTGAGTCACTTCAATATTGTTCATTGGGCCTGCAGAGTAAGGCTCACCAGAAGAGACTTGCTTCTTACAAATACCAGATACCGAAATAACGGTTAGCTGCACAATATTCCTTTGTAACACAAATCAGCTATTATTATTGTTCTTGCTACAATTCGTTTTGCATCTCAAACGTTTCCAACGCTTCTTTGTACAGTTCTAAGTGACTTAGTTTTACGGCTCTGGTTTCATGTAGTGGGTGCCCGCTAGGTATTGCGTAAAGGGCTGCCGTGATATGTACACGCTAACATTCTTCAATCGTTTCCAGCGTTGAAAAGCTTAGCTCGCACGGTTGCCCTTCTAAATGCTCTTCAGAACCTCTCAACTTGGGCTGGTCATCTCACAGCAGACGTTTCTTACAGGTCAGCAGTGGTTGTGGCGCGTCAGCTAGGCATAAGCTAACTCACTGTCAGCTGGCCACGTCAGCCACATCAGCCACTGTCAGCCACATTTCCCAGAGCGGTGTACGCAAAGCCTGCTCCCAGCTCGTAACCAGTTCGTTTCTCGGCTCTGGTTCAAAGTACGATTGTTGCTTTACCCTGTTTCTCGACAAAACAAGTAAGCTGGGCAACCTGTACATCGTATGTAATTGTGACATATTAATGAACAGTTGCAGTTCTCTGCTATAAAATTCCTATAATATTCCCAGCGCAAATGACGCACCTTAGTTAAAACCAGCTATACAAAAAAGAAGTCGTGGCACAAAGGTACAGCTGGGGTGTCTACGAGATTTAGAGATTGCGAACAGAGGCCAGTTTCCATGGTAACAGGATATACACAGATAAGTAAGATACACAGTGCAAGTACATCTATAATTTATATATATCTATATATATAATTCAGTTTGTTTGTTTGTTTGTCTGTTCATTTACATTTCAGGCTAAAACTACTGCACAAGGTGCCACCAAACTCTTGGGGATTATAAAGTGGGGCTTCAGAAGTGTCCTCCATGGATTGAAATTGCCTGTCTTGCAATTCTTGAAGAGATATCCTTCAATTTCCAGTTTTCTTTCACGACTAGCAGCCATTTTATTAATTATCGCTCCTTGATTTCCGGTTATTGGGTGGTGTGATTCGCTGTCGTTGGATGTCCTTGGTATTTATGTAATATTATGTATATTGACACTGTTTTATGAATCGGTTTTTATTTATCACAGGCAGTGCGCATGTGTGCCTTATTGTAGCCACTGAATTGATGATCAGTTAACTAAAAAAATTGCTGTCATCCAACGATCGAATTTAAACTCAGTCGTCATTATAGCAGTTACCCTCTGTTGCTAACAGCACAGATTCTTCAAATCAGCCTGGACCCAACTCGCTGTCATGCAACTCGCCTTTGGCGGGCGCCCTGCTAGTATAATTATATAAGTCATAAAGCAAAATCTGCAAGCGTAAACAAGATGGCGGTCGCCAATGGATTGTTGGCCTATCTCAAAGCGTTTCGCCAGTGCGCTGACTATGAGTCAATGTGGAACCAGATGTAGCTCAATTCAGGCTGCTAAGGACATTCTGTGGAGAGATTGTAACACTGATCTGGCACGATTACGGCTGGAGAAGAAATTAAGGCAAAGCTCTTCCACGCGTTCGCAGGAGCTGGCTGACCTTGATGATATCATCGAGGCTTTTGATGCGCTAGACAGCGACGCTTGTCTACCGGAGGTTGTTTGTTCTGCAGAGGACCTCCTACAGATGCCACAGCTTCTCCCACTGCGTGGCGCTGAGCAAGTGGCTGAGGATGTTCGCGCCTTACACGTAGCTGTCTGTTCTCGTCTCGAGGGTATTAACAAGCGTCTTCAACTCCCCTTCCCTGCTCCCTCTGTGTCTGAGAATGGGTCCAATACAAATTTGTGTAGTCAGTCCAACAGTCCAACAAAGTCTCTGAAAACAACCACTCAGCGTCAAGCACTCATTCTTCTTGCACATCTGAACCACCCTGACCCAGACCTATTCTCATCAAGCTCAACTGTCCTTGGGACAGGCGAATTATCCTCGCTGGCAAAAAGCGGCTGTCAAGCATCAATGGAATGGAAGGGTATTTCTTGCAGCCAGACTTTTCAATGGATGAACACAAAAAACGCAGAGATGCATATTTGGCACGGAAAACACCAGCCAGTAACCCTTTGTCTGATTCATAATGACTAATGACTGCACGATGTTTGTACAAAAGAAACTCTCAATAGTGTCATTTAACTGCCATGGATATAATAATGGTATCTCATACCTACCTGTTCTTCTTGATTCCTCCAACATTGTCCTGCTACAAGAACACTGGCTCTCAGATTCAGAGCTGGATAAACTCTGTTTTGATGGTTTTGTCACTCATGCTATATCTGGCTTTGACAACTCTGTACTGCAACATGGGCGTCCTTCTGGAGGCTGCGCCATTCTTTATCGTCAATGCTTAATTAACTCTATTAAGCAAGTTAAAACGTCATCTTACAAATATTGTGCTATCAAGATTGGCTTCTGCAATTGCAACTGTCTTTTAGTAAATGTCTACCTGCCAACTGACTATCGTTTTGATGCTGCCAATGAACAACTCAAAGATACACTTGGGGAACTGTGTGGTCTTAACTCTACAGTGTCACATGATGTTCTGGTGATTGCTGGAGACTGGAACATGGACACTCAGCGACCATGCAGTTTCACGGACATCGTACAATCTTTTCTTGCAGAGTTGGACCTCTCTCTTGCAGATCTGAATTGTGCAGATGTGGTTGGTTTTACATATCTGGGTCATAATGGGTCCAAATCATGGATTGATCATGTAGCTGTCCCTAGCTGTTTTCTCCCATTAGTCAGCAATGTTCATGCAATCAAGGATGGAAGGAATTTATCTGCTCATAATCCTTTAGTCTTCTACCTGGACTTGCCATGCACTGTAGCTGACCATACATCTTCTACAGTCACTGAACCAACCACGAGGGCCTGGTACAGAGCCACTAGTGATCACATTGACAAGTACCAGACTACAGTTGATCACATGCTTGAGTCTTTGAACATGATGTTGGATGATGCCATTATCACCTGTTGTGACCCAGCCTGCACAGCTCATCAACAACAGCTTGAGCAGGTGTGTGATCAGCTTGTTAAGAGCCTTAAAGTTGCTGGGGACTGCTCAATCCCAGTCAAAGGCCCTGGCAAACGACCTCGCATTGCTGGCTGGTCACAGTTCGTCCAACCTGAACTACAGGCTAGCCAGTGGTGGCATAAGCTGTGGCTTGATGCTGGTTCCCCCTCTGCTGGTATTCTGTTTTAGCTTAAAAAGCGATACCACCGCAGATACAATTATGCTGTACGACGTGTCAGGAGAAGGCAAGATCAGATCAAATGTACAAACTTGGCTGAGGCATTGCACCAAGATCCTAATCGTGGTTGCTGGTCTGAAGTGCAGCGATACTTTGGTAACAGCAAAGCTACTCCATTTCCAGTTGATAGTGTTACTGGGTCTGACAATATTGCCAATTTGTTTGCCAATAGTTACAAACAACTGTACAACTTCACAGACACTTCTGCCGCTGCAGAACTGCTGATAATCTTAATTCAGCTCTAACTTCAGCAGAGATTGAGCACATTTCTATATCACCTGAAACAATCTATGAGGCCATTGGAAAGCTTAGGCATGGTAAGATTGGTGATGACGCATTGGCTTCAGACCATATTCTGAACGCACCTGCCTCATTACATCAGTTTCTAGCTCGTCTGTTTATAACACTGCTGAGACATGGCTTCATGGCAACTGCACTGTGAGATGCCACTATTCAACCTATTTCTAAGGGCTCTAAAGATCCATCCCACTCTGCAAACTACCATGGAATAGCCCTTGCATCCTCTCTAAGCAAAGTCCTAGAGTGGTCCATTCTGATTTACAATTTGGCTTCAAATCTGGCTTTTCTACTACCCATTGTACTGGCGTCATAAAATCTGTCATCAATCGCTACTTGAAGAAAGGTTCAAAAGTGTATGCTTGAGAAAGGGGTGGTTCTCTAATACCAGCTTCACAACAGGGTTGAAAACCTTGCCGACGTTTCGACCAGATGCTCTGGTCTTCTTCAGGGCGAAGATGCATCTGGTCGAAACGTCGGCAAGGTTTTCAACCCTGTTGTGAAGCTGGTATTAGAGAACCACCCCTTTCTGATGCCTGAGCCAGCTGAGAAGCCCTCACTTCACAATAGAGAGAAAGCTACAAGAATAGTAGCTCACAACCTACTTTATTGTTTCCATTATTTGTCCATTGGTAATCATTGATCTGAATAACTGTGTCATATTCTTATTGCTGTTGCAGCTAAGGATCCTGAGGATTGGAATGTGATTGGAAATACAACTCTCACTTTCAATACAACTGAATCAGATATGGAAGTCACAAAGTCCGCTGCACCAATTACTATCAGCATTGAAGATGATAACATTACAGAAACCAATGAATCCCTAATCTGCACACTGCAGGCAGGACAGGTTGATAGCGTTCGGACTGTTACCCCACAGCTACTGACCATCAGCATTATAGACAATGAAAGTGAGTTACCCACTTTACAAATTTCACTACTAATATAGCTGCCTCTATTGAATGGCATAGAAATGACATCACTCATAAATAAGCCTACAAACAGCTAAATGGTCATTTTCTCC
Source organism: Ianthella basta (assembly GCA_964019415.1). Classification (NCBI taxonomy): domain Eukaryota; kingdom Metazoa; phylum Porifera; class Demospongiae; order Verongiida; family Ianthellidae; genus Ianthella; species Ianthella basta. Next base: position 3,881,202 of record OZ025878.1, read on the forward strand.
AAATATGTTTCCACAAATCTCACTTCTTGCAGATTTGACAGTACAATGGGACAGTGAAGTGTATGTATTTAGAGAATCTGTCAGGAGCAATGCTGCAACAAAATTGGTAACTTCTGCTGATTTTGAAATTGATGTTACAGTATTTGGATCCCCAGCACAAGTAGCCAGTAGCAACATTCTTTCTCATCCAAGTGTAATTTCTTCGGTCGATGCTCGAATTCAGGTGGTGGACTTCAATGGCTCACGCTACTCCGTTGCTGTTGTCAGTAGTAAGTATTGAAAGTAGTAGTATGTGGCTTGCACTTTCATCAGATTCCTGAACTCTGTGTTTAGGAGGTAGACTTGCCATATTTTTAGCAGCATTCTCACAAATTGTCTTACTCCAACAGGTTTCACGCATTATACATTCATGGATCAAGAAGTATAGTATACACTTCATCTTTTGCCTGCTATTTAAATGCCAAATCGTAGAGTCAGCTAGAGAATGATCAGGAACCATCCTACTGTGGCGGTAATCATATCAGGAGTTGGACAAACAAGCATGTTTCAAAATCGTCTGTGAACTCATGATAGTATTCTCTCTTCTAATTTAGTTGTTTTTAGTTGTTTCTATAAATAATTATTGTTTTCATTTTAAGATTTTCTTGGATGGCTTCGTGCTACGCTTCCAGTAATATATGTAATAGATATACCATGGCACGCTGGTGTATATTTATTTTGGAAAACACCCCGGGTGCAGATAGAGTGTTTGCACTCTATCTGCACTCACCACTACAGGCCGAAGCCTAATAGAGACTGGGTCAAAAACCTCCTGAAGGAAATAGAGGCCAAGGCCTCCATTCAGACAAATTCCGCACCAACAGAAAATGACCTGTGCTTGCCTCATCTGCTCTGTCAGAAGCTTCGAACTGTCTGCATATCAGCCTTTGAGGAATACATACATTCCTTGACTCAATGATGCACTGTAAATACCAATTCAAAATTGGGGATTTTGGCAGACCTATTGTACACGTCTGTCTCTGAGGTCCACTGACTTCAGCTACGGAGGTGATTTCTATGAGCAGCAGGAAGGCACAGTGATGGGCTCTCCTGTCTCCACTGCTGTCGCCAACCTCTACATGGAGTTCTTTGAAGACGTTGGCCAGGCACCGACCGACTGCACCCCCCCCCCCCCCCCCGCATATGAAAAAGGTATGTCGATGAGTCAATGACACTTTCTGCATCCTGAAGAAGGGCACCATCAAGAAGCTCCTGAACCATTTGAACAGCCTTCGGCCAATCATCCAATTCACAGTGGAGGTCGAAAGAGATGGATCCCTCCCATTCCTGGACACTCCACTCCAAAGGAAGAAGGATGGCAGCCTGAATGCTACAGTGTACAGGAAGCCAACACATACCAACCGCTACTTGGCCTTCCAGTCCCACCAACCTCACCACGTTAAGTGAGGTCTGGTCAGATGCCTACATGATAGGGCCAGGAACATCACCAGCTCACGGGACAACCTTGCAAGGGAAGAAAGACACCTTGTAACTGTTCTAAAGCAGAATGGCTACCCCAGTGCCTTCATCCGCTTCTCTGCCCGGCCACAACCCACCTAGGAACCTGATGACCAAGACATGGAGCAGGACGGCAGTGGAGTGCAGAGACCCCCGCTTGTGATGCTCCCTTATGTCTCAGGGGTCAGCGAGGACATCAGACGGGTCTGCAAGAGGTTCGGCCTGAAGGTGATCTTTAGATCTGGGAGGTCCCTTCAGTCCACACTGACCAAAGTCAAGGATGCACTTCCAGTGGAGAAGAAATCCAAGGTCGTGTACCAAATCCCCTACAGCTGTGGGAAGACCTAGATTTGGGAGACAACCAGGAGGCTCGAGACAAGGATGAAGGAGCACCAAGATGCATGCTGCGGAAGAATGGTGGAGCAGTCAGCAGTGGCAAAGCATGCCTGGGAGCACCATCACCACATTGAGTGGGAAGGCACCAGAGTGATTGACCAAGCCAGGGGGCCCAAAGAGCTCCAGCTGAAAGAAGCCCTTCACATCCAAATGTCAGAAGGGGAGCTCCTCAACCAGGACATTGAGCCGGAGGTACCTGGCTGTTGGTTAGCTACCCTGAAGAGGAGGCAGGACAAGACAAACCGCAGCCAGGCCCGAGCATGCAGCATCCAGTGACATCTGACACAATTTAATTGTATGCATGCCTATGCGTTGACAGTGCCCATATTAGTTTTTTTCACTATTCGCCATGAAGAAGGCCGGAGCAGTTGACCGAAACGTTTGCAATTTCAATTTGTTCATTAAAGTTGATATCACAAGAAGTATTGTCCTAACATGCAAGAGCCAACTGAGAAGCTCCCTCTCAAGGATAAGGCTTATACAATAGCAGCAACGGTGGATGTGTCTTTTGTCATTTGAGCATTAATCAACAAGAAAAGCTTTCAAAGGAGCACAACCCAAAGGAAGACTGGTAGTATCTCCAATGCTAGACTAGATTAGAGAATTCGTTCAGTCACTGCCTTTAGAGAATGGCGATTAGCTATGTAGTCTCATACCCACATACTGTACCTGCCATTGAGTATTGGTTTGAGACCATTTTCACTTGGAGACTCTGTTGCTATGTACAGCAGTTAACATTTGTCAGCCACTTATCATGTTAAGGTGCAGTTATATGGTAAATCAAGACAAAGCACAGATCATAACCATCCTCAACTATTGACAGCCTTTCCTATGGTCAATCTGAACTTGCACTTTGTATCAGTGTCATCCAAGAGGTTTTCATTTAGCAGATGTGAGCCCGACAAGCAACAGCAGTCATCACAGGGTGACCTCCTGCTCCAATGTGAGACATTTCTGTCTAGTATATAAAGATAAATATAGCTACTGATGAAATTCCATCACCTCTCCTCAAGCATCCTTCCACAGCCAATTAACCCAGTGGTGCTACTATTAATGCTGCATTAAGCTTGTTCTCTTTCCCTTCCAGCTGGAAACATGTTTCATGTGAAGCCTCTCCACAAGGGAATTAAGAGACATGACATCCCTTTCAAGCTGTTGTTCATTCTTCCTGTTGCCAGTATTGAGCAAGACCCTCAAGACCATTGCCTATATGCAATCATTAAGCCATCTAACCGAAATGCCCACTGCATTCTGGATTTGGTAGTGGTACTGTAACTAGACCACCACTACTGCTTCAACACACAAATTACTGGTACATGGCCCTCAATCATAGGATGGTAATTGGTATTGTTTTCATGATGTTGCAAAGGCTTGCGTGTCATGCCCTTCAAGTGATGAAACTTAGTACTTACGAATGTTTCTCCTTAGTAAGTCGTCAACTGAATTCAGTCCCACCTGCACATGATACACAATCAACATGAGTGAGTAATGTAGCACCGAGCTTCCTTGTTGTTCCCTCTGGTGTCCTCCTGGGTTTGGTACCGGATCTAACTCTCTTCTCCCTTTTTATCCATGACGTCCCCTAGGCTACCACAGGTGCTACTGCCATACTTTGCTGATGATACCATCCACAGTACAATTATATAATGATTGGTAAGGATGTCGCTTCACTCAGTGAGACCCTGTGCTTGCCTTTTACATACCTAGCTAATGATTGGTTAAGCATGCTCCTACAATCTCAGCCTGAATTCCAACAAATTGAAATTATGCTTATTCAGTCTTCACAGAAGTAGAATTTATCATTCCTTGTAGTCCACCTAAAAGGTCTGCATGAAATATGGTCTTCAATCACCAGGAGGATCAGTCTACATAAACCCTCTGAGATGGAGAGATCACATCAAAGTTTGTTAGTGAAGTTTGTGTGCTAATCTCAGTCTTCTGAGATGACCGTCATGGCTCCTCCCTCAGTCTGCCCCAAAAGTACATTACATATATATCCTACATGCATTCTTCCCATTTTCATTATTGTAATGCAGTGTGGAGTAGCTCACAGACAATGAAGCCAGCCAGCTTGAGAGAGTACAACACCACTTTACTATGCAGTATTTTTCACCAGCACAGAGACTCTTCTGTAAGTGCAGCTAAGAAGAAGTCTCAGTCGGAGGCGGTACGGCCGTGGCCGTACCACTTTTTGGACGGCTAGCAGCTTTTTCATTTTTCAAAAGCAGTGTTTTAGCTACTAAACCAGATACCCCCAACCCTACCCAATCTAACCGTTGAAGAAACAAAGAAGCAATGAACTTAGGTTGCTAGCAGATGCAATGAAACAGGAGATATAAAGTACTGTTCAATAATTCACGATTTGCAAACATGCTCGCTTCTTCCGCCATGTTTTGTTACGTAATCGATTCGAAAACGTAATAAAGATGGAGGCCAGCAGAACGTACGTAGGCAATTGTTTTCTCGCACGAATAGACCCACCTCACCTGGCGCTACGTAGCATGACTTGTAGCACCACACGTCAGAATCATATTGATCATGTTTGATTTCATAATTCGCTGTACCTTTCAGAGATTTTGATATCTGATTAAGTATTGCATGGCATTTCTGTTATATTGGGCAGTGCGCAAGTGTGCCTATGTATCATTATTGCTCATTATTATAAAAAGTATCACACGTCAGCGAATCGCTATCCTTAACGGTGATGAAAAATTCAAAATGGCCGCATCGTCGAAGCACGTGAACCTAAGAACACCGACAATGAATAGGTGACAAGCCTCATCAGCCTCGCACTGGTTTTCAGTTCCCCAAGCGTCAATTCAGTGTGAAGTAGATCGTTTCTCGAACTTTCCAAGAGAGCTGGTATACCAGGTAAGGATTTTGCATAATAGCTAACAACTTTGAAATGTTAGCTAGCTAAATCAAGGACTAGCTATAGCTAATATTTAGCTATATTTATGTGCAGCCTATGCATAGGCACGTATCTAGCTTCATACAATGCTGAACGTTTAGTAAACATAATTTAGCTGCTTTTTGCTGTATGTCACTGTTAAGTGGTCATGGATGCATTATGTGGAATGTGATGACAAAATATTTTGTCATGTGTGTGAAGGCGTACAAAGAAAAGAAGCTCTCAGCATCATGTCTGGGGCCAACTTTTATCTCAGCAGGATGCGCTAATTGGAAGGATGCCCCGGTTAATTTTGCAAACCATGAAAAAGTAAATGTCATGTAGGTGCTTTAGTCACAACTGTTACAGCTCCATCGACTATGCGTGACATTGGGGAAAGTGTGTCAGCTCAGCATGCCACGGACAAATTGGAGCGTCGTCAATGTTTTGTGGCAATTGTACAGAATTCACAATTCCTTGCTTGCCAAGGCCTACCTTTAAGAGGAGACAAAGATGAGACAGATTCAAATTCATTGCAGCTGTTAAAACGTCTAATGCTGCTAATGATGATCCAAGAATCACTGAGTGGCTAAACAAGAAGACAGACAAGTACACTTCTGGAGATATCCAGAACGAAATTCTGAAACTCATGGCAATGAAAGTTCTACACACTGTTACACAATCATTTCACACCAGTAAATTCTTGTAAATTACCATAATTATTGGTAGATGGGACAACAGATTCATCTAATAGGGAGCAAGTAGTCATCTGCTTAAGATGGGTAGATGATGAAGCACACGAAGAATTTATTGGGCTTTATAAAGTAGATTCCATTACTGCTAGTACACTTGTCAAAGTGATTAAGGATGTACTTCTTTGTATGAATTTGTCTCTGAAGAAAGTCAGAGAACAGTGCTATGACGGAGCTGCAGCAATGGCTGACTGTTGATTGGGGGTGGCTAAGATTATATCAGATGAAGAACAAAAAGCTCTATTCACCCACTGCTACTGTCATGCACTAAACCTAGCATGCACTGATACAATCAAGAAGTGTGTGTGCTTAAGAGATGCTTTTTCCACCACACACGAGATTACAAAGTTAATGAAGAAATCGCCACAACGAGATGCTTGCTTTCAGCTTCTCAAAGCAAGCCTTGCTCCTGTAATGGGACTGACTCTGTGTTGTGTTCCCCTGTGTGTATCAGTGACATTGTACTGAGCTGCCATTGAATACTTTGTAACTGTTGTGTTGGTGACCATTGGCATTCGAACGAGCTCCCGTGGACCCCCATTACACTCCAACAACACCTGGAGTTTGTATACTCTGTCCTACTAGGTGGACAGCAAAAGCAGACTCACTGTGAAGTGTTCTCGACAACTATGCAGTTCTGCTTGAAACTTGGCAAGACTTACTGACAGTTGTTAAGGACTCTGAGATGAGAGCTCGTATACTAGGGATGTCGGCACAGATGAACACATTTTCTTTTCTATTTGGTGTTACAATGACCAAATAATATATTCAATGTGCACAAGAATTACACAATGAAGCATATTGATAAAATAATGGAATAAAATTATAGAATACAGAAAATTTTTAAATAAATAGATGTGACAATAATTTGACAATTTGGTGTTATGTTTGGCCAACTGATTCTCAGGCATAGTGACAATTTTAGCAGAACTTTACAGCATGCACACATCTCTGCAGCGGAGGGACAAAGAGCTGCCGCCATGACTGTCAGGACTTTGGAGACTATCAGGGACAGTGCTAACTTTGACATGTTGACATACATAGAAATTTTAGCGGATAAAGTTAGTAGTCTCAGACTACCAACTCAGATTACCAAGTCTATCATGCCACTACAATTTCTATCTTGCTCAGCTATTGAAGAAGCCTTCTGGGCCAAAACTTCTGTTGTGAATTATTTTTGCTATGTGAAATTGCTCACCAATCCCCCCCACCCCACTTGAAGATCCTTCATTGTCTCACTGCATGCATGCTTGCTTTTATGGATTCAATTACAGCTTACATTCTTGTATATACCTATTATTCCTGCTGTTGTGTGCTTGCCTGTGATTTTGGGTGCCTGGAATAGTAGCCCAGGGGGCTAATGGCTTCCCAAGTTGAAAGGATTTTGTCTGATATCTGAAAGTCAGGTCTAGCTACTTACAACACAAAGAAGACATAGGTTGACTAGATTACTTAAGGCATAACATAAATCATAGAGTTGCACATCTCCCATTAACATAAGACTTGCCTGATGTTCCAGAAATACTGCAGCTCTTCCAGATTATTTTTAAGTACCAGGTTCCCAAAACTAGATACATAAACACCAATGAGGCATGCATGCACTGGTCTTGTCAGCTATAAACAAAAAGTTCACCTCACCGGTGCAAGTTCTTCTGATTGTTTCCTGTTGCATCAATGTTGGAGTTCATATCAAGACATCTTACTGCTGGTAGCAGTGGGCTCTGCATCATATATGTTCACACATACATACATACATACCAGTCCTTCATTTCATGAATGAAGGTATGCATGGCAGGTAAGCATGAATATTTTGATTGGTTTGGTTTTCTTAATTAATTTACATATTTATGTATTCCAGTCAAATACTTAGAGCTGACAATATACGGATAGAAGTAAATAACCATCACAAACCCTATGATTATGTGCATGTAGGAAGCTTCTCTGTCATTGTGTAGTTTAGCACTCATGTTAGTGTAGTGGCAGACCAAATTTGTTATGGCAGTCATGTATCAGTCAGCACTCATCCCAGCATTTGTTACGTATAATCACTGAATTGATCAATGATACATTGCCAATTGCCAATTGACTTAGTCAAGATACATTGCCAATTGACTTAGTCAAGATAATTACAGAGATAATTACAGAGAATGTTGGTGCGGCTGTGATCAATGCACATAGAGGTGCAACCTAGATCTTACATTGGTGTTAGCAGTACTGTGCATTACACATTACTGAATCCTTGATATCTTTCTCTATGCATAGGTCAGATAAATCGTGCAGATGTCTTGGCTACCACAAATGCTTTCCTTTTTCGGGCTCATACAACATCTTCTACCAGCAATTTTACCATTATTGATGACACTGTGTGTGAGTACAACCAGCTGGCAATGGCTGACTTTAATTTTGGTGCTGCAGATGACGTTGCTAGCAGGTTTAATGCCAAGAGAGGAAACCGTGCAGTTACCTACCTCGTAATTGAGGATGATGACAGTGAGTAATTTCATGCCTAAAGTGGACTGTTTTAGCAATTTTGGCGTATGCAATGTTTTTTGTTGTCATGGCAATGCCAGAAACATCAAAGAAAAAGACTGGGGTATATACCCTGGCTGGCTAGGTTATACATTTACCAGTAGCTCTTGGCTACTATTTTCAGCCAAACTGGTTCATGTCCTAAGCGTACTTTTCGTGTCAATCAGCTGCTGTTTACATTGCATGCATCACATTCTCACAGCATGTGCATGTGTTATCTTGTCATGTCGTGGCAGTGTATGCTCATGCCATGATTGAGCATGACTTGCTTGTGCGTATGCCATGTTCATGCAAGAATGGAATAGTGGATGTGAAACCATTAAGCAAGAAGTGCCAGGAAGTGGCCATTTCACTACTGAAGACATGTTTTCGGTGTTGCACAGTACTGCAACAAGCTAAAGCATTTCCACGCTAGCGGGGCATTCTCGTCAACACTTACAGTGGCTGCCTCATCTCCATTTTGTAGCTACAGCGAATTCAGATGATGTTTTCTGCATGTAATCTGAACTGTAAAGTCTGGCATATGTAACTACTTACTGCGAACCTGTATCCCATTGCTGAATATCTTCAGAGACCCAAGACGTCAGAATGACAGTAGCTACACTGACATGTCCTTTGCATAGGCCTCATTGCAGTCAAAATAGCCGCATAGTTACTAACTCTGGCCATGACGAGAATAAGAGCAGCGAGCCCTTCTACAAAACAATCCTTCTGAGTTCTTGCACATTCCTTCTGATCTGCTACGCGCTTGGCAATGAAGCAATCGAGGGTTCAGCAAATTGCCTACATTCTTCTTAACTTTTGAAAACAATAAGCTAATTATAGTACACTAAGCTGGCCTATATGCTTCTTACTTCACTCGCTTTTGGGCACTGTGCGCCCTCGTGCCTTGTGAAATGAAAAGCATATAGGCGACTATCACCAATACTTCTGAAAGTGTGGCATTTATAATATATACTGTTACCAAGGAGACCATGTCCAACTAGGAGATATACGCCTGAGAAAACATGGTTTCCTTTGTAACGGTATATATATATATATACTAGGAATAATGAAAATTTTCTACAACAAGTATTTCAAGTTAAAAACTCGTGAGGGCTGCACCCCAACTTGAAATACTTGTTCCCTTCGGTCGCTGCTCTGTCACCCACAATAGGTAAACCTGACATTGTGTCATACACCTCAGTGACCTCAGCACACACACACACACACACACACACACACACACACACGGGCAAAACATCTCCTTATTATAAGACAACAGTACAAAAATAAGGAAATGGAGTCATCGGAGTAACAGTTATTGTCTACATGTTGAGGGACACGTGGCACAAATTAAAACTGTTAAATGACTCTTGGTTGGGTTTTTAGTAGTGGCAAGAGTGTATGCATATGGGGATCATGTGTATGCATATGGAGGTTGTGTGTATGCATATGAGGCATGGGTTGTGTGTATGCATATGGAGGTTGTGTATGTGTATATGGAGGTTGTGTGTATGCATATGAGGCGTGGGTTGTCTGTATGCATATGGACAGTGTATGTATGTGTATGCATATGGAATAATGAGTAGTGTGTGTCTGTGTGCATGTGACAGTGTCAACTGGTGAGACAAAAGCTTCTTGATCTTGAGGTGCTGCCCCATGGCTGTGTGTCACTGACAGATCCACTGTGCTGCTGTTGCTGGGACTTTTGAGCCAGTCCATCTTACCAACCGTGGTAGCACTGCTTCAGCTCTGCTCTCCATGGCCAGTTCATTCTGCCATGTGGTAGTAGCAGGGGGCCATTGGGGATGATTCCCTTCCAACCGCCAGCCGGTGGGGACACTCGCGTCCCTCATTCGCCTGTCGAGGCCCTGCCAGCTCCAAGTCAGGGTTATTGTACGCCTGATAGACCGGTGCGTTGTGATAGTCGCCTGTTCCAGTGATCGTCGAGGAGGCCGTTCGCCATTACGATAGATAGCCAAAAGTTCGTGCCATTCTCCGCTTCGTCCTTTGTGAGGCTCAGACTTTCTCTTCCAGTGCTGCCTAAACGACCGTTCTGGAGTTGTAGGCACAGACTGGGCGTCTTTTAGGCACAAACTTGTAGCGAAACTGACTGTCTTCTAACACTCCATACCTCGCGGCAGCCATTTTTGCGATGACGTCACACACACACACGCACACACAAGCACAAAGAAATCTCCAGCACAGACACATGACTGCTTACAGCACATGCATTCACAATGAGTATTTGCTGAAACATAATGTACCATGGAACACACAGTTATGAAAGCAGCTAGTGTTCGGTGGTGGCAAAAGCTACATACCGTATTCGCTCTATTAGACGCCGCGGCTACTATTTATTTCGCTAGGCAATTTGGTGCGGCGTCTATTGGAGAGCGGCTACTAATAGAGAGCGGCGTTTATTAAACTCAGTGAGCATCCGTCGGTGACTCGGTCGGTGAAGTCTTTTGTGAAGTAGGGGCTTTGAGAAAAGCCCCTACCTCAACCGGTCCCCAGACTTACACAGCCGCTGGGAATGTGCGTGCTCCCAGCAAAGCGTTGTGCCTCCAGTGGGTGAAAGAGTGCTGGGAGGCGCTTCCAACAGAGACCATAAGGAAGTCCTTCCGCGCGTGTGGGATTTCCGTGCACACAGACGGCACGGAAGACGGAGAAATCTACTGTCTTAAGGAAGGTGGAGTGGCTGCAGACGCCAGGAAGGCAATTGAAAGAGACACTGCCGCGCTTGCCACTGCAACAGATTCGCTCGCGGAATCAGACCCCTTCGCCGACGTTGAAGAGGACGAAGAAGAGTTGGAGGAGAACGAACTTGTTCTAGAAGACTGCTAACTCATTATACTATGCTTTCTACAATCCTTAAATGTAGCTACTGTATACGTTTTGCTTGTATTGCTGTCTCTGCTATTGCCGTCGAGCGATCCCAAGGTTGTCTACTCGAATACTAGCCGCGGCTACTATTTCTTTCAGCAAATCCGAAGGTGCGGCTACTATTAGAGAGCGGCGACTAATAGAGAGCGGCGTTTAATAGAGCAAATACGGTATGTAGTTTACTACAGTGCGGTAAGTGTGGGCCTGGTTCTGAAGAGCATTTAGAAGGGCAACTGTGCGTGCTAAGCTTTTCAATGCTACAGACGGTTGAAAATGTTAGCGTGTACATATTACAGCACTCACCAGTTTCCACGTTACTTCTGCCATGTGTTCCAGGCGGCGGAGTGGAGTCCTCTGAGGTAAATGCAGCCATTATCAAAGAAAGCATGGTGTGAAGTCAATGACCTGTGTTGCAATGGTCCCTATGTAAGAATGTTGCACCATATAGTCCTACATTCTTGAATGTAGGGATGATGATTAATGCTCCACTGTGTAACAGTCTACTTGTTTCTGTCCTTTTTAGGGGCTGCCGCATGTTACGGATATATATGTATATATAATACGCCAACCTACGTTTGTACGTCAATGCTTACATTTATATTGAATGTATAGGGCGAAGTATTGGGTATAGGGAATTTATATTGTCGGCCATTTTATTCGGCCGGAAGTGGACCGTGTGCGAGGCCAAGGGACTTTGAAAACCGGCTTCTAAGCGACGTCTTAGCGAACTTTGGACGTTTTCTTCCGCCTCTGATCCTGGAACAGACTCTTACAGCACTTCTGGCCGACGGGCAAAGACACAGCTTCGAGACAGCGCCCAACAGGTCATCGACTTCGCCCCGCGCCTTCTTCCATAATGGCCGCGCCCGCCTCAGAGGACTTCACTCCGCCGCCTGGAACACATGACAGGAGCAACGTAGAAACTGGTGAACGCCGTGATATGTAGAGCTAACATTCTTCAACCGTTTGTAGCGTTGAAAGCTTAACTCGCACGGTTGCCCTTCTGAATGCTCTTCAGAACCTGGCCCACGCGTACTGCGCTGTAGCAAACGTACGTAGCTTTTGCCATCACAGACCACTAGCTACTCTGGCGACTGTGAGTTCCTTGGTACATTATGTTCCTGTAATTACTGTAAATGCATGTGATATAAGCAGTCATGTGTCTGTCTTTGCTGGACATTTCTCTGTGCATGTTTGTGTGCGTGTGTGTGTGTGTGTGTGTGTGTGTGTGTGTGTGTGTGTGTGTGTGTGTGTGTGTGTGTGTGTGTATGTGGTGTGTGTGTGTATGTGGTGTGGTGTGTGTGCATGTGGTGTGTGTGGTGTGTGTGTATGTGGTGTGTGTGTATGTGGTGTGTGTGGTGTGTGTATGTGGTGTGTGTGTGGTGTGTGTATGTGGTGTGTGTGTGTGTGTGTGTGTGTGTGTGTGTGTGTGTGTCATGTGTCTGGTGATAATGGTGTGTGTGTGTGTGTGCTGAGGTTACTGAGATATGACACAATGTCATGTTTACCTATTGTGAGTGACAGAGCTGCGACCAAAGGGAGCAAGTATTTCGAGTTGGGGCGGCAGCCCCACGAGTTTTTAACTCGAAATACTTGTTATGCCATCCCTACATCCTTACAATTTTTGTAGAAAGTTGTTATTATTTCTAGTTTCTGTGTTTTTGGCACCCCTATATTGTTTTCACTTTTAGGTATTAGTATGGCTTTATGTTCGTAATGGACTATATATATTTCAGGCAATTTCAAGATGGAGGCACTCAAGGTCTACGCTTTACAAGGCTCACAATCATCTATGTTCGCATTTCGCCGTCTATCTATCAAACAAAATTAGGACATTGGTATGTGTTTATGCGGTAATACTAGTAAGAAGCCTATTGAAAGACTCTCCTGTGAGATATAGCTCCAAATATGAATACCGAGTGTCACTATTGACTTCTTACTACATTAATTTTTTAAGCTTCCTCTATTGCGTAGTACTTTTAAATAGTTAGAGCAGGATTAGAATCATTTGTTCATTATTGTATACCAACACAAACAGAAACAGGACATTTCGGCCATGTAGGCCTTCATCAGCTGTACTAGCCTCGTTCCCAGGCCGTCCGAGTTAATTAGCGCAGGGGCGGAAAGGACGGCCTGGGAACCACTGTTTGCGCATGCGCAAAGATTTTCCAGCAAATAACTAGCTCGTAAAAGCTTTAGCTCTAGTTATTTGCCTGCCTTGCCTTAGAGAAGACGTACGGCAAGGCTGTCGCGAAGAGCGCGGCTTCTGGAAGCTTCCTCACTGTGGGTATCCCTTTGCACTCACATACGTAGCAGCTAGCAGGAATGGCTAAGCTTACAATAGCAGAGAAATGCTATTTTGGAATGAAACGGAGTGTCAAACAGGCTCACATGTATGCAATAGTCGGTGCACAACCTTACCGCGAGCCGTAGTAGATCCAGACGACGTTAGCGAGACTGCTTTGCTCCCGTCAGTCCCGTGCGCAGTGTTTGAAAATCACTGGCACCGCATATCAAAGCATCTCGGCAAACTGACTAACGTCGGTAATTTTCTACCCAAACTGGACCGGTTCCGACTTTTCTGAGCGTTTCCCAACTGTCCATTTCATGTTCTACACGTAGATTACGGGAACATATACGAAGTTTTCCGGCACCCCCCCCCAGTTTTGGGGGGGGCGCGGGAACAGTGGTGCCCAGGCCGTCCTTTCCGCCCCCGCGCTAATTAACTCGGACGGCCTGGGAACGAGGCTACAGCTGTACATAAACTAACTTTATATTAAACAAAATAACAAATATCAAATAAACTTGAATGAATTGGCTTGATTTTCAACCAAAAAGCCTGATATTGCGCATGATGGGAAACTAGCTACCCTCATGGAGTTCATTGAGACAGCAGAACAGCACAGCACACTTCAGGAAATCATGGCACCGAAGTGTGCAACGGTTAGTACTCCTAGAGGAATCGAAATTACACTATGGGCAGGTAACATGCGCTGAAATGTTCCCCCATTTACAACAGACCTTGCTAGCTAACGCTCTGTGTCTACCCCTCCCTCTCCCTCACTCTCTCTGTGTGTGTAGCTATGTGTGTGTGCGTGTGTGTGTGTGTGTGTGTGTGTGTGTGTGTGTGTGTTGTGTGTGTGTGTGTGTGTGTTTGTGAAGGCGTTAGGTCAAATCAGAGAAGTAAACTGTGAGCATCAGGCGTAGTAGATAGGTAGTAGACAATAGATTATGTACAGCTGACGAAGGCCTACGTGGCTGAAACGTCCTGTTTCTATTGTCTACTACCTATCTGCTACATCTGATGCTCACAATTTACTTCTCTGTGTGTATGTGTGTGTGATAGAGGTGCTTTCACTGGATGACTGGCTGATCTGGAGACTTGAAACTCTTGCAAACCCAACAGTCTATTGCATGTTGATGTATATTTCAGGCCATGAGCATTGCTGTATCCCCAACTTTCTGAACTACTGAACATTCATAGGGTGATTGCTAGCAAGTAGTTCAAGTTCAGGGGTGCCCCGGCACCCACAATTTTTTTTAACTCGAAATACTTGTTATAGTGGGCAGCTAAGCTGAAGTAACACACTTAGTCTCAACCAGAGGGCATTGGTGCACGCATTGTACCTATGTAAACCTGGAGCTCAAGGTGTGGCTAGCACCTAGGTGTTCCACCCTAACCCAGCCAGAAACGTCGACTGGAAGCCAACCGTGCAGTAATTAAAAATGGTCAGGAAATGTGCGACCGCGAATGTCCTTCAAACTGCACACAAGGTAACTGCTGCAGCTGCTCACAATGGCACAAGTCACTCCAGTTTCATCCAGTTGTGTATTAGGTCATTCAAAATGGCGTCAGCCCCCTTGGCCAGTACGACAACAAGGGAGTCATGGCAAGCGCCTTCTTTCACACTCAATTGCACCACCTCCTAACCTACAAAGGAATGCAGCCAGACAAAAATGGTGCAATAAGGTGCGAGAAGTGTTCTCCTGGTCCCTTAGGTTCGTCCGCTACGGCTGTCAAAGAAGAAGACAAAGATGAAACGTGGGAAATGTTGAGGGCGCTCTCTACATGTAGTCGTACCTTCACTGGGAAGTAAGGTTAGCTATGTGCACTGTTCAGTCCCAACTTCCTCATGGGAAGCTTTGTTTGGCAGTTTTCTGTCCTATTCAAAAGTAGCGCAACTTTTCATTTGTATTACTGCATACAAACAACCACCGCCATCCCTGATAATTATATGTAAATATATAAAATTTATGTACATTGGTATTCTAGAGTATGGACATAACAATGGGCTTAATACTAACGTACTTGTATACATTTGTTAGTCTGTGTACAGTGCAGAATCTCCTTTTTCTCACTCACAGATTGCAGCATAACGTTTCCTCAGCCAAACTGCACTGTGAGTGAATCTGTAGATCACCTGAGCATCCGTCTGAAGATAACCGGCAGGTTCTACTACATAGTGAATGCCAATGTATCCTGCACTTCAGGCAGTGCAAAAGGTAAATGGTCTTTAACTAAATGCAAGCAACCAAACATTCAGATATGCACAAAATGGTCAGTAAGAGTGTGAACATGTTTTTGTGTATTATACCTTATGTTAAATGATTCACGCTGACAGCTGAAACCTAAGTCTTCTTACATATTAAATTGTGATACTAACCTAAATATGTCTATTGCACGTGATTTCGTGGGCCTCATTGCATAGAGAACCACATTACTTATGTTATGTTATGTTATTGCCGAGCGGCAAGCATAAGCGAGCAAAGCAAGGCCATTGATTGCTGTCTATTTGAGCTTCAGCAATGTATATCCGATATATGTATCACACAACACATGACTGTGTGTGACTCTGTCACATGATAGCTCATCTTTCAATGGGTAGTTCTGCTCCTGTTCGTCCGCTCGTCTTTGCTGACATGCTCCCGCAGAAGAGAGGCACAGAAAGAGAGCAGATGAGAATGGCAACAACAGGGCTGCGTTCAGCAAGCCGAGGGTCCACGTTGCAAGATGGTGCGCAACTTGACACAAAGACAGCGGGGCAAAGAGAGGCCAGACTGGAAGGGAATAAGGCAGAATGGAGCAAGGCTACTGGCCTCAGCAACGGACAAGCAGCAGCAGGCCAGGCTTGAGGAGCTTTGACAGTAACAAACAAGGCCCTTGGCTAGGGGGTCAGGGGATCATTATTTAAACTGGGGAGCCTTTAGCCATAGACTATTCTCCCAGGCGCCCAGTAAAAAGGGGGGGGGGGGGGGGGGGGGGAAGAAAGGGAACACAGTACAAAACAAAACAGAGAGACGAAATAATGTAAAAGTAAAGACATGCATGCATGGAGGATTTACATTGTTGGGTTCATTCAAGCAGTTATAAAAAATATTAAAAATGGTGAAGAATTTTGATCATACATGCAAACATGCTGTAGGTGAAAGAGAAACAGAGAAAATAGATCATGTGCATGCACATAAAGGTCAGTCCAGGAGGAAAATCTTCGCACTTGGCAGAGAAAGCCCGGAAATCTTTCATCTCGTGGATGTTCGCAGGGAGTGATCTCCACATAGAGGCGCCAGTAAAACTGAATGACCTTTGTCCAAGGATGACCTTGTGAGCGTGAGGTTGAGTTGACAGGACTTTTAGGAGTTACTAAGACAGCAGAGCTGCATGTAGCCAGGCTTGTGCAGCTAGCAAGAAACTTGAGCACTGCGCAGTGCCAGGGAGCCAGACTCTCTCAGTCAGGCCAAGGGATGGGCATCGGAGACAGTGGAACTACACCTGGCAAGACTGAAGGCTGGAACACCTCAATAGCAATCAAGCTTTGCACCTTGCCTCTGCACCAGAGGAGCAGTGCCAGGAAAGCCTGGAACACCTCAGAAGCAACCAAGATTTAGGTATTCTTTCATATCCTAGCTTCCTCATTTCCATTGCCATTACACTCTCTTTACAGCTTTATAGCACTGTGTTACATTTGAGTTGTTTAATATACACATGCATTATGTTCCGAGGCATGTGCACCTATCAAGCTATACAATGGCACTGGCCTTCTTCACTTTACAACATGCACCTCGAGCTCCAGTCTGTAGCATCACATTGTCTACTGACCATGTACTATTCATGCTGCGAGGCAATTCTTATGCGCTTAGTGTATGCCTACTTATTATTAAAGGTTGCCTATACAGCACAAGGCTGGTATGAATAGGAGAACCTGCATAATTGTATAAAACAAGGTGATGAGTGATCATAAGGAATGCAGAACTAAACATGCAATGACATTGAGTGTGATAACAATAAATGGGGTGGAGTAAGTCTAATGCACGACATGATTACAAAACCAGGCAGCAGGTTGATTACAGGAGAGAAAATGATCCAAAGAGGAACAAAATGATGACAGCAGTAGATGTATATTCGGAGATGAACAAGAATGATTAAAGAATGAACAAATATACGTAGTTAAGGTAAGAGAATCTGAATGACAATTCAAAATAATTAAGAATACGGAATAATTTTACGAATAATTTTTTATTAAATTTTTAATAATTATATTGTGATTTTGATCACGATGGCGGACTTGGCGATTTCCCCGCTGGTAGAGAAGGGAATGGTACCCGTCGAGCCGGAGCCTGAGGCAGAGGCAGAGGCAGAGGACACTCAGATAACTAGGGGGGAGGGAGCAGAGGGATGTGAAACGTCAGGTGCAGTTTGTGCGGTTGGTCGAAGGGTTTTCACACTTACGAAGGCCGGCTTGGTTTGAACCCATGGCCCAGTCGGCAGCCGCTGCCCTGGCTCTCGAGCCCCCCCCCCCCCCCCCAGCCTCCGGCTCCGGTGTACCGCAAGCCCCATTTAATGTGCCAACTGCTGGACTCGTTTTACCAGACCCTGGTGAGGCAGAGGACCCCTGATCCTTGATTTCCCCCTTAGACATTCCACGAGAATTCTAAAAAGAATCCTACTCGGGTCGCGAGAAGGTGCAGCCAAGAAATTGGCGTCCTTGGTAGAGGTAGTGGTTGCCAGGAATGACACACCGTCCTGGAGCCGTCTTCTGCATTTCCCTGTCCGCTGCCTTCGTGCCCCTAAGAGAGGAGGTCGTCGATGAACATAGCCAGGGACATCAACGAACAGATCAGGTCAGAATCTGACCCACTTCCTGGACCCCCACACCACCAAGCTCCTGGCAAGCACCACGGCCCTCTGGAGTCACTGGCCTCACGGGTTGCTGCCAAACTGGAGGAGGGGAACTTCAAGGGTGCTGTCCGCCTGGCATGTTCAGAAGAGTCCATCGCAGACATGAACAACAAGACACTGGCAGCCCTCCAACTGAAACACCCACCTCCACACCCTGACTCTCACCTGCCACCCATGCCAGAGGACTCCAGTCTCTCTCCCTCCATTTCAGAGGAAGCAATGGTTAAGGCCATTCGCTCTTTCCCAAATGGCTCAGCTGGGGGTCCGGATGGCCTCTCACCGCAGCACCTAAAGGACTTGACTGGAGCCTCGGCACAGAGTGGGGGCCCTGCATTGTTGAGAGCCCTCACATCGCTGGCCAATATCATCCTTCAGGGGAAGATCCCCAGGGCAGTCCGCCCCTTCCTCTTTGGTGCCTCTTTAGTTGCACTTGAGAAGAAAGAAGGTAGTGTGAGACCTATTGCGGTTGGCTGCACCCTCCGTCGCCTGGCCGCCAAGACAGCTGGTAGCTACATTATGGAGGCAATGGGAGCGCTTTTGATACCATGTCAACTGGGTTATGGCACCTCTCACCGGGCAGAAGCAGCTGTCTTTGCTGCCCGACTCGTTTTGGACAACATCCAGCCCAAGGAGGTCATCCTGAAACTGGATTTTAAGAACGCGTTTAACACCATCCGGTGAGACAAGATGATGAAGGCCGTAAGTAGTCTGGCACCAGAACTGACCCCCTTTGTGTACTGTGCCTACAGTGAGCCTTCAATTCTTGTTTGGGGGGAGCAAACTCTGATGTCAAGGTAGGGGGTGCAGCAGGGGGACCCGCTTGGGCCCCTGCTGTTCTGTCTTACGATCCATGAACTCATTTAGCAGCTGGAGTCAGATATATACATGTTCTACCTAGATGATGGGACCTTGGCCGGAAGCCCAGAAGTGGTCCTTCGGGACCTTCAGTTGGTGGAACAGGGAGGTGCAGAGCTGGGACTTTCCCTGAACCACAAGAAGTCGGAGGTTATCAGTCGTGACCCTATGGCCAGAGAAACCCTGCTGTCAGCTGCCCCAGACCTCAGTGTGACCGACCCGGACAGTGCTTCCCTTCTGGGTTCTCCAATTGGAGACATCAGGTGCGTCGACCTTGCTATCCAGGAGAAAGTTGCATCCTTGCGTACCATGGGAGACAGACTCTCCTACCTCCACGCCCAAGACGCCCTGCTCCTCCTACGCCACTCCTTCGCCATTCCAAAGCTCCTTTACACACTGCGAACAGCCCCCTGCTTTCTATCACATGAACTCAGATCCTACGACGACTTGCTGAGATCCATCACAAGCAGGTTAGCCAATGTTTCCCACAGTGACTCAGACCCAGCCTGGACCCAGGCTACACTCCCTGTGAAGAATGGTGGCCTTGGCATACGGAGTGCAATCCAGCTTGCCCCTTCTGATCTGCTGCTGGCTCCTCCAGCCTTGTGCCACTGATCATTCCAACACGCCTGCCGGATGCCCCCCTGACAGGTAGGTCTGAGGCTCGTAGGTTGTGGGCACAAGGGCATGACAGCCCACCCCCTCCTGACCCAGCTGCCCATCGCCAGAACCTGTGGGACCTCCCTAGAGTCTGTGCAACAGCAGAGGCCCTCACCAACGATGCACCTGATGCAAGGTCCCGCACAAGGCTCCTAGCTACCAGCAAGAAGGAATCTGGTGCTTGGCTGCAGGCCCTACCTGTGTCAAGTCTAGGCTTGCGAATGGACGATGAGACAGTCCGGGTGGCAGTGGGACTCAGTCTTGGCACTCCTCTTTGCAGACCACACGAGTGCAGCCACTGTGGATCGGAGGTGGACCGTCAGTTGCCGGTGGAGCGAGGGAAGGCACCCATGCCATGCAGCTGTGAATGACATCATCCACAGGTCTCTGTCCTCAGCCAATATTCCATCTCGGTTAGAGCCCTCTGGACTGTATCGTTCTGATGGAAAGCGACCTGATGGATGTTCAATCCTGCCATAGAGTTGCGGGAAAGTGTTGGTGTGGGATGCTACTTGCCCCGACACATTTGCTCCCTCACACATCCCAGCAGCGGTGAGAGGGGCTGGAGCTGTGGCAGCACAGGCTGAGCAGGTGAAAGTGTCCAAGTATGCACATCTGGACACAAGTCGCCACTTTGTGCCATTCGTGGTGGAAACATCAGGAGTGCTGGGGAAGGCAGCAGAGGAATTCACGCAGGAGCTTGCAAGACGCATCTACAAGACCACTGGAGAGCCTCGCAGCCGGCAGTTCCTCCTTCAGAGACTGTCTGTCGCAGTCCAAAGGGGAAATGCAGCAGCAGTCCTTGGGGGGCAGACTGGACTGCTGGGAGTGACCCTAGCATTTATAATAATTATATTAAGGTTACATCATAATGCATATTTGACTGTATTCATAATATATTTGATCAGTGTGTATACTTTGCAGCATTACATTTGTCTATACATGTGAAAGAATACGGTTGTATAGTGCAAAGTTCGAATTGAAACATACGCTATCTAGTCCATGAAGTAATGCTTGATATTAGTCTTAAATACATGATCACTTGCCTCTCTTACAGATGCAAGTACAAAGTTCCAATCCCTTCCGGTACAGTAAATAAACAATTTAGCAAACCAGTTTGTCCTGGGTGAAAGTAGTAGATGTCCTTCATGATCAGGTGTCAAGCACTGGGCAGTCCCAGTTTCATTGGCACTGAGTGTGTTCACCATGTATTTCGGACCCAGACCTCCAGGGTCAACGTTGATGATGTGGAGGGAGCCTCAGATATATGTTGCTTCGTTGACTCTCCTTCCACACTAGTCCCATTCTGTAATGTGTGTCTTCAACTGAAGACCTGCATTACAGAGCACAAGAAACAGTAAAGCTGAGCCTTGCATTGTTATTGCAGCACTCAGGCCATAGCATCCAGTGGAGTAAGACATCAAGCACTGACCATGAAGGAGACCTCTATTCTGCAAGAGCTGATCTCTTAACTTTTTAACAGCCTTGAGCCTGTCACAATTCTCACAATTAATATTATTGTATAGGCAATTGGATCATATTTGCAGAAGACAGGCAGTCACATGCATGTATACTGTAGATGCGCTTCTTAATGTCAAATATTGCAATCTATCAGTCCATTGTGGTACTTGCAACTATCTTCTGCAGAGGGCTTGGACTTTGCCTTGAATGATACCATGGTGACATTTCCACTTGCATTCTCTGCCGAAACAGCACAAGACAACGTTGAGTCTTTTCCAATTAACATTCACATCATTGATGACAATGAAGTTGAAGGAGAGGAATGTTTTACTTGTTCCATCACCTCATGGTCACCAGAAATGTTGCAATTGGGCAATCAGCCAAATAAGACCATATGCATTGTGGATGATGATGTGAAAAGTGAGTCATGCACATCATATACACTTCCTTATATTTGTGCAATAATATCTAGACTGTGAATCTAAGCCACAAAGCATTATTTTGCAACCTAGTAATGCAAAGCACAGCAACATTTGGTGTATCTTTTGCAGGATATGTGGAAGTCATACTGCTATCATTACACAACTTTGTAGAGACACACAACAGAGATAGTAGAACATTTTTACCAAGAAGCTCTTTGTTTACGAAAATGAGATGAATGAGTGTAACAGTAGTGTTATTGCCCACCTCAGTGTACTACAATTAATTGTGTCATACAGCAACTTGCAAACTTGCAATGAGTCCTCAAGATGTGGGTTGTCCTTACTGAACTACATGCAGAATCCATAATCTAGGTATTGACTACCCATGCACAGTTTGAGAGCTGGTTGCTTGATTGTGTGAAATACATTAGGCCTAGTTCTATATACTCGGTATTGTGCCATCCTGCATTGATCTTCTGCAATGCAAGGATACTTCCATTGTGGCAGTCTTTTGTGCTCACATGGGTCCCCCAAGATTATTCAATGAAAGATTTTGCCCTGCACGCCCGTTGACCACATTTCCCTATTGTAAGTAGTTCCACTTAATCAAATGTTTCCAAGTTTCTTATTGCTGCTGCTCGATGATGGTTCACTGAATGACATGTCAGCAAGGTTATGCATTTTCTATGTTTGCATTGACTCATTAGTCCCAGTGAGGTTCAACCCAGATACCTACTTTGTGACAGAAGGATTGGACACCAATGCTAACATCACTTTGGAAGCTCTCGTAGACCATACCTTTGACTTCACTGTCACTGTGGTTGCACGGGATGGAAGTGCAGCTCGTGAGTACAAATGGATGTCACACAAACTACAGTATGACAGGTGTTATTGTTACTGTACTTACACTGTTCAACTATGTACAATTGAATGAATGAAGAAAATTGTTGCCAATAGTCTCCTAAGTTTCTAATAGTAAGTATTAATGTTACTGAAAAGTATCCTTTGTGGCTAGGGGTAGACATGCTAAAATCTATTACTGAACTTCACTAGCCAACTCCACTAGCCCTTGGCTAGTGAAGTTCAGTAATAGATTTTAGCATATTAATGTTACTATAAATATGTGAAACTCAGTTGTCAGTTGTCAGTTGTTAGTGTACATACATGGTGGCACAGATACTGAAGAGTAATCCACCTGTTTTTCCCATTAAGCTACAGCTCACTCTGATTATGTCATATTTATCACAGGTGGATTAGACTATCAGGGTCGAATGTTCTCAGTAACCTTTCCTGCTGAAACTAATATGACCAGCTTCCCAGTGCCCATTGTGAATGATGAAGTTGGTGAGTGTCCTGAGGAGTTCTTCCTAGATCTGGAGATCCCAGCTGCAGCCTCTGCTATGGGTGTCATCAGAGGATCACCTGACAATGCTGCAGTCAACATTGCAGATGAGGATGGTAAGTGCTATCCCACTGCCTCATATGGTACAGTAGCTTTCCATCACCAATATTGCCTTTACTGTGCATAGGTGAAAAGTAGGTTCTAATAAACATGTAAATGCCACACCTTACTTTGACCAAACAGTTCGCAGCCTCTTACTACACCCTGGCAATCATCAAGGCAGCATTCATTTCCACTGCCAGGCCACAGGGGTCTGCAGAAAGGAGAGCATGAAGACAATGTCAGTTGTGGGTTCGCTACCATCTATGGATCCAAGGTTCATTGAAAACAGTCTAAGGGTGGCACCAAGATTGATATCACTAGGCTACCAGTTAATGAATTCCTTGCAGCACTCAGCCATCACAGAAGATATCATAGTCAGCCAATTGCCAAGGATGGACCCTGACATCCTTCTTCATCCATATATGCATGAAACCGTAAACCTACCTGCAAACCTATTTGATAAGATATTTGCAAACATTCTTCATTTTGTTTTGTGCCTGTGAACTCCCACTGCAAAGTACAGCATTTACACTATCTGCTAGACCCTACATTCTCACTACAGATGTAAAAAACGTTCTTATCTATGCAAATAATGGGTAGCAAGTAGGTGATGGCAAGCCAAGCTAAACTGCACTGTTCTTCATACAATATGCATATTAATGCAATCCACACAATTGGCCTTGACATAATATTAATCAATCAATCTATGAATCCCTGTCATCCTGTTAAGATTACATGCCTGTACAACATCATATACAATTTGTTTTCGTTCATTTATTCTCTTCAGTTGTGATGGTTAGTTTCAGTCCACAGAATTACAGTGTCCTTGAGGGTAGTGCTGATTCAGAGCTCATGATTGTCCTGGACAAACAATCAACAAAGGAAATTACTTGCAATGTCACTACCATGGATATCACAGCTGAATGTAAGAGAAAAGTAAATGATACGTAGAACTATTGCATTGCTGTGTGACTTCACTATCACATCTTTGACCATTTCAGCTCCCATTGACTACATTGGTGGTGCCTTTCCAATTACATTTCAAGCTGGTATGATGAAGGTAACCCTGCCAGTGGTAACCAACAGGGATATTATTTGTGAAGATGATGAATACTTCACAGCAACCATCACCTGTGACCAGACTCCAATTAATGTGGAAACTGGGCCTGATGCCTTTGTCACTATCACTGATGCAACCAGTAAGGGAACAATAAAGTACACTTACTGCATATACCATCAATGCATAAACAAAGCCTGAATTGCTAGATTAAAGGATAATTGCTGCGTAGAAATAGCTGAAAAGGAAAGGATCATAAGCGCAAACACAGCAAGGCCCGTTGAAAGAAGCTGCGTCCGAAGCTGCCCGGCGGCGCCACTTTCTTTGCAGCCCAAAGTTGTTTCAAAGGTCTACGGACAGTAACGACGCCGATCATGACTTGTTTCGACAGGTTCCCTTAAGGTCTTCAGACTGTAGCTCCTTCCATCGGCTTTGTCTTCGGATGCAGCTTCTTCCATCGGGCCTTGCTGTGTTTGCGCTTATGATCCTTTCAAAGCCTGAATTATTTACATATCTTGAGGTTGAACTAACCATTGTCTTCACATACCTGGCACATTGTGTAAGCTTCCAAGGCAACCATTGCATGCCAGGGTGATTAATTTAGCACGCTCAGCCTGGACTCTAAACATATGGTTGACTATACGAGACTGTCCACTTCCAGCATTCTTCTAGAGTAGTTTCCAGATCAAAATCAATGAGTCATATACATGTATCATAAGCATCTATAGTCCATATCATCTTGACACAGATACCCATTCTCACAGTACACTAGCTCTTAGATGGCTTATGCATAAATGTAGTGTGACATGGCAATTGTGTATCTCTTGTTCTGTTCCGCATGTACTCTACAATCTTCATACAGTCCCAGTGCAGTTCAACCCAACTGTGTACACTGCAACGGAGGGAGACGATGCCACTGTCACTTTGGAGGCTTTGAAAAATCATGATTTTGACTTTGTGGTCAATGTGAGCACAACTGATGGAACAGCCAAAAGTGAGGGAAATCAATTTATCTGTCATCTACACATTGTAGTTTCATTACAAATGTTGTTCTCCTACTGCATGCCAGGTGGATCTGACTATGGTGGTCCTCAAATGATCACAGTGACTTTCCCAGCTGGAGACAACAGCATTGATTTCACTATTCCCATTGTCAACAATGAAATTGCCGAGTGTCCCGAGAACTTCACTTTGCAACTGGTCATCCCCCAGAGTGCTGCTAATATGGGTGTTGTTACAAAGTCAGATTATACTGCACTCGTTAACATCATGGATGATGATGGTAATGTAAAGTAAAAGTGTCACTTAGCCAGTACTTAGAGCTGCACTTTTCCATGCTCAATTAATGCCTTTGTTTGCCACAACTGCTCTCCATTGTAACTGTAAGCATTACTGGTACAAATCTAGTTAATGTTGTCTTCTTCAATTGCAAAATGGACAAACATCAAAGGGATACCGTCTAAATATGGAAATGTGACGTTTCAAGTAGGATCATAACTAGCATTATGAGTTCACAAAGTGCTGGAAGTACCTACATATGTGAATCTGACAAATGCATAAATGAAAAACCCGTTTTATAGGGTAAACATAGTCTAAACAGGTCAAACAAATTGCATAATTAGAGCACATCCTAATCTCCACCTCAGTAAAAATAATAAATGACTTAATATAAACTTATTTGCATCATGACTTCTGCTCTCTTTCCTTCATTTAGTGGTGACAATCAGTTTCAGTCCACAGAACTACACTGTCCCCGAGGGCACACCAGCTGACATAATGATTGTTCTGGACAGAGAATCTGTGAAGAATATATCTTGCACTATGACTACCATGGATGACACGGCTGAATGTAAGTGGAAGGTGCTTCTGTGTAACAGAGATAAGGCAATGCCTACATAACTTCACTTTCATACCTTTTGATCATTGCAGCTCCCAATGACTACAATGGTGACACGTTTCAAGTTGCTTTCCCAGTTGGTGTGATGAAGGCCACCCAACAAGTGGAAACCAATGTAGATACTTCTTGTGAGAATGATGAGTATTTCAAGGCCACCCTCAGCTGTGATCCGACACTTGTTACTACTGCAATTGGACCAGATGCTTTTGTTACCATCACTGATGCAACTGGTAAGTGCACAGGAATGACTATGAATGTATACACTGCATGTACCATCAACACATCAGCAACAAGAATTTCGAGTTAAAAAAACTCGTGGGGCTGCCGCCCCAACTCGAAATACTTGCTCCCTTCGGTCACTGCTCTGTCACTGATGATTGGTAACACATGACATTGTGTCATACACCTCAGTGACAGTACACATACACCACTAGTCACCAGACATAGCTACATGACACACACACACACACACACACACACACACACACACACACACACACACACACACACACACACACACACACACACACACACACACACACACGCACACCTCACTTGCACAGAGAAATCTCCAGCAAAGACAGACACATGACTGCTTACAGCACATGCATTTACCGTGAATATTTACAGAAATATAATGTACCAAGGAACCCACAGTCGCCAGAGTAGCTAGTGGTCTGTGATGGCAAAAGCTACGTACGTTTGCTACAGCGCAGTACGCGTGGGCCAGGTTCTGAAGAGCATTTAGAAGGACAACTGTGCGAGCTAACCTTTTCAACGCTAGAAACGTTTGAAGAATGTTAGCGTGTACATATCACAGCGCTCACCAGTTTCTACGTTACTCCTGTCATGTGTTCCAGGTGGCAGAGTGAAGTCCTCCGAGGCAGGCGCGGCCATTATCGAAGGCGCAGAGCGAAGTCGATAACCTGTTGGGCGCTGTCTAGAAGCTGTCTCTTTGCCCGTCGACCAGAAGTGCTGTAGGAGTCTGTTCCAGGATCAGAGGCGGAAGAGAACATCCAAAGTTTGCTAAGACGTCGTTTAGAAGCCGGTTTTCAAGTCCTTTGGCCTCGCACACGGTCTACTTCCGGCCGAATAAAATGGCCGACAATATAAATTCCCTATACCCAATATACTTCGCCCAATACATTCGGGCACATGTAGTCCTGCTCCTCTGTTACTTGTGCTGGTGGTCTTTTCTGCCACCAACTAGTGCATTTACTCTACTGGCACGCGTGGTTCTGCATCTGTTACTTGCACTGGTGGTCTTTTTCTACCTCCAACTACCACATTTACTCTACTGCCACATGTGGTGGTCCCATTGTTACTTGCACTGTGTGGTGGTGGTGGTGGTGGTGGTGGTATATATATATATCCGTAACATGAAGACATACGAAAATGTCAATTTGAAAACAATATAGGGGCTGCTGCAGGCAGCCCCTAAAACAGCATTATTATTCTAGTGGAGGCATTGATTGTACTTTGCATGCTTCTGGCACATCAATAATGTGGACTTTTCCTAAGCAAGGATTGGTGAGAACAAAGAGATATGGGCAACTGTAGAAGGATGCATCTTGAGTCCATCCACTATTTTGACTGACACCACTTGAACTATACAGCCCAGACTACTTACAGCTACCACCTTGGGAGATGCATTTACCTAGCATCCAGAGTAAGTGCCCTATGCTGTTAATACAATCATTAAAGCTAGGCTATCACTACTTAGCAAGGGTGTGTAAAAATGTTTCCTCCAAAACAAGGACAAATGTAGGGATGGTGCAGTGTGTACCTGCAAGGTATGGCAAAACCACCTGGCAGAAAAACTGTAGAAACAAGGAGGAGGGTCGGTCCATGCAAAACCCAGGTCATTAACATGCGCTGACTTTGAATACGTTTTCACCATCCCTACATCTACCAACATTTTGCCGCGCTTGCAGTCTTGCTACCATCCCGTTTCTCTGCCTGCGTATTATAGTGCAATTGTACATGTGAGTGTGCCATAACAAGGGTTGCCACAGGAGACTATCATATTGCATGCATATGCCCATTCCAGCTACATGTTCCCATGTACATATATACCACCATGCTGCATGCATACATCCGTGTACATGACTGAAGCGCTAATGAGGATAGCCTGAATACCAGAAATTGCAGTCTGGTGTGCACCATGGCGCATGTACAGCTGCACTCTACACTGTATAAGCCATTTGCATCCTGGATATAGGGAATTAATTTGAACTTCGCAAGTATTGACAGTGAAGTGTACAATGTGTGTGCTGGTGTACACTGTAAAGCAGTGTTGGATTCGGACCACCATTGGTGTTTCTCAGGGACTAAAGGTGCTACAGTGGTTGTTTGAAACCACTGATTGTCCCTGAAAACCACCACTGGTAGCCATGGCTTAAAACCACCACTGTTTTTACAGTGTAGAGTCAGAGAGGGCCCAAAAGTGGGTGCACTGGTTTGCAGGCAGCAATGTAGTGAAGAGCAATGGTAAGCAATAACATGTACTAGTAGCTGAGCTGGGTGGTATTCCAGGGTGTCAAGGCGGAGCAAGATGCATAGCTACATAAGCGATGAATCCAAAGAATATGGGTCCTGCAGCTAGCTGTTACATCAAAACACATAAGGGATTGCATGGAAGAGCAGGAGGGCCTAGATTCTAGAGCACAGCAAGTAGATTGAGTAGCAAGCAATTTGCAAGGATAAACCTAATAACTAGAGGACAGAGCACATGCAACAAAGCAGAAAGATGGGGAAATTATAAGGCTGTACCTGTAGGTGTAAAAGGGAAGCTGAAGAGCTGGAATGGGCATGCAGTCGTAGGAGGCGCAGCAAAATGTTGGCAGATGTAGGGATGGTGAAAACATATTCAAAGTCAGCGCATGTTAATGACCTGGGTTTTGCATGGACCGGCCCTCCTCCTTGATGCATGGACCGGCTGGCCCCCTCTTTGCATGGACCGACCCTCCTCCTTGTTCCTACAGTTTTTCCGCCAGGTGGTTTTGCCATACCTTGCAGGTACAACTGCACTATCCCTACAATTGCCCTTGTTTTTGGAGGAAACATTTTTACACACCCTTGTTTCTCTACTTTTTATGGAATGCAAATTACTCATGGGCCAGTCAACTTTTAAGGCTTCCAAACAACAGTGGCAACATAGGGACATTCTCTGAATCATGGCAGGGTGTGTAGCACCATAGACACACTTGTGTGTCTATGGTAGCACAATGCATGCTATACACTGTGTTCTCATTACACTGAGGTTATACACATCTTGAAAATAATTCAAACTGCAAGGCACAGTCAATTCTCACCAGTGTATGTGTAATGCTGTTGCATTATGCGTGCTACCTGTATCGACATCACTGTTATTGTAGGGTAACTGTCCTTATGTTATTATGTTGCTGTACGCATGCGCAGTGTTTGTGTGCCACGTGATTTGGCACGTGTGTTGCTATATCCATCTATCTATCTATCTATCCATCTATCTGTATAATCTAATGCTAATTTGACCAGTACATCAGTGTCACTGATTGTGTCCTGCTGTTGGCAGCGTGTTACACTATATATATTTAGGTGTCCTACTGCATAGCATTCATAATGGTTGATCACTTTCTTAGCAATGTATTTGTCTGTATAGTCTGTAAAAGTTACCCAACAGTAGTCAATCAGTCATACGTACATGTATGCACATTTAACATACCCTACCTACATTGATAAGTAGCTGTGCAGGGCTATTGCAAATTTTGGCAAGAACATTATTATTTAGTATACATCTACATTCTATTGTGTCTCAGTATTGACGTAATGCAATAGAGTAATATGTTGGACTGTTCTCTAATATTCTGTAGCCCTATACTGTATGTGTGCACTCTTAACAGCTTGTTCAACATGTACGTTGTGTTTGTTCCCTATCTGTTCTGTGTACAGTCCCTGTGCAGTTCAACCCAGCTATGTACACTGTGACAGAGGGGGACAGTGTTGTCACTGTCACTTTGGAGGCCTTGAATGACCATGAGTTTCCCTTCAATGTCACTGTGAACACCATGGATGGAACAGCTGGGCGTAAGCTGATTGCTTTATCTGGTCTCCTCTACATTGTACTTTACAATTGTCATTCTATTATTTGCCAGGTGGATCTGACTATGGTGGTCCACAAATGATCACAGTGATGTTCCCAGCTGGAGACAACAGCATTGATTTCACTATTCCCATTATCAACGATGACATTGCCGAGTGTCCTGAGAACTTCACTTTGCAACTGGTGATCCCCCAGAGTGCTGCTGACTTGGGTGTTGTTACAAAGTCAAATGACATTGCAAGCATTAACATCATGGATGATGATGGTAAGGAATAGCTGAGAAGATCCCTGTGTATGCATTTCACCACTTTCATGTGGAACCATTCAACCTGGGCCAAAGCCTGGATTACTTGACTTGGATTCAGCCTGGTTGCATGTCCATGTGAAACAGTTGTTTGTGTATCTGTGCTGTGCTGTGACATTTGTAATTCATGGACTTAATTCATATATATAATAGGTATTTTGCTTGGAAATATTAACATAATTATTAGAATATGTACATACACTATGCACAATCATTCGGCACTCTTTGTTGATGATTGATGAGGCTCACTCACCCGTTAGGGATAGTTATGAACTGAGTTAAAGTGCACAAATGAGTGTATGTGGTATTGAAATGGAGGGAGAACTCCAATACCAGTATGAATATTTATTTGCTAATGGATCAAATGTGTGCTAAAGAAAACCCTATGAATAATAGTTATTTATACCTAGTTTCATATGTAGCAGTTATAAAACTGTTATAAGTGTAAATAGAAGTTACTTTGTACCAACTTACTTTGTCTTGGCTCAGCTAAAATCATGTAAAAACACAGCCTAAAGTTGTATGTATTCATCATAATTATTCTATAAGAGTTGTGCATACATACTCTACAAAAATAATAGTAATGTGTATAGTATGGACTCTATAAGAGTACATGAAATATATTTACATGTGCGGTGACTGCTTTTGCCTTACAGAACACCTTTTGTGAATAGGCATACATTCTCTTTTTCTTGTTGATTTAGCATACTGTACTCTTAATCAATGAGAGCAGTTCTATATACAATTATTAATCATATCCTTCCACTCTATACTCTTTTACTCAGTGGTGACAGTCAGTTTCAGTCCTCAGAACTACACTGTCCCTGAGGGCACACCAGTTGAACTCATGATTGTGCTGGACAGAGAAGCTGTGAAGGATCTAACATGCACTGTAGCTACCATGGACATCACAGCTGAATGTGAGTAGAGGGTGTTAATGTGTTATGAAACTGTTATAATGCCTACTGCATAGATTCCATTGTTCGCCTTTCACCTTTGCAGCTCCCAGTGACTACACTGGTGGCCCTTTTCCAATCACATTTCAAGCCGGTAGGATGAAGGTCACCCTGCCAGTGTCAACTAACAGGGATACAGCTTGTGATGGGAATGAGACTTTCAAGGCCACCATCACCTGTGATCCGACTCTAATTACCATAGAAATTGGGCCAGACGCTTTTGTTACCATCACCGATGAAACTGGTAAGCCCACAGCACAGTAAATGTTATGAATCTTGATCATTTCCACATACTTTTGTTTCTTGTATATAGTCCCTGTGCAGTTCAATCCAACTGTGTACACTGCAACAGAGGGAAATGGTGCTACTGTTACTGTCACTTTGGAGGCCTTGAATGATCACAATTTTCCCTTCAATATCACTGTGAGCACCATGGATGGAACAGCTGAACGTAAGTTGATTACTTCATCTGGTCTCTTCTACACTGTACCATTAAAGTGATAATCTGTTGTATGCCAGGTGGATCTGACTATGGTGGTCCTCAAATGATCACAGTGATGTTCCCAGCTGGACAGAACAGTGTTAACTTGACTGTTCCCATTATCAACGATGACATTGCCGAGTGTCCAGAGAACTTCACTTTGCAACTGGTGATCCCCCAGAGTGCTACTGACTTGGGTGTTGTTACAAAGTCAAATGACATCGCAAACATCAACATCATGGATGATGATGGTAAGAAATAGCTTATTGTGAGTCTTTATATCTTTGCACATTTGTATTTATGGACATGTACAATGTAGTGACATCTGTGGATTCATAGAATTATTTCACAGAGCCAAAGTACCATACTCCATTATGTATTGACTAACTTATCAGAAATAACACTATGCACACTTGTTCATGCCTTATTGAGCATTTGATGAGGTTTAGTTGTTGGGTATAAAGGAAGAGGTTAGGCTGAGTTTCGGTGTAACAGTTAAACCTTGTGTGCGGGGGTTTCTGTAATGTGGCAAGAGTGATAGGCGAGCAGCTTATCAACTATACATGAAGTTATCAATGCGGAGATTGAACTGATGTCCGAGCGAGGCAATTTGTACAGACAGTACGTGTGATGTAAAAGGGAAAGGGAGCCCCGAAGCCCCTTGCCTTCTGCAATTATTATAAATCCTAAGTATTAAAGGTGTACAAGGAGGATCCCCATGGCCATGCAAAGAAGTGTACATACGTATAAGCAGCTATTGGCAAAATTGCATTACAGTTGGCATACAACTTAGCACATTTAAGGTTAAGTGCATGATTTATACCTCATGCAGATCAGCTACATCATGAAAACCACTACCTTGGACTATAACCTATTCATACATACATACATACTTAGCAGCAATGTCATTGCAATGAACAACACATATATGCAAAGTGACAGTTTTTGCCTTGGAAAGAGCCTATGGTGACTGTACCTAAATTGACCATTCACTGCTAAATTGCATATTCATTGCTGCATTCCTTATGGCTGCATCACGTCTGCCACACTACTCTTTCACTCAGTTGTGACAGTCAATTTCAGTCCTCAGAACTACACTGTTCCCGAGGGCACACCAGCTGAACTCATGATTGTGCTGGACAGAGAAGCTGCGAAGGATCTAACATGCACTGTAGCTACCATGGACATCACAGCTGAATGTGAGTGGAGGGTGTTCCTGTAGTATAAAACTGATGAACTGCCTACTGTACAGATTCCATTGTTCGCCTTTCACCTTTGCAGCTCCCAGTGACTACACAGGTGGCCCTTTTCCAATCACATTTCAAGCCAGTATGATGAAGGTCACCCTGCCAGTGTCAACTAACAGGGATACAGCTTGTGATGGGAATGAGACTTTCAAGGCCACCATCACCTGTGACCCAACTCCAATTAATATAGAAATTGGACCAGATGCCTTTGTTACCATCACCGATGAAACTGGTAAGCACACAGCACACTAGGAATGTGCATACTGCACATGCACACTCATTTCAGGAACACCAAGATGGTAAATACGTATCTGGAATCAAAGTAATCCCAATGCACATGTTGTACATAATGGTGCACATCCACCAAGCAGCAGTCACACATTAGGACAACAATGCCGAATAGCAGAAAAAAAAGAGGAAGAAACATTTCACACTTTTGCTTGAGAACAGGCAATTCTTGGTAAAATTTTACAATTATGTGTGTGGATAATTTGCATTTGTGTATTGGTATCATGCACTTTCAGGCTGCCTTACACAGCAAGCAAGCTATAGAGATGTTTTGCAATGGCTGCATGACCCGGAACTTCAGTTACTATTGAAGGCATCATGTGTAAGAGGCTACTAGTGGCAGCAGTTCTGTCATCGTCCTCTTACGTACCTTTCTGTTGACACCTATACTTTCAGTCGCCTATTGGTATTTGACTTTCTTGTAAAGGTCTGAGTGACTAGGCACAATAGGCTATACTTGCTTCTTTTTGATACACACAAGCCAACATTTCACTGTTGTTCAGACATTACAATGCTACCAGCTACCTTCATCAGTGAATGACAAGAAAGCGCTCTCTATGGGCTGATATGGCATGATGGATGCCAGCTGTTGATGCGAACTATGACTAAAGTTACATAATTATAAACAGGATAATAAAGCCAAGATAAGCAGGCTAGGATATATACAGGTGGGTAGGTGTATGACATTACACAAGGGGACTAAGATGAGATTAGTATCAGAAAAAAGAATTGCAATTTCAGCCTTAGAAGTGCGGTGAAAACTTTAGGAAGGGTTCCTCACTCCATATGTCT
The DNA here is from genome assembly GCA_964019415.1 of Ianthella basta. Classification (NCBI taxonomy): domain Eukaryota; kingdom Metazoa; phylum Porifera; class Demospongiae; order Verongiida; family Ianthellidae; genus Ianthella; species Ianthella basta. The sequence goes on from OZ025878.1 coordinate 3,915,256, forward strand.
ACATATCCTTGTCCATTCGTCTTGCCTGTGTTCTCATGTATAATTATCATAATTATTAATCAATTTTGGCAAGCATGTAAAAAGGCAAAGCAACTATACTAACATTATCACAAAGGCTTGACTATGACTGTGCTTACTGAAGCTTGGTAATGCCTGGGTGACACATCATGTACATACGTACAGAGTGGCCCTGTAAATCAGCATTCTATATTTTCTCACTAACCTTACTGGACACTTTGTGAACTAAGAGGAACAGACAAGCTGAAAAAACATGCATGAGAAAATTATGCATAGTGTGTTCCGGAGAGAACACCTGGACCCCTTCAATTGAGTACCATAAAATGCTCAGACATCATACATGATTAGATGAATCAGCCATTCTCTATGTAAAGTACAACATGTGCAATGTATCTGGCAGAATTAGATTTAGAACAAAAAAGCAAGTAATGGGATATGAGGTACACATAAAAGTCAGCTTCCAAACTACTTCACACTATTATATTAGCTTACAAACATGCTGTCTTCCTACTTACTAATCATATATGCATAGGCTATCTTTCTGATTTTACATCAATACACCCAATGACCCCTTTGTATATACAGTCCCTGTGCAGTTCAACCCAACTATGTACACTGTGACAGAAGGAGATGGTGTTGTCACTGTCACTTTGGAGGCCTTGAATGATCATGAGTTTCCCTTCAGTGTCACTGTGAACACCATGGGTGGAACAGCTGGACGTAGGTTGATTACTTCATCTGGTTTCTTGTACAAATTGTACCTGTACTCATGATGTTCTCCTGCTCTATGCCAGGTGGATCTGACTATGGTGGTTCTCAAATGATCACAGTGACTTTCCCAGCTGGAGACAATAGTGTTGATTTCACTATTCCCATTGTCAACAATGAAATTGCCGAGTGTCCAGAGAACTTCACTTTGCAACTGGTCATCCCCCAGAGTGCTGCTGACCTGGGTGTTGTTACAAAGTCTGATGATACTGCACTCATTAGCATCATGGATGATGATGGTAATGAACAAAATGACACTTGCTCACAGCTGCTCAACAATAAATTGTTTGCCTTACAGTATTTAGATAAGCCTAATGAAGAGTCCCTTCAATACCACAGGGGAATAACTGACTATGTGTTAATGCATATAATTATATGAAACATGAATGTGTTAATAACCTATAATTTCATAATTATACAATGCAGTGGATTCCTTTATCAAACAAGTGGTTTATCAAAACGTAGTTCTCTGTTCATCAGAGCAACTTTCAGAGTTTGCATTATGACCCCTGATCTCTTTTCCTTCACTCAGTTGTGACCATCAGTTTCAGTCCTCAGAACTACACTGTCCCCGAGGGCACACCAGCTGACATCATGATTGTCCTGGACAGAGAATCTGCAAAAGAAATAACATGCACTATGACTACCATGGACGGCACAGCTGAATGTGAGTGAAAGGGACTTCTTTGTAACAGGGCTAACAGTGCTTACACAATTTCACTTTCACTCCTTTACAATATTGCAGCTCCCAGTGACTACCTTGGTGGCACATTTCCAGTCACATTCCGTGTCGGTGAAATGAAAGTCACCCAGCCGGTGGAAACTATCAATGATACTTCATGTCAGACTGATGAGTACTTCAAGGCCACCCTCACCTGTGACCAGACACCTGTTAGAATGGCAGTTGGGCCAAATGCTTTCACTACTATCATTGACACAACTGGTAAGTACACAGTAGGGAAGGCTACTATTGTCATCCCTATACATGCAGCAAGGGTTGGGAATGACAAAGAGATATGTACTTTTGTAGAAGGACACAACCAGGCAGTGCCAGTTAGAAATGGACACTGGAAGTTGTAGCATGTGGGAAAATGTATTCCTAACATACGTAAATGAACCTGCCACAGCAACATTAGCAATAAATATTATAGTAATATTGGCTGCACGTTTGTCAGTGAAACCAACCTTAGGACCACTGACAGATCTCATTAGCTGCCAAGGACTGTAACTAGTTCATGTTAAAACAACAGCTGTCATCATACCAGGATATCTAATGATAAGCATTGTTGCTTCCTGTTTGGATGTAAATGTGTGTGAATATTTGTATCTATATCTTTGCACAGTATGTCCATCTCATTCTGTTCAGAACACCTCAATTGTTACATGCTGACTGCCACTCACTATGTTAGAGGTCAATCAGGAGCTACTAGTTGCTAGCATCCTAGCTGTCTGCTAACCTGGTGTTTCACGGTGTACACAGCATTCACTTTTCATTGCCAAAGTCTGTAAATTCATGCCAAAACTATCAAGTCTTGAATCCACTATTTTGACTGACACCATTTGCACCACATGGGCCCAGGGGGATAGGACAAGGTGAGTACAGTCATGACCCATTAATTGCATTCCTGACATCCGATCACATCTCCGTATATTAGCTCGCTGTGCTTCAAGACCAAATGTGCCTACGCTGAGCCATACCAATGCCTTGTGTGTCCTTCACACCCCTGGTGTTACCCCTATGTACGTTGGGCTTAGCTGTTGTACTACTTTCGCAGTTGAAGTGTCACAAGTTATGGCACAAGGTTGAGTACCTATGGTCGTAGCAGTTTGCCTGATTTTGGCATTCCTACTGGCTGAAGTAGGTATGTATATAAACAAGACATATTATGAACGAGCCTGCTGACTGTATGCACTCCCATTGCAAAAGCAGCCACCTTATCACTCTGCAGTCCTATATACTGTACATTGGTTGATGAGGACTTGCTACCAGCTTTAAGGAGTCAGTTGCACAGCAGCACTTGCTCAGTCCACCAGATTAGGATATAAATGTCTCTATCCATCTCATAAATCACATCAGCAATGCTTGTAGACTGGCATTGTGAATGCCAGCAAAAGCTACCTAGATACCAGGGTAGGATGGGGCTCCCCCCATGTTTCCAAAGGATCAATTGATATTTCCCAGTTTCACTTTCAACTGAACAACAGTTACACTGGGAGCTCTGCTCATGAATTGTGTATGTGAAATACAATATTACAAGTGTGCGGAGTCAGCCATTTTTCTGTGCACATGACCTTGTCCTACCCCCTTGACATGGCCCAGACGCCTTGCATCCATTATCTTGGGGAATGCATATGAACTGGCCGGAAACCTGGAAAAATCATTGCTTTGCAATTCCTGTTTGAATTGCAGTTCATTTGCCAGTGTAGGGTGATGAGACAGAAACTAAGCATACTTGATAATAATACGCTCACGTGCCATTGTATACATAACAGTCCTGTGAGCCATTAAATCAAAATTCACTGTCTCCCAATTATACTAGTTATATTGTTATCTGGTCATCTGTCTCCTATCTCCACAGATGACTGCACACCACCTGGCATACGTGTCAATGACACTGTAATAGCTGATCCCGTCTTCACAGTTCCCATTAACACACAAAATACCTCCAACATTACTGAAGGATTCCCAATGTGCTATGATGTTCATGGGAGGAATGACACATACTTCAATTTTGTATCTGATGACTGTGCCTCAGTGAATGCCTACTATGCCCTTGCTGATGATCCCAAAGTTGGCAACGTGATTAGGGAAATTGGTGTTGTAGCAACAGACATTGACAAAGGCTGTCACTATATGAGAGTCGCAGTTGTTAACAATGGGAGCTGTGTTGCAATGTTTGATGGACAGGTACTGCAGTCTGGCAGATACAACAGCAGTGGCATTACATTTAACCACAAGAATGGTTTTGTGAGGATTTCAGTTCCAAACTGCGCAACACAGAAGAATCTTGAGCTTGTGATGTGGATTAACTGCAAGAAACTTGTTTTGGGACACCGTTCTAGAGTTGAGCAGCCCCTGATCAAGTTTGTCATCTGCCGTGGCCTAAGGCATAGACCCCAAGCCCACGGACTGATTGGTGAGCTACTCCTCAGTGTGAGCTTCTTCTTGGTGTGAGCATAGAACTTGTACAGGATGAAGTATGTACACAGCTGATTGTGACAGTCCAGATAGAGATCAATTCCATACACTCACATTGCAATGGCAGACAGAAAAACTGCTTATTTCATTCATAGTACTGTACATATCTCCTTCCCCATTGTAGGTCAGTTCTGGGGTGTTCCCTTCACAGTGGAGCCATGGACGACTGCAGACTACTACAACCTGACCATGTGCCCCGAGAATGGTCCTAAACGTTCCTTTATTGCCCATCTGGGTCACTCCACCTGGTCACTGAAGCATGCCTTTGCTATGCCTGACAGCAAATGCCTGTATGTGGGGAACAGCCAGGGTGGTCGTGATCCCTTGTCCGTTGATTCCACCATTGAAGGAGACTGGCCAGACTACATTACCACTGGACTGTATGACACAAAGTGGAAGTACAACCGGTACACTGAGGATACCTGCCCTTAACGAAACAGTTGTTTCTCATGTGGTATACATAGGTATAGTTTAGGACTTTCTAAAATAGTATAAGAACCTATATGACAGTATAGTGGGCATTAGTGCCCCACAGTAGCTGTAATTAGATAATATAGGCTTTAATATAACTGATAATGGTACATATAAAGGCATTAGAGAGTAGACAAGCAATGCAGAATACTGTTCCAATGAGTTTTGTATGTCCACTCTCACTAAGTTTAGTTTTGTAGGACATAATCACCTATTGTGTGTGCAGTAATATGATTTGGAGTGACAAAATCTGAGTGAGCTACTGTACTCAACATGCGCTCATAGCTGTAGAATACTAACATTTACTTTACTACAGTATGTATAAACACTGATATATAGCCAAGCTCTCCTCAAAGTGCACAACTGCATTATCTATATAAAGGTTGCTGGATGTATCTATACATACATCTGTGTGCATCTTGCCACTACGTATCTCAGGTGGCATGGTATCACCTGATGTCTTAACTTACACAATGCTAATAGCTTAGGATCACAACCTCTGAGCTCAGTGGTATATCAGTATATGAAGTAATTACATTAATGTGGTGGCACTCTTGTAGGGTTAAGGGATGGAAAGTTGTCTTGTACAGACCAATTTAGAAAAGGGCCCATTTCCTTGATGGTTACATGCTGGGTATCTCACCATATCTTGTGGATGATGCTATTACTATGTATCATACCTATGTACTCATTTGCAATTGGCTACTGCACACACACACACACAAATGCGTACATAAGTACATTCATGCACAGACACAGTTTGATATGTAACAGTTCAATAATATTATGTTAGCCCAGACGACACATCAGTGTATAGTCAATGTACAGCAGCTTTTCAATTGCTTGCCCTGAAAGTATTTAATATTGAACACTCAATATTGAGAACAACAGCAGCATCATGGTTCTTCTAGTAGCAGCAGGGTTTTCCTAATTTTGACAATTTCAAATTATTGTGTATAAAGAATTTTGTGATTACAGTTTCAGCAGTATTTGAACTACTTGCAAATTTGCAAAAATTAGTACATGTAAACTATTAGTAGCCACTTAAGGAAGAATCAATAGTTGGTAGAATAAATGCAGCACACCTGTCACTTGAGACCTCTTAAGCATTGATTGCATCAAACATAATTTATTGCTAGTTTTGAAATCATTTTTAACTTCATTTACATTTGTATACAGCCTCAATGTGATGTGTGTACTGATTGTGTGCAATCACATTGGTATCCTGCTTCATTGTAGGTTTGCAAAATTTGATTTCTTAGTTGTACTGTACACCAAGTCTGAGATACATTGGTTGCAATACTAATCGGTCTAGATATCTTTTAACACATACCAAAAGGTTCCTCAAGAATTCCCTCCAGTACATGTGCTAGTACCACGATAAACACCAGGTAGTCCAGTGTTGGAAATTAGGTAGTGAAATAACACAGCTGCAATCTTTGGCAATTCTAACAAATTTACACAACAGAATAGCTATGTATGTATATATTGTATGTATTGTATTGTATTGTATTGTATGTATGTATAGTGCCTGTCTCTCTTGCATCGAGCAAGACAAGAAAAAGCATGTTGATCACACCACTTTTCCAAAAAGTGTTGAGACATTCAGCATCTCTACTCTCATTCCTTCCAAAGTCAAGATGAATTACTGTCCCTCTATAGTGTTCATTCTAGTCTGTTACAGAAATATCCACCACACTCACTGGTCCCCATGCCCAAATCTCCATCCACTGGTCCCCACACCCAAATCTCCCCTACCTTCAACCAACTTGACAAAGTCCTGCCTCTTGACCCTCTATCTTGAGAGCAAGTTGTGGCTTCACTCAATTGTGTAGGAGCTCTCACTCAGAACTCTCATTGACACTCTGGCATGTGTGCATTGGGAATTGTGCAATCGTGGACAACACATCCCAAACCACTGGAAAGCACACACACTCAGTGTCTATGATTACAGCACAGCTGCTCCAAACTACACAGCATGGAGTGGACATGGGGAGAGGAGACATTACAGTGCCGGAGGAACTAGCACTGACCACCACCTCAAGGAAGAGGAGACACGCGCCTCTTCACTAATTCTCAAATGCTATATATCTCACTACAGGTAGGACCTGACACTACAGCAAAGCTAGCTACACATTACAATAAACGCCTCCTTGTCCTCCACATCCTAGTTACTCCCCTCTATGTATTACACATCAAGATTTGAAGGGGCGCTAATACTTGGTGGCAAAACTTGTGCATTCCACCCACAACTCACTCTCCCGCCCACTCGAGGTCTACGGCCTTCCAGAGTGTGTCCATTAGAGACTGCCGAGTGGTTCGGGAAGACTATGAACGACTGGGGCCAACTCACTGGAGAAGAGAGATGTCCGCTGCAGAACAAAACGCTAGCTCATTCCATATAATTCCCCACATGTGCCGTCACGGGATGTGGTCTTCACCTGAGCAGAGCATACTTTGGGACACAGCGAGTGAAGTGCAGCATTCGCAAAACCGATCCGATTAAAAAATTCCTCCAGCCCAGTCGATCGATCACATGCATACTTCGCAGCTGTGCAGAATTAATTTTAGTGCATCCACATGACAATTAATTAGCTTGCATCTCCTTGTATGCGACTCGATCATGAATATCATGATCATGAATATCATTATAGAGGACAGTGGGCAACACTATATTAATTATACAAAACATACAACTAAGATACAAGTGAACACACCAACACAATCTAGTATTGTGTGTGTATAGCTACCATGTACTGTGAGTTCTGCACTGCTGGGGTTAAAGTTCACTGGACAGCTCTGTCTTGAGTTGCCGTGAGAAGGCCTCATGTCCAGCGTACTCAACTGCTGATAACACAGTTTGCCAGGTTCTCTCTTTCTCCTCTGTGCCTGGTTCCCATGACAACCACCACTCAAACATTGCTGTGCAAGCATGCTCACTTTGGTCAGTCTTGATCATCATGATAGCAGAGGATTCAAAACCAAGGTAGACGGCTATCAGGATACAGTGCTCAGCAACTTCCCGGACAATGATCTTCCTGATGGCTTTTAAGGTGGGGGTGGAGTCAATAGTGAAGTGGGTGTGTCCATCTGAGACGGAATGGGAGCAGAGCTGGTGTTAGGAACCACTTACTAGTGTGATGGTCTAACCCCTCCAAGTACACATTCACACACACACCTCTTAAAAAATAAAGGCCACCAGAATTCAAAACCTGTATAATGAGGACACTACCAACTGTCCCATTTAGGGACACACAGACAAAATGCAACACCACCTCTCTAATCAGGTCAGATAGGCCTGTCCCAGAGGTGCCCAGAATAGCCAGGTTTCACTACAACATGAAGAGCTCAAGTCCACACACACATGCACTGACACACCTCCCACACTACACGGTACACTGTGGGCGGCACTTGTGTATAGTGACACTGCATGGAGCATACCTTACTGTGTTGTAGTCAGTGCCTCCATCTCTGGGGAGGGTCCCTTATCAACAGTGTTTGCTCCACTTTGGGAGCTGGAGGATGATGGTACTGAGGGCAGGTCTGAAGAGAGTGGACCTGCAAAGCAAAAAAGCAGAATGCAGCGTGATTGGCTAAAATATTCAGCAACACACACATCCATGCACACTTCACACAACACTCCCATACACAGACACAAGCACATGCACCCATGCATGCAGTTTCCCCACCCCAGAAGAAGAGAGTGGAGCTGCAAAGCAAAATGTGTAATGGAGCAGTGATTGGCCAACAAAGTTAGCTATACATAAGCACACACACACACACACACACACACACACACACACACACACACACACACACACACACACACACACACACACACACACACACACACACACACACACACACACACACACACACACACACACACACACACACACACACACACACACACACACACACACACACACACACACACCATCAAACAAGGTAAGTTACACACTTCCTCAGTCCGTATCCCAAGTTGTGCTAGTACATGAGTGTGAGAGGTTCACTGACCTTCCTTGGCCACTGGAGGCGGAGGACGCCTGTCCCTAGACAAGACCTTCCTCATCTCCACGAAGTTGGTAGGGAACATACCCACTTCCCCAAACAGCTCTCCTTCTGCCCAACTTCCTCTCAATACACACACTTTCTTTAAGACCTGGCCTACCCTCAGTGTCAGCTCATTGTCCCGCTGAGCATCATAGTCAAAGTGACCACAGCTTCTGCACATGTGAGGGCAACATACAAGAGGTGCTTCATCACTCACAGCAGGGGCTAACTGACACATCATACAGCACATAGACTAATGACATGCACATTTGTATACATACACAGATGTGTTATGGGTCACTCTTTTGTGTTCTGTGGCAGCTCAATTTAGTGAGGGGCTTGGGTCAGTCCTCCCAACACACAAGCATACAATCACACACTGACACATCTTCCACACTTGGTACACTGTAAGATGCACTCGTGTGTAGTGACACTGCATGGAGCATACCTTGCTGTGTTCTAGTCAGTGCCTCCATCTCTGTTGAGGGCCCCTTATCAGCATTGGTAGCTCCATTTTGGGAGCTGGAAGATGACGGTACTGTGGGAAGGTCTGAAGAGAGTGGAGCTGCAAAGCAAAACAGCAGAACAGAGCAGTGATTGGCTAAATTGTTCAGCAACATACACCTCCATGCACACTGCACACACCACTCCCATACACAACACATAAACCCACCTGTCTCCAGTCTCCTCTTCATAGATTTACCCAACGCCTTCATTTTAGGGTTGCCCTTTACTGCAGTAATGATGTCACAGACGGTCTCAAAAGCATCCCCAGTGCACTTCTCCTTCAATATCAAATGAAGAAACTGATTCTGCTGTGTTGGGTTAGTGTTTGCTGCGATTGTCCTCTGGTCACCTCTATCAATGATATTGTTGTGTAGAAGTTCCAGGACGACAGCATTAGCATCCATTTCCTCAATGAACTGGTCCCGAAAGAGATCAAGAACTTGTACAGCTTTATGGAAAGGGAAGACACATGGTACACAAACCCAACATGTTCAAGTAGCTGAAGATATATTCCCCATTCCTCAATTAGCATTAGCACAGAATCTGTATATCACATGCAGGCCAACTGAGCCACACACTAAACCTCCTCTGTGCACTAAGGGGTCGCCACATGACACTTAGGATTAGTGGATTGCATGAGACTCCATCAGAGACAGTAGGGACACACCTCCCACACTCGGTACACTGTGAGGTGCACTCATGTGTAGTGGCACTGCATGGAGCATACCTTCCTGTGTTGTAGTCAGTGCCTCCATCTCTGTGGAGGGTCCCTTGTCAGCAGTGATAGCTCCACTTTGGGAGCTGGAGGATGACGGTACTAAGGGCAGATCTGAAGAGAGTGGAGCTGCAGGTACAAAGGAAGAGGAAGCAAGTGTCCAACCTTTAGGCTAGTCAACACAACATCATACTAGTTGAATGGGTGGCCATTACATGTATATGAGGGTACAATAAGGAGGTACACTGAAGGAATTGCCTCCATCAAACAGGAAGAGGAAACACACACTCACCACTCTGTGGCTTCTTCTTAATATCCATGTCTTGTACAACTGACAGAGAAGGAGACCAGCTTCCAAACAACTCTGAGAGATTCATTCGGTTAGGATAACAGCCGTCTTGGTGTCGAGACAGAATGAGAATGTCACCATCACTGATGCAACGTGTGATACTCGAAACAGGATACAAGGAGTTATGGGGAGGGGCTTTGGTGGCCTTCAACATAGCAGGTGTGTACGGATGGACAATGTAGGATGTGGCCTTCAGCTTCGGTGACAGCTGGGTAGTTGTTTTGATGATATCTTGGATAACTGTTGATACATATTGGTGAAGTTTCTCTGGCCCTGCCTTGCTGTGTCCAACAACCTGGACCACACTACTGTCACTTATCTGGACCACTACATCCACACCCTTAGTGGACATCCAGGAAAGGCCATTCGTCCAAACATTGCAGCAGTGCTCTTTCACACTGGATAACTTGTGGGTAAACACGTGATTGGATGCAAGACGGAGAATGATAGATTGGAGGAGATGTGCAGAGATGAGGTGCTTCTCCTCTGTCCTCAGTTGCCAGCACACCCACTGGAAGTGGTGTGGGTCTGCATCCTTTGGGAAGAGCTCAGGAGGTTGGGCTGACACAAGAGCAGGGAAGTACAGCCATCCCTCTCCCTCAGCACCGGCAGTTAGCTTCACAAGGTCTTCTTGCAGTATCCTTGAATCAATCTGGATGCAGAAATCAAGGCTGATAAGGACCTCTTGAATCATTGTTGGATCCATTTCGGGAAAAAGCTCCACCAGCTGACTGCAGTGGAGGAGACCAAACTGGTTGACCTTGCCCTGGGACCAACTGAACAGGGTGCCATACACGTTGTGGAGAACAGCTTGGATGTCCACAATAAGCCAACTTTGGGAGGGGTCCTGCCTGTTGCGGAGAAAGAGGGTATGGCCAACTGCTGTTAGATCACGACACACCTCCTCAGGTGGGGGTAAATTCCTAGGGAGTTGTTCAGCGTTCTCCACTAGCCAGGACTGAAAGGTGTGGAGTGTGATGGCCGGAACAAAGAATGCTTTCCTCACTTGTGCTATGACCCAGTGTAGGTTGTACGAGAGAGTGTCAGAGTTCAGCTGTATAGGTGGAGTCTCCTGAAAGAAGGTACAAATCTGTCTGATACCATCAGATTCAGGCTTGCGGCAGTCCAGGAGACAGGGACCCTGGATGCTGAAAGGGAACTCCTTCTGCACCCAATGAGTGCATCGTAGCAGTTTCTTGGCTGCTTCCTCTTTGGACCTTACTTGGTCAAGGAAACTGCCAACCAGGATCACTTGTGGAGTGGATGGGGCTGACGTAAGAGCCAGAGGTTGCAACCAACGAACAATTTGTGACTTGATTATGTCTTCCTCGTTGGATGCCTTTACCAGAAGTAACAAGTTTACAGATACCCCTTGCTTGCTAAGCATGGCCTCCAAGAAGGACTGATGAGGGCCATGGTAATCAGCCTGACCAGCAAAGTCGTAGAACAATGTCTGTCCATACTTACGACTGGAGAACTGAACTGCTTCAATTCCAGCTGTGCGTTGGCTGATGTCCTGCACATTTGTAAACCTGTTGATGAACTTCTTCAATCTGCCTTTGTCTTCAACTTGCAGAGCTGCTATCAGTGTACTCTTACCGTGTTCAGCATTGCCAATTACTGCTACAATGCGCTTGGTAGAGAAAGACTGTGCCTGTCGAATAGTTTGTTGGAATTTGTCTGATGCAAGGTCCAAGGGAGATTTGAATTCCTTGTTTCTTGCTGTCATATCTGCTCCTGCCTCCATGAGGAGAACCCCACATTTAATTTTATTGCATACAGCAGCAAAATGCAGTGCTGTTGAACCTGCAGCCGGCCTCCCATACCACCACTCTTTGCTAGTGGCAACATTCACACTAGCACCTGCTCTAATCAGTTCACATATGACTTCATCTCTACCCTCCCAAGCTGCCCTCATCAAAAGGGTCCATCCCCATTGATCTGGTACATTCACATTAGCACCTGCTCTAATCAGTTCACACACCACTTTTTCCTTACCCTCCACAGCTGCTCTCATCAAAGGGGTCTCTCCCCTTTGATTTCGTACATTGATGTCTGCACCAGCTGCTAGCAGTCTTTTCACAATACTCAGATAACCATTACAGCTGGCATAGTAAAGGGCAGTTAGTTGTACATTGTCCTTTACATTCACATGAGCACCTTCTCTGATGAGCTCTTCCACCACTTGGTCATGACCCTCCCTAGCTGCCACAGTTAAAGGTGTTGTGCCATAATGCCCACCTCTGGTGTTCACATTATGGCCCTCTTGACAGGTTAGCCGCCTCACTTCCTTCAAGTCACCATTCCTACAAGCACTCCAAAGAGCCATTCTCCAAATCTCTCTAATAACTACAAGGGAAGGTGTGACCTACAGAAGATACAATGGACCACTTGTTGAATGAACAACTTCACACACAGAGACCAAATGCCACCTAAAATGGCTGACTACTAAACAGTATGGTTCATTACTAGAGTTGGCTACAATTAACTGCTAATGACTCTAAAATGACGACGTGAATTGTGCTCCAAGTGCTCCAAGTAATCAAGGATCATGGTAGCGGATCATGGTTACCATGGTAGTGACACTCGGGCGCTTCGCTTCATGCCTCGTGCTCTAAATCTCAGAGACACCTCTTGGTCAGCATTTAACTACTACTTAAAGGGACACTGCCACATACCATATATCACAAAATGTTCGCAATCAATATTTTTGTAGATTTCACGAATGGAGCAAATTCGTGAAAGTTTCTATCACAAATTTTATATGCATAATAGGGCATACATTAAAATGCAACCAGCCTCGCTTGAATGTATATAGCTAGTTATTTCACTAATGTACAGTGCATGAGCGTAACTCGGCCAGGGCAAGTACATTTTGGGCAATAGAACTGTAATCTGCTTTCACTGGCTGTCAGAAAGAAGGGAAAGCAAACCAGACGAAGCACTGAATGGCAGCTGGGCAATCAACACCTGCATATTTGGAGCTGCGCAGGGAAGCCCGTCCCTGCTGAGCTAACACAATGTGCGTTGTGCACTTCACCTGAGGGAACAGTGAAAGTGTTCCCGGCCACGCGGGGCAAATGACGTCAGCCAATATGGCGGAATCGCCAATAGGCGTGTTGTCCTCACTGGAGCAATGGGCGACGTTAACAACAATCTGAACGCAGCATGCAGCAGTGAAGTGGAGTGTTGATCAGTTTCGTGGCCGATGGTGGCCAATTAAGTAGAGCGTTTTGTTGTTGTGAGAACACCAGGCTATTGTGCAATCTAGGTGTCTCGGGTTGACTGGGATGGATATACATAATATATACATACATACTTTTATACAAACGGGGGACGACAACGCAGCACAATTACTTGCCTCGCCTTTCGGCTCGGCAATAATACTTATGTTATAATAATAACTTGTGTCTGTGCATGATGTCATAATAAACTGGTGGATCAACAAATGGCGCGTAGCTCATTTGCTTGATTTCAGAAGCAATTGCTTTTGCTACTTCCACTAAAAAGTCTCCTTCGCAAAATTTTATTTGCGAACATCTCTGACACCCCATTTTGGCAGCAATTTGCGACATTTTTAGGTCGCGAAGATTTTGTGACCTAAAATGCTGTACAAGTGGCCTTCAAATTAAAGTAATAAGTATGAAACCCTTTCTGGTGAAGTTTCAACTCTGAAAGCACCATCGTTTGTGAGATAGAGCTTCCTTAGCCATGTTTCCGAAGCCATATTCGCTTGACGACGCCATTGGGGTGTGACGTTACTGGCATGAAAGTTTGCATAGAAACGTTGATTTGTGTACATGAGGACTATTCTAACTCATCTACAAAACGTATCTGCATATGCTCCAGCAACTGTTAACCATAACACCAGAATCATGCCGCACTGCATTGCCTTTGATTGCAAGAACAACAGCAAGGACTACAAGCATGGTATCAGCTTCTGCAGACCTGTAAAGTATCTGGCCGGCCAAGCTTCAGCTCAAAGACCCCCCCCAATTAAAGAATCAAGCTGTGTGTGCTCAGGACACTTCACATATGATTGTTTTGAAATGGATGTGAAGAGTGAGCTGATGCCTGGAACAAAACTGAAGTGCATGCTGAAATTGAACGCTGTTCCAACTTTGTTCTCCTTTGTGAAGAGCAGCAAAAGGTCCACTTTTACAAGGAGGATAAAAGGAATAGAAGCCAAGCAGGTGAGCATTGATTTTGGTTGGTATAGTGTCTGATTGCTGCATTCTACTGGCCTGACTCTTCTGGGTACTCCTGTCTCATTCGGTGCACTGCACAGGCAGGAATCACTCTTCTAATAGAGCGCCCAAGCGAACTGCCGGTATGCTGCCAAGCACGAGGTCCGATTTGGTAGTTAATTGCACTTCAATGTCCTCGAAGCTCACATCTCACATGGCTACAAGCACTTCTGGGTCCAGGCACACCACACCAAAGCTAGGATGGTCCATGATGCACCCTTGAGATTCCATCTTCTGAAGAATTTGTTCACTTCCTTGCAGCAGACACTCTCTTTCCTGGTTGACATCGCAGGACAATTTCCACACTCACATCACCTGTTTTGTCCTGTCACTGGAAAATTGGTCCTAAAAAAATGGTCCTAGGATCAATTTTTTCATCGAAAATATTGGTCCCCGGACCAGAATTTTCTGAAAATAATGGTCCTACCCTGAAAAAGTTTGGTCCCATTAAGCAGGGTAACACAATTCTTGAAATAGCTATCTATGTATGTTATGCTATGCATAGCTAGTTATGTATGTTATGCTATGTATGGAGGAGAGTAAGAAAAGTATGGAGTCAGGAATTAGAGAACAAACCAAAGCTGTCGATGCTGAAGAAGATTGCGGAGTATGAAGAAGAATCTAGTTGTGCAAGTGTGAAGATGAAAAGCGAGAGGAGGGTCTTGATCAAGCTGAGGGGAGGTACTGCACCGTTTCAAATGGAGACGGGCAGATGGCATGGAGAGGTGGAGGGTGTGGTCCATTGGCTGATCAGGTGCCCAGCCTGGATTGGACATCGTGAGGCTCTTTTGAAACAATGTCATGATCATTCCTCCAATTCTGATGAAGATACCACGGCAAGACTCCTGTGCCTGGCTTGCCACAACCACAAGATAGCAGCAGATATCCACACATCCACACATAGGGCCAGAATGAATTCCCTATACCCTACAGGCCCTTAACTGATTTGTATATTGTATATGGGAAGGACATCATCTAAACAATTTTATGTAAATGTTTGTGTATATTGTGCTGCTTTGGGCCAGCCTGGGCCCTAGTGCTGTATGGCATGATGCACTCAAATATTGATTGATTGATTGATTGATTGATTGTATGCATAATACAAGGTAGATTATAATAGTACAGCATCTAATAATACATAGGATAGCTACATAGTGTCCAATAGTACATGGCTAAGAATAATAGTACAGCATCAAACAATACACATTGGATAGCTAAAATTACAGTGTCCAATAGTACTAGGCAATGTTGCTAGCTAACATGCACAGTCACTACAGAACCATGCAGTGTTCTTGTTTGCTTCATGTGCTTGTTTCATCTTGTAGTACAGCTCTCCCTCTGACACCTGAAACTTCTTGGCCTTCTTTCGAATAACTCTTTTCCTGCTGTCAGGGCATCTTTTAGGGTGGTAGGTAGAGATACGCTTCTTCAATTAAGTCGTCGTTCTTCTCTTATCCACTGTGCTTCTCTTCGTCTTCTGACGCTGTACTTCTTCTCTTCATCGTCCATAGCTCCATAATTCTGTAAGTTCTTCTTGTTGGCACCTCTCGCACAATCGTCACGGTTCGATCTAGCCACCGCATCAACTAAACAAGCTAACGTGACCACGGCAGACCCCTTGCAAGCTCAGCACTACTGATACCTTAGTACCTTTAGACGTTAGAGCATTTAAACTGAGCTTGCTGCAACCCCACTGCCATCGCTGCATGCAGTTTATACAAGACGGACCAATATTCCAATCTCAGACCAATACTTTCATGGAAAAATAGTCCGCCCGGGTCATTTTTCCTGGAATATTGGTCGGGTGGACCAATTTTTCGCCGAACCAAAATTTCCGTGACAGTCCAATCCCGGCTTCTGAAAGCTCAGTAGGCCTTTGTTCCTGCCTGTTTCTTTCATTCCTGTGTCTTTCATGGAGACTTTCTCCAGTTTTCCGACCATCACTAAAGGCTCGAAAAAGTACCGTTCTATGTGCCGCACACTTAGAACGGTATCTAGCTTATTTTACAACAGTGACATCATCAATATGGCTACCCCAACCGAAGTTTTTCTATTTTTGAAGTAAAATTTCTCCCAAAGGCAAGTTGCATGATGTTTTCGCAAAAAAACTAGTTACAGTTTACAACATCTACTACGTTTTGAACCTCATTTATTGTATTGTATTGTATTTATTAAGGTTACCCCTTCAGCACAAGGCTGGTGTGAATGGGGGACCCAACAAGATACAGTAGGATAAAGGCAACAGGGAGAACATGAAACATAGACAACAGGGAGAACATGAAATAATATACTGTTACTGAATTGTGATAAATTGCATTGTCATAACATAATTCAATGGTTCAATCCAAGGTCATGGTCAATGAAATATTGCTTTAAGGCTGATTTAAAAGTAGTGTCACTTGCATCTCTGATTGACAAAGGTAGACTGTTCCAATCCTGCCCTGCACAGTAAGCAAAGGACCTGCTCAGCCAATTGGTCTTGCATGGTTTCAAATGCAGATCATTTGGCCTCCTTGCACTTCGCAGCCCAAGGCTCTCATTCGTTGCAAACATTCTCTTCATATAGTTCGGTCCCATACCTCTTAAGCATCTTCTGGTGCACACCACCCTCTGCATCCTCCTTCTGTTGTGAAGGGTCATCCAGCCCAGCCTCGACCTCATGCTTGCAGACGGACAGCCATAATCTTCATCTAAAATAAATCTCATGCCTCTCTTCTGCACACGCTCCAAAGTTGTGGCATCTTCCCTCGAACATTCAGTCCAAACAACTGCACAATTTCATTTTTGGCAGCGGTGTCCCTTTAACTTGGTCCCTCTACGTATACCAATAGGCTATAGAAGTAGGGGCCTGAGGCCAATAGTAGACCCTGCTAGGCCCACTTTGAGTACAGCCTTCACATGCAGGGTACTAGCTACCATTCAGTGGTCCAGTTAGGGCACAGGTTCACCCACCTATAGCATTATATATGTGTGATATTGTAGAGGCTCATTACTGTGTCCAAAGGGAGCATTTTTCAGCTGTCAAACAGTTGAAGAAGGCCCCCGCGGCCTATACTGAGTGAAACGCTCACGAATTACCCCGAACTGCAAGTACCATGTGTGTTGGATGCACTACTGCAATACAGTATAAGAGCACTCACCGGTTGTAGAGGTGTTGGGCTGAGGCGCTAGGGAGGGAAGAGAGCAGAGGTGTTGGCTGCTACTTGGTGGAGGAGAGTTGCTACTGCAATTGTTGGAGGAGCTTGTAGCCAGCTACGTAGTTGTGTGAGTTGTATGTGCTGGAGGACCACTCGCGGAGGAGGCGAGGCACTAGCAGGGATAGAGAATCGTTAATGTGGCGAACGGAACAGCGCAGACCACAAGAGAGGCTGCTAGCTAAAACGGTGACGGAGTAGCTAGTTGTTGGTAACTTCCAGTAAGAGGAGGTAAAGCACTAAGGGGATAGGAGTGCAGCGGTGTTGGCTTCTACTGTTGGCTGTCGTGTGAGGAAGGAGCGGAGAGTTGCAGCTGTTGGTAGTCAGTGGAGGAGTTGAGGCGATAAGGAGGGAGGGAGGAATTAGAGGTGTTGAGCACGACGCTGAACAGGGTAGAAACCAGACGGCTAATGGACGAGGTGTTGGCGAAACGGCAAGTGTTGGAGGAGCGAATACATCGAGGAGTCAGTTGGATGTGGAGGAGGGAGGAATGTAGAGGTGTTGGGTTGAGGTCCTAGGAAGAGAGAGCTGAGAGGTGATGTACTGATGATGGTGGACTGGTCAGCGCAGATAACGATCGAGGCTAGCTAAAATGGTGAGCGAGTAGCTAGCTTTTGGCAGCTACGGGTAGGAGGAGGTGAAGCGCTAGGAAGATAGAAGTGTAGAGGGTTTGGGTACCTTGGGCTGAGGCGCTAGGCAGTGAGTACTGTAGAGGTTTGACCAGTTCTGGCAGTGCTTCTTTTCCCGTGACGGTGGAACCAGGGTATAACCATGCAAACGGTGCTAGTGGACAGGGTACTGGGAAAATGCGAGAAACGAAATGTGTTCCGCTGCTGTAGGAGCGCAGCTAGCTGGTTGAGCAAACAGGGCAGGAAACCAGCAGATGGCTGACGTTGCGTGGTAAGCGGAAGCGTTGACCTGTATGATGGGTGGGAAGAGGCTCGTGAAGTTAGTCGCCCCTCTACAATGAGCAGTTCAAGCACAGATACTCAATTATAGTTACGTACTCCGCGGGAGATGGTTGAAGCAAAGATCGTTGGTTGAAGCAGCTATAGAACCCCAAACACCTAATCCAACAGAAGACTCACTTGTTCTTCCACTGCAAGGGGCGCCTGGCTGGATGGATACAGCATGCAAGTAGGCAGCCAGGGCTCTCGAGCGATCTACGCTCAACTAAATAGCCTTTCTGTCTGAACGCGACCACCAGGGGGCAGCTTCCAGCGCCCCTTACGCATGACGTCATAACCACGTACCGGCCTGTGAATAAGGGACCAGATTTACACCATTGCTGAATGCTTTCACTGCGCTCGAGCTCAATAGCTATAAATTGCTGGCTCATGCATGAACAAACTCAAACCAGCTAGCACACACACCACGTGCATGTCCACACACAGCAGTGACTGCAGTGTTATAAACTTGGGTGGAACACCACACTATGCCATGATGGACTTTGAATTCATCTTGCCAACACAGTTTTCCTTCCTTCCTTGTGCTCTGTACAGACACAACACATGCAACATTCATTAGAATCTGAAGGACTACAATTGTAGACTCAATATCAAAAGAGTTTGCTTTATACACTGTTCTGTGTATTACCAAAAGGGACACCTGTGTGTGTGTGTGTGTGTGTGTGTGTGTGTGTGTGTGTGTGTGTGTGTGTGTGTGTGTGTGAGAGAGAGAGAGAGAGAGAGAGAGAGAGAGAGAGAGTACATCATTACAAAAAATAGCTACATAATGCAAAGACAGTCTTGTATAGTGCATGACGAGGACTACTGTAAGTGTAACACACACTCCACCGGAGGAGAGAAGGCAGAGAACAAGAGGAGGGAGAGGAGGGGGATGGGGGGTAGGACAGGGGATGACAGGAGGGGAGAAGAGAGGCGATGTGATGGGAGGGGTGAGTACAAATTGGAGGTATGAGAAGTGATGGGTACACTGAAAGAAATGAACTAACTTTACAATGGGCGGGGGCTTGTTGTTATGGCAACAAGGGATGAACTGTCGTGAGTGTGTTTGCTGTCACAATGAATTGAGTGCCGAGGCTGCAGCCATCCACAATCTACCAGTTATCAGATAACTTGAACAGCTCTCCCTGTAGTCCAGCCAGCTTTGGACCCACATACGGTGAAAGCACCGAACAAGAATCTACTACTTTAAAATCACAAAACGATGCTCAAATATCACACACATTCTGAAATTTCGAAGAGCCCACATTAGCCAAAGACTTTAATTTGATTCCCAAATATATGGCAAAGTATGGCAAGAAAGTCATGCAAAGTGTATACAGTTCCAGTCAGCCTGATCTTCATATTGGACTTGGCTGTACTACCATGTTGATGACAGCATATTTGGCACAACAACAGAAACAGAAACTAGTCAGTATTCAAAACATGTCTGTTTGTGTGTGTAACATTGTTAACATGTTTTGATTAATACGTACAAGTTTCTGTTTCTGTTGTTGCTGTACCTTGTGAAACAATTTAATCAGTGATAGTTGCGGCAATGTCACAACACAGTCAATTTCAGAATGGTTGGCCAAAACGGTAAATGGCAGAGCAGCCAAATACTGTGACGTCACTATTAGTTCTACTGCTTGCCATTACGTACGCCACACCCATTGTCCTGTATTGCCATTTGCTATGCCATCGATTCATTTGCCATGTACCCTTCAAATTTGGACAACCAATCTGCAATAGGCTGCAATACTTTACCTACCTATTATACACTGTACAGATTATCACCTCACATAATGTTTAAGAGTCTGTACTATGTAAGTTGATAATGTCATAATGTCATATAGTGCTAGTCCACACTAACCAGATACCCCACAAGCAGTAGTTTCCATAGGCCTGACCAATTTTAAAGGTTGTTTCCTGAGTGAACATGATGCTTAAGGGTTTGTACCAAACTCAACACACACACCAACAGCTCAGGGCAGTAGGAAGGGGGCAGCCATGGACACATCACTTTTGGGATGACTCAGTACATAAAGTCGGTCTCACTTGTTTAACACAAACAGACTATTCAATACAGTCAGTGCAGTTGAGATGGTTTGTATGAGATTTACAATCTCCAACTCCTAACATCAGCTAGTAAAAACACTAACAAGTGAAATGAAAGAAGAATTAATACATCACAAAGAGACCTGTCATGTAAATACATTACCAACTTATTTGTGTCAGTGGGAGCTAAATTAAGGCATCTCTTGGAAACTTAAGAAACTGTCACCAACGAGTGAAATGCGCTAGGAATAACACTTCCCTCTGGCGACTTAGGCATCCCCTCCAAACTAAGGCTTGGTTTTACATTAAACGTTTTTGTTCATTTATGGAGCAACTGCTCCAGATAGTGTTCTGTGTTCACAACGTCAGTCTCACGTGTTAACACAAATGAGATTTGCAATATCCAACTTGACCTGTGCCAGTGGGAGTTTAATTTAGCTAACTCATTTGAATGCACCCGGGCTCCATAGCCAGTTTCAATGCGAACTGCACAGCTCATCAACGATTGTCTTAAATCACCTCTTAGTGCTCACTGGTGAGTTCTCCCTGAGCTGTGACTGACAACAGGAGGCTGGGGGAGAGGACAATAGCCTGATTACAAGTCTGATCCTTCAGCTTCGAATACACCACTAGACTGCCATCATAACCACACCTGAGATGATGTCACTCCACCTCACACATGTGCAGATAGTTGGACAATCATTATATCTTTGGAAAATCAAGTGTATTCAAAAGTAAGAGAACGTGCTGCACGGAGAGCTTGTAGAGGGCTGGGTACTGCTTTGAGTGGAAAGGCTGTGACCAGGAATGACTTCAGGGACATCTTTCTCTAGAAGACCAGGAAAGAGCGATAGCAGACAGCGATGGAGGCAACTTCACATTAAAGTTGGATACGTTTGGGATGTAAATGAACCTTCATCCAAACCCAGTCCCTTCTCTTGACCTACCTAACAGTGAGGAGGATGGTTCACAGGACAATGTTCATATACCGTATGACACAAAATTCACACCATCAATAATGTTTCTGAATTTCAATACTTCTATCATGAGCCATTCATGAACAGACATGGTGTAATGATAATAAGCAGTACAGGTAAACACAAGGAGCTCAAGGGGAAACACAGACTAAATTGTTAGGTCCAATTCTAATCATCACCACATGAATCAATATAGGCATCCCCTAAAAACATAGACAATGGTACCTGTACCTCTCAGTGAATATCACACTCACTGGTCCCCATACCCAAATCTCCACGCTCACTGGTCCCCACACCCAAATCTCCCCTACCTTCATCCAACTTGACGAAGTCATGTCTCTTGACCCTCTCTCCTGAGAGCAAGTTGTGGCTTCACTCGAATGTGTAGGACCTCTCATCGAGGTGGTATCTGACAGTCATCTTCTTCACACCTGACTCACTGTGGTACAGCCTCTTCCTTGTCTCCTTCACCTGTACACAGTGTGAGGGGAGTCTGGTGGTAGGACACAACACACTGTACATTACTAACATACCAACTGGGATGTGTACACATTGGTAACAGACATGCATGCAATCACATGTCATATTAATGGACATAAATAAGGTTAACACAACCGGAAGGACTGGGGCAGGCAGGGAAAGGGGGAACCCCCTGGAATGTACACAAGACACTCGTTAATCAAAACAGATGATGGCAGCACTTGGTAATCAATACAGGTGACGACAGTAATTAAGGTGGGGGTGGAGGGCTGGCCGGGCAACAGTCTAGTAATGGGTGCAGTGTGTGGTGACCACAGAAAGAAGTGTTGAAGGACTGACACACACACACATATATATATGCAGGTTGCCTGGACCAGACTACCACGTGTCTACAGTTTATTGTTACGGATGTACCTCAGCCGGAACAACCAACAAAGGGTGCAGCTCACCCTTGGCCTAAATGGTGAGAAAACTGGTGCATTCCGCCCACAGCTCACTCTCCCGCCCGCTCGAGGTCTACGGCCTTTCCAGAGCGCGTCCATTAGAGACTGTCGAGTGGTCCGGGAAGACTATGAACGACTGGGGCCGACTCACTGGAGAAGAGAGACGTCCGCTGCAGAAGCAAACGCTAGCTCGTTCCTTATTATTCCCCGCGTGTGCCGTCACGGGATGTGGTCTTCACCTGAGCAGAACATACTTTGGGACGCTGAGTGAAGTCCAGCGTTCACAAAACACAGCCGATCCGAAGACTCCTCCGATCCAGTCCTCGAGCACATGGAATACTTCGCAGCTGTGCAGAATTTAGTGCATGCACGTGACGAATTATATTAGCTTGCTTGGCGGCTCGATCATGAATATCAGAGTACAGTTAGCAACAAAATTATTACAAAGCATGAAACTAAGATACAAGTGAACACACCAACACAATATACTAGTACTGTGTGTGTATAGTTACAATGTACTGTGAGTTCTGTACTGCTGGGGTCTAAGTTCACTGGAGACTGAACAGCTCTGTCTTGAGTTGCTGTGAGAAGGCCTTGTGTCCAGCGTACTCTACTGCTGACAACACAGTTTGCCAAGTCCTCTCCTTCTCCCCTGTGCCTGGTTCCCATGACAACCACCACTCAAACATTGCTGTGCAAGCATGCTCACTTTGGTCAGTCTTGGTCATCATGATAGCAGAGGATTCAAAACCAAGGTAGACGGCTATCAGGCTCCAGTGCTCAGCAACTTCGCGGACAATGAACTTCCTGATGGCTTTTAAGGTGGGGGTGGAGTCAATAGTGAAGTGGGTGTGTCCATCTGAAAAGGGGGTGGGACCAGAGTAAGTGTTGGGAGCCACTCACTTGTGTGATGGTCTAACCCCTCCAAGTACACGTCCAAACATACACCTCTTAAAAATAAACGACACCAGAGTTCAAAACCTGCATAATGAGGACACTACCAACTGTCCCATATCAGGGACACACAGACAAAATGCAACACCACCTCTCTAATCAGGACACATAGCCCTGTCCCAAAGGTAACCAGAATAGCCAGGTTCCACTACAACATGAAGAGCTCATGTCCGCACACACATGCACTGACACACCTCCCACACTACACGGTACACTGTGAGGTGCACTCATGTGCAGTGACACTGCATGGAGCATACCTTGCTGTGCTGTAGGCAGTGCCTCCATCTCTGGGGAGGGTCCCTTGTCAGCAGTGGTAGCTCCACTTTGGGAGCTGGAGGATGTCGGTACTGACAGCAGGTCTGAAGAGAGTGGACCTGCAAAGCAAAAAAGCAGAATGCAGCGTGATTGGTTAAAATATTCAGCAACACACACATCCATGCACACTCCACACAACACTCCCATACACAGACACAAGCACATGCACCCACGCATGCAGTCTCCCTGCCCCACGCACGTATACCCACCTGTCTCCAGTCTCCTCTTCATAGATTCACCCAAGGATTTCATCTTTGGGTTACCCTTAACAGCAGTGATAATGTCACAGACAGTCTCAAAGGCCTCCTCAGTACATGTTTCCTTCAATATCAAATGAAGAAACTGATTCTGCTGTGTTGGGTCCAGGGTCATTGCGATCCTCCTCTCATCACCTCTATCAATGATGTTGCTGTGTAGAAGTTCCAGGACGACAGCATTAGCATCCATTTCCTTAATGAACTGGTCCCGAAAGAGATCAAGAACTTGTGCAGCTTCATGGAAAGGGAAGACACATGGTACACAAACCTGATAACATGTAAGGTCAGCTGAAAGGGGACTCCCCATTTCCTAATTAACATTTAATTTACCACAAAATCTGAATGTTACCAGCTAACTGAGCCACACAATAAACCTCCTCTGTGCACTAAGGGGTCACCACATGACACTTGGGGTTAGTGGATTGCATAAGACTCCATCAGAGACAGTAGGGAAACGCCTACCATACTTGGTACACTGTGAGATGCACTTGTGTGTAGTGACACTGCATGGAGCATACCTTGCTGTGTTGTTGTCAGTGCCTCCATCTCTGGAGAGGGTCCCTTGGCAGCAGTGGTAGCTCCACCTTGGGAGCTGGAGGATGACGGTAATGAGGGCAGGTCTGAAGAGAGTGGAACTGCAGGTACAAAGAGGAGGAAGCAAGTGTCTAACTTTTAGGCTAGTCAACACAACATCATGCTAGTTGAATGGGTGGCCATTACATGTATATGAGGGTATAAAGGAGGTATACACTGAAGGAATTGCTTCTATCAAACAGGGAGAGGAAACACACACTCACCACTCTGTGGCTCCCTCTTAAAGTCCATTGCTTGTACAACTGACAGAGAAGGAGACCAACCTCCAAACAACTCAGTGAGACTCGTCTGGTTGGGAAGACGGCCAACATGTTGTCGGGATAGAACATGGCCGTCTCCATCACTGATGCAATGGACAATACCCAAAACAGGATACAGTGAGTCAAGGGGAGGGGCTTTGGTGTCCTCCAACATAGCAGGTGTGTACGGGTGGATGATGTAGGATGTGGCCTTCAGCTTTGGTGACAGCTGGGTAGTTGTCTTGATGACATCTTGGACAATGGTTGATAAGTATTGGTGCAGTTTCTCTGATCCTGCTTTGGTACGTCCGACAACCTGGACCACACTGCTGTCACTTGCCTGGACCGCTATGTCCACGCCTTTGGTCGACCTCCAGGAAAGGCCATTTGTCCAAACACTGCAGCGCTCTTTCACACTAGGTAACTTGTGGGTGAATACATGATTGGCTGCAAGACGGAGAATGATGGATTGGAGGAGATGGGCAGAGATGAAGTGCTTCTCCTCCGTCCTAAGTTGCCAGCACACCCACTGGAAGTTCTGTGGCCCTGGATCCTTTCGGAAGAGTTCACACGGCTTGGCTGACACCAGAGCAGGGAAGTACAGACATCTCTCTCCATCATTACCAGCAGTTAACTCCACAAGGTCATCTTCTAGCACCCTTGCATTCACCTGAATGCAGAACTCGAGGCTGATAAGGACCTCTTGGATCATCGCTGGATCCAACTTGGGAAACAGCCTAGCCATCTCATGGCAGTGAAGGAGACCAAACTGGTTGACCTTGCCCTGGGACCCACTGAACAGGGTGCCATACACGTTGTGGAGAACAGCTTGGAGGTCCACAATGAGCCAACTTTGGGAGGGATCCTGCTTGTTAGGGAGAAACAGGGCATGACCAACTGCTGTTAGGTCATGACACATGCTTTCAGGTGGAGGAAAGTTCCTGAGGACCAGCTTGGCTTCGTCCAGCAGCCATGACCGGAAGGTGTGCAGTGTGATGGCTGGAACAGAGAATGCATTTTGCATCTGTTTCATGATCCAGTGGAGGCTGTATGGGAAAGTATCCGAGTTCAACTGGAGAGGCTGATTCTCTTGAAATAAAGTGCAAATCTGATTGATACCCTCAGATTCAGGCTTGCGGCTGTCCAGGAGACAAGGACCTTGAACATCGAAAGGCAACTCCTCCTGCACTGACTGACTGCATCTTAACAGCTTCTCAGCTGCTTCCTCTCTGAACTTTACTTTGTCCAGGAAACTGCCAACAAGGATCACTTGTGGAGTGGATGGGGCTGATGTAAGAGCTAGAGGTTGCAGCCAGCGAATGACTTGTTGTGTGATAATGTCTTCCTCGTCAGTTGCCTTTACCAGAAGTAACAGGGTCACAGACGCTCCTGGCTTGCCCAGCATGGTCTCCAAGAAGGACTGATGAGGGCCATGGTAATCAGCCTGACCAGCAAAGTCGTAGAACAATGTCTGTCCATACTTACGACTGGAGAACTGAACTGCTTCAATTCCAGCTGTCCGTTGGCTGATGTCCTGCACATTTGTAAACCTGTTGATGAACTTCTTCAAACGGCCTTTGTCCTCAACTTGCAGAGCTGCTATCAGTGTACTCTTGCCGTGTTCAGCATTGCCAATTACTGCTACAATGCGTTTGGTAGAGAAAGATTGTGCCTGTCGAACAGTTTGTCGGAAGTTGCTTGATGCAATGTCCAGGGGTGATTTGGAGTCCTTGTTCCTTGCTGTCATTTCTGCTCCTGCCTCCATGAGGAGAACCCCACATTTAATATGATTGTATTTAGCAGCAAAATGCAGGGCTGTTGAGCCAGCACCTAGCCCCACATACTCACTGCTAGTGACAACATTCACACTAGCACCTGCTCTAATCAGTTCACACACTATTTCATCACTACCCCACATAACTGCCCTCATCAAAGAGGTCCTTCCCCATTGATCTTGTAGATTGACGTCTGCACCAGCTGCACACAATCTTTTCACAACACTCCAATGACCCCTATAGCTGGCACAGTGAAGGGCAGTCCATTGATACTTGTTCTTTACATTCACATTAGCACCTGCTCTGATGAGCTCCTCCACCACTTGGACATGACCCCTCCTAGCTGCTTCTATTAAAGGTGTTGTACCGTACTCACCTATGATGTTCACATTATGGCCCTCTTTAATTAGCCGCCTCAAATCCTCCTCCAAGTTATCCTCACGACAAGCACCCAAAAGATCCAGCGCTCTGGTAAATACAGGTGAAGGTGCTACCTACAGAAGACACAATGGACCACTTGTTGGATGAACAACTTCACACACACAGAGACAAAATGCCTCCCAAAATGCCTGACTACTAAACAATATGGTTCATTACTGATGCACTACTGCAATACAGTATAAGAGCACTCACCAGTTGGAGAGGTGTTGGGCTGAGGTGCTAGGGAGGAAGGAGTGCAGAGGTGTTGGCTGCTACTGTCGGCCGTTGCGTGAGGAAGAAGTGGAGAGTTGCAGCTGTTGGTAGTCAGTGGAGGAGGTGAGGCGGTAAGGATGGAGGTGTGTAGAGGTGTTGAGCAGGAAAGTGAACAGGTAGAAACCAGACGGTGCTAATTGACGGGGTGTAGGAGAAATGGCAATTGTTGGAGGAGCGTGTAGCCAGCTACGTAGGGGTGTGATTTGGATGTGTTCAGGATCACTGTGGAGGAGGTGAGGTGCTACAGATTCCGAAGGAGGAGTTTAGAGGTATTGAGTTGAGGCACTAGGGAGGGAGAGTGGAGAGGTGATGTGTTGATGATGGTGGACTGGTCGGCACAGATAACGCATTCAGCAGGGAGTACTGCGGGAGTTTGAGCAGTTCTGACAGTGCCTTTTCCACTGTGACGGTAGAACCAGGGTACAACCAAACGGTGCTCGTGGACGGGTGCCGGGACCGCCGCTGGAGGAGCGCAGCTAGCTGGGTGAGCAAACAGGGCGGGAGACCAGCTGCTGGCTGACATTGCGTGGTAGGCGGACGCGTTGACCTGTATGAAGGATGGGAAAAGGCTCGTGAAGTTGGTCGCCCCTCTACAATGAGCAGTTCAAGCATATATGTACTCAATTATAGCTATCCCGCGGTAGATGGTTGAAGCGCTATAAGAACTTGAACAACTAATCCAACAGAAGACACTCACTTGTTCCTCCGGTCCGCTGCAAGGGACGCCTGGCTGGCTGGCTACAGCATGCAAGTAGCCAGCTACAGGCTCCCGGCTGCTAGGCTACAGATCTCGAGCGATCCACTCCCAACTGAACTACCTCTCTCTAGTCCCTGACTACCACCGGGGCAACCGCTGGTGTCCCAACTACGTATGACGTCATAAGCATGCATGCGCTCATCACACATGTGCACAGGGACCTTTTAATTGCATCATTGTGTATGCTTTCACTGCCCTCGGGCTTATAATATAACGCAATATTGCTGGCTCATCATGATCAACATGCAAACCCAAACCAGCTAGCACACACACCACGTGCATGTCCACACACAGCAGTGACTGCAGTATTATGAACTTGGGTGGAACACCACACTATGCCATGATGGACTTTGAATTCATCTTGCCAACGCAGCCTTCCTTCCTTCCTCGTGCTCTGTACAGACACAACACATGCAACATTCATTAGAATCTGAAGGACTACAACTGTAGACTCAATATCAAAAGACTATACACTATGTTGTGTATTACCAAAAGGTGTGTGTGCATGTGTGTGTGCATGCGTGCGTGTGTGCATGCATGCATGCATGCGTGTGCGTGTGCGTGTGTGTGTAAGAGCCCTGCTTACATCAGCCTCCTCACAGTGTTACATAAACTCTGCAAGGTTGAGGAGTGTCCTAGGGCGGATCGAGAAACTTTTATGACTGGTTTCCAACGCATGAAGGTATAGCCATAAGGAAGCATAGACATTATAAGACTGATACATGCAAACACTAGCCAGAGGTGATCTGACCAGTTTCTGGAAACCTTGGAAATACCCCTGGATCTGCCCTTGGTGTCGGTGTCATCTCAGGGATGTTGGTGACAGAGAGTGCCAGCTTCTTCTGAGCCGTCCCCAGCTCCATCCAGCAGGAGACAAAGGACACATTGAACAGCTCACTGCAGAGGAGGAGTGGAGACAGACAACATACAAGGGAATTCACATTCCCAGTTCCAGAAATGGAGCCAATTCTCAATACTTTCAATGAACCATTTCCACACATTTGTTTTGCAACACTCACAACCTTCCCCCTCAGTGAGTGAGGCCACATTCAGAGACTACACAAGTATACAAGAAGTGAAGACATTGGCAATTAAAACAAAATAATTAATGCTTTTTAGTAGTCCCAAAACAGTCTCAGTATGGGGTACTGCCACTTACCTACTCAAGCACCTCACCAGTCACTCTCACACCCACACGCACACACTCCACTCACTCGATATTTCACACCTACTGTGAGAGGATTATTGCAGATGTTGACTGATGTTGAGCTCAACATTTACCTGTTTTAGAGAGGTGGCTGCCTAGCTCAGTCACCATCTTTACAAAGAACAAAGTAAAATATAATGAGGTAGGTGTGCAATTAATAAAGAAATACTAAATGCAACTGCTTTAAGATCACAAGTGACACTCAAATACCACATACATGCTGAAATTTCGGAGAGCCCATAGAAGCCAAAGAGTTTGATTTCCCAAAAGGGAGTATGGCAAGAAAGCCATGCAAAGTGTAATATACAGTTGCCAGTCAGCCTTGGCCGCACTACCATGTTGATGATGGCAGCGTATCTGGCACAACAGCAACAGAAACAGAAACTAGTCAGTATTATTGTTAACACGACATTGTTTTGAATGCTTACAAGTTTCTGTTTCTGTTGTTGTTGTGCTTTGTGAAACATTCAGTGGTAGCTGCTGCTAATGTCACAACACAGTCAATTTCAGAATAGTTGGCCAAAACGACAAATGGCAGAGCAGCCAAATACTGTGACGTCACTATTAGTTCTACTGCTTGCCATTACGTACACCACACCCATTGTCCTGTATTGCCATTTGCTATGACATCGATCCATTTGCCATTTACCTTTAAATTTGGACAATTAATCTGCAATAGGCAGCATTACTTTACCTATGTATTATAAACTGTACAGATTATCACCTCGCATAATGTTTAAGAGTCTGCTATGTAAGTTGATAATGTCATATAGTGCTAGTCCACACTAACCAGCTACCCCACAAGCAGTAGTTCCCCTAGGCCTGACCAACTTTTAAAAGTTGTCTCCTTTGAGTCAGTGGTGTGGTGGTAATGCCATCAACTACAAGCTATGTAGCAGCTACAGCTGGTATGACCCACGACTTAGCATCTTAGTTTTGAAATCATATCATATTCACCTGCAGTGATATCTCAGAAATGTCACGATATCTTTAAGATTTCAAAATCCATACACTACTTTTGACAGTAGATGACCCCTCGGATGGAGTGAAATGCTCAAAATTCAAATCTCTTTTGTAGCAGTATCGCTGTGACCTGTGACACCAAAGATGATTTTCAGCTGGCCACACTACATTTTAAATGCTTCCTACAGACCTGCAGCTATTGGTGAATAGGCATTAACTGAAGTAGGTAGCCATCTTTAGTGAACACTCTCTACTCTCATTCCTTCCAAAGTCAAGATAAATTACTGTCCCTCAATAGTGTTCATTCTAGTCAGTTACAGAATTATCCACCACTCTCACTGGTTCCCATGCCCAAATCTCCACCCACTGGTCCCCACACCCAAATCTCCCCTACCTTCAACCAACTTGACAAAGTCCTGCCTCTTGACCCTCTCTACTGAGAACAAGTTGAGACTTCACTCAAGGAAACCGAGGTGATGTTCGACGGCCATCTTCTTCACACCTGACTCATTGTTGTACAGCCTCTTCTTTGTCTCCTTCCCCCTGCACACAGTGTGAGGGAAGTCTGGTGGTACAAACACACATGCACGCAAGCATGCACGCATGCACGCACGCACGCGCACACACACACACACACACACACACACACACACACACACACACACACACACACACACACATACACACACACAATACAAGCTCACAAAAGGGACAGTATGAGGCCGAGGTATTAGAGAACATTGGTGTCAGACACACCTGCATTGCTACCGAGCATCTCAAAGATGGCACTGCCATCACAGCCAGTCTTGTTGAAGAGGGACTCAACATCTGGGGAGGGGGGGTTCAGCAGAGTGAATGTGAGGGTGTGGAGTTCATCTATTCACAGCCACATTCTATTTCAAACAACCAAGTCTGTGTGTGTGCAGTTTGCCTGATTTGAGCTGCTCGATGACCTTCATGGTTGCGGCGTGGTTGTGACTGTCCACTGAAGTCACTGGCGTCCTGGTCACTGAAGCATGACTTTGCTATGCCTAACAGCAAATGCCTTTATGTGGGGAACAGCCAGGGTGGTCGTGATTCTATATCCCACGATTCCACCATTGAAGGAGACTGGCCAGACTACATTACCACTGCACTGTATGACACAAAGTGGAAGTACAACCAGTACACGGAGGATACCTGCCCTTAACAAAACAGTTGTTTCTCGTGTGGTATACATACATAGGTATAATAATAGTTTAGTACTTTCTAAAACAGTATAAGAACCTATATGACAGTATAGTGGCATTAGTGCTACACAGTAGCTGTAATAAAATAACATAGGCTTTAATATAACTGATGAAGGTACATATAAAGGCATTAGAGAGTAGACAAGCAATGCAGAATACTGCTGCAATGAGTCCACTCTCACAAAGTTTTGTTTTGTAGGACAAAATCAACTATTGTGTGTGCAGTAATATGATTTGGAGTGACAAAATCTGAGTGAGCTACTGTACTCAACACATGCTCATAGCTGCATAATGATAGCATTAAGTATAAGGTATGTATAAACACCGTTAGCCAAGCTCTCCTCAAAGTGCACAACCACATTATCCATATAAAGGTTGCTGGATGTATCCATATGTACATCTGTGTGCATCTTGCTGCTATCTCAGGTGGCATGGTATCGCCTGTCGTCTTAATCTACACAATGCTAATAGCTTCGGATTGGTGGTAGCACTTGGAGGGTTAAGAAATGGAAGAGTTATCCTGCACAGACCAATTTAGAAAATGGCCCGTTTCCTTGATGGTTGCATGCTGGGTATCTCATCATATAAATATAGCTTGTGGATGAGACTATTACTGTGCATCATACATATGTACCCTTTGCAATTTGTTTACTACACACACACACACACACACACACACACACACACACACACACACACACACACACACACACACACACACACACACACACGCACGCACGCACGTACACACACACACACACAGACACACACACACACACACACACACACACACACACACACACACACACACACACACACACACACACACACACACACACGCACACACAC
The DNA here is from genome assembly GCA_964019415.1 of Ianthella basta. Taxonomy (NCBI): domain Eukaryota; kingdom Metazoa; phylum Porifera; class Demospongiae; order Verongiida; family Ianthellidae; genus Ianthella; species Ianthella basta. The sequence continues at coordinate 3,947,511 of OZ025878.1, forward strand.
GCACGCACGTACACACACACACACACACACACACACACACACGCACGCACACACGCACACACGCACGCACGTACACACACACACACACACACAGACACACACACACACACACACACACACACACACACACGCACGCACACACGCACGCACGTACACACACACACACACACACACACACACACACACACACACACACACACACACACACACACACACACACACACACACACACACACACACACACACACACACACACACACACACACACACACACACACACACACACACACACACACACACACACACACACACACACACACACACACACACACACACACACACACACACACACACACACACACACACACACAAATGCATATATACATAATTATACATTCATGCACAGACACATTTTGATACATGATAGTTCAATAATATTTTGTTAGCCCAGATGACACATTAGCATATACAGTCCTGGTTAACAGTGATAAGAAATGTACAGCAGCATTTCAATTCCTTGCCCTGAAAGGTTTAATATTCAATATTCAATATTGAGAAAAACAGCAGCAGCGCGGTTCTTCTAGTAGCAGCAGGATTTTCCTAATTTTGACAATTTCAAATTACTGTATATAAAGAATTTCGTGATTACAGTTACAGCAGTATTTGAACTACTTGCAAATTTGCTGAAGTTATGTAGTACATGTAAACTATTAGTAGCCATTTAAAGTAGAATCAGTAGTTGGTGGAATAAATGCAGCACACCTGTCACTTGAGGCCTCTTGAGCATTGATTGCATCAAACATCATTTATTGCTAGTTCTGAAATCATTTTTAGCTTTATCAATATTTGTATACAGCCTCAATGTGATGTGTGTACCGAGTGTGTGCAATCTCATCGGTATCCTGCTTCATTGTAGGTTTGCAAAATTTGATTTCTTAGTTGTACCGTACACCTAGTCTGAGATACATTGGTTACAATACTAATCAGTCTAGATCTTATAACACAAACCAAAAGGTTCCTCAAGAATTCCCTCCAGTACATGTGCTAGTACCACGATAAATGCCAGGTAGTCCAGTGTTAGAAATTAGGCAGTGAAATAACACAGCTGCAATCTTTGGCAATTCTAACCAATTTGCACGACAGAATAGCTACATATGTATATTACAGTGCCTGTCTCTCTTGCATTGAGCAGGAAGAGAAAAAACATGTTGATCACACCACTTTCCTAAATAGCGTTAACAGTACATTCAGCACCAATTTCAGGGTAAACACCTGGACGTAATGTCACTGCAGCCAACATTTGCAGTTCATGGCCAGTACCTCCATAATGCTCATATGCTGGTACCTGCAGCTGGTGGCTGTCCGAGTGCGCTTTGTGTCTCTGTACAAGTGTAGTGAACGAGTGTGAGCATGTGAGCTTACAATCCTAAGATGGCAGACTGCTTGACCACAGTCCATTGGACTGAATACCCAGTGTCATGGGAATAAGCAGCAGTGTATCCATCGGTAGTACCCATACAGTTCCCTATGCACTAGTGCACTTGTGAACAAGTGCATCCAGAGGTAATCCATGCATGTGACTGTAGTGAGTCTAGCAACACAACCAATAAAAGGAAATACTCTAGCATTACCATTGCATGTCCAGGACACAGTCACTTCCACTTAGAGCTCAGGATAAAGACTCTTGGGGGAGCTCACAAATTTTGTGCACTGTAGTTTATATGCACAATTACTTTGCAGTAGTGGTTTATTGCTTGGATCACATCTTTCCTAAATCGTAATGTCAGTTAAATAATTAATGCTTTTGCACTAAACCCAGGCAAATGACACTGTGAGATAATTGCTAATGGCAATTGGTCAGTTTTGGTCATTCTGTCACTTGATGAGTGCTTCACTGTTCTTGGTTGTAAAGAAATGTAAGCTTAAATGGCTGCATTAATGGTTTATGGTCAGCTCTGCAGCATATTACTGTACAATGCAGAAACACAGCAGAAGCAAGACATATTCATTGTAGACAGTATATACACAATGTAAGCAAGATAGGTGTGTGCACAGACAGCGAAATGCAGATAATTTGCACAATCATGCACTTACATACATTGAGGATGCCAAAAGGTCTCCCCTAGACATCATTAATGTTAATGGCAGGCTACAGTTGAATGCAGGTTGAGGCTACAGTATGGTATAGCCCATTGTGGTGTATTAATAAGTACTTACTATTTGGGGTGTATGTGAAGCATTAATGTAAACAGTTTAATATCTTTGTTGCAAACAAAAGACAACGTTGTAAACTACACATGGTAGTAAAGAGAGGGGGAGAGGAAAATGGCAGTGCGCCAGTCCAGAGCCAGCCACCTCCAGATCCATAGCTGACCTTTTATAGGAATGGATCAATAGCTGCTGACAGTGACAAGTGGTTCAGCTGCTAAAGAGTCAGATGTAGAACTGGAGGTCACTAGCTCTGGTCCAGTTTACTGTGATTTTTTCCCTCCCCCTCTCTTTCCTACTATAATTATGCAATTCACAACTTTGTCCTTCGTTCGCTATTATATGCTAACATCTATATTGGCAGTCCCATATGAAAGTGGTATTAAAATGTGCTGAGCCTGTGTGTTTTCAGTGACTGGATGTGGAAATTTGTAGTGGCCTTCAAAAGAACAAGTTCCAAATTATTACCAATGTACTTCATGCCTTCATGGAATCAGATTTACGAACTAAGAGAGTAAGCAATGAAACTAAGAGTACGAACACAAGGTGTAGAGATTGGGTTTGTGAGAACTAAGTCATGTGAAAGCCTTTCCTACGTACCACAGCATTTGCACACAGAAGAATTGTGCACTTGCAAGAATCGGTTATTTTGGCTGGTCAGCGAGGATACCAGGGCATGTGACAACCTCCCACCTCAAACAGTCAATATAGCGTCAACACTGATGGACTTACTGTAGCAATGAGCCTCTACAACATTATCAACTTCTCGGAGTACGCCAATGAGAGCACAGCTTGCAAGCAGAAGGATTGCAGGGAGGGGCTAGCCAGGTATAGTAACGACCTGAGCTTCCTCACCAAGTATAGAAGGTACAGGATCATCCCCAATCTGTCCAATTAGCTTGACCAAGGCAAAGATCATTGCAAAGAGGTCTAGCAAGGCTCACATACAGGAAAGGATTGGAGAAATTACAGACATGTGACGCAGTGATGCTACTACAAAGCACCACACGACTGGAAGCAGACCTGTCCCAGTCATTAGACACCAACCAACACACCCACATTTAATTACAACTTTTGATTGATCCACTCCCCTACATATAAATTATGTAGTTTCATTGGCCAAGCACTTTTACACTTAATTATTATAGAATCTGATCGCTCACCTTCAGTCATTGCCTTCGCCAGCTAATTAATGCTAGAGAGTTGACTTAAAACAATATTTCACTGAGCAAACTAGTGAATGGACCCAACACCCACCACATGACCCTTCTGTTCAACATGTGGAATAGGAATACAACAATACAGTTAGCATGACATACTAAAAGGAGTATTCACTAACAAACATTAAATTCATTTTTGTGTATGTTTAGGTAAATCCTATGCTGACGGGTAGTTTTAGAAGCATGGAACTAACAGTGATGAAATTCTGAATAGGAGCTACTGCTTCTCAATACATAATTATACATCAATCAGGTATTATTAGCACACTTGAGAAATTATCCAGGGTAAGCCTCTCTGTCTCAAATCAATAAGCAATTAACCACACCTTTCACGTTGCTCATTGTGTAAGAGAGCCCAGTTTGTGCAAGTGGAAGAGGAGGAACTCTTTGAGTAAGACAATCACAACTTACAGCACAACCTCCACATCATTCACCAACTTACTCACTAAAATGGAATCACTGTTGCATCTGTCTTCTATCTAGTCAACCCCGCTCTGGTTTTCCAATTTGGGAGACCATTCTTTGCGCTGGCTCATCGATTACAACGGAGCAAGTGTGGCACAGCTCGGGGATCCCCCGAGGACTGTTATGACGTCAACAAAATGGAGGGCGATTAACAACAGGTGAACAGTGATTGAAATGCAATTAGCGTGTGCTATACTCACCCAACTGGTTCGGCACGATTGTAAACGTTCTTGTACTCAATTCGTATTGAGACGATCAAGGTAAGATATCTTTAGTTTTACCCTAGTGGTACAGGTGCCCGCAGGTCTGCTGGATTTGGAATGTGTCCCGGACGCATTTCAACGTAGCTGTGTTACGTCACCGCACGTACAAAGAGACATGAAGGTTTAGCGACTTGATGGGGTAAGTACTGAGTCAGGACCAGGTGTATGCATTGTCTTATGTTACAGCTGCATGAGTTAGGCAACATAAGATCTGTTCTTTAATTATGGTGCATTGTCACTATTGAGGGGTACTGCTGTACTGAGACTAATGGAATACAAATACCTAACAAGTGCACTATAGATGTTTACTTAGTTTGGCATATTCATAGGTTTACCGTTAGTGTATGTTCACCTATTGGAGCAATCCATTTAACACTCTGCAACTTCAGCCGGTGTAGTCACCCTAATCACTAAGTATCACAAATGTCATCTCTTGCTTACAATTGTTGTGGCATTGAGCCCTTCAACCTAGTGTGGTGTGCATTCATTCCATGTAGTACTACATGCATGGTGGGTGGTGGTCTCAATCAGTGGTGCGCTTGGAGACAATGATAGCTGGTAGGTTGTTTCTGTAGTGTTAAGAAGGTGTGTGTGTGTGTGTGTGTGTGTGTGTGTGTGTGTGTGTGTGTGTGTGTGTGTGTGTGTGTGTGTGTGTGTGTGTGTGTGTGTGTGTGTGTGTGTGTGTGTGTGTGTGTGTGTGTGTGTGTTAGCAGGTGTATGTGTTTGTATGTGTATACAAGCGTGCATGTGTCTGTATGCATAATTTCAGAAAGGCTGACTGTCTGTTAGCAGTAAAACTGTGGTGTTTCTCACTATGCTCTAGCGCTTGCTATACATAGAATGTGCTATTTCAAGTTTTCATTCCATCAAAGTTACAAAGAAGCTTCAAAATGGCTTTCATATACCTAGGCATTTTACTTATGTCCTCAATGTACTTGCATACTGTTGGCAGTGTTGTGCCTAATAGCTAATCAGCGAGCCCAGCACTCTTGTAGCTTCCTTTCAACATGTGGTTTGTGGAACTTTGTTGATGAGACAGCTCATGCACCAGCTAGCAGTCACGCTGTAATCAGTAATTGAGTTTGGTTGCTTACTGTTCAGATGAAGTGAGGGCTTCTCAGCTGGTGCAGGCATGAGAAAGGGGTTGGTTGTCCAAATACCAGTTTGATGCAACATAGTTTGAAACTGTGCCAGATTTGAAAACGCTTTGGATCAAGCTGGTATTTGGAGAACTAACCCCTTTTTCATCTGTTCAGACATTTTGGTAAGCTGTGGCTGTGGCCACTCCATAAGTATATTGTGAATTGCATTTGTTTTACTCAAGCTTGTGCATAATGCAGCAGGTCTGTGGTGGGAGTTAAGGAGTATTTATAACTGGTATAGTGTGTTCATTGGTATAATCACGTGTTTGCTGGATATATTGGTATGTAAAATGGAAATTGCTGTGGATAATGGTTATTGTTGCATGAGAGGCACACTGTGTCAGCAGCAGTGTCTAGGCATGCAAGTGATGTAAATGTTTCTTTGCAGTTGCATGGTTGGTGGTGAGGGCTCAGGATTTATATGTACGTATTTGTGTGTGTGTGTCTGTGGTACTTAGCCCTCCATTCTCCACCATATGTCCCAATGCCAATCCCTTTATTCACTCATCTCTGTTGCTGTAGGTCTTTGTTGCACTGGTACCTTTTAACCATCGTTGCTAATTATGTGTGATTAGTGCACATGAGACTGATTAGCAGATCAGCTACTGCACTATGGTTCCCTTGTGATGTATGTGGGTTCTTGAACAACATTGTGTTCATGTTGTTTGGGGTAGTAGGCACAAGGTTTCAGCCTTTGACTGACATTCATTGCTCCATTGATTTTGGAGGTAAGGTTTATCACCATACCATATTAGCGCACAGCTGTAGATTCTGTCCATTATAGTAGAGGTCTATTGAATTCGTACTGCATAAATTCCTAACACAGTGTAGGGCAGTCCTGATGATGGAAATATTTACGTAGATGCCATTAGCTGTGCCTATTGAAGCATCTCTTTATATAATTATGGTATCAAGGAGGAGCATATGGGTTGGGAGCATAAGGAAAGGAAATATGATCATGATTTGCTTCATGGTCCATATATCAATCCATGACCTTATCCTCCTCCTTGCTATTATATGGAGATTTGCAGAAAGTTTGATACAATGTCATTTCATTTTGCACAAGCCTCTCAGCTGGACCTACATGTTCTCATACCTCTTTCCAATCTCTCTATTCACCAGAACCATTCACCTACTTCAGCTATACACACTGCTAGACTTTTCCTCTTCCAGACTGTCTTGATCACGACTCTACTGGCTGTTGATTGCTTGCACTTGCACATGCTGAATAACACCATCAACAGCTATTCCTCAACCAGAGTGTCAGGCAAACTGTGATACAAAGTATCCTGCTGGAGCCCACCTTCTTGAGAGGAGTTCTTGCTAGCTGAAATCTGGATGTATACCATTTAATATCTAAATCTGCAAAGTTACCAGAGATGCTGGTAGGTACATAGCTAGCTAGCTATAATGACTCTTTTTGTTCCACCTAGCTAAATGTTGCTAGATTAAAGGATAATTGCTGTGTAGAAATGGTTGAGAAGGAAAGGCTAATAAGCATAAGCACAGCAAGGCCCAATGGAAGGAGCTATGTCCGAAGACCTTAAAGGCAATCTATTGAAACAAGTCACGATCGGTGTCGTTACTGTTCGTAGACCTTTGAAATGACTTTGGGCTGCAAAGAAAGTGGCGCCGCCAGCAATCGAACCCAAGACATCTGGCTTTAGCTGCAGACAGATTGCCTTTAAGGTCTTCGGACGTAGCCCCTTCCATCAGGCCTTGCTGTGCTTATGCTTATTATCCTTTCCTTCTCTAGCTAAATGTTTGCATAAAGATGGCTCACCCTGTTATCCCTAACTTGTATCATTAGCTATATAGCTACTTGTAGGACACTGCAGGTCCTATGCAAACTCCTGCAGAAAAGGGCAATTTTCAGCTCACTATGCATAACAATGCTCTTGATTAATGTAGAATTGTATGCAGTGATTATGCTAGCACTGCTTCACAAGGCATAATTGTGAGCATTGCCCATGATGGGCTGTAGCTATTTTTTTTCCAAAATTCATTCTTATGTGATGGTAAGTACATTTATGCTGCTTTATTTCTTTGCTACATGTATGGACTAAAACAATTAGGCCATAATACATACTGTCTTTCCCACAAATGATATATGTATAAATCTGCATAGTTGTTATATAGACTGTATTGCTTGCTAGAGGCCTTACTGCACACACTGTACACCATTCACACCTGTTGTGTGTTTGTAGTGCACAAGGAGCTTATTAGTGAGCCAGGTGTTGCCTTTCATGTGTAAGGGCTCCTGCTGGTCAGAGCACACAGCTGCTGCATGTGTTTGGACCATACTGTATGTGTGCATGGCTTCATTCTTTGTCTGACCCTGCACTCATTAATTGGATTTGGAATTCTTTGTCGGCAATGGTGTTACCCTTGCAGGCTGCACAGCAGTCTGTCTGTCTACTAGTGGAGGGCACTTAGAGTTCTTTGCATAAATGCATGGTATGATGCCAATGTTTGTTAAGATTCGTGGAAATGCATGTAGATGTAGTCTGTATAGAGGATTGTCATTAACTATTTGTATCGGGACTGTGTGTGTACATCTTTGCTAAGCAAACCATGACATGCATAAGTTAAGTGCTGAAGCTGCTTACGTACTGCAGTAGAATACAACAGATTGTTGTGTGTGTTCAGAGAGGCTATCACTTGACTGATAACCTTCACAGTATGTGAAATATCTGGACAACTGTAATGAGAAATGAGAGGGAGGGGGGTGGAGGTGTCCTTAGGCTGACTGCCCACTACGTATGCCATTGGCTAAATATGTGTTTGTACTACCTCGTGAAACAGTGTGGTAACAGGTTTCTTCTACTTGCTATGTTTCATAAACTACTGCAGTCAGGGAAGAAGAAATAGAAATTACAGTTTAATAACACATCCTCACATCTGCTACTGTCTGACAGCTTTCCAACACCGTCATTGCCTGCATTAGCGCACTACGTGCCATGCCCACTGACAGATTGTTTGCATCTAACACATAATTAATAGAGAGAACTTGTGACACGTAATTGCTGATGGCTATCCTCCATACTGATTGCATCTTAATTGATTAGCATGAATCATGATAACATTAGCTGTGCCATTTACCACTGTTAGTGAGTACATGTTTGGTACCTCAGCTATCTCTGACATTGCATGATATGAATGTAAGGCATAGGCATGGTCTGCCTGAACAGGATTCTTGGAATAGCAGGTGCACTCTGCACATTGTAGACGGCTTCATGCCATTTCACATGACCTCTCATACAATGCCACTAATTACGTATCAGTCGAAACTCAATTACTGACTGCAGCGTGACTGCTACCTGTGAAGCCTGGTGCATGAAGGACTCCCACAGCAATATGAGCTGTTTCATCAGTTCCACAAACCACATGTTGAAAGGAAGCTACATGAGAGTGTTTGGTTCACTGCCAACAGTGCACAAATACAGTAATGAGATTGAGCAAGAAACCTGGTGTATGAAAGCCATTTCAACAGGTCTGCGCAAAATAGATTGAATTTCTTTTGGGAATACGTGTATCATTCTGTACACTGTAAACATCGGAGTCAAGTCACTTAACATCTGAAGCTCACAACCTCTATCTGACTGTTAGTAGACGTCTGTTAGACTCCTTCTGCATGAACCCTAATGCAAGTGTCAAAGCATGGCACAGCTAATGCTGTAATGCTCATGCGAATAAGTTTAGATTTAATCACTATGGAGGATTTCAGCAACAATTACAAATCAACAAGTGCTCACTGTGTGTTATAAGCAAGTGATGTGTCAATGGGCATGGCACATAGTGCAGACGGTGCTGGTGTTGGAAAGCAGTCTGACAGGTCATGTTAAAATGTGTAGTTAGCAAATCCCTGTATCCATAGGTACATGAACTCTGTTATACATACACACCTAGTATTGCTTGCTAAAGGCCCTTCCTACATTGCTCAATGCCTCTGCTGGGTCTCATTAGTGCACAAGGGGCCTATTAGTGGGCCTGGTACTGCAATATGGTTTCCTTTTGATGTGTAAGGTATCAGTATCAGTATCAGAAATGATTACTTAGCCCAATGTGCTACTTCTCAGGGTTCTTGTGGTCGGCTCACACAGCTGCTGTTGTTAGGACCATGTGTGCGCATGTCTTGCCATATAATATTACTGAGGTGTGAAGTGAAGGTTGATATACAGCCCGACTGAACAATACATTAAATGATATAGTGTAGGGCACTGACCTTCCTCTTAACATCTTTGTGACCGCCAACACCTGCACCACTCGATATCTCAAATACAAAATTTTGGCCCTGTCCTTAACCACAGAATTGCACAATCATCATACAATATGTAGTGCAGTTTTTGAATGCAATAAGCTGGCAATACATATGCCATAGTGAGCATGCGGTATCAGCAGTAACCAAGCTGGCAATCTTCATTTATTTACTTCACTCGCCATTCCTCTTCACTCCTGCAACTATTTGCGTCTTTCTCTCTCCATCTCTCCTTCCCTCCCCATATTTTCAAGATGCAATTATTCTGTAGTTGGCATGTTGAGCTTATTTCAATCTGCTAATGTTTGATTCTCCCTTACATATTGATGGTGTGCCTCATGTTTATGTTATCATACTGACTATGCATATACATTGTCACTGTACAGTAGCTGTAGGGTTTTATACATTTTATACTACATATTGTGTATGCATTTGTGAACTGTTAGCAGTTTACTTGCTTTATTTCACATGTGGTCAAAAGTGTAGTTTTGAACTGCTTACATTCCTCAAATAAGCTTTGTGTGAAGATTATTCTAGTCAGACCCATGCAAAATTCTGTGCATGCACTCACAAATGTCTATCAGAGAGTAAACTGGTGCGCATGTGTGAACATGCTCACCTTATGCTATGCATGCAGTCTACCTACTTATATTAATTTTCTACAGAATAACAAGAGCTTCAGCCTAATGAAATGACATAAATAATAATCTGTGCAATAAGATTCTTCATCCTAAAGCCAAATGTTCATAGAGGTACATACAGCAATACATTGGAATATTTGTACTTTGCAGCCAAACTAGTCAGTCCTTGGCTGAGCAGCCTCTGCCGCAAGCTGCGGGGCATGAGTAATAATAGCAGTGACATTACATGTAGCTAGGCATTATCTTCCCTCATTGATGAAGGTAAGGGGAGTTGCTGTTTCTCAAGCAAACAAATAGAAGGACAATAGAATGGACAAAGTTCGCTGTTTGACCACAGAGGTCTTTGTCAGTTGCAAAACTAATGAAGAGGGTGAGCCTCTATGACATGGCAAGTATTAGTCATAGCACACTTAAGTGTGATGCATAATTGATATCTACCTGAGGCTGAATTCTTAAGGCCAAGCATAGATATCACTTGACATTACATCTTATATAGTATGGTAAAGTTAATTATTTCATGTCAAGTTCAAGTGTAACATATAGCAAATTATCACACTTAAGAAACTGCCTGATTGTCAAAGTAACTTATAATTTTGTAATATTTAGTTAAAAGCTACCAAAATGTCCGAACACGTGAACTTTTGGCTGGTATGAAGGGAGTTGAGCATATCTGAGCTACTTCTATTCACTCTGGCCTATAACCATACATGGTGTCCACTTGGGTGCACACAGTCTGAACCTGCTGAACATCTGCACTCACGCTCCATAATATCCCCCACTGCCTCTGCGTGTGCCATACAGCAATGTCATGCACACTTTTGGACACATGTGATTAATGAATCATCTCTCTCAACTGATCAACATCTACAACAATAATACTGCACTGATGCTATGCTAGTGTCTGCTATAAATGGATAGGTCCTATTGTACTGTTTCTAGTTCTGCTAACACAACTCAGGTTTAGTATTATGATCAGTTGCATTCATGTAATCCAGGTATCAATTGCACTGGGAGGTAAACATCTCGTACTTGTAATCTGGGTCAAAGAGGCCGCTCACAATGTATTCATTGTAGGTTCCTTGAATAACCGGGTCAGACAGGGAAGTAACTTCATACAGCAGCCCGCCCTGGGCATTACCAGAATACAGACACATCTGACTTTTCAGGTCCCAAGTGCGGGGAGACTTCCAAGCAAAGAACCTTCTTGTGCTGCCATCTGCAGCACTGACAGTGACAGCATAGTGTCTTGGATTAATTATGTCTGAGAAATGTGCATATTAAACATAACAACCTTGTCCTGCAAGCATTAACAGACGGCTTCATCCTCCTTGTCTAAATTCAATATTTCTTCCATTCTCTGACACACAAAGTGCCCCATTGCAGAAACTAAAAAGAATGAAAATGTTCTGCAAAAACTACTGGTGATGTAGGGCTTGCATAAAAGTACACAAACAAGGAATGCACAGTGGAGAATTCACCATTGTCCCTACATTCAAGAGTAGTATTACGGTGCAACACTCCCTTTAGCGACAATGGTGAATGCTCCCTGTGTAATAGCCTTTCCTCGTTTCTGTACTTTTTATGCCAGCCCCACATCTTTAGTATAATTATAGTTTTTATAGAAAATCTTCATTCTTTCTAGTATAGGTAGAATGACTAGTGGTGGAAAGGGTAGAAAAAAAAGACTACGGCCTGTCGATATAAAAAACGAAATCAGGTGAAAGCAAGGTATTGCTTAGATGAGACATAGACTTACCTGCTGTGAGAGTTAGCTAGCTACATCCCCATCTGAAACTGAACTTCCTACATTCTCGGGCATTTCTGATTGTATTTGACCGCTGTCTACGATATTCAGATGTATCCGCCTTGCAGTTGGCATACCATTAGACTCACCTAGAGTTACACTTTAGTCCTTGTCTGAATCGACAACCCTAGCACTCGTTGAGAGCCGGGTGCCCTATTTCTGATTTGTCCCGATCCTCAGAGGTCAAATTAAGTTTACATAGCCGCGCGCCGCCCTTCCCTTGTGCGAGTATAAATAGTCCATTGGGCTGTGTCCTACTGTGTTGTCCTGCTGGGAAGCAATGGAGATCATCTTCCTGTCGGTTGTCATACTTGCTGCAGTACCTGTATGCTCGGCTCAACCAAGTGAGTTCACAATTCCATTTCCTAGATTAATGAGGGATAGGAGAATAGTAGCTTGTGTGGTAATGACTACGGCTGAAGTTGAAATAGTCTAACCCGAAGTAGGTCGCAGCGCTAAAAGTAAAGCATGGTATCGACGTGCTGAGAAACGTCATAGCGACTGCTTGATACAAAATTTCTGAATGATTATGATGTTTCTAATCACACAGTAGCAGCTAGAAGACCGAATTGCCATAGCTCTCGTCGAGCCTAATTGGCATACGTCTATAGCAGTACGGCTATACATTTCATTGTCGCAGAGAGCGAGCGGCTTTTCTACTGTCCCAAAAATAATCAGAAATGGGACAGTATGGTCAGAAATGGGACTGTCACGGAAATTTAGGTCCGGCGAACAAATGGTATGGACCAATGTTCCAGGAAAAATGGCCCGGTGTCACAGTTTAAAGTATCCCTCCGGGTAACCGAAAGTCGCGATTAAACGACAGAGAACTGACGATAGAAGCTACTGTATAATGCTTCCTACTGCAGGATGAGACCACCTACTACTAGTAGAGACTGTTAAGCGTCCAAATCTCCAAACCTTGCATTTCATTTGAGGTGAATTAATGCAGAATAATAGGTCTATCGCGATAACCGACGATCGCGGGGAATTTTCTGTCTTTGAACTATGGCTGGAACGCTTGTACTGTCCCAAGGACGCTCTGAGAATGCCACGAGGGCCTTACTGCAAGGAGCAGAAGTGTTTAAGCAGCGCCAAGTAGCATGAAGGCGTGCAATATCTCAAACTGGTGGATATCGTTGTGCAGGTGCAAAATCGCTGCAAAGTAGCATGCGAAGAGGAGGAAACTGTCCGAATGATAACAACTACTTGTCCCATAAGTGTCAAATGGAGGTCATATACGGTATTTAAAGAATTGTGTCACCCTGTTTAAAAGGGACGAAAAGTTTCAGGGTAAGTATACCCTGGACCATTGTTTTCAGAAAATTCTGGTCCGGGGGAACAATATTTTCCTTTTTAAAAATGGTCCTAGGACCATTTTTCAGGACCAATTTTCCAGTGACATTCCCATTTCTGATAGCATTCGGTGACACTCAGATACATCACTCGTTCTCTGCAAAACGTAAATGCCACTACCTTGTTGTAAGTACACCAAGCAAGTATTAACAGAGCTACACTTTGGTCTTGGTCTGATGTCAATATCTCCTATATTCGCAGAGAAACAGCTAGCTGCAACTATCCCACTTTTTCACACACGAAGTGTCCCATTTGATTACAAGAGTATACGCGGCTCGTCATGATTGCATCCAGTGGATATCAAACGGATTGCGACGAAAGTAGGGTATTTCTTAAATGAAGCATAGATCTAACTGCTGTGAGAGTTAGGTGTGGGCCTGTCTAAAACTGAGATCAGACTCAAGTGTCCTGTCACTGAAAAATTGGTTCTACAAATGGTCCTAGGACCAATTTTTTCATAGAAAATATTGGTCCCCGTACCAGAATTTTCTGAAAATAATGGTCCTACCCTGAAACTTTTGGTCCCTTTTAAACAGGGTGACACAATTGTTGAAATAGTACAGTATCAAATAACCAGACATAACAAAACCTTTCTACAAAAATGTTGGGATGGCATAAAAAGTACAGAAACAAGTAAAGGCTGTTACACAGTGGAGCATTACCCATGGTCCCTACATGCAAGAATGTTGCACCTTATAGTCCTACACCCTTGAATGTAGGGACGATGGTTAATGCTCCACTGTGTGGCAGCCTTTACTTGTTTCTGTACTTTTTATGCCATCCCTACATTCTTACAATTTTGTAGAAAAATTTTATTATGTCTGGTTTCTGCACTTTTATGGAGCAGGAGCTAAGAAGCCTGATATAGCTAGCTATTGAAACTTCTTGTGTAGCTCCTAATGGAATTAGCTGCAATTTGCATTTGAGAAATTGTGATAGCATTGTAAATAATTCAGTCCACAAGCCAAATGCCATGGTAAGTCGTAGAGCAAGGCGAAAATTTCCACTGTGGAGCAAAACAACGGAAGAAGGAGCCTCCGGAAGCCGTACGCAGCTGCTCGCCGCGCAGTGGCACCACCCACGCCGGTTTCATCTGGTTAAATTACGTAATTTGAAAATGGCGTCCGCCCCTTGGTCAAGCAACACGGCGGGAGTCGTGGCAACCGTCGTCTTTCGCATTAAATTGTGCCGCCTTCTAACCTATAAAGGAATGCAGCCAGCCAAAAATGGTGTAATATGGAGCGAGAAGTATTCTCCTGGTCCCTCTGGTTCGTGTGCTGCGGCTGTCAAGGAGAAGAAGAAGAAGACGAAACGTGGGAAAACTTGAGGACGCGCTCTACGTGTAGGCGCAACTTTGCTAGGATGTAAGATTAGCCATGCGCATTGTTCAGTCCCCGCTTCCTCATGGTAATCTTTGTTTGTCGGTTTTCGGTCCTGTTCAGGAGTAGCGCGACTTTTCGTTTGTATTACAGCATACAAACAACCACTGCCATCCCTACATAGCACTACTGTCTGATACATAGGATAGCTAAATAGCGTCCAATTATAGTACATGGCTAGGAATAATGATACAGCATCAAATAATGCACATAGAATAGCTAGCTATACGTAGTGTCTAATATTACACAGTGCAGCCAGCCAAAAATGGTGCAATATGGTGCAAGAAGCATTCTTCTGGTCCCTCTGGTTTGTGCGCTACAGCTGTCAGAAAAGAAGAAAAAGACAAAGAAGACGAAACGTGGGAAATGTCAAGGGTGCTATCGCCATGTAGACGCACTGGTCGTGTTCAGGAGTAGTGCGACTTTTCGTTTGTATTACAGCATGCAAACAACCACTGCCATCCCTACATCAACCATAGAATGGCAGCAATCAAGTTTGGTCAAAGCCGGAAAACAGCAGGAAGAATAATTAGAAAATGGCGGTCGCCCGGGAAGGAAAAAGCGGAAAAAGACAGATAACTCTCTGCCAACTGCACGACGGGTGACGTCAACCCCGCTAAAACCTGACCCCCAATGCCCCCAGCAACCACAGCAAGTTTGATGGCGATGGAGCAAGAAACGTGTGCGCATATCCCGGACACAGACAATTTCGGCTTTATAATATTATATTAGATTACACTGCCTAGTGATCATCACTTCTTAATTAATTGATCGTCACTTCCCTTATTGAGATATTCTGATTGACAGTGAAACATTTTCTCTTATTTTGGGGTCAAGTAGCTTCTGAATCAGGAAAACTCTATCTAGTTTTGCCCTGAAGAGCTGAGAACCAAATTAGGCATACACAATCTACATGCATGTGTGCACAAATCTACGGCAGGTCACCTCCATTTCTTTTTTTGTTGCAGAGTTATCTTAAAATTATTTACAATTTCAATCAATAATTTCTGGAGAAAAATGTAATAAAGAAGAAAACTAATAATAATAGTATAGGAAAATAAATGAAAAACATGCGGTCAGTTGAAGGGGAGGCACTGAATGCCCCCCCCCCCCCCCAAAGAGAAAGTCCAGTCAAGAAAAGAAATCAGAAAGGGAGGTGGTGACCGTGGTGCCCCCATTGTTCCCATCACTGAGGCATTTCCCCTTTAAACAGCAAGGACAGGCGTTGCCTCCGGTAGGAGAAAGACTTGGGTTCTCAGTGACGTTTGAGACAGCAACCCAGTTCTCTCAAGAACGAGAAAGTCTCTGCACAGTTATTCTCCTTTCACTTAAAAGTTGCGAATTTTGTAATAACTTGCTAGCGAGTGCAATTTTCCAGGTGGCATCCATAGATTTCTGCGCACCCTTGTGTACATTGCGGTGAACACAACCGAATTTGAAGCGTTAGCAACGCTGCAGACTAAACCTTGGCCCCATACACTGCTATAACAGTGAGTGCTTAACACGATGAATGTAGAAAGAAAACGTGTATTCATCTCCTGCACTGCTTCAGAGAGATCACCAGAAGGCTCTATTAGTGCTTGAAACCCTCACGATTAGAACAAGTGATTCAGTCTTCACACCGACCCGAACGGCTAATAGATTGATTTTCACACCTCGATTTCAAAGCGTCTCTCTTGCCAAGATGGCCGCAGTTCGCTCCACGGGTTGGTGGCGATTGCATGCCGTACGAGTTCAGCGGCCCCGAAATGAAAGATCCAGTGTCCAAAGGAACTCCACTACGGCGGAGCAACGCGACGTTCGGACCCTTCTTTGCGAAATCAGGGAGGGGCGGCGATGGTGTAATCTTACATCAGATCGATTGGCTTTTATTCGGTCGCTGAAAAAGGGACATCATTGTAGGCGGCAGTGCAACCATCATCCTCTCCACCAGATCGTTGTTCTCTTTACTCAACACCTCTACAGACTCACTCAATTTGATCATCTCCCCTACGGCAGCTCACCTACCAACTTTGTAACACCTAACACTAACCTAACACTTTTGCCAACAGGCAGAAGCAACAGACAAACGCCCATCCATCCAGCATGCCAACACCTTCTTTCATTTTTCAACACTCCAAATGGAACCATCCTGCACACATCTCGCATTCCCAACAACCACCAGTACACCACACTGATGAGTCCCAATTAGGGCGAAACAGCTGTCTGTGGCTCTTCCATCTTTGTTGGATGACTGGGGGAGGCGATCACTGATTGCCAACCAATAGGGCTTCGTGCCCCTGCCAACTGAGACACCAATACTGGTGTAATAGGTAAGTTAGGCGTAATACCCAGTGATTACCCCATCAATCTCCTTATTATCTGAGTCAGGTGCCTGACAAGCAGCGAAAGAGCACCTCTTCCCTTCTCTTCTTTGCTATGTCTCAGCGTCGTTGCATTTTTCTCTGTTCTGTGCTTATCTGTTAACATTCCACCCTGTTGTCAGGGTAGCTAAAGCTTCTGAAACTGGGGTGCCTTGTCCTGTTCCTTTGGCATGGTCTGTGGATAGGACATGCTACCCTTTGGCTGGGGTGACTTATAAATCATGTATCTTAGCTCACACTCTATAAAAAGTGCAGAAGCTACCGTATATAGAAATAATAATAAAACTCTACAAAGAATAGTAAGGAAGTAAGGATAGCATATAAAGGACAGAAGCAAGTGAGGGCTGTTATGCAGTAGAGCATTCACCATCGTCCCTACATTCAAGGATGTAGGACTACAATATAATTATGATTCTTGCATGTGGGGACCATGGTGAATGCTCCACTGTGTAACAGCCCTCACTTGTGTTTCTGTTTTTTTATGCCATCCCTACATCCTTACTATTTTCATAGAAAATTAGTATAATTTTAAATGCATGGGTCATGTATTTCCATGCTTTAAAAGTACTGTTTACCTAAAAGCATAACGAAAACCAAAAGGAACAATTATGTGTTATATAGTGAAATGCTGGTGTCACGGAAAATGATTCCCACTTTATGGTACCCCCGTGTAGAATTTCCTAGGATATTCGTCCGAGAGATATCTCTGAAATATAGAGCACAAGGCTCAAGGGTACGAAGACCCCAAGTGCCGAGTGGTGCATCAAATACATACACATTACCATGGCAATGGGATCTATTACAAGTTATAGGCAAGCACTGGTAATTACACATAAGGCATAAAGCTATGATACAATGGCAAGTGATGGACTTTTAAACTGTCACATGATAAGCTGCTGCCAAATCAGCCTACAAGACATTTTGAGGGACATTTTGTGGTGATGCATGCCATGTTTTGCTCACCATTGTAATTTTTCAGGCATCAGTCATTCAGAGTTTGGGTGTGGTTGGAGCAAAGACTAGATAGCTAGCATAGATGGTGCTAGCCAATACCTCCATTCCAGAATAAGAGCACAAATTGGTTATCAGTTTGCCAGCCATTTATTATCTTATATCGGAGTTATGGATAAGGTTCAAGTACATATGGTATAGGCTTATGCTACGTCATTGAACAGTTCTGTAACTAGCGAATACCCAAAACGGTCAAAACGTATCACTAACCTACATTCTTTGCCATGTGATTGCTCCACATCCCCCATTTCTACAAGGTAGCTGCCAAACTAATTTAACTAATTAGTACCTACCCTTGCTGTTTTTCTTGTGCAGCTTGCATAATATGAAATAAAGGAACACAGAAACTAGGAATTTAAACAGTTTCCGGAAAGTAAGAGGGATGTAGGTGTTGTGTAGTATCTCAAAACAACTGCACTAGCTTGAATCTTAAAGGAAGTTACAGGAATGTCTTTCAAGATACAAACTAATTGTGCTGTCTTTTCCGTGTATTTCTAAGTCACTGCTTCATCTTCATTATTTCTGAACTTATTCTTCTCAGGTACAGGGAGAGCACATGTAACATTCAATTAAAAGTGTTAGTTTATTTAGTATCGATAGTGTAACTGTTACAATAATAAATGATAATAGTAATAATTATTATTATAAGACAAAGAGAGAAAGACACAGATACGTATTACATTAATTGTCATCAAAGTGTTAGTATGTCATCAAGGTGTTAGTATGTTGTTTGTCATCTTATATTGTCATTCCTTCATCTTCTCTGGTTAAAATGACCATTTAGATTCCTGAAATGAAACTCTGAATCCATTGCTATATATATACGCTATTCAGTGTTCAACTCATTGATGTGTGATGGACCATAACAGGAAGCTTACTAATGTACATACAGAATGATTAAATTTAACAAGAAGTTGTACAAAAATGTGCATTTTGTGTAAGAACTAAAGTATACTTTTATCATTCTAATAAACCAGCCGAACTACAGTACACATGCACTCTCTTTACAGTATTTGGCTACTAGATCCTGTCATGTCATGGTTATAATAATACTAGTGTATAAAAATTCCTTTAGAACTAAAAGGAACTTAGGAATTTCCAACAGAAAAAGCATAGAAATAAGCAGAAGTAACTCAATACCGTGATTAGCCACATTTCTGTGAAGTTCACTCTGCTTTCCTAATTCCTTGTAGCTGCATGGACCCGCATGCACCCACACACCAATATATCGAGATAGGAGACACCATTTTATTGGGACATTCCTAAATAGACGTCACAAACATGACGTCTAAGTAATAGTTAAATGCTGACCAAGAGGTGTCTCTGAGATTTAGAGCACGAGACACGAGGGCGCGAATCGCCCGAGTGCCGAGTGGTCTAAATCTTCAGAGACACCAATTGGTCAGCATTTAAGTGTTATAGATCCCAACGATTGGGCGAGGAGCGGCAGCGAATCAGTTTAACTACTCGTACTTGCGTCATCACGCGTCTTCCGGAAGTAGTTAGCAATTTCTGACAATGGCCGAGAGAACGTCGTTTGGTTATTGGGTTTGTCATCTCGCAGCAGACGTTCCTAAAGGTCGGCAGTGGATGCGGCGCGTAAGCTAAACGTAAGCTAGTCACTGTCAGCCCCGTCAGCCACTAGTCTCGAACCCAGACCCATTCCGCCATTTTATAAAATGGCGGAATGGGTCTGGGTTCGAGACTAGTCAGCCACAGCGTTTCCCAGAGCGGTGTCCTAAGCCTGTTCCCAGCTCGTAACCAGTTCCTTCCTCGGCTCTGGTTCGTAGGCCGCTGCATGCCGGATTGTTGCGTTACCCTGCTTGTCGACAAAACAAGTAAGTCGAGCGACCTGTGCATCGTATGTTGTGGAGTTAGCTACTATTGTTATCGCAGCTGCAGTTTCTCTGCTATATAGACCACGGGCCCAAGCCACGCCCATGCTCTAAATCGTTATTTAGAGCATAGGCGCGAACGCCGCGCGTCGAATTAGAACACGGCTGGACGAAATAGACCACGGCGCGAAAACAACACCCGGGGTGTCTACGACGTTTAGAAATATCGGTTAGACGCACGTTACCATGGCAACGGGATCTATTAATCATTTTAGTTGCTTGCCCTGCATGCAAAGTATATGTGGAAATATTCAATTTTGCAGCAAATATGAGAAAGAGTCATGCAGTTGCAAAATACACATTTCCTGCAAGAATAAATATTTGTGAATATATCTGAAAATATAATTATGTTATACAAGTCAATACACATAAGGTGTTGTTAATTGCTTGTTGTTTTATACTACATACGTTACAGTTGCTCTGGCATTTGCACAAGGACAGTACAACGCAGCAGAAAACCAAGACGTGGAAATTCAACTATTTTCACAACTGTCTACATCGGGAAATTTCTCTGGGCATATTGCAGTAGAAGTGGAAGTAGGAGCTAGTGGTAGTAGAGGATGTAAACGTAAGTTACAAATCAAAGTACATCTTGATTTTTTTTAATTTCAGTTGTATGCATATCCACCTGCAGCTGGCGAAGATTTCACTCTTTCAAACAGCCACAGTAACATTGCGACAGTTACCTTCCTGCCATTTCAAGATGACTCCTCCACATTCAGGATCATGCTGCGTTGTGACAGAATCCTTGAAGGCCCTGAAATATGCATCATAAGGGTCAGGAATGTTTCAATACCCAAAGGTGCTCCTGTGACGGATGGTGGTCCTGACTCGCGTCCTTCAGTGACTTTAACAATTGACAACTGTCCTGGTGTAGAAGGTAACCATGCATCTAATTCACAAGGCAAAGAGTCCATGTAAGGCATAGGCACTGAAACATTTGGACCAATACCTATAGCCAATACCTAGCCAATGACTGCTTCATCTGACTCCGCCAGGCAATGGTAACAATGCAGCATATTGCACATCATGTGTACGGACCAATTAACACCTAGCAATGGCAACAATATCACATATTATACTAGAATCAGATGTACTTTTGTGAAATACCACAGCTAGTGATAGGGAAAGATTCATCTACATGCCCAGAACATACATCTACATACATACATAATTTACTCATAAAATTGTGACCAATGCATGTCTATATATATATAGCAGGTCTCCAATATCGCTAGTATGGTGTATCTTCTCTGCCGTGAAGAGCTTTTTGCAATGTCAACATGCTACACTGATTACATATTCATACCAAGTGTATAGGAAGAGCTTATTAGGAGTCTCATCATACATCTTAGTACCAAGCACATATGTAGAATACCATGTATATGGCTATACAAGTTGGCATGAAATATACATACTAGGATGGATTTGTGGATTTCAGAGCAGTGTAGCAATTTTAGTAATGTTAGTAATAGTGTAGTAATTTTAGTTTAGTTAGTTAATTTTAGTTTAGCAATTGTAGCAATTTTACTTGTCACCAAAATGCTTACACAAAAACATTATGATGTAAGACTTGCCCACCACAAAGAAGCCAAATGCCATACTTGGGCAATCTAGCAAATAATTTCCCCAAACATTTTCTTCTATATTTGTGTTATGACAGATGCCTATACACAAGCATGATGAACGATTATTAATTATCACGAATGGAGAATACTTTCTTTACACAACATTTACCTTTCTACAGTTGTACAGTGCAGTTGGGAGAAAAACATCACAAATGTTACTGAAGGGGCTGTATCATCAGTTGTGCTGTATGCAATTTGCACCGGGCGGTTCAGTATTGACATCAGCATTGGTGTGACATGTAGTGGAAATACAGCCCAGACAGGAGAGACAGTCATTCGACCAGGTACACATAAGTAGCTATCTGCATGAATAATGCTATGTACATGAGTAATTAGTGTACATACACATGAACCCATAATACTTTTAATTTTAGTTATAACACCTCCAGGAGGATATGGATGATTTGCTTGCTTGAGCATGGATGCTGCCTTTTATAATCCATATCATCAAACCTAGCTACACAAGTTAGGCTGCGTGTGTGATGCTGACCACAATATGAAGCTGCTACAGAAGGCAGTCACATACAGTGCCACTGAGATGTTTCAGTTCTGATTGCATTTGACTATATGTAGCAGATGAATAACCTGTGAGGCAGTCTTATGCACTTTGCATATTCCTAATAATTGATTTATGTCCGATTGCTAGGTTTAGCTTGGGAAGGAGGAAAGTGTACTGTTTGGTTCTGTTTAGGAGCATTGTCAACGTTTATTTCCCATGTGTTAGGAGCGATCTTGTGTAGCCATTGGTGCCAACCTGTGTTTGGCGCAATCCCAACTGGTTGTGGTGGAAGCCATATAGTCCAAAGGCTGCTGTTGGACAATGGAAGACAACTCACAGGAATGTTCCATAATTTATAGCTATATCCTAGGTAATACGCCACCTACAGGAACGATCTGCATGAAGGCTGCCATGGGTTATTGGACCGAAAGCTGTAGCAATTACAATGAAGAAATCAATAATTCACAGTAAACAAAAAATCAATCGAATCATATATATAGCATGACCTAGCTTCCACACTAGCCCACCAAAGATGATAGAAACAGCAACCAGAAGTTAGCCCAGCACTAATTTGAAATGGCAGGATAAGCATGTCCACGAATGGCCTTGAAACGACGCGCAAGCTAACTTTGGCCTAAGCCCTTGTCTTGCATACACCTCAAATAGCCTCCTGACGGTGTTGTCTGGCTTTGAACAGAAACTGAAGGAACAGTAGGCGGAAACTGCCGTTCCACTACATCATCGTAAAATAGCATCTAGCGTGTAGCAACGTCTCCCGAAAGACCCAGCTACCCCAATGAATCAACAATACGCTTTTGGAGTCTATACTACGAAAGAATACAGTTCAGTTAATTTCAAGTAGGTTCGTCTTGGAATTAGTTAGGTAGCTAATTTAGTTTGTCAGCTACAGGCGCTGGCAAAGAAGAATATGGAGAAGAAGATGTTGTTCAAGAAGAACTAGAAATAAAAAATCTACAAATTTTGTACAAACTTTTAGCAATTTAGAATAGCAAGGATGTAGAGATGGCATAAAAAGCACAGAAACAAGTAAAGGCTGTGCACAGTGGAGCATTAACCATCCTCCCTACATGCAAGAATGTCGCACCTTATAGCTTAGCTGCTAGTCCTGCATCCTTGAATGTAGAACTATATGGTGGATGGATGTTTTTGAGCGTCATCTTCTCGCTGACAGACCATGTTCGCTTGCCTTCCAGGTCAGTTCAGTGTAAGAATATTTCATATTTAACCGTACGAAACCTTGTTTTGGCAGTTTTCTGGCTTTTTGCGATTTCATCCCTATACCAATGTATTGTGAGTTCGAAGCACCCTGTGCCATCCCTACATAGAGACTACTAGCATATCCCCACATAGGCAGTACTTTTACTATCTGATAGATATAGATATAGATATAAATATGATGCTTCCTTACTTACTGATAGTAAAAGTTGGCGTCCAAATCGAAGGCACGAGTTCTGAGTTTCTGATTTTGATCTTCTCTGATTGAGTCGGAACCGTGGTTGTAGAAGTCATCAGGTGTATCCCAAAGGATGGCCAGTTGCTACCCTTATAGCAGCACGCCTCTGTGTGCAATGTGTCTGTGTCCAGGGCCCTAGAAACTTTTTCTAACGTTCTGCCAACCGTGGCCTAAATATTACTTAATTTTTTTACAATGTCACACAGCCCCATATTACAAGATAATGCAGTCTACACATCTGCAATTATGTACTCATAGTGTATCTTATGCAGAATAGTTAATAGAATAGTTAATAGGATTTGACCCTCAGCAAGCTGAAGGTCCATGGATTCCATCGCTGGGTGGTGGTGGGACGATCTGGATCCTCTGATGCACATGATGGAGCAGCAGAGCAGGGCAAAACTCAAACGGCAATGAAGCCATCCTATAGTCTTACTGTAGGGGACATCCCTCTTCTCGCTGAGCATTGAGGTCAGTCGTTTGTAGAACACTGTTGCTGCTTTGCCCATTCCTCCTGTGGATGACAACACCAGAGGGGTGAAAGCTGCAAGGGCCCTAGAAACTGCCAAAACTCTGCCCCCGAAAGTCAGAATTGCTGTGCAAATCATGCCCCAAACATTACTAGGACACAGACAAAACAACTCTGAGATTCGATCTCCCATCCCAATTGTCCAAGACCAGTAGCATGACTAGCGAGGCCCGTTCGTTGTCCCCCTCGGTAGGGTCAGTACCTTCCAATACCCTGTCATTTTCCCTCTCGGGCAACACTCTCCTCAGCTTCTCCTGGAAGTCGCGAAGCTACAGCACCATCAATGCCACGCTCAATTCACGGAATTGCCCCCTTATCTATCATCATCCCAGTCCACCTCCACTTGGGGACAACTGAATGGGCAAGACTTAATTCACACAGGCTATCACGGCAGCCTATGCTAAGGTCACCCACTGGAGGCGAAACCTTTGTCATTTAAAAACCTAGAAAGACTGTTACTGAACTCGCTGTGCCAGCAGCAATTGCGACAGCAATCACAAATCCTTACAGAGGAGATGCGGAGCTACTTGTGATGGTGAGACACTGTACTGCATGAGGGTACCGCACAGGGTGATCCACTGGCTACTGGTAATCCGTAGGGGGCATTTCGGGATCACTTACTCTGCGCTACAGTTGGGTCTTGGAACGACTTCCCTCCCACTGCATCTGCAACAAACCATTTGATGTACACCATGCGTTGAACTGTCCCACCGAAGGATTCCCAACAACATACCACAATGAGGTCCAAGATCTTCTAGCCTCCCTCCTCAGTGCAGTCTTCCCCCCCCCAACACTGTGGTTGAGCCAGTCCTCCAGCCAATCACAAGGGAGATCTATCAACGGAGTTCAACATCCATGGACAACAGAGCATGCCTTGAAATTCAAGCAAGAGGTTTCTGGGAAGTTGGTCCGAGGTTGCTTTTGGATGTCAGGATCTCAATCCTGACACACCCTCCAACCACACCTGCACCTCTGCCGCCTGGTGGTGCTAGCCCACTCACAGACACCTTCATGAAGCACCTGGCCTCCATTGAACTTGCAGAGAAGAGGGATGTGGCATACTGCACCATCAATGGCTGGCTGCCTTCCAGACTCACCTTCAGCCTTCTCAGATCATGTGTGATGTGCATTCAGGGCTCATGATCCAGAGCTGGCCATGTATTCCATTACAGCACACCAGACAATGCCGTCATGGAGTCCCAACTCCAGCTTGACTAAGAACTACAATCCATGACAACAGTACAAGAAGTATCCCATGAAAATTTAATCCAATTTACTCTTCTATTACTTGAACTGTCTTTTAAGTTGCACTTCGAAGTAATGCGACAATTACTGCTAATATAAACTACTGTTTCCCTGCAAAATCTGAACATAACAACACTGTAGTTTGCAAGCCAAGTAAGAGGCCTATGCAATGATATTTGTTTACAATCAACAGCCATATGCAGTATTTGGAGAAATAACTATCTGCAATTGTTAAATTCCAATCATTATGTTAGATGCACAAGATGTCCTTTTTCTGAATAATCTCAGGACATTCATAAAGGCTCCCTCTCTACAACATTCCAAGCAACCCTGCAAATGTTATGCCAACTAGGCTAAAAGGAGAGGTTACTCTTTCCAATTAGTCCACCATTAGAATTGGTGTTTATTGAAGACCTTGGCCTGAAGATTTGCTAAGAACCAGGTGTCCCATGTAGTTCATCTATCTCTGCTTCAGTATTCTGGTTCTTAAACACCTTGCATGATCAATAATGTGATTGTTAAGTTGGATGGTTAAATTTGGTCTGCTTCAGCTGTTTCTTGCTCAGCAGGTGGATGACACCTACCTTCAAGTTTGCATGGAGTACTCTTTGATGACAAATACTTATTGAAGAAGTGTGGCAGGGCTGGCCTCATATATAGAGTTTTCTTCAGGACAGTGTAAGGGATCTGGTCCAGTAGATTGGAAGTGGATAATGACTTTTATGTCACAATAACATTCCTAGTGCTGCTTCTACGATTTCACAGGTAACAATTGCTGGTGGGGGAGCTTCCAGCATCCATGACAATGTGATGTAAATGAGTGCAGCCTTGGTATGTAGGAGTTAGTGAAGTAGGACTCAGCTTCCCGCTTACTGAAGGGTACGTTTGCTTGCAGTAAGCCACTGCGAGGCAATAGATTGAAATGGTAATCACTGAATATTACGTCAAACCCACCAACTACACGAGTATTGGTGTCACAGTTAGTAGGTTGGCCGGGCACGAAGCCCTTTTGGTTGGCAACCAGTGATTGCGTCCCTCAGTCATTCAACAAAGATGGAAGATCCATAGACAGCTGTTTCTCCCTGATTGGAGCTCATCAGTGTGGCATACTGATAGTTGAGGGTGGATGACTGGCTGCTTCTGTATCCACCACAAGTTAAACATTTGTGGTGGATACAGTAACTTGTGCTTTCAACGCCCTGTTGAAACTATAAGTGTTTAACTTGTGGTGGATACCCTCAACCATCAGTACGCCACACTGATGAGCCCCAATCTGAGCTAAAAAGCTGTATGTGGCTCTTCCATCTTTATTGGATGACTGAGGGACGCGATCACTGGTTACCAATCAATAGGGCTTCATGCCCCCCAACCAACTGTGACACCAGGAGTGCATAATTATGCGCTCATGGTGACACCAATACTATTGGTGTCACCATGTTGGTGGGTTTGGAGTAATATCCAGTGATTACCGTTTCCTGCTTGCTGCATTAATTGGTTTTATTGCAGTGAAACTCTCATCAATGATTTTCTTGGAAAGACATCTGGAGGTAGTGGTAGCACTCTCACTCTGCTAGCTCTTGCTCATGCTGCCTACAGCATGCTTAACTGTCACAAACAGCTTGCTGTGTTTCTGTCTCTCCCTCCCTAACTCTCCTCTTCTTTCACCCTCTCCTTCTTCCTCACTCTCTATCTGTGCGTGTGCATGTGTATGTATGGCTGTGTGTGGTATGTACATATGTGAGAGAGTGACACAACTGTACATGTACAAGTCATGTACATATGTGTATGTGTTTAAGCAGCATCATGAGAACATGCAAGCTGTGTATGTGGTTTCGGTACTTTTTGCATGTTGTACAGTTGTGTGTGTGATTGGTACAATTGTTAGTCTTCAGGCATCATCTTGAAATGAGTGCACTAGTGTTCATTGTACGCATAATTACCTAACATTGAATACGGAGCAGCAAATGAAAGGCACATGAAGTTTGAGTTGGGCAGCAGCTTAATGAGATGTTCAACTTACACTACTCATTTGACACAAAATATTTTATTGGTAGCTGTATTTTGGTGTCTTCCCTGTAGCTGACGAGGGTTCCGATTGGAGCATAACAAATGGAACAACACTACGCTTCACTGAGTCTGAAGAAGAGAGATCACGATCTACCGTCCCAATTTTTGTTCAAATTATAAATGACACAATGGCTGAAACCAGAGAGTCTCTCATTTGTATCCTATTGGCTACTGGAGTTGATGAGGTACAAGCAGTGGAGCCGAATCAAGTGACAATAACCATACAGGATGATGATGGTTAGCATACATAACTCACATAAGGGGCATAGGGAATGAAGGGTTTCTGAGGGTTTCAGGAAACCCTGTCAAAATAATGGTAGCTAGCAATAACTATAAAGAAGTAGAAGAAGTAAGTGCTGCAAGCTGATCTAGTGGTTGAGTCAGTGTTGTTGCTGGCCATTTATGTTGCTGGTACACTAAAGAAGGTAGTTTTCACTCATCTTTGTAGTACATTCTTTCTCCCAAGATTTTAGCTTTGAATGTTAACCTTGAGTTATGCAGCCATTCTAGTGGTGTAGTACAACAGCACCACGCCTTTAATTAAAGTAAGCAATCCCCCATAGAAACCCCTAGCTATGCCCTAGCTCATAAACTGCACACAAGGCACCAGAATTGAGCTCAAAACTTAAATAGCCAAATCATGCAATGTGATGTGTTTAGCTCATGCATGACTGTAGCATTGTAATCCATACAACTGAATACCATGATAACACTACACAGGTAATCCATCATAGGGGGATTAGGTATATACAAATGTAAGCATATTCATGCTTATGATCATGTGATGTACAGTAGGTCAACATTCATTGGTGATCCATCTTTCTTGCACTTCCTTTGCTAGAGTTAGAGGTAAAATGGGCAAAAAAGAAGTACATCTACAATGAGAATGATGGATCAGCTACAGTAGAGCTTGTGACAACATCTGAGTTTGAATTCAGTGTCAACATAGTTGGGATTCCGGGAACAATTACTGAAGGCATACCTGGTGTATTAGAATTGTCTACAATGATGATAGAGAAAAGGATGGGCGGCTTCACCAACATCACAGTGGTCAACTTCGAGGGCCAGGTATATGGAGTTGGCGAAGTTACTCGTAAGTTTTCCTGCTGCATGTGCATGTGATGAAAAGTTAAGTTAAAATTACTCAGACAATATAACAGTAGTTTGGCTATTGTAAACATTATACTTTAGTTTGTGTATTACTAGCAATATATGGCAAGTGGCAATATGGGCCACTTGCAATAAATCAATGACTGTAATATTTTGAAGATATAATTTGGCTGTCTCTACTACCACTAGGATTCATAAGTGGATCTGATATCAGAATGGTGAGAAGAGAATTCCCGTTCAACGATATGCAAAAATCATCTAAGGGTAACTTTAGTATTGTAAATGATGGTATCTGTGAATATGACGAATTGGTAATGGCAACTTTTGAATTTGGAGCTGAAGTAGAAAACACTTTCAATGCAAGACAAGGAGATCCAAATGTGACTTACATTGTGATCAAGGATGATGACAGTGAGTTACGTAGTTATACTCTTAATTGATTTTTCTCTTGTACAGTGTTAAGAAAAATTCAGCTTAAGAGACTCAAGCATACTGTACATCTGAGTATAACACAGGTTTATCCAGGGCATTTCAGCAGACAGAACATCTTCAGATACCACTCTTCAGTGGATAGCTTTGTAGCTTAGCTCACAGATTTGGTGGAAGCTCTGCTATAAAATGCATTGAATTTGCTTTGGATTTGTAATTTGGAGTCCCTTCCTTGGACCTCTAGCTGCTATTCCATTCAGAGCTCATATCACATCAATCACTGCACACAGTTGGTTAATCTGGATCAGTATTTAAGAAAGTCCTGTCATTTTGCAGCATTTGCTAGCCTTCCATGTTACATATATGACTTTCCCTTTATAGGTGTTACTATAGGATTTCCATACGAAACAAGTACAGTAGCAGAGAGTGCAGGCTCTGTTGATATTCACTTGAGAATTGATGGCAGATTTTTTGTCCCTATTACTGCAACAGTGACATGTGTGTCAGACAATGCAACTAGTGAGTTCTTGTGTGCACTCTTTAACAAAGCTAATGCTGTTCATTATGCTTGTTTCGCTTTTGTATCCTTCACTTACAGTGGGCATGGATTTCATCAATACAACAGCCACTGTCACTTTTCCAGTTGCTGCAGCTGCTAATTTAGCACAATCTCCAACTAACTCAACTCCAATCACAATTAAAATCAACAATGATAGTGTTCCTGAAGAGGAAGAATGTTTCACTTGCTCAATTACAAACTACACAACACCATGCAATGTGCGTTTGGGCAGCATTACCAAGACCAAGATTTGCATTCCAGACGATGATGTTCAAGGTGCAAAGTTAACACTCAACAATATCTATTCCGTGCAGTAATATATTCTGCAGCAGATATTCCACAGGGTGTTAACAGCAATTTTGTAACAAGGGTGTGAATTCATATGTAAACCATGCATACTGACTTTACTTACCTTGAATTATGTTGAGGCTTATATTGCTTACAGTACATTGTACTCAATTGTGTGCTTTACCTTCACTGTAGTGAGATTTGACCCTGACCTGTATAATGCCAAAGAGGGAGTAGATGATCATGTCACAATCACATTGGTAGCTTTGCAAGATCATGAGTATGCTTTCAATGTCACGGTCATTTCAAAAGCTGGTACAGCTGCACGTAAGTTGCCATGTGGGCCATGCCAGATTCTGAGATTGCCTTGTGCATCTAGTTTGTGCAGAATCTACACATTCTTTACATTTTGTTATTAAACAATTTGTCTATCATCAATTAAATAATATTTACAAACACTTGCTTTCATACTTGCTCCTGAATTAGGGGTTTCTTTGCATAGGCCACAGGTTTATACAGTTCAAGTAGCAAACATATGGGTGAACAGTATAAATTATAACAGTATAATAATACAATATAATGCAATGTATTGGCATTTGGGATGCCTTGAAGATCAAATTTTGACACAATCTGAGAAACACCACCTATCTAGTGGGAGGAGACTGCAGTGAGCATCCAAGACAGAAGCCCCAATAAGCTGTTGTTGTAGGAGGTAATCCAACCTGGTTGCTCCGGACCCCCACCCTCCCCCCAAAAGGAATGGGGTGCTGGAGCTGCCAGGATGTTGTATGATGGCCTTGAAGGGCAAAGAGGGCAGGGTCAACCAGAAATGTTCATCACTTCTAGTTACATGGCTTTGATGACCCAAATTTCAGTGACAATGAATGATGCGGGATGCACGGCTATACGGCTATATGATGCGTTAATTCAAAGTTTTATCTGCAATACCTTACATACAACTGGTCAGGCCAACTAACTGAGCAACTTTCATTTGGCAAGTCCAACTAGAAAAGGAACCAATATGTTGTACAACTTTAGCATCACTTTGCTGTTTTTGTCTTGCCAGCATGATGCCTTTGTACAAAGACCAGACACTCTCAAACTGAATGTATGATTGAACCTCTGCTATTCTGGTTTTGGAGACTTGATCTTCAAGCCACCACCAGCTCCAGGCCATTGCGAAATAAAATAGTCTTTGCGTACATGGTGACAACCTCTAGGCTGCTAGTGCAGTATTTTGGGTTTCTGCACTATTAACCAATCACATTTTTGACCTTGATATACAGTACTTGTTTCATAAGGTTTAATAACTTTCTCTACTTTCTTCATAATTCTGTACTTATAATGAATACTCATTCATTGTCTGAATATGTGATGTTACACAAATTATACATAGTGAGACAATAGTGCAATAGGAAAAAATTGAACTTAAGGCAAGAAATGCAGTACTTCCACAGCATATTCACATTGAGCTAGTTCCCTCTTTCCATCTGCCTTCAGTTGGTGAGGACTACAGTGGTGAGACTTTCAATGTGCTCTTCCCAGCTGGGGTCAACATCGCCAGCTTCAATGTAACCATCTTGGATGATAGAATTGCTGAATGTCCTGAGGAGTTCTTCCTGGATCTGAAGATCCCACCAGCAGCTCAACTCATGGGTGTTGCCAGGGTGAAACCTTACACTGCTACAGTGAACATTACAGATGAGGACGGTGATTGCTCCTCCATGCACTGTGTTGTGCTTCATACAGTGAAGACAGTATGCAGTACTTATTTGTGAGCCATTCTTCTACATTATTACCTGAAACAGGCCTCATGCACAGTTTGCAGCATTGTATGTTAAATTCATTTGTATACTAAGCATCATTCATGTCTATCTTCTCCATCCAGTCATCACAGTCAGTTTCAGTCCTCAAAATTACACTGTTCCTGAGGGCACTCCAGCTGAACTCATGATTGTATCAGATGAGCAATCTGTGAAGAACATCACAGTCACAGTGACTACCATGGACATCTCAGCAGAATGTAATTGATATAGAGTGTTACCCCAACTGCTGAATTAGTATACAAATGACTGTTGCTTTTCTATTTGTACAGCCCCTGGTGACTACATGAGTGTCATCACTGATGTCACTATTGTAGCTGGTCAAAGGATGGGCAACAGGCCAGTGTCAGTGCCAACCAACCAGGACACTATTAAGGAGAATAGTGAACACTTTAAAGCTATTCTCAGCCTCCCAGAGAGACCTAGTAATGTGGTGGTTGGGGTGGACACTGCATTTGTGACCATTATAGATGGAACAGGTGAGCATAGTATTATATGGTGCTGTGACAACTTCCCCACACATTATTGCCTTCAATCATGCACATGTGCAGGTTTTCTGTAGCAATCACTCATGCTTTCACTTGTATGTATAACTGTATGGTTACTGAGTGAGAGCTGCACTGAGGTTGCAAAGTTGCAGTTTTACAGTAGCATGAAGCTGACTCCTAGCTGTTCCATTGAACTGACTCCTGGTGGTGACACTTTTGGCACCCTTCTTTGCTCTGGCACACAAAGCAAGTGCTTCCAATGCCAGTGTTTCTGACTCAAAGCAATTTTAATGTGTAAATATTCTCCCAAAGACATGTGTAAGTAGCTAGCTAGCTGCATAACTACCTTATATAATAAGGTTCAACACTTAGCTAGCCTTCGGTCCACAACATGTAATATGCTCTACAAAGGCTTGCATTGGTTACAACTAAGGGTCGAACGAATACTCTATATTAAGTTCGACTATTCGTGCTTCCACCGGAAGTGATTACTAAATATGGCCGTCTTCTGTGGAGTGATTACCGTAAATGGGAGGAGCAAGTCGAATGAAGAGCAGATAGGGCGAATTTGGCCTAACATAAAGCATTTTTCTGCAGTTTCTGCGTAATCCATATAAGATAAGAGGTGTTTTGTTCCGTAGATATCGACTGATTCAGGAGCAAAGCGAGTTTCATGTGGTTGGGGGCCATTTTTTGACGTCATTAAGCGTCATCAATATTCAAGCGAATAAAATTATCCTTCGAATATTAGGCTATCGAACGAATATTCGAATATTCGGTTATTCGTTCGACCCTTAGTTAAAACACGGTTGTTTATATGGCTACACATAAACGAAGTATGCAATTTACTGTACCATCCACGAATCACCTTCGACCTCCATGAATAACCTTCTGCAAGGTCATCTTGTAGCACTTGCCATACGCATGAAGACTAAACCTTCCTTCTTCCTACACACAAATCGGAACAAGGTGGTTTTGAAATTTGTCAATTATCAAGAACTCTACATGGCATACAAACAAGGCTAACCTGCATTCTGTAGAGAACTTGCTTCAGTACCCTGCATAGTAAACGGAGCTGGCTCCTGCTGCTTGTGGGTTGCTTGCTGGTTCTCTACTGCAGAAAGTTGCTGACTGCTTCTAAGAGATCTCAGCATGACCGAATCTCTGGATTTCTTGGCTAGTCTGTTGGTTCGCATATCTTCCGGCATCTTCTAACTGCAGTGGTAGCTGGTTACAAAAAGCATGACAACAAACCATAGATATGCTGAGGAAAATATAGATATGCTGAAGAAACCATAGATTTTCTGAACGTAATTGGCACATTCACACAGGTCATGCATTCTTTGTGTTTGCATTGCCTCCTCAGTTCCAGTGAGATTCAACCCAGACATCTACTTTGTGACAGAAGGAGTGGACACCCATGCTATCATCACCTTGGAAGCTCTTGTAAACCATACGTTTGACTTCACTGTCACGGTGATCACACGAGATGGAAGTGCTGCACGTAAGTATACAAGGGTGTCACACATGACATCATGCATTGTTACTCACACTGTGCAACTATAGGTGAATAATCGAAGAAAATCATTGCAAAATGTAATAATATACCTTGTAAGTGATATCAGTATACATGATAGCACAGATACTGGATGGTAGACTATCTGTTGTTCCATTGAGCTGCAGCCAACTCTGATCCTAATGTATTCTCCACAGGTGTCTCCGACTATCTGGGTGAAGTGTACACGGTCTTGTTTCGTGCCAACGAAAACACAGTCAATTTTCAAGTGCCCATTGTGAATGATGAAGTGGGCGAGTGTCCTGAGGATTTCTTCCTGGATCTGGTGGTACCAGCTGCAGCTGCTGCTATGGGTGTCATCAAGGGGATACCTGACAATGCTACAGTCAACATTGCAGATGAGGATGGTGAGTGCCATCCCACTGCCCTTATTCCGGTAGCTTGCTATTCCAAACTACCTGCTTGTACTGTACATGGGTCAAAGAGTAGGCTAGTACCAATGTTAATCCACACTCATCTCACATTGACCAATTAGCTTGCAACCTCTGGTTTCACTCTGGCATTTATACCAAAGCAGCACTCATTCATTTCCACTGCCAAGCCCACAGGAGGTCTGCTACAAGGACAGAATGAAACATTGTCAGTAGTGTGTTCTGCAGTCTGTGGATCCCAAGATCTTTGAAAGCAGTCTAAAATCAGCCAAGGATACTGTACAATTCATATATTCCTTGCAGTACTCTGCCGTCACATAAGATTCCATATTCAGCCAAAGGATAGACTCTGATATCCTTCTTCATGCATGACACCATAAATGTACCTGCACACTTGGTGCCGTGTTCTCTCTACGTTTGTCACTCCAATAATTCGTCACTTGAGAAAAACCTGTCCAAACGCATTGTAATTGCTGACAAAATTTCTGGCTTTCTAATATTCGTCATATTACTCTAATTACTCCCCCCTCCTCCCCCCCCCAAATTTGTCAGATGCGGACGCTACAGAGAATGCTCAGAGAACTCCCAAATTTCACTTGCCTGACCCACATTGATGAACATGTGTTAATAGAGTGATACTCATAAAAAGTCTAATGAAAGAATCTTCTGCGAGATACAGCTCTGCTACACAGACAGACTTTGTGAATTGGCCACGCTTGATGCTCTCCTTCTGTTTGCTAGGCTCATTATCATCTTTCTTCATATTTTGCCATGTATCCAAGGAACGTACAGTGCTTCTAGAAGAATTTAAAGTAATAGTATGGTAGTAGCTTGCCTAACTGTTCTCCCCTGCGAGATACAGCCCCAAATATAACAGAAGTCAAACGATCTTTTGGCCAATAACGACACGGACAGAGACTAGCAAATTATGACAATACCAGTTAGGGTAGATTTTTAGCCAGCATACTCCTCCTCCAGGTGCAAGGTATCATGTACATTGTCATTCAGAATGTTTTGTATTTCAAAGAGCAGTTAGCAAAGCATTTTGACAGTTTAGGTAGGATTGCTTTCACTGGATGACTGGTTGGTCTGGAAACTTCAAGCTCTTGTAAAACCAACAGCCTATTGCATTTTGAGTATCTTTCAGGCTATCAGCAATGCTGCATCCCCAACTATCTGAACTATTTAACACACATAGAAAATTACTAGCAAGTAGTTTGAGTTCAGGGGCACCCCAGCGCCCCACGAGTTTTTTAACTCATTATACTTGCTAGTTACAACATCATGTATCCTTTCATCTCTATCTTCTTCATCCAGCTGTGACAGTTAGTTTCAGTCCACAGAACTACACTGTCCCTGAGAGCAGTCCAGCTGAACTCATGATTGTCCTGGACAAACAATCGGCAAAGGACATTACTTGCAATGTGACTACCATGGATATCACGGCTCAATGTAGGTGAAAATGGTAGAACTATTGCATTGCCTATATGTGACTTCCTTTCACAACCTTTGACTATTACAGCTCCCATTGACTACATTGGTGGTGCCTATCCAATCACAATTCAAGCTGGTATTGTGAAGGCCATCCTCCCAGTGCCAACCAACAGTGATATTATTTGTGAAGATGATGAGTACTTCAAAGCTACCATCACCTGTGACCCGACTCCAATTGATATTGAAATTGGGCCAGATGCTTTTGTTACCATCACTGATGCAACTGGTAAGTGCACAGTAATACATACCTTCACATACCTGGCACATTGTGCAACTTACAAAGCAACTTGCCAGTATGATTCATTTAGCACACTCAGCCTCGGCTCAAAACATTTAGTTGACTCCCCTTTCACTGTCCACTTCTTGAGATCAGTTACAGCAGTTTCCAGAATGCAATGAGGCATTTATGCTTATGCATCTATACTCCATATCATCTTACCATGGACACTCATTCTCATAGCACCCTAGTTGTTTAATGGCAAGTGCGTAATACTAGTGTTTCACAGCAAAATGTTATCTCTTGATCTGTACAATCTTCACACAGTTCCTGTACAGTTCAACCCAACTGTATACACTGTAACAGAGGGTAATGGTATTGTCACTGTCACTATGGAGGCCTTGAGGGACCATGATTTTGAATTTGTGGTCAACGTGAGCACCACTGATGGAACAGCCAAAAGTGAGGAAATCAATTTATCTGGCATCTTCTACATATTGTGATTTCATTTATGAATGATGTACTCCTACTGTATGCCAGGTGGATCTGATTATGGTGGTCCTCAAATGATCACAGTGACATTCCCAGCTAGAGACAACAGTGTTGATTTCACTATTCCCATTGTCAACAACGAAATTGCCGAGTGTCCAGAGAACTTCTCCTTGCAACTGGTGATCCCCCAGAGTGCTGCTGACTTGGGTGTTGTTACAAAGTCTGATGATACTGCACTCGTGAACATCAGGGATGATGATGGTAATGTAACGAAGTGTTACTTGGTTGGTACTTAGAGCCACACTTTTCCACAATGGCTGCCTTTGTTTGCCACAGCTGATACGTACATATCAACTGTGTGAGAGTATGAAAATGTCAATGTGCTAACCCCACATATAGTTAACATAATTATAAGAGAGGTTGGTCGGTGTCTCCAGGGAACATTGGGAGAGCACATGTCACATGCACACCTCCTCCAGAGGGTGGCGGTGGCAGTACAGAGAGGGAACGCAGCGGCAGTGTTGGGGTCGGTTGCCCTTATTGACGATTAACTGTTGCATGCAATCTTGATTGATAGTGTAGGGTTGTTGTATCCTTGCAATTAATTATATTACGTAAGTGCATGATTTCTCTTCTGATTTAGTTACAAGATTACTGATTAACACTGTTATGTTAATGTTATAATTATTATAACATGTACATATAGTTTTATGACAATACAGTGCAGTTGTTTCTTACGTCAGACAGGTGGTATATGTTAATTCTTATTCTTCAGAGCAACTTTGAATTACTTGCATTATGGCCCCTGCTCTCTTTTCTTTCATTCAGTTGTGACCATCAGTTTCAGTCCTCAGAACTACACTGTCCCTGAAGGCACTCCAGCTGAAATCATGATTGTCCTGGACAGAGAATCTGTGAAGGAAATTACATGCACTATGACTACCATGGACGGCACGGCTGAATGTGAGTTGAAGGTGCTTCGGTGTAACAGAAATAATGCCCGTATGATTTTCTTTCACACCTTTTGACCATTGCAGCATCCAATGACTACATTGGTGGCACATTTCAAGTCACTTTCCCAGTAGGTGTGATGAAGGTCACTCAGCATGTGGAAATCAATACAGATACTTTTTGCGAGACTGATGAGTACTTCAAGGCAACCCTCAGCTGTGATCCAACACTTGTTGCTACAGCAATTGGTCCAGATGCTTTTGTTACTATCACTGACGCAACTGGTAAGAGCACAGTAATGAAGGGTACTTTTGTTAGCCAAAGAAGGCAAGGAGGAATAACAAGGAAGTATGGACTTTTGTAGAAGGACACAAACTAATAAGTACTGTAATGTTGGGAATATGATGTTCTGCATGAATGAACTGCCTCTAATACTATTGACTGGAAGGTTGTAAGTGAAGCTAACCATGGGCCGGCGCCAATGCCAGTTAGCATTACCAAGGGCCATAACTAATGCAATGTTAAAGCAACAGCTGCTATCATAGCAAATGATCACCATCAACTCTCGTTAAGATCCCAGTACTCCTATACATAGGGTGTAAAATTGGTTGCTCTCACCATCAAGGCCTCTGCTAGCTACGTACCATCAAAACTACATAGTGTATGGTCCAAAGCGCATGGAAAATGTAGCAGCAGTAGAAAATACTGTAAATAATTATGTATCAATTCAGCACAATTTACACTTGTGAACAAGTAAAATTCAAAGGAGTAGAAAATATGTAACTTTGCAGAATTCACATATAATGCAAAATCAGCACTCCTGATCATGTATAAAATGAAAGCTTGAATTACATACCTTAGACATGCTAGTGATTAATAAGAATAGTACTGACTATGCATTTATTATTATATGACATTGTGTTGCTTGATCCGCTTTACACTGCTATATTTCTTCCTATAGTCCCAGTGCAGTTCAACCCCACTGTGTACACAGTAACTGAGAGAGATGACAATGTTGCCACGGTCATGTTGGAGGCCCTGAGAAATCATGATTTTGACTTCATGGTCAATGTGAGCACAATTGATGGAACAGCCAAAAGTGAGAAAAATCAAAATCTGGTATCCCTAACACATTATGGTAATATTTATAAATATGCTCTCCGGCTATCTGCTAGGGGAATCTGACTATGACATCCCTGAAATGATCACAGTGATGTTCCCAGCTGGACAGAACAATGTTGCTTTCAATATTTCCATTGTTGACAATGAAATTACCGAGTGTCCAGAGAACTTCACTTTGCAACTGGTCATCCCCAAGAGTGCTGCTGATTTGGGTGTTGTTACAAAATCAGATGACACTGCAGTTGTCAACATCATGGATGATGATGGTAAGAAATGCATACAGTGTATTGTGTGGCTAGTGTGTGCTTGTGCATGTGTGTGCATTAGATTTCCCTATGTAATTACTGAGAAATTCCCCAGTTACTAACTGTTTATGTATTTCCTAAGGCGTTGGGAGTAAGAGGAAGCGTTGAGAGAATTAACCCTACCCTAAGTGCAATAGCTAGCTCTAACCTAAGTGCAAGAGTGACATTATGGATTCCAAAATGGTTAGTCATGTCACCTTGCATCCTATACCGTCACTGCACTATCTAAGAGAAAGGGTGAAGATCCTATAGTTTGATTTTTAGTGAACTCCTGCATCAGGTTTCTATCAACCAATACCAAATGCATTAGACTTCATCACAGCAATCTATTGAACATCTAGCGTGCTGCTTGGCCTCCTTTGGAAGAACGAAGAGAATTATGCACATGTGCCCACAGAGTTTCATGGAGACTTTCCATGAGGCAATTTGTACTGTTTAATTGCTCACTTTGCAGACAAGATATTACTTGCTTGAATGGTGGTCATTCATGAGTTATATATATATACAACGATGATATTTGGAGGAATGTGCATGCTTGTTTGCAGCTGTATACGTATGAGAATATACAATACATGTCTGACACAGACATGTACATTCTCTAGCAATTGCCTTATATTTAGTTAATACTACACATTACATACTGTACATGAGAAAAATGACATTTGTAGACATGTAAAAGTCTTCACTAGATATCCAATGAAATTCATGGTGATAGTGAGCACAGGACAGTGCATCTGTGGATTCTTCTATTATGCATATGCAAACACCTTGCAAGCCTTGATAGTCACTTTGTCTCAATGAACCCTGAAAATCTATGCATCTCAATGAAACATAGATTCAGCACTAGTTCTGACCATGAACTGTGTGACACTACAATAGTTCTGTTTGCATTGTCTTTAGTGCACAAAGATAACTTTGCATATACAAAGCATGCATTGTATCAGTTACCATTCTCTTTCATTTCTTTTTAACATAGAGCTTCTCATCTCATTTGATCCAACTGGGTACCAGGTAAAGGAGAATGAAGGGCCAGTCAACATAACAATCAGAGCTTCCAGGCTGGCAGAGTTTGCCTACATTATCTCTCTAAGCACGCATGATGGATCTGCTATTGGTTAGTGCAACCAGAGCTCATAGTGTTTCAAAAGCAGAATGTAATTTGAAATTGCACAACTCCATTGATTGCACTTACTACATGTATATACAACATTGCACTAGAAGCACCTTCTAGTCAATCTACCCTATACAGCATCTGTTCCCTGATTATTTGTAGTCCTGTTCACTATATATAGGCCAGCGGTTCCTTATATAAGTCGCTCTAATCGTCATCATATGCACTGCCATAATTATATAACTATACCATGTGTCCTGTTGCATCAATGTACATAGCTATGTGTGTACCTCCTACAAATGCTGAGAGTGTTCATTTAGTAGCCAGGTGATGTATTTGTGTACAGCTGTACTGTATAGTCTCTTTAAAATATGATATGTTTCTATTCCTCACTTGCAGCCAATACTGATTATGTACCAGGACCCTTTGAAGTAGAATTTCTCCCTGGAACAACCCATGTAACCCAGCCAATAAGTATTGTGGATGACAATATTCTGGAAAACATAGGAGACAACAATGTGTATAATGGTCTAGAGCATTTTCTTTGTAGAATGGACATTACTGAAGACTTATTGCAAAAGGGCGTGATGGTTGAGACCACTGAAGCACGTGTAAATATCACGGACAATGATGGTATGAATGTTGGCACAGGGCATTCAGTCTTGTATGTTCCTTATATAGAGATTTATAGCAATTATGCAATACAACATAAGGTGCAGTAGGGACATCCTTGTGCCAAGATGAAGTGCTGGTAGAGATTAGTAAACATTCATGATCATGATTAGGGTTCATCATTCGGATCTGAGCTTCTATCAACTATAGAATGTCAACATCACAGCATGCTGTCCAACATGGTTGATGTATACAGCATCTCAATCTCATTTTGTCATCGTGCCATGCAGTTAGACTAGATAAAATCTGCCAGACTAGGACTATTTTTCTTATATACAGCAATGGCTAATATTCACTATTTGACTAATATTCACTATTTGACTTACCCTCACAGTGGTGGTATTCTTTGAGAGGGAGGCATATGAAACCGATGAGAGTGTCGATCCAGATAGCATATCTATAGTGGTTCTAGCACAAGGTGATCTCTCGTCTCCATTCACCATCCCATTGGAAGCAACTGGTGGGACTGCCACAAGTAAGTCATTATGTATATATATGCCAATTTGCACCTTATTTACAACCATGAACTTCAGATACTCATGCAATCAGTGTTGCAGTTCCTCTGCAAGTTTTGCAGTGTTGAAGACATCATTCTGCACTAATAATATGCATACTATAATGCTCTATTGCTCCAGCACTGTTCAATTCATCCATCATTGTACATACTATTTGCTATTACAGTCATTTATTTTTTGCATTATGCCAGGAGACCTTGACTACAGACCACTTCCTGACAATGTGATGTTTGCATCTTCAGTTACATCTATGTCATTCCCATTTGGACCTATCTGCGATCAACAAAGGAACGAAGGATTAGAAACTGCTATACTGGCAATCTCTGTGCAACAAGCAGATCAAGATCATATAACTCTTGGTGCCCTAAGCAGCACTACTGTAACTATCAATGGTAAGAAACAAACAAACAAAGCATCTTTTTTGTAGTTAATGAAACCTGTTTAAGCTGGTCACTGTTTAAGACAGCCACCTCTTTAAAGAGCCAGCCTCCCTGGCCCCAAATAGCACTAAAGCATTGCAATCTACCACTTATAAGTAGCCACCTCATGATCTAGGTCAATTAGAACTGGCCCACAGGCAGCTGTCTTCACTGTAATACTTTTACAAGCCTTTGTATGCATAACAGCCCTATGAGAATTCAATAGCTGACTTTCTCCAACTATGCAATAATTAGTATTACTCAATTATGCAGTCATCATGTCTTCTTATCTCTTTCTAACAACACAGACACCTGCCCAGGTACACCAGTTATACGTGTCAATGACACTGTAATAGCTGATCCTGTCTTCACAGTTCCCATTAGCACACAAAATTTCTTTAACAGTACTGAAGGATTCCCAATGTGCTACGATGTTCATGGGAGGAATGACACATACTTCAATTTTGTGTCTGACAACTGTGCCTCGGTGAATGCCTACTATGCCCTTGCTGATGATCCCAAAGTTGGCAACGTGATTAGGGAGATTGGTATTGTAGCAACAGACAACGACAATGACTGTCACTATATGAGAGTTGCAGTTGTTAACAATGGGAGCTGTGTTGCAATGCTTGATGGACAGGTACCACAGTCTGGTAGATACAACAGCAGTGGCATTACATTTAACCACAAGAATGGTTTTGTGAGGATTTCAGTTCCAAACTGTGCACCACAGACAAATCTTGAGCTTGTGATGTGGATTAACTGCAAGAAACTTGTTTTGGGACACCGTTCTAGAGTTGAGCAGCCCCTGATCAAGTTTGTCATCTGCCGTGGCCTAAGTCACAGACCCCAAGCCCATGGACTGATTGGTGAGCTACTCCTCAGTGTGAGTATAGTACTTGTACAGGGTGAAATATTTACATAGCTGATTGTAGCAGAGATCAATTCCATACACT
Organism: Ianthella basta; assembly: GCA_964019415.1. Taxonomy (NCBI): domain Eukaryota; kingdom Metazoa; phylum Porifera; class Demospongiae; order Verongiida; family Ianthellidae; genus Ianthella; species Ianthella basta. The sequence goes on from OZ025878.1 coordinate 3,989,856, forward strand.
CCCATTGCAATGGCAGTCTGCACAATTGCTTATTTCATTCATAGTACATATCTGCATCCTCACTATAGGTCAGTTCTGGGGTGTGCCCTTCACAGTGGAGCCATGGACGACTGCAGACTACTATAACCTGACCATGTGCCCCGAGAATGGTCCTAAACGCTCCTTTATTGCCCATCTGGGTCACTCTACCTGGTCATTGAAGCATGCCTTTGCCATGCCTGACAGCAAATGCCTTTACGTGGGGAACAGCCAGGGTGGACGTGATCCTTTGTCCGTTGATTCCACCATTGAAGGAGACTGGCCAGACTACATTACCACTGGCCTGTATGACATAAAGTGGAAGTACAACCGGTACACTGAGGATACCTGTCCCCCTTAACAAAGCAGTTGTTTCTTGTATGGTATACATAGGTATAGTTTAGGACTTTCTGAAATAGTACAAAAACCTATACCACACTTTAGTGGGTATAATGCCCTACAGTAGCTGTATTTCTGTAACATAGGCTTTAATATAACTGATGTTGGTACATATAAAGGCATTAGAGAGTAGACCAGCAATGCAGAATACTGCTGCAATGAGTTTTGTATGTCAACTCTAACAAAGTTTAGTTTTGTAGGACATAATCAACTATTGTGTGTGCAGTAATATGATTTGGAGTGACAAAATCTGAGTGAGCTACTATACAACACACGCTCATAGCTGCATAATGATAGCATTAAGTATAAGGTATGTATAAACACCGTTAGCCAAGCTCTCCTCAAAGTGCACAACCACATTATCCATATAAAGGCTGCTGGATGTATTCATACGTACATCTGTGTGCATCTTGCTGCTATCTCAGGTGGCATGGTATCGCCTGTCGTCTTAATCTACACAATGCTAATAGCTTCGGATTGGTGGTAGCACTTGGAGGGTTAAGAAATGGAAGAGTTATCCTGCACAGACCAATTTAGAAAAGGGTCCATTTCCTTGATGGTTGCATGCTGGGTATCTCATCATATAAATATAGCTTGTGGATAAGACTATTACTGTGCATCATACACGTGTACCCTTTGCAATTGGTTACTACACACACACACACACACACACACACACACACACACACACACACACACACACACACACACACACACACAGACACACACACACACACACACACACAGACACACACACACACACACACACACACACACACACACACACACACACACACACACACACACACACACACACACACACACACACACACACACACACACAAATGCATACATAATACAGACACATTTTGATACATGATAGTTCATTAATTTCATGTTAGCCCAGACGACACATCAGTGTATACAGTCCTGGTTAACAGTGATAAGAAATGTACAGCAGCATTTCAATTGCTTGCCCTGAAAGTGTTTAATATTGAATATTCAATATTGAGAAAAACAGCAGCAGTGCGGTTATTCTAGTAGCAGCAGGATTTTCCTAATTTTGGCAATTTCAAATTACTGTATATAAAGAATTTCGTGATTACAGTTACAGCAGTATTTGAACTACTTGCAAATTTGCTGAAGTTATGTAGTACATGTAAACTATTAGTAGCCATTTAAAGTAGAATCAGTAGTTGGTGGAGTAAATGCAGCACACCAGTCACTTGAGACCCCTTAAGCATTGATTGCATCAGACATCATTTATTGCTATATAATTTTGAAATCATATTTAGCTTTATCAACATTTGCATACAGCCTCAATGTGATGTGTGTACTGAGTGTGTGCAATCTCATCGGTATCCTGCTTCATTGTAAGTTTGCAAAATTTGATTTCTCAGTTGTACAGTACACCTAGTCTGAGATACATTGATTACAATACTAATCAGTCTAGATCTTGTAACACATACCAAAAGGTTCCTTAAGAATTCCCTCCAGTACATGGGCTAGTACCACAATAAATGCCAGGTAGTCCAGTGTTGGAAATTAGGTAGTGAAATAACACAGCTGCAATCTTTGGCAATTCTAACCAATTTGCACAACAGAATAGCTACATATGTATATTACAGTTCCTGTCTCTCTTGCATTGAGCAGGAAGAGAAAAAGCATGTTGATCACACCACTTCCCTAAATAGTGTTAATGGTACATTCAGCACCAATGTCAGGGTAAACACCTGGACGTAATGTCACTGCAGCCAACTTTTGCAGTTCATGGCCAGTACCTCCACACTGCTGATATGCTGGTACCTGCAGCTGGTAGCTGTCCAGCAATGCCCTGTGCAATCACAGATCAAACCACATGATCTGTGAATTAGGCTAGAATTACTATATTACTACATTTGCACACACACATATGTACAGTTACTTGCTTTGAGTGCATGTGGTTTAATCTTGCATAGTAACATTCACCGTACACTTATGCCACCATCTCCACTAGCACAATATTCCGCTCTGTATCGTTTCGTACCATACCCACTAGTGCAAACAGGTATTAGGAACCTGTGGTGACCCTGGTGACCCTACTAATGTGTGCACTTTGTGTCTCTGTACAAGTGTAGTGAATGGGTGTGAGCATGTGATGTTACAATCCCAAGATGGCAGACTGCTTGACCACAATCCATTGAACTGACACATCATACCTGATGAACTACCTGACATGAACATATATACCCAGTGTCATGGGAATTAGCGGCAGTGTATCCATTGGTGTACCCATACAGTTCCCTATGCCATTGTTGCACTTGTGAACAAGGGCATCCAGAGGTAATCCATGCACGCGACTGTAGTGAGTCTAGCAACACAACCAATAAAAGGAAATACTCTAGCATTACCTTTGCATGTCCAGGACACAGTCACTTCCACTTGAAGCTCAGGATATAGACTCTTGGGGGAGCTCATACAAATTTTGTGCACTGTAGTTTATATGCACAATTACTTTGCAGTAATGGTTTATTGCTTGGATCACATCTTTCCTAAATCGTAATGTCAGTTAAATAATTAATGCTTTTGCAGTAATCCCAGTCAAATGACACTGTGAGTTAATTGCTAATAGCAATTGGTCAGTTTTGGTCATTCTGTCACTTGATGAGTACTTCATAGTTCTTGGTTGTAAAGAAATGTAAGCTTAAATGGCTGAAGTGAGGGCTTCTCAGCTGGCTCAGGCATCAGAAAGGGTTGGTTCTCTAATACCAGCTTCACAACAGGGTTGAAAACCTTGCCGACATTTCGACCAGATGCTCTGGTCTTCTTCAGGGCGAAGATAATAATATAAATAATAATATATATAGATAATACAAAAATACAGTTAGCATGACATACTAAAAGGAGTATTCACTACCAAACATTAAATTTATTTTTGTGTATGTTTAGGTAATTCCTATGGTGATGGGTAGTTTTAGAAGTATGAAACTAACAGTGGTGAAATTCTGAATAGGAGCTACTGCTTTTCAATACATAATTATACATCAAATAGGTATTATTAGCACACTTGAGAAATTATCCAGGGTAAGCCTCTCTGTCTCAAATCAATAAGCGATTAACCACACCTTTCACGTTGCTCATTGTGTAAGAGAGCACAGTTTGTGCAAGTGGAAAAGGAGGAGCTTTTTGAGTAAGACAATCACAACTTGCAGCACAACCTCCACATCGTTCGCCAACTTACTCACTAAAATGGAATCACTGTTGCATCTGTCTTCTATCTAGTCAACCCCGCTCTGGTTTTCCAATTTGGGAGACCATTCTTTGCGCTGGCTCATCGATTGCAACGGAGCAAGTGTGGCACAGCTCGGGGGATCCCCCGAGGACTGTTATGACGTCAACAAAATGGAGGGCGATTAACAACTGATGAACAGTGATTGAAATGCAATTAGCGTGTGCTATACTCACCCAACTGGTTCGGCACGATTGTAAACGTTCTTGTACTCAATTCGTATTGAGACGATCAAGGTAAGATATCTTTAGTTTTACCCTAGTGGTACAGGTGCCCGCAGGTCTGCTGGATTTGGACTGTGTCCCGGACGCATTTCAACGTAGCTGTGTTACGTCACCGCACGTACACTGAGACATGAAGGTTTAGCGACTTGATGTGGTAAGTACTGAGTCAGGACCAGGTGTATGCATTGTCTTATGTTACAACTGCATGAGTTAGGCAACATAAGATCTGTTCTTTAATTATGGTGCATTGTCACTATTGAGGGGTACTGCAGTACTGAGACTAATGGAATACAAATACCTAACAAGTGCACTATAGACGTTTACTTAGTTTGGCATATTCATAGGTTTACCGTTAGTGTGTGTTCACCTATTGGAGCAATCCATTTAACACTCTTTGCAACTTCAGCCAGTAGTCACCCTAATCACTAAGTATCACAAATGTCATCTCTTGCTTTCAATTGTTGTGGCATTGAGCCCTTCAACCTAGTGTGGTGTGCATTCATTCCATGTAGTACTACATGCATGGTGGGTGGTGGTCTCAATCAGTGGTGCGCTTGGAGACAACGATTGCTGGTAGGTTGTTTCTGTAGTGTTAAGAAGGTGTGTGTGTGTGTGTGTGTGTGTGTGTGTGTGTGTGTGTGTGTGTGTGTGTGTGTGTGTGTGTGTGTGTGTGTGTGTGTGTGTGTGTGTGTGTGTGTGTGTGTGTGTGTGTGTGTGTGTGTGTGTGTGTGTTAGCAGGTGTATGTGTTTGTATGTGTATACAAGCGTGCATGTGTCTGTATGCATAATTTCAGAAAGGCTGACTGTCTGTTAGCAGTGAAACTGTGGCGTTTCTCACAATGCTCTAGCGTTTGCTATACATAGAATGTGCTATTTCAGTTTTCATTCCATCAAAGTTACAAAGAAGCTTCGAAATGGCTTTCATATACCTAGGCATTTTACTTATGTCCTCAATGTACTTGCATACTGTTGGCAGTGTTGTGCCTAATAGCTAATCAGCGAGCCTAGCACTCTCTTGTAGCTTCCTTTCAACATGTGGTTTGTGGAACTTTGTTGATGAGACAGCTCATGCACCAGCTGGCAGTCACGCTGTAATCAGTAATTGAGTTTGGTTGCTTATTGAGTGTGTCTGTTCAGATGAAGTGAGGGCTTCTCAGCTGGTGCAGGCATGAGAAAGGGGTTGGTTCTCCAAATACCAGTTTGATGCAACATAGTTTGAAACTGTGCCAGATTTGAATACGCTTTGGATCAAGCTGGTATTTGGAGAACTACCCCCTTTTTCATCTGTTCAGACATTTTGGTAACCTGTGGCTGTGGCCACTCCATAAGTATATTGTGACTTGCATTTGTTTTACTCAAGCTTCTGCATAATGCAGCAGGTCTGTGGTGGGAGTTAAGGAGTATTTATAACTGGTATAGTGTGTTCATTGGTATAATCATGTGTTTGCTGGATATATTGGTATGTAAAATGGAGATTGTTGTGGATAATGATTATTGTTGCATGAGAGGCACACTGTGTCAGCAGCAGTGTCTAGGCATGCAAGTGATGTAAATGTTTCTTTTGCAGTTGCATGGTTGGTGGTGAGGGCTCAGGATTTATATGTACGTATTTGTGCGTGTGTGTCTGTGGTACTTAGCCTCCATTCTATACCTCATGCCCCAATGCCAATCCCTTCGTTCACTCATCTCTGTTGCTGTAGGTCTTTGTTGCACCGGTACCTTTTAACCACCGTTGCTAAATGTGATTAGTGCACATGAGACTGATTAGCAGATCAGCTACTGCACTATGGTTCCCTTATGATGTATGTGGGTTCTTGAACAACATTGTGTTCATGTTGTTTGGGGTAGTATGCACAAGGTTTCAGCCTCTGACTGACATTCATTGCTCCATTGATTTTGGAGGTAAGGTTTATCACCATACCATATTAGCGCACAGCTGTAGATTCTGTCCATTATAGTAGAGGTCTATTGAATTCATACTGCATAAATTCCGAACACAGTGTAAGGCAGTCCTAATGATGGAATTAATTACGTAGATGCCATTACAGTAGCTGTGCCTATTGATGCATCTCTTTACATATGGTATCAAGGAGGAGCATATGGGTTGGGAGCATAAGGAAAAAGAATATGATCATGATTTGCTTAATCGTCCATATATCAATCCATGACCTTATCCTCCTCCTTGCTATTATATGGAGATTTGCAGGAAGTTCGATACAATGCCCTTTCACTTTGGACAAGCCTCTCAGCTGGACCTACCTGTTCTATCACTCAAAGAAAGCTCATACCTCTTTCCAATCTCTCTATTCACTAGAACCATTCACCTACTTTAGCTATACACACTGCTAGACTTTCCCTATTCCAGACTGTCTTGATCACGACTCTACTGGCTGTTGATTGCTTGCACTTGCACATGCTGAAGAACACCATCAACAGCTATTCCTCAACCACAGTTTTAGGCACACTGTGATACAAAGTGTCCTGCTGGAGCCCACCTTCTTGAGAGGAGTTCCTGCTAGCTGAAATCAGGCTGTATACCATTTAATATCTAAATCTGCAAAGTTACCAGAGATGCTGGTAGCTACATACGTAGCTAGCTAGCTATAATGACTCTTTTTGTTCCACCTAGCTAAATGTTGCTAGATTAAAAGATAATTGCTGCGTAGAAATGGTTGAGAAGGAAAGGATAATAAGCATAAGCACAGCAAGGCCCAATGGAAGAAGCTACGTCTGAAGACCTTAAAGGCAACCTGTCGAAACAAGTCACGATCGGCGGCGTTACTGTCCGTAGACCTTTGAAATGACTTTGGGCTGCAAAGAAAGTGGCGCCGCTGGGAATCGAACCCAGGACATCTGGCTTTAGCTGCAGACAGGTTGCCTTTAAGGTCTTCGGACGTAGCCCCTTCCATCAGGCCTTGCTGTGCTTATGCTTATTATCCTTTCCTTCTCTATCTAAATGTTTGCACAAAGATGGCTCACCCGGTTATCTCTAACTTGTATCATTAGCTATGTAGCTACTTGTAGGACACTGCAGTTCCTATGCAAACTCCTGCTGTAAAGGGCAATTTTCAGCTCACTATGCATAACAATGCTCTTGATTAATGTAGAATTGTATGCAATGATTATGCTAGCACTGCTTCACAATTGTGAGCATTGTCCATGATGGGCTGTAGCTATGTTTTCCAAAATTCATTCTTATGTGATGGTAAGTACATTTATGCTGCTTTATTCCTTTGCTACATGTATGGACTTAAAACAATTAGGCCATAATACATACTGTCTTTCCCACAAATGATATACTTATAAATCTGCATAGTTATTATATAGACTGTATTGCTTGCTAGAGGCCTTACTGCACACACTGTACACCATTCACACCTCTGTTGTGTGTTTGTAGTGCACAAGGAGCCTATTAGTGAGCCAGGTGTTGCCTTTCATGTGTAAGGGCTCCTGCTGGTCAGAGCACACAGCTGCTGCATGTGTTTGGACCATACTGTATGTGTGCATGGCTTCATTCTTTGTCTGACCCTGCACTCAATAATTGGATTTGGAATTCTTTGTCGGCAATGGTGTTACCCTTGCAGGCTACACAGCAGTCTGTCTGTCTACTAGTGGAGGGCACTTAGAGTTCTTTGCCTAAATGCATGGTATGATGCCAATGTTTGTTAAGATGTGTGTGTGTGTGTGTGTGTGTGTGTGTGTGTGTGTGTGTGTGTGTGTGTGTGTGTGTGTGTGTGTGTGTGTGTGTGTGTGTGTGTGTGTGTGTGTGTGTGTGTGTGTGTGTGTGTGTGTGTGTGTGTGTGTGTGTGTGTGTGTGTGTGTGTGTGTGTGCACTTAAACATAATGATGGAAATGCATGTAGATGTAGTCTGTATAGAGGATTGTCATTAACTATCTGTATCAGGAGTGGTTACTGTGTGTGTATATCTTTGCTAAGCAAACCATGACATGCATAAGTTGCATGCTGAAGCTGCTTACGTACTGCAGTAGATTATAACAGATCACTGTGTGTGTTCAGAGAGGCTATCACTTGACTGATAACCTTCACAGTATGTGAAATATCTGGACAACTGTAATGAGAAATGAGGGGAGGGGGGTGGAGGTGTCCTTAGGCTGACTGCCCACTGCATATGCCATTGGCTAAATATGTGTTTGTGCTACCTCGTAAAACAGTGTGGTAACAGGTTTCTTCTACTTGCTAAATTTCATAAGCTACTGCAGTCAGGGAACAAGAAATAGAAATTACATTTTGATAACACATCCTCACATCTGCTACTGTCTAACAGCTTTCCAACACCATCATTGCCTGCATTAGCTCACTACGTGCCATGCCCACTGACAGATTGTTCGCATCTAACACAAAAATAATAGAGAGAACTTGTGACACGTAATTGCTGATAACTATCCTCCATACTGATTGCATCTTAATTGATTAGCATGAATCATCATACCATTAGCTGTGCCATTTAACACTGTTAGTGAGTACATGTTTGGTACCTCAGCTTTCTCTGGCATTGCATGACATGAATGTAAGGCATACGCATGGTCTGCCTGAACAGGATTCTTGGGGTAGCACATGCACTCTGCACATTGTAGACGGCTCCATGCCATTTCACATGATCTCCTATACAATGCCACTAATTACATATCAGTCGAAACTCAATTACTGACTGCAGCGTGACTGCTAGCTGTGAAGCCTGGTGCGTGAAGTACTCCCACAGCAATATGAGCTGTTTCATCAGTTCCACAAACCACATGTTGAAAAGAAGCTACATGAGAGTGTTTGGTTCACTGCCAACAGTGCACAAGTACGTACAGTAATGACATTGAGCAAGAAACCTGGTGTATGAAAGCCATTTCAACAGGTCTGCGCAAAATAGATTGAATTTCTTTTGGGAATACGTGTATCATTCTGTACACTGTAAACATCGGAGTCAAGTCACTTAACATCTGAAGCTCACAACCTGTATCTGACTGTTAGTAGACATCTGTTAGACTCCTTCTGCATGAACCCTAATGCAAGTGTCAAAGCCTGGCACAGCTAATGCTGTAATGCTCGTGCATATAAATTTAGACTTAATCACTATGGAGGATTTCAGCAACAATTACAAATCAACAAGTGCTCACTGTGTAATATAAGCAAGTGATGTGTAGTGGGCATGGCACATAGTGCAGACGGTGCTGGTGTTGGAAAGCAGTCTGACAGTTCATGTTAAAATGTGTGGTTAGCAAATCCCTGTAACCACAGGTACATGAACTCTGTTATACATACACACCTAGTATTGCTTGCTAAAGGCCCTTCCTACATTGCTCAACACCTCTGCTGGGTCTCATTAGTGCACAAGGGGCCTATTAGTGGGCCAGGTACTGCAGTATGGTTTCCTTTTGATGTGTAAGGTATCAGTATCAGAAATGATTATACTGTAGCTCCACTAAGCCCAGTGGGCTACTTCTCAGGGTTCTTGTGGTCGGCTCACACAGCTGCTGTTGTTGGGACTACGTGTGCGCATGTCTTCACATATAATATTACTGAGGTGTGAAGTGAAGGTTGATATACAGCCCAAAGGTGATATTTGGCAATCAATTGACTGAACAATACATTAAATGATATAGTGTAGGGCAAGGACACTGACTTTTCCTCTTAACATCTTTGTGACAGCCATCTCCTGCACCACTTGATATCCCAAGTACATCCTTTGGGCTCTGTCCTTAACCACAGGATTGCACAATCCTCATGCAATGTGTAGTGCAGTTTTTGAATGCAATAAGCTGGCAATACATATGCCATAGTGAGCATGCTGTATCAGCAGTAACCACTACTGGCACTCTCCATTTATTTACTGCACTCACCACTCCTCTTCACTCCTGCAACTCTCTGTGTCTTTCTCTCTCCATCCCTCCCTCCCTCCCCATATTTTCAAGATGCAATTATTCTGTAGTTGGCATGTTGAACTTATTTCAATCTCCCTATTTTTGATTCTCCCTTACATATTGATGGTGTGCCTCATGTTTATGTTATCATACTGACTATGCATTTACATTGTCACTGTACAGTAGCTGTAGGGTTTTATATATTTTATACTACATATTGTGTATGCATTCGTGAACTGTTAGTAGTTTACATGCTGTATTTCACATGTGGTCAAAAGTGTAGTTTTGAACTGCTTACATTCCTCAAATAAGCTTTGTGTGAAGATTATTCTAGTCAGACCCATGCAAAATTCTGTGCATGTACTCACAAATGTCTACCAGAGAGTAAACTGGTGCACACGTGTGAACATGCTCACCTTATGCTACGCATGCAGTCTACCTACTAATATTAATTTTCTACAGAATAATAAGAGCTTCAGCCTAATGAAATGACGTAAATAATAATCTGTGCAATAAGATTCTTCATCCTAAAGCCAAATGTTCATAGAGGTACATACAGCAATACATTGGAATATTTGTACTTTGCAGCCAAACTAGTCAGTCCTTGGCTGAGCAGCCTCTGCCACAAGCTTCCAGGGCATGAGTTATAACAGTGACATCACATGTAGCTAAGCATTACCTTCCCTCATTGTTGAAGGTAAGGGGGAGTTACTGATTCTCAAGCAAACAAATAGAAGGACAACAATTGGACAAAGTTCGCTGTTTTGACCACAGAGGTCTTTGTCAGAAACTAATGAAGAGGGTGAGCCTCTATGACATGACATCCTCGATGGTATGTATTAGTCATAGCACACTTAAGTGTGATGCATAATTGATATCTACCTGAGGCTGAATTCTTAAGGCCAAGCATAGATATCACTTGGCATTACATCTTATATAGTATGGTAAAGTTAATTATTTCATGTCAAGTTCAAGTGTGACATATAGCAAATTATCACACTTCAGATACTGCCTGATTGTCAAAGTAATTTAATTTTGTAATATTTAGTCAAAAGCTACCAAAATGTCAGAACATGTGAACTTTTGGCTGGTATGAAGCGAGTTGAGCATATCTGAGCTACTTATATCTACTCTGGCCTATAACCATACGTGGTGTCACTTGGGTGCACACAGTCTGAACCTGCTGAACATCTGCACTCATGCTCCATAGTACCCCCCACTGCCTCTGCGTGTGCCATATACAGCAATGTCATGCACACTTTTGGACACATGTGATTAATGAATCATCTCTCTCAACTGATCAACATCTACAACAATAATACTGCACTGATGCTATGCTAGTGTCTGCTATAAATGAATAGGTCCTATTGTACTGTTTCTAGTTCTGCTAACACAACTCAGGTTTAGTATTATGATCAGTTGCATTAATGTGATCCAGGTATCAATTGCACTGGGAGGTAAACATCTCGTACTTGTAATCCGGGTCAAAGAGGCTGCTCACAATGTATTCATCATAAGTTCCTTGAATAACTGGGTCAGACAGGGAAGTAACTTCATACAGCAGCCCGCCCTGGGCATTACCAGAATACAGACACATCTGACTTTTCAGGTCCCAAGTGCGGGGAGACTTCCAAGCAAAGAACCTCCTTGTGCTGCCATCTGCAGCACTGACAGTGACAGCATAGTGTCTTGGATTCGGAGGAATCTTGTCCTCTGCTGTCACATTGTACCTCTCCGCCTCCACTTCAACATTCCAAAACTGCCCTATACCATTGCAGGAATAAAGACAAATGGCATAAGGCACTCTATGAACAGTACCAGTTGCCACAATATTATGTGTGAGTTCTAATTTCACAAGATTGTATGTATAATCATATAGTGCATTGGACAACATTTCCACAAAGTGTAGCCATTATTCAGAGGTACAGCTATACATTGCAACTTGCATAAAATGTGATGTGACACAAGCAGCCATTTGTCCCACAGACTTAGTGTCTTATACAAGCCACAAAGGCAAACTGTAACTTACCAAATACAGAATGGCAAGAAATTTGGTTGATTGCTCAATTTTATGGCATTTGGCGGATTTCACTTTGGCAGTTGGGCGAGCCACATATAATATCATGTAAGAACTGGTGGTTTGAAATATTGGCAGATTAACTCTCATTATCACATTCCACCAAAATAAGTTCCACTTAATTTCCAGATGATGCATGTGATCATTTCTCAGACACATGCTAACAATACACTTACCAATAAGACCATGGGAAGTTGGACGCAGACCGAATCCTCTGGCAACAACAAACTTGATCATTGGCTGTCCTCTGCGGACTTCACAAATTACCCACATCACCAAATCAGTGTTTTCACAGTTTGGAACAGCAATTCGGACTCTGTTTGTGCGACGTGTCACACTAACACCATTTTGATTGTACATTGTCACAACTTGTCCTCCTACCCTTGCAGTACACCCATCCAGATCTACTTCAATCTGCTGACACGTTCCGTTGTTGTCCTCTGCAAGAACACCTATCTTGCTGATGAAGTTACCATTGGATGGGATGATCATTGGGGAATACAGAGCATTAACAGAGACGCAGGTGTCTGAGATGAGGTTGAAATTTTGGTTGGGGCCTCCAAGGACTTCGTAGCACAGGGATAATTTACTTCCATCTTCATCAATAATCACTGGCACTTCATACAGTGGGTCCCCAATGATGGTGTCATTACACCTGATTGTTGTGACAGTACCTATATAGAGGAGTGTGGAGAAACAGAAAGAAGAAATTGACTGCTGAAGTGAAATGAGTAATCTGTCAAACTTAAGGATTGATTGCATATTAGATAATATCAAGCATTGACCACAGTACGTCACCACTGCATCTCAGCATTTTATCCACTCTGCTGTACATCTACCAGCACCAGTTATGCATGGTAAGCATACGCATCACAATACTGGTGGCTTCTATGTCTGGGTTTAATTTATTCGGAAGTACAAGCTTATACTGTACGTAAGTTGTTACCTCATGTAGATATATAAAGTGGCCAGTCATTAGCAGTAAACATGTACCATTAGCTAACACACATGTACTTACTGTATGTATGTGGGCATGAGAGTTGATTGGCCACATGCCACTACAGGTATACAATGTACCGTACATGAACACATACACATTATCAGTGAATACATGCAAAGACACAACATAATGCATACCTAGTACTTATGTACATGTACATACAATACAGTGCATACATACATACATGAATTATACATATTTACATGCATAAAGGCAAAGGACAGATTGCATGGACTACAAAGTGCATCATTTCATACATACGTGCATCTCTCATTCATATGTACAAGGTAACTGTCTTATGTAATATTATATATAATTCACTTTAACTTGCAGTGTATTCACATATTCCCAGTGAATTCATGTGCACAAAGGCAGAGCGTGACAGAGATGGACTGATCACTACAAATAAATATTCGTGGCATTTGTATGCACACTGCAAAACAGCTCTTAGATTACAAGCTCCGCAGATTGGTACTTACACAGCTACAATTAATACATTTGTGATCTCAATGACACATCCCTGTTCCATACATATACTTCTGGGACAGCTTGAAAGAGGAACAACTGACAAGTAGATAGGACAGTTGTCATTGACAATTGTACATAGCTACTGACAAACTTAATTTGAAATTCAACTAATTCAAAATGAGTCAAAGTGAACTACAGACACAACTGACCCATCACAGTAGACATGTAATGAGGGGATCAGTGACCTACACCATACACAACACTCACTTTCACAGTTAGGTCCAGTGAAGCCATCTACACAGGAACATGTGCAGGACACTGGATCCAGAGTTCCTCCATTCTGACACATTCGAATGCAATCTGCAGTAGAGAAGAGATGTTAGGAGTGCTCTACTTGAGTTTGTATGTAGGACATAATCAGCACACCAACAGCAAACAACTACACTACACTGACAATACTAACCAGACTCAGTAGCTAACAGTCTACCAGCATTAACAACAAAATGGCAAACAATAGAAAATGCAATGATTGATGACAGAATGAATGACATGCTAAGACACTAAGTAATTGCCATCAGTTAATCAGGCCTTGTTCCAACCACTTCCGGGGTCAACTCAATGGTAGTCCAAAATTGACAGCACCTTGGTGTACAGTGAGTCCTGGCTTGCCATCTACACGCACATAGTCTACACTTTTGCAGGACTCGAGATACTTTCTAGTGGCATCAGGGCAGTCTTCGCTGTCTTCACTCAGGCTTGGCATCCTGTTTGGTGCCTGGATAACACCTTTCTACGTTGTGTATCTCAGTGCTAGGCCACTCTCCTCCGTCAGTTGAAACTCAGCGTGATCACACACACATTCACCAGACACACATTCATCCATCAGATTCCCCTATGCTGGACCACTCACTGGTTTGCTGGTAGTGCACGTATCTGGAACGTATGCCCAACAAGGCATCACCACAGCACTTAAACGGTGCTAAACTGATACATCATGTTATAAGATATACTACCCAGATGTAAACAAAACTCTTTTTAATTGTAATCATTCAGTACAAGCACATGAAGAGCTAATAACAAAACTAGATTTGCTAACAATATCCAGTGACACTAACAATGAGGGTAGCAATATGGTTGATAATTACAGCACGCTCTATTCTCTTATTAAAAATGAGTATCACAATCATTGCATTATAACACATCATCAATCATCTAGAAAACCATGGTAGAGTTCTGACCTGGGCTCAGCTAGGAAAGAATACCACTCAATTGGAATAAATACTGATAAATACAACACTACCGAATTCCCTAGTTTCATTACAAAGAAGATGGCACACCGACTGCCATCAATAATCTGCACAGCATACAATGCACTCACTTCCACAGTCAGGACCCCCAAAGGGGAATGGACAAGAGCACCTGCAGGCTTCAACATTCAGAGTACCTCCATTCTGACACATTCGAGTGCAATCTGCAGTAGAAGCCAGGAAAGAGGAAAGATGTTAGGAGTGCTCACAGTCATCATTGTCGTCATCATCACATGGCTGATGTGTGTATTCAGTGGAATCTGTCTAAGATGGTCACTGTGTTAGGCAGCGCCACCTTTATAAGCGAGCCAGCCTCCTTTGCCACAAAAAGCACCAAAGCATTGCAATTTTGCTCGGGAGAGCAGCCCAGTGAAGAAAAAGGGCAAAAAAACAGGAACATAGTACAAAACAAAACAGAGGGAAGAAATGATGTAAAAGTAAAGACATGCATGGAGGATTTACATTGTTGGGTTCATTCGAGCAGTTACAAAAGAATATTAAAATGGTAAAGGAAAAGAAAAGAATAAAGGGAAGAGGAAATATGTTTAGAATGCTCTACCTGAGTCACTATGTAGGATCATGATGCAAAAATGAGCCACAGTCATCATCATCATCATCATCATCATCATCATCATCATCATCACAACATTTAACAAAGTGTAGAGATATACATTTGTAATGTACAACCACACCTCACTATTGAGGAAATATACTTCTGGGACATATTGAGAGGAACAAGTGACAAGTAGAAAGGACAATCGTATAAGAAACAACATCCAGATAGTTACAGACAAACTTAGATTGAAATTCAACTAATTTAAGAAGTGTCAAAGTGAACTGAAGACACAACTGACCCATCACAGTAGACATGTAATGAGAGGATCAGTGACCTACACCATATACAACACACTCACTTTCACAGTTAGGTCCAGTGAAGCCATCTACACAGGAACATGTGCAGGACACTGGATCCAGAGTTCCTCCATTCTGACACATTCGAGTACAATCTGCAGTAGAGGAAAAATGTTAGGAGTGCACTATTTGAGTTTGTATGTGGGACATAATGCAAAATGAGCCATCATCATGGTGTTAACAAGGCAATGTATTGTATTGAATTACTACACTGGTACTCCACTTAGTCCAGTGGACTACTTTACAGGGAGCCCAGTTGAGGTACATAGAGGAAAGAGAAAACAGCACACCAACTACAGACAACTACACTACACTGACAAGACTAACCAGACTCAGTAGCTAACAGTCTACCAGCAGTAACAACAAAATGGCAAACAATAAAAAAATGCAATGATTGATGACAGTATGATTGACATGCTAAGACACTAAATAATTGCCATCAGTTAATCAGGCCTTGTTCCGACCACCTCCAGGGGTCAACTCAATGGTAGTCCAAAAGCGACAGCACCTCAGTGTACAGTGAGTCCTGGCTTGCCATCTACATGCACATAGTCTACACTTTTTGTAGGACTCGAGATACTTTCTAGTGGCATCAAGGCTGTCTTCGCTGTCTTCACTCAGGCTTGGCATCCTGTTTGGTGCCTGGGTAACACCTTTCTTGGTTGTGTATCTCAGTGCTAGGCCACTCTCCTCCGTCAGTTGAAACTCAGCGTGATCACACACACATTCACCAGACACACATTCATCCATCAGATTCCCCTATGCTGGACCACTCACTGGTTTGCTGGTAGTGCACGTATCTGGAACGTATGCCCAACAAGGCATCAACACAGCACTTAAACGGTGCTAAACTGATACATCATGTTATAACATATACTACCCAGATGTAAACAAAACTCTTTTTAGTTGTAATCATTCAGTACAAGCACTTGAAGAGCTATAATAACAGTACTAGACTACTAACAATATCCAGTGACACTTTTATAACAATGAGGGTAACAATTTGGTTGATAATTACAGCACGTTCTATTCTCATATTAAAAATGAGTATCACAATCATTGCACTAAAACCCATCGTCAATCATCTAGAAAACCATGGTGGAGTTCTGACCCAGCTAGGAAAAAAACTCAGAATAATACAGAAAGCCTGGACTGTATATATATAGAACAAAATAGAGAAAAGAAGCTCTGTGGAACTGTGGCAAAAATTCAAGATGGACCAACAGAGCGTCAATCTCAGTACCCGTAAAGCAAAAGACAGTTTATTAAGGAAAGACAAATCTACTTCCTAATAACAAGACTTCTAATGCGAAAAACGTCTGCAAGAATACCATTCAAATGGAATAAATACTGATAAATACAACACTACCGAATTGCCTAGTTTCATTACAAAAGACGATGGCACACTGACTACCATCAATAATCTGCACAGCATACAATGCACTCACTTCCACAGTCAGGACCGCCAAAGCCAAATGGACAAGAACACCTGCAGGCGTCATCGTCCAGAGTACCTCCATTCTGACACATTAGAGTGCAATCTGCAGTAGAGGCCAGGAAAGAGGAAACATGTTAGGAGTGCTCTACTTGAGCCACTGTGTCAGGTCAGAATGCAAAATTGAGTCACAGTCATCATTGTCATAATCATAACATGGCTAATTATATCTATACAGTGGAACCTGTCTAAGATAGTCACTGTCTTAGGTCAGTTTGAACTGGCCCATAGACAGCTGTCTTAAACAATTCACTGTATGCAATTGTGACCAACAATGACACCCCTAGTTTCCAGTAATTTACTTCTGGGACAGTTTGAGTGAGGAACAAGTGACAAGTACAGTACATAGGACAATTGCATAACAATCTACATCTAGGCAACTACATACAGATCTAGTTTGTAATTCAACTAATTTAAGAAGTGTCAAAGTGCACCACAGATATGACTTTCCCTTCGCAGTAGACATGCAATCAGAGGACCAATGATCTGCACAGCATACACTGCACTCACTTCCACAGTCAGGACCCCCGAAGGGAAATGGACAAGAACATCTGCAGGAGTCAACAACCAGAGGTATACCAGATCCATCCATCATCCCGTCACCCAGAGTTCCTCCATTCTGACACATTAGAGTGCAATCTGCAGTAGAGGCCATTCAGGAAACAGGAAACATGTTCTACTTGAGTCACTGTGTCGGAATGCAATGCAAACATAAGTCACAGTCATCATAGTAATCATCATCACATGGCTAATAATGTCATAATGTCGGTGGAACCTGTCCAAGATGGGCACTGCCTTAGGCAGCCCAACCTATCTAAACGAGCTAGCCTCCCTTGCTGCAAACCGCACTAAAACAATGCAATCTACTTCAGTAGAGCAGCCACTTCTTTATAGAGGTCAGTTTGAACTGGCACACAGGCAGCTATCTTAGACAGGTTTCACTGTAGGCATTTGTGATCAACAAATGACACCTCTGTTTTTCCAGTAATTTACTTCTGAGACAGTTTGAGTGAGGAACAAGTGACAAGTACAGTAGTTAAGGACAATTACATAACAATCTACATACCAGCAGCTACATACAAATTTAGTTTGTAATTCAACTAATTTAAGAAGTGTCAAAGTGTAACACAGACACAACTTTCCCATCGCAGTAGACATGTAATCAGAGGATCAATGATGTGCACAGCATACAATGCACTCACTTCCACAGTCAGGACCCCCGAAGCCAAATGGACAAGAACACCTGCAGGAGTCAACATCCAGAGTTCCTCCATTCTGACACATTCAGTGCAATCTGCAGTAGAAGCCAGGAAAGAGGAAAGATGTTAGGAGTGCTCACAGTCATCATTGTCGTCATCATCACATGGCTGATGTGTGTATTCAGTGGAATCTGTCTAAGATGGTCACTGTGTTAGGCAGCGCCACCTTTATAAACGAGCCAGCCTCCTTTACCACAAAAGCACCAAAGCATTGCAATTTAGCTTTGGAGAGCAGCCCAGTGAAGAAAAAGGGCAAAAGAAAATGGAACATAGTACAAAACAAAACAGAGGGAAGAAATGATGTAAAAGTAAAGACATGCATGGAGGATTTACATTGTTGGGTTCATTCGACCAGTTACAAAAGAATATTAAAATGGTAAAGGAAAAGAAAAGAATAAAGGGAAGAGGAAATATGTTAAGAATGCTCTACCTGAGTCACTATGTAGGATCGTGATGCAAAAATGAGCCACAGTCATCATCATCATCATCATCATCATCATCATCATCATCATCATCATCATCATCATCATCATCATCATCATCATCATCATCATCATCATCATCATCATCATCATCATCATCATCATCATCATCACATCATCATAACAAAGTGTAGAGATATACATTTGTAATGTACAACCACACCTCTCTATTGAGGAAATATACTTCTGGGACATATTGAGAGGAACAAGTGACAAGTAGAAAGGACAATCGTATAAGAAACAACATCCAGATAGGTACAGACAAACTTAGATTGTAATTCAACTAATTTAAGAAGTGTCAAAGTGAACTACAGACACAACTGACCCATCACAGTAGACATGTAATGAGAGGATCAGTGACCTACACCATATACAACACACTCACTTTCACAGTTAGGTCCAGTGAAGCCATCTACACAGGAACATGTGCAGGAAACTGGATCCAGAGTTCCTCCATTCTGACACATTCGAGTACAATCTGCAGTAGAGGAAAGATGTTAGGAGTGCACTATTTGAGTTTGTATGTGGGACATAATGCAAAATGAGCCAGTCATCAGTATCATCATGTTGCTAACAAGGTAATGTATTGTATTGGATTATTATACTGTTACTCCACTTAGTCCAGTGGACTACTTTACAGGGAGTCCAGTTGATGTACATAGAGGAAAGAGAAAACAGCACACCAACTACAGACAACTACACTACACTGACAAGACTAACCAGACTCAGTAGCTAACAGTCTACCAGCATTAACAACAAAATGGCAAACAATAAAAAATGCACTGATTGATGACAGAATGAATGACATGCTAAGACACTAACTACTGTAATTGCCATAAGTTAATCAGGCCTTGTTCTGACCACCTCTGGGATCAACTCAATGGTAGCCCAAAAGCGACAGCGCCTCGGTGTACATGAGTCCTGTCTTCCCATCTACACGCACATAGTCTGCACTTTTGTAGGACTTTAGATACTTTCTAGTGGCATCAGGGCAGTATGTCTTCACTGTCTTCACTCAGGCTTGGCATCCTGTTTGGTGTCAGGGCAACACCTTTCTAGGTTGTGTATCTCAGTGCTAGGCCACTCTCCACCGTCAGTTGAAACTCAGCGCGATCATTCAGTACAAGCACTTGAAGAGCTAATAATAAGACTAGACTCACTAACAATATCCAGTGACACCAACAACAAGGGTAACAATTTGGTTGATAATTACAGCACATTCTATTCTCTTATTAAAAATGAGTATCACAATCATTGCATTAAACCCCATCATCAATCATCTAGAAAACCATGGTAGAGTTCTGACCCAGCTAGGAAAAAACTCAGAATGATACAGAAAGCCTGGACTGTAGAACAAAATAGAGAAAAGAAACTCAAACTGTGGCAAAATTCAAGACAGAACAACGGAGCTTCAATCTCAGTACCCGTAAAGCAAAAGACAGTTTATTAAGGAAAGACAAATCTACTTCCTACTAACAAAGGCTTCTAATGCGAAAAATGTCTGGAAAGAATACCATTCAATTGGATAATTACTGATAAATACAACACTGCCGAATTGCCTAGTTTCATTACAAAAGAAGATGGCACACTGACTACCATCAATGATCTGCACAGCATGCAATGCACTCACTTCCACAGTCAGGACCGCCAAAGCCAAATGGACAAGAACACCTGCAGGCGTCATCGTCCAGAGTACCTCCATTCTGACACATTAGAGTGCAATCTGCAGTAGAGGCCAGGAAAGAGGAAACATGTTAGGAGTGCTCTACTTGAGCCACTGTGTCAGGTCAGAATGCAAAATTGAGTCACAGTCATCATTGTCATAATCATAACATGGTTAATAAGGTCTATACAGTGGAACCTGTCTAAGATGGTCACTGTCTTAGGTCAGTTTGAACTGGCCCATAGACAGCTGTCTTAAACAATTCACTGTATGCAATTGTGACCAACAATGACACCCCTAGTTTCCAGTAATTTACTTCTGGGACAGTTTGAGTGAGGAACAAGTGACAAGTACAGTAGATTGGACAATTGCATAACAATCTACATCTAGGCAACTACATACAAACCTAGTTTGTAATTCAACTAATTTAAGAAGTGCCACGTTGCACCACAGATACGACTTTCCCTTCGCAGTAGACATGCAATCAGAGGACCAATGATCTGCACAGCATACACTGCACTCACTTCCACAGTCAGGACCCCCGAAGGGAAACGGACAAGAACATCTGCAGGAGTCAACAACCAGAGGTATACCAGATCCATCCATCATCCCGTCACCCAGAGTTCCTCCATTCTGACACATTAGAGTGCAATCTGCAGTAGAGGCCATTCAGGAAACAGGAAACATGTACTACTTGAGTCACTGTGTCGGAACGCAATGCAAACATAAGTCACAGTCATCATAGTAATCATCATCACATGGCTAATAATGTCATAATGTCGGTGGAACCTGTCCAAGATGGGCACTGCCTTAGGCAGCCCAACCTATCTAAACGAGCTAGCCTCCCTTGCTGCAAACCGCACTAAAGCAATGCAATCTATTTCAGTAGAGCAGCCACTTCTTTATAGAGGTCAGTTTGAACTGGCACACAGGCAGCTATCTTAGACAGGTTTCACTGTATAGGCATTTGTGATCCACAAATGACACCTCTGTTTTTCCAGTAATTTACTTCTGGGACAGTTTGAGTGAGGAACAAGTGACAAGTACAGTAGTTAAGGACAATTACATAACAATCTACATACCAGCAGCTACATACAAATTTAGTTTGTAATTCAACTAATTTAAGAAGTGTCAAAGTGTAACACAGACACAACTTTCCCTTCACAGTAGACATGCAATCAGAGGATCAATGATGTGCACAGCATACACTGCACTCACTTCCACAGTCAGGACCCCCGAAGCCAAATGGACAAGAACACCTGCAGGAGTCAACATCCAGAGTTCCTCCATTCTGACACATTCGAGTGCAATCTGCAGTAGAAGCCAGGAAAGAGGAAAGATGTTAGGAGTGCTCACAGTCATCATTGTCGTCATCATCACATGGCTGATGTGTGTATTCAGTGGAATCTGTCTAAGATGGTCACTGTGTTAGGCAGCGCCACCTTTATAAACGAGCCAGCCTCCTTTGCCACAAAAGCACCAAAGCATTGCAATTTAGCTTTGGAGAGCAGCCCAGTGAAGAAAAAGGGCAAAAGAAAATGGAACATAGTACAAAACAAAACAGAGGGAAGAAATGATGTAAAAGTAAAGACATGCATGGAGGATTTACATTGTTGGGTTCATTCGACCAGTTACAAAAGAATATTAAAATGGTAAAGGAAAAGAAAAGAATAAAGGGAAGAGGAAATATGTTAAGAATGCTCTACCTGAGTCACTATGTAGGATCGTGATGCAAAAATGAGCCACAGTCATCATCATCATCATCATCATCATCATCATCATCATCATCATCATCATCATCATCATCACATCATTTAATAAAGTGTAGAGATATACATTTGTAATGCACAACAACGTCTCTCTATTGAGGAAATATACTTCTGGGACATTTTGAGAGGAACAAGTGACAAGTAGAAAGGACAATCGTATAAGAAACAACAGGCAGATAGGTACATACAAACTTAGATTGAAATTCAACCAATTCAAGAAGAGTCAAAGTGGACTGCAGACACAACTGACCCATCACAGCAGACATGTAATGAGAGGATCAGTGACCTACACCACATACAACACACTCACTTTCACAGTTAGGTCCAGTGAAGCCATCTACACAGGAACATGTGCAGGACACTGGATCCAGAGTTCCTCCATTCTGACACATTCGAGTGCAATCTGCAGTAAAGGAAAGAGGTAGGATGTTAGGAGTGCTCAACTTGAATCAATATTGTAGGACTATGATACAAAAACGAGTGACAGTCACCATCATCACATCACTACAATGGCATTAATGATCTCAACAGCACCTACTGTATCTATTCCGAATATATACTTTTGGGCTAGTTTGGGAGAGGAACAAGTGACAAGAAGATAGGACAATTGTACATAACACATCCAGACAGGTACAGACAGACTTAGATTGAAATTCAACTAATGTAACTCTGCTACTACTGCTGTAACTACTATAATGTATAGGAACGAGACCACCAGTGCAAGTTGCCAAGGGTAACCACCTCGAGTGCAGGTAGAGTTTTTGTGCTATTCATACCACCACCATCACCACCACCACCACCGCCATTACCACAGTGCGAATTGCAATCTGCACACGCAGTATATGCGCCAGTGCTTCTGTTAACAAGGCCACCAGTGCAAGTTGCCGAAGGTAACCACCCCGAGTGCAAGTAGAGTGTTTGCGCTAGTTGATGGAAGGAAAAACACCACCAGCGCAAGTTGCTGAAGGTCAAGGGGACCGGGCACCAGCATCAATTGGCATGCAGTGGGGGACCACTATGAATGCAAGTACAAAGTGTGTTTTTTTTTACCAACTAGCACAAACACTCTGTTGCACTTGGAGATATCAAGAAATGGAAAAAAGTGAGTCACCATCAACAACTGCAACATCACATGACTATGATGGCATTAGTGATAAGCAACAACACCACCCTCTTCTGGATACGTATATATGCTTCTGGGACAGATTGAGAGAGGAACAGGTGACAAGTAGATAAGACAATTGTATGTACATAGCTACATCCAGGCAGCTCCAGACAAACTTAGATTGAAATTCAACTAATTCAAGAAGAGTCAAAGTGAACTACAGACACAACTTTCCCATCACAGTAGACATTGTAATGAGAGGATCAATGCTCTACACCATATACAACACACTCACTTTCACAGTTAGGCCCACTGAAGCCATCTGCACAGGAACATGTGCAGGACACTGGATCCAGAGTACCTCCATTCTGACACATTCGGGTACAATCTGCAGTAGAGGAAGTAGGAAGGATGTTAGGGCAACTCTTAGTACACCAAAGGACCCAGTTCTGAATGAGAAAAATTGTGTGCTGTCTACTATATTCCTTGCACAAATGGCCCTAGAGCTTACATAGGACAAGCCAATAGAACATTAACCAAACGATTCAAAGAACACCAAGTGTCAGTGTGCTACAGTGACATAGCTACCTCAGCCTTAGCAGAGCACTCTAACTCTACTGTACACCCCATCTAATGGTTTGAGGCACATGCTATATATCACCACCAGTCCCCACACCTTAAGACATTGCCTACTAAAGTCTTGGATGATCCACAAGGAATCCAACCCACTGAACAGAGAGTTAGGCTCCCTCCATCTGGCTACAAGACCCTCATTAAACATTCATAAATTCGCACCTCACTAACTGCTAATTTCTACAACTAATTCAAGAAGTGTCAAAGTGCACTACAGACACAACTGTCCCATCACAGTAGACATTGTAATGAGAGGATCAGAGATGAACACCGTATACAACACACTCACTTTCACAGTTAGGTCCAGTGAAGCCATCTACACAGGAACATGTACAGGACACTGGATCCAGAGTTCCTCCATTCTGACACATTCGAGTACAATCTGCAGTAGAGAAAAGATGTTAGGAGTGCTCTACTTGAGTTTGTATGTAGGATATAATGCAAAATGAGCCAGTCAGTCATTATCATCATCATCATCATGTTGTTAACAAGGTAATGTATTGTATTGAATTACTACACTGGTACTCCACTTAGTCCAGTGAACTACTTTACAGGGAGCCCAGTTGAGGTACATGGAGGAAAGAGAAAACAGCACACCAACAACAGACAACTACACTACACTGACAAGACTAACCAGACACAGTAGCTAACAGTCTACCAGCATTAACAACAAAATGACTAACAATAAAAAATGCACTGATTGATGACAGAATGAATGACATGCTAAGACACTAACAAATTGCCATAAGTTAATCAGGCCTTGTTCCGACCACTTCCGGGGTCAACTCAATGGTAGTCCAAAAGCGACAGCGCCTCAGTGTACGGTGAGACCTGGCTTCCCATCTACACGCACATAGTCTACACTTTTTGTAGGACTCTAGATACTTTCTAGTGGCATCAGGGCAGTCTTCACTGTCTTTACTCAGGCTTGGCATCCTGTTTGGTGCCAGGGTAACACCTTTCTAGGTTGTGTATCTCAGTGCTAGGCCACTCTCCTCCATCAGCTGAAACTCAGAGTGATTACACACACATTCACCAGACACACATTCATTCATCAGATTCCCCTATGCTGGACCACTCACTGTTTTGCTGGTAGTGCACATAACCAGAACCTATGCCCAACAAGGCATCATCACAGAATTTAAATGCTGCTAAACTGATACCTCATGTTAAGATATACTGCCGAGATGTAAACAAAACTCTTTTTAATTGTAATCATTCAGTACAAGCACTTGAAGAGCTAATAACAGTACTAGACTCACTAACAATATCCAGTGACACTAACAAGGAGGGTAACAATTTGGTTGATAATTACAACATGTTCTATTCTCTTATTAAAAATGAGTATCACAATCATTTCTCTAAAACCCATCATCAATCATCTAGAAAACCATGGTGGAGTTCTGACCTGGGCTCAGCTAGGAAAAAAAACTCAGAATGATACAGAAAGCCAGGACTGTAGAACAAATAGAGAATAGAAACTCAAACTGGCAAAAATTCAAGACGGAACAACGGAGCTTCAATCTCAGTACCCATATAGCAAGAAGACAGTTTATTAAGGAAAGACAAATCTACTTCCTACTAACAAAGGCTTCTAATGCGAAAAACGTCTGGAAAAAATACCATTCAAATGGAATAAATACTGATAAATACAACACTACCAAATTGCCTAGTTTCATTACAAAAGAAGATGGCACACTGACTACCATCAATAATCTGCACAGCATACAATGCACCCACTTCCACAGTCAGGACCCCCGAAGCCGAATGGACAAGAACATCTGCAGGCAACATCATCCAGAGTACCTCCATTTTGACACATTAGAGTGCAATCTGCAGTAGAGGCCAGTAAAGAGGAAAGATGTTAGGAGTGCTCTACTTGAGCCACTGCGTTGGGTCAGAATGCAAAATTGAGTCACAGTCATCATTGTCGTCATCGTCACATGGCTGATGTGTGCATTCAGTGGAACCTGTCTAAGATGGTCACTGTCTTAGGCAGCCCCACGTACCTCTCAAAACAAGCCAGCCTCCCTTGCTCGTAACAGCACTAAAGCATGTATTTACTTCAGTAGAGCAGCCACTTCTTTATATAGATCCATTTGAACTGGCCCACAGACAGCTCTCTTAAACAATTCAGTGTATGCATTTGTGATCAACACAATGACACCCCTATTTTCCAGTAATTTACTTCTGGGACAGTTTGAGTGAGGAACAAATGACAAGTACAGTAGATTGGACAATTGCATAACAATCTACATCTAGGCAACTACATACAGATCTAGTTTGTAATTCAACTCATTTAAGGAGTGCCAAAGTGCACCACAGATACGACTTTCCCTTCGCAGTAGACATGTAATTGGAGGACCAATGATCTGCACAGCATACACTGCACTCACTTCCACAGTCAGGACCCCCGAAGGGAAATGGACAAGAACATCTGCAGGAGTCAACAACCAGAGGTATACCAGATCCATCCATCATCCCGTCACCCAGAGTTCCTCCATTCTGACACATTAGAGTGCAATCTGCAGTAGAGGCCATTCAGGAAACAGGAAACATGTACTACTTGAGTCACTGTGTCGGAATGCAATGCAAAAATGAGTCACAGTCATCATAGTAATCATCATCACATGGCTAATAATGTCATAACGTCAGTGGAACCGTCCAAGATGGGCACTGCCTTGGGCAGCCCCACCTATCTAAACGAGCTAGCCTCCCTTGCTGCAAACTGCACTAAAACAGTGCAATCTACTTCAGTAGAGCAGCCACTTCTTTATAGAGGTCAGTTTGAACTGGCACACAGGCAGCTATCTTAGACAGGTTTCACTGTATAGGCATTTGTGATCAACAATGACACCTCTGTTTATGCAGCAATTTACTTCTGGGACAGTTTGAGTGACGAACAAGTGACATGTACAGTAGATAGGACAATTGCATAACAATCTACATCTAAGCAACTACATACAAATTTAGTTTGTAATTCAACTAATTTAAGAAGTGTCAAAGTGCACCACAGACACAACTTTTCCTTCACAGTAGACATGTAATCAGAGGATCATTGATCTGCACAGCATGCCATGCACTCACTTCCACAGTCAGGACCCCCGAAGCCAAATGGACAAGAACACCTGCAGGTGCCAACATCCAGAGTTCCTCCATTCTGACACATTCGAGTGCAATCTGCAATACAGGCCAAGAAAGAGGAAAGATGTTAGGAGTGCTCTACTTGAATCACTGTGTTGGGTTAGAATGCAAAAATGAGTCACAGTCATCATTGTCATCATCATGACATGGCTGACAATGTGTATACAGTGGAACCTGTCTAAGATGGTCACTGTGTTAGGCAGCCCCCCCCCCCCCCCCCCCCAGGTTCTCATCTCAACTGCCTGAACTCTTTATTTCTCCTTCTCCTGAGCACCCCATTTTTGAACTGTCAATGTTCTACAGTCATAAGAGAGGAGCAGGTACCACCATCACATTAAACACCCGCAGTTTCGTTTCCTTCTTCAACTCCCTCCTTTCCATAACTTGCTTCCTCATTCCACCAACCACCGTCATTGCAGCCCCTATTTGTTGTTCTAATATCCTCCTCACTCAATCCATCAGCACTAATAATTGACCCAAGATAATTCAGACTCTGTACCTCTTCAATTTTCTCACCATCAATTGTCACAGCGCATCCCTCTTCCATTCTGCTTAATACCTCACCTTGTTCTTCCCTTAATTCATTCTTACCTCCCACTCATCCATTACTGCTTTCAATATTTCAAGATTTTTCTGTACATATGTACGTCTCTGTCCTCTCAGTGACCGTTAGAATATCATCAGAGAGAAGTAGCACTTGCACCTATGTGTTGGATAGTTGTACTCCACCAACAAATTTGTCCATTGCCTCCCTAATTATTCTGTCAATATAGATCCTGTTGCCATGGTAACATGCATCTACGGCTATGTAGCAATCCTCCATAATTCCCACCATTTCCTCTCCTGGACCATTTTGTCTCACTAATGCCTAGAATTTCAAGCCTACATTTTTATCTCTGCAATAACTCTGCACCTTTCACTCATAATGATCATACATTCCATGCTCCAAATCTGTGCACCTCATCTTTCCAGTTTGCCGGCATTTCTGCTGGCAGGCTGTCCATTGACAGGTTCCCTAGCGCAGCTGTCGTATAACCGTCATTTGAATAAATATAGTCAATATAGGCCAATTGTAATTGTAATAACTATATCCAGACAGCTACAGACAAATTGTCTTAACACAGTAGACATGTATTCAGACCATCAGTGACCTACACCATATAAGACACACTCACTTTCACAGTTAGGTCCAGTGAAGCCATCTACACAGGAACATGTGCAGGACACTGGATCCAGAGTACCTCCATTCTGACACATTCGAGTGCAATCTGCAGGAGAGGAAAGAGGAAGGATGTTTGGAGTGCTGAACGTGAGTCACTATATAGAATTATAATGTCATCGTCATCATCATCATCAACATTGTCATCATTAACAAAGTGTACATTATACATTTGTATTGTGCAATGACACCTTTCTATTCTAGATATATAATAATACTTCTGACGGGTACAACTTTAGATTGAAATTCAACTAATTTATGAATTGGAAATGTCAAAGTGGACTGCAGACACAACTGACCCATCACAGTAGACATGTAATGAGAGGATCAGTGACCTACACCATATACAACACACTCACTTTCACAGTTAGGTCCAGTGAAGCCATCTACACAGGAACATGTGCAGGACACTGGATCCAGAGTTCCTCCATTCTGACACATTCGAGTACAATCTGCAGGAGAGAAAAGATGTTAGGAGTGCACTATATACTTGAGTTTGTATGTAGGACATAATGCAAAATGAGCCAGTCAGTCATTATCATCATCATGTTGCTAACAAGGTAATGTATTGTATTGAATTATTATACTGTTACTCCACTTAGTCCAGTGGACTACTTTATGGGGAGCCGAGTTGAGGTACATAGAGAAAAGAGAAAACAGCACACCAACAACAGACAACTACACTACACTGACAAGACTAACCAGACACAGTAGCTAACAGTCTACCAGCATTAACAACAAAATGGCAAACAACAGAAAATGCACTGATTGATGACCGAAGGAATGACATGCTAAGACACTAACAAATTGCCATCGGTTAATCAGGCCTTGTTCCGACCACTTCCGGGGTCAACTCAATGGTAGTCCAAAAGCAACAGCGCCCCAGTGTACGGTGAGTCCTGGCTTCCCATTTACATACACATAGTCTACACTTTTGTAGGACTCTAGATACTTTCTAGTGGCATCAAGGCAGTCTTCGCTGTCTTCACTCAGGCTTGGCATCCTGTTTGGTGCCAGGGTAACACCTTTCTAGGTTGTGTATCTCAGTGCTAGGCCACTCTCCTCCGTCAGTTGAAACTCAGCGTGATCACACACACATTCACCAGACACACATTCATCCATCAGATTGATAGTCTATGCCACTTTACTGCTTCACTGAATTCCCTAACATTAGGTGTTCTTCAGTCTCAGCAAAGAGGACTGTATCATCCATGTCCAAAAAGACAATGGACAACCATAGGGATAGGGATATCCCTGCCTCACTCCCTGCCGCACTTCAAAACTTTCTATCAGTTCCTCTTCCACTCTCACCCTAACCTTGCGTTTCTCGTACAGGGCTTTCACACCTCTCAGAAGTCTGCTTCACGCTCCATACTTAGCTACACTTCCACAGATCTTCTCTCCAGACTTTGTCATATGCCTATTCCAGGTCAATAAATGCAACATACATTTTGCCATCATTCTCAATACTCTTCTCTGCCAACTGTTTCATCACAAAGATCTAGTCTATACACCCTCTTCCAGCACTAAAACCTGCTTGCTCTTCCACCACCTGACCTTCTGTCACCTGGCAAACTCTGGCACCCAGAATCTGTGCAAAAACGTCACACCTGGATGCTGAGCAGACTGATTTCTTTATAATTCTTACACATCTTCTTGCTTCCTTTCTTATGATTGTAGTACTACTATCACTGCCCTCTGCCAGTCCTCATGCAGTGGTTCTTCCTGTCTCCCACACCATATTGAAGATTACATGCAACCATTTCACTGTTGTGTCACCCCCAGTCTTCAACACTTCTCCCTTGCCCTCTTCAGTCCCACTTTGGCCCTCCTGATCTCCTTTTCTGCAATCTTCTCCTCCACCTCTTCATCACTCTCCCTTTCTTCCAACACCATGCCTACCTCTCTCCCATCACCTAGCAACTCACTGAAATGTTCCATCCACCCCTACTTTGCTTCCCCAATAGTCTGCCATCCTTTCCCTCAATTCCTGTTCTCAGTGCACTTGTACTTTCCTCTCTCTCACTTTCTTCCAAAATGTCTTTCACTTTTTAAGAATGTTCTTTTGCAGCTGTTTCCCACACCTTACCCAGCCTGCTTCCTTTGCATTCCTCACTGCACACTTTGCCTCCCTCACAGCACACTTTGCCTCCCTCTTTGCCACCTAAAACTCCCCAGCTCATTTCAACGTTTCCCCCAAGGCCTTCTTCTACAGATCATTCTTCTTTCCCACTGCTTGTTTCACCTCATTATTCCACCAGCTAGTCACATCTTAGACTCTTCCTTTCTTACTCCTACCCACTACCTATTCTGTTGCTTTCGTGATGGAGTCTCTGAACTCCTGCCACACCCTCTCAACACCAGCCCCTCTTCTGCATCTTCATCTCTGTCTGTTCTCCTTGTGCTATTATCTGCTAGCTAGTTTACCCTCAGCATCTGCCTAATTACACCCTTCTCCTTCCTTGGCTTCATTGGCTTCAGGCTCACTTTAAGTGTTCACTGTCTAACTGATCCCCAAATCACATACTTTCACATCTGCCATTCTGGGCCTCAGGGCATTCTTGACTATAAAGTAGTCAATGAAGGATTTGAGCCCCCATCCTTTGCTTTCCTAGGAGAACTTTAATTTGGATGTCCTTATGCTGGTACATAGTATTCAGGACTACCAGTACATTTTCATCACACACACCTACTGACCATTCCTGTTCCTTACCTCCTCTCTATACCTTCCAGTCACTCCCCCAAGTTGTTGCATCTCTTCCCACCCTGCAATTTAGTCCGCCATCTCGACCAACTGCATGGTGATGTTGTGGGAAACTACGTAACTAGCAGCTCCTCCAGGCATTCATTAAGGAGGCCTTCAGCTCTTCTGCACTGTCTTCTGTAGCTGTGTATACTATATTTGTATCACTATTAACCGACTGTTTTCCATGTTCAACCTCACCTTCATTAACCTTTCATTCTCGCACCTCCATTCCTTCACACACACCCTCAGGTTCTTTGATATCAACATCTCCATGCCACCCGTTACTTCTTACAATTACACCCTTCTCCTTCCTTGGCTTCTTTGGCTTCAGGCTCACTTTAAGTGTTCACTGTCTAACTGATCCATCCATGCAGATGGGACAAGACCATACTCCCAGCAGACTTGGAACAGCACCAGCCAAACTCCAAGAAGACAGTCAGCCTTCAACATATCTACAGCAATTCCATCTTGCCCTGGAGCAGCATCCTTCCTCACTCTTTCCAATGCCCATTGCACTTCTTCTGCTGAGATAGGTGCGCAGAGGCAGTCACTGAAGTCTAAGCTATTCTGCTTACCATGGGTTGACTCCTCAACTCCATTACCCCCCTCTCCACAAGAGCTTTCATCCAAACCCCCCAACAGTCTACTAAAATGATTGCACCACACATCCATTGCTTCTTCATTACACCTTATGTTCCCTTCCGGATCAAGAACCTCCATCAAGCTACACTTTTTCTTAGTCTGGCTAATGTTCAGCTGCTTTATGGACCTCCAAAACTTCTTTGGGTTTCCCAACTCCACTTCAAGTTGACGGTGCTTCTGTGTTTGGAACGATCTCTTCGCCCGCTTCACTGCCCTTGAGTAGGACTGTCTTGACCGGATATACTCTCTCCTGAAGGTCCTACGGTCTTTGTCACTAACACTTCTCAACCACTTTTTCTCACATATATGCATGGCACAGATATCCTGATTAAGTCATCAATTACATTGCTTCCTTGCATATTGCTTATTTCTATGCTTTTTCTGCTGGCCATTCCTAAATCCCTTTTGATTCTAAAGGAATAATTATTTACCTTGAAGAAACATGACTGTGGTATCCAATGTGGAAATGATATCATCCCAGGTCTGCTTTTTGCGGATGACACAGCATTGCTGGCACCGGATGAGGAAGGTCTTATAAGGAGTCTGAATTGCATGGTACAGTGGTGTGCTGAGTGGGGAGTGAAGATCAATGTGGCCAAATGTGGAATCATGCATATGAGGAAGAAGACTGTGGAGAGGTCAAATTTGAAATTTGTTATTGATGGTGAAGAAGTTCCTGTGGTGAGCAGCTACAAGTACCTGGGATGTATAGTGGATGAGTTCTTAGAAATGAAGGAGATGATTGAGGATAAAGCAATGGCAGGGAAGAAGGCATTAGGGGCATGGTTTCAGAGATGTACAGCAGAGTTGGGAGACATTGGTATTGGGACATTTAGGAAATTGATGACTTCACTAGTGGACTCCACCATGTTGTATGGAGCTGAGGTTTGGGGTTGTTGTCGGAACTTATAATCAGTACAACAAGTGCAATTGAGAGCAGCCCGTTTATTCTTTGGAGTTGGGACTCTCCACCCCCGAACATCACTGCTGCTGAAGCTAGGAGACCTCCCAGTGGTATGGCTGGCGAGGATAAGATGTATGGTTTTTTGGCTCAAGATTTTGACTAGTGCAGCATATGATGGAAGGTTGCTGAAAAGAGTGTCTGTTGAGGCTATAAGACTCAACAAGGGTACATGGATAAAGAAAATGACTGCCTGCTGTAACGATTTTGGTTGGCAAGATGTGGGAGTGGAGCAGGTTAAAGATATGTCAGAGAATGAGTTGAAGAGAATGTTGGAGAGTGTGGCGTGGAGGAGAGTAAGAAAAGAATCTAGTCAGGAATTAGAGAACAAACCAAAGCTGTCGATGCTGAAGAAGATTGTGGAGTATGAAGAAGAATCTAGTTGTGCAAATGTGAAGATGAAAAGCGAGAGGAGGGTCTTGATCAAGCTGAGGGGAGGTACTGCACCATTTCAAATGGAGACGGGCAGATGGCATGGATTGAAGAGGGAGGAAAGAGTATGCAAAGAGTGCAACAGTGGAGAGGTGGAAGATGTGGTCCATTGGCTGATCAGGTGCCCAGCTTGGATTGGACATCGTGAGGCACTTTTGAAACAATGTCATGATCATTCCTCCAATTCTGATGAAGATACCACAGCAAGACTCCTGTGCCTGGCTTGCCACAACCACAAGATAGCAGCAGATATCCACACCATGTGGAAGGCGCGTTTTGGCACATAGGGCCAGAATGAATTCCCTATACCCTGCAGGCCCTTAACTGATTTGTATATTGTATATGTGAAGGACATCATCTAAACAGTTTTATGTAAATGTTTGTATATATATATAGTGCTGCTTTGGGCCAGCCTGGGCCCTAGTGCTGTATGGCATGATGCACTCAAATATTGATTGATTGATTGATTGATTGATTATTTTTATACACTTTACTCTTTTGGTTTTCAACAGATGATAACTAACACAGTAGAAATACAGGAAGGCAGGAGAAGTGGTAGGATTACGAAGAGGCGTAGCAAGAGTACCTTGGTCGAGCTGAATTGCGGTTTTAAGTCGTTCCGCCCGTGTTCATGCCACTTTTACGGTCGCCGCCATATCTAAGAGATAGGGTAAACATTGGGTTTCGTTATCCAGAAATTCCTCCCTTAATTTCCACCAATCTTCACCAAACTTGGAAAAGTATATCACGGCAATACGGGGTGACCTAAGGTGATTAGCGCCTTCGCCACTATACTCCTCTATACGAAATGGATTAACATAAACTAGCTGCAAGGCCCCCGCCTTCGGCAAGCCCTAGGAGGGTCCAGTGTATACTGTAAAGTACTTTCGTGGAAGTTATTAGGCATACTGGGTAGGTAATAGCTTGATTCTTCTTTGGACAATCGAGCACACCATGAACACTTGTCAATTCAATGCAACGTTTCGCCCATCACGGGCTTCGTCAGGCATACATACGTTCGTTTTGTATGCCTGACGAAGCCCGTGATGGGCGAAACGTTGCATTGAATTGACAAGTGTTCATGGTGTGCTCGATTGTCCAAAGAAGAATCAAGCTATACTGTAAAGTAGTCGAGTGCTTCCTGTAGGGGGGTCCAGTGCGTCCTGTAGAGGGGTCCTGTACGTTTTTCGCTTATCCAAGATGGCCGGCCGTCGGTTCATCATAAGTTTTCGCCGCACGCTCCTCGACAGCAGCTTATTTGCACACGTCGACCCCCTTAGATTGAGGTGAGGTACAGCGTACGACGGCTGGGAACGTTTGGACGCGTTTCGTCGACGTTCGCGGGAGGAGTTCGCGAACAACGGTTGGGGGTCTTCTTTTGTATTGGCAGCATAGGATCGTGCGCGCCAGGCCAGTTAAAGGGAGTGGGAAGGCATTAACTTATAGGGGTTCCCTTCACCTAGCTGCCCTGCAGCCGAAGAGAACGTTTCCTTTTTTTCCGCGGGCCGAGGCGCCATTTTAGTTATCGGTCTTATTCGTTGTCGGCAAACGTTCCAAAAAAACTCTACCGTCGTTATAGCAGCCAGCCTCTGTTGCTACCTGTGCAGATAGTTCAAAGCTGGCATGGAACCTGTCACGAAAAACTCGATCCGGGGCCAAAACCGGTCCGGGCTAAAGCTAGTCCGAAGTGGTATACCAGCACTACCAGATCGGTTGCGAACGAATCGTCTCTAAAGTATTCAAGAACGAGATAGAGTTAATGAAAGTTATCTAGGATCCTGGAAGCAGAAAAGCGGGCGATCTAGTGCAGGATTTCTCCCAGCATCTTGCCTTGCTGTGTGGAACACGGTAAGAGGCCAATCCAAGTGAATGATGCCGAGCTCGTTCTTCACAATGGCTAGACTCTCCTTTGTGTGAAACGTGTTGAAACCACAAGTGTTTAGCTTGTGGTGGATGCATATGGAGGTGGCATACATCCTATTACCATTAATACGTCACACTGATGAGCCCCAATGAGGGCGAAACAGCTGTCTGTGGTTCTCCATCTTTGTAGAATATTAGGGGGAAAGGAATCACTGGTTGCCAACTCAATAGGGCTTTTTGGGCCTCCCAACCAACTGAAACACTAATACTTGTGTAGTTGGCTGGTGGTGAAAACTAAGTAATCCTTCAAGCACAAACCTAGCCTTTGCAGTGGCCTAACTGCAAGAGTCATCTTTCGAACTAGTCAACATTAATAATTAATGCCTAGCACAGCCACAGCACTGCACGTGAATTTTTATGACAGTGACGTGTAATTGTCCATGCAATGTCTTTAGTGATAGAGAAACTCAGATTCCCCGAGTTCAGCTAATGGACATGAATTGCACTTGAAGATAGGTCCCGCCACTCCCAAGTTCCCCAGACCTTCAAATCCTAATACACTTTCCAAAAGGCAAGCTCTCACTTTATACGCTGCTTGCAGGACTTCAAATTGTCTGCCCTAGTGCCGATTCAAGCGGCGTCAGTGCTTTATTTAGTACGAGAGACAGACTTTTCTTGCGACGCTTCTCGTCTGTCGCCTTGTGCTTCCGAGAAGAGCATGTTCTCTGGTTTCTTTGGTCAGGTTCGTTCGGGAAGTTCTTTGACAGCGAACGAATACTAGCGCGAATCGCTGCGATTTCAATAGTAACAAGCTACTTCCCGCACTCGGCGCGAATCAGCCAGCGCCCTTGCGGCACGTTATAACTAGTACTTGGTAGCTAGTACGGCAACAGCTGATACAATTCCCATGGATACTGCACCATGTGCAGTAGCTCAGTTTCACCAGAAATACATCACAAGTATTTCAATCAGCAAACTTGCAGATGCATGATTCATCTGTGGATGTGGATGTGTCAACAGTGCCCATCTGTGCATGGGTGTATGAACATGCAGCTACATTCATTAAACAGGTTACAAAATTGCTCACTTTCACAGCTCAAACCAGTGTAAGCAGCAGGGCAAGTACAATTGCAGATACTGCTATCCAGCGTTCCGCCATTCTGGCACACTCTTGTACAGTCATCTATTATACGCACTACACCAGACCTTCCTTGAAGCACACCATTGGGGCGATCTTCAATATCCATTTCAAATATTTCTCTTTCCTCTACAGGTGGCTCATCATCATTGATGATGGTGATATTCAAGGATACCACTGTCGTATTGGCTGGAAAGTCAATAGGGAACTGCCCTCCTACATAGTCTGTTCCATCTAGCATAATCATACAAGGGAAAAGCAATACATATTATTATTTCAAGTAATTATTTCTTCAAATTGGCTTTAATAGTCGTGGTACACTACTGACTCTTGACCATTGAATGTCATGTCAGAAATGGACATATATTCACACAGTCTAAGACACACTCACTCATTGCCGAAATCTGTTTTGTCACCAAAATTACGCTGTAGTTAACAGGAACTGCCACATCGGCCATAAGGACAATGGTAACATACCCTCTGGACTCATTCACCAAGAGCTCATCAGGTTTGAATGATATCCGATCTTGAAAGGGAATCAATGGAAGAACATGAACCACTTTCAGTTACGCGTCGATCAACTTACAAGCCATTTGCTATCTTGCAACACATTGACAGAGGAAAAAAGCAAAACAAATCATGCGGGTACGTCTAATGGGCCTAGCAATATGCTTACGGACACACAAAACTGGGAATATGTAGTAGTAGATGATCAGCGATTAGCTGCCACGTGCACGTGCGGTGAGGCACTCAAGAACCCGACCAATTGATGTTCAGAGAACAGGGGCTTACGGTTAAATGGAAATTGTGTTTGTCCTTGCACTTGCACGCAGGCGATAACTGCGAAGGAAAGGGCAACAGCGATTGCAAACTTCATCTTGTCTGTTACTGCCTTCGTACTAGCTACTAGAGCTACTACGATGCCGCTCTCACTCGCATTCCTCTTTTATACTCGTTCAGCTCTTGTGCGTCATATTTTAGCTGTACCAAAATTCTGCCCAGTGACGTAAGCAGTGATGTGCCCGCTGACCAATCAATGCTGAGGTCACTACTCCCATCAGTAACCGACTCGTAGACTTGTATCCAAAGCACATCTGCTGTCGCAGAGTAAGGAATACACTTCCCTTACCTTTTGTGTGCATTTCCACATCATTATTTTCATTGATTTATGGTATTGGCAAAATAATTATTGTAACAGATAAGGTTGTGTGCTCCATTGCCTGAGATTTCCCTACTAACAGTTCGAAGTGCCTGGGTGGCAGTCAGGCACATGGTCCACTGAGTAACTGGTTCACATTCAGTTGGACTCGTTGTTGCATGGTGTTGTTGTTGTGTTGTTTCTGTCCAGTTGGAGAGAGGGAGACTATACACATTCATCCACCATTAAATCTGTCCATTGCAGATCTTGAACTCGTAGTGAACCCCAACCCAAGTGCTCACTGTCAGAAAATGTTTCCTGTCGGCATAGTCTATGCTGTCAGTAGTGTGCATCTTTACTTTGCCCTGCCTATATCCATAACATAGGTTAACTATCGTACCTTGACAGTCATATTCATCAGTAGCTTAGTCTACTTACGACAGATCCTATCTTCTTACACTTCCCATTTGACACAACTTACACCCACCCACCACCCCCTAGGATACCCACCCCCACACTATGCTAAACATCCTGTAGTGCCACCCCTGTCCTACATCCACACACTTCAATCTATCCTCACACAATTCCCCATCCCATACCCCACCTTCCTCACTTATACCCCCCATACCCACTCCTTATGCACTATAGCCTCACACCAATTATTCTACCCTTTACTATCACCCGTCAGAGAAGCCAACAAGGTAACATGGGAAAGTAACCTTACCAGAGCAGTTGGGTGTGAGTGCATAATCAAATAACCTCTCTCAGGGGCACACAAGCCAGACCAGTAGCCTGCAGACCATCTACCATATTTATCTTACACACACATCAAAGTATGCAAGTGGGAGACAGAGGAATTGTTTTGCCTTTCAAGTTCACTTAGCTATTGTTGGTGCATGCTTGCACAATGTACTATTGTGACATGTTGATTGATTGGGACTAAATGCTTTCACTGACAATGGCAAAGAACTGTTAAGACAGCATAGAAGTTATTATAGAATATTATATTACCCGCTAATTGTGCTTTCCATGTCAAATACAGGCTGGTTCTGCAGTGTTCTCTTCACTGTGATACCATTGAGTGACGACAGCGCAACTTGACAGGGATACTTCTGCATTCTGGTGTTAACAGCAGTACAATCTGTGCCAGTACTGATCATTCTACTTGGACACTTAAACATGTC
Organism: Ianthella basta; assembly: GCA_964019415.1. Classification (NCBI taxonomy): domain Eukaryota; kingdom Metazoa; phylum Porifera; class Demospongiae; order Verongiida; family Ianthellidae; genus Ianthella; species Ianthella basta. The sequence continues at coordinate 4,028,273 of OZ025878.1, forward strand.
CCCACTATCTCAGGCAGGTGTCTCTAAGTAGGGAATAGTCAAGGTGGTCATTCAAGAGGACTATAAGACTTGCATTGTCAATAGTGGCCTGCTCACCACAACTTGGACATACGCATATACACCCATGCTTAGGCCTATAATTTTAGCCTAAGGTATTTATATTATCCATATTGGTTAAATCATGTGGGAATTTGGTCAGCAGATAAACAATTAATATAAGATGCCTGCTGCTGTAGTTTCAGACAGCTAAATTTACAGTATATAACATCGTCCTGCACAAAATGGGAGATTATTTAAAGTGCACAAGCAAAGATTGTGGTTCAACTGGCTAATTATGACTACAGAAATATCTGAATTGATGCACCTGGTTTCACTTGTTGCTGCTGCTCTTCCTTTCCTTGCTTCTGACATTGTCATGTGCACAATACCAAACTTTCAATTATACTTTTGCTACACTGTCGCCAGTTGGCTGTTAACACTCAGTATGATATCCCATCCATATTTGACGTGTGAGATTCTTAACATATTTTATTTATTGTTAATGCTTTGATATATTTTGTACTTGCATACAAATTGACTCAATGTCATATGTTGGAAAATTGGCTTAAATAGTTTGATAGAGGCACACAGCTGCTTTGGTAGATTCAAACAGGAAGTGAATGAGCGATACTGCAACTTCAAAAAGGCAGTTACAGGCTGTTTTGACCCAAGAGTCTTTGTAAACTACTTAAAGAGTGAAGACTGTAGAGAGTGACTGGTATAAATAAAGAACAGATGACAACTGGTAACAAGTATTGAGGTAGAAAACTGATTGAATAAAATGAGGCACAAAGGGGAGACACTGAAGCATTCACTAATCTGCAAAACTACTTTTTCTATAGCTCTTTTTGAAGCTGCAGTATTGCTACTTCATGTACTTCCTGTTCGAATTGTCTATTTAGTTGGCCTCAATAATTCTAGGTTACAAGTCTACATTTTCCAATAACAATTGTGACCTGTGCAGGAGTTCGTTCACCACAGGGATATTTTACACGTACACAACATAAAGGGCCTTGTACCCTATCTCACCTAGGCAAACACCTGTATGTAACACACATAAACAGCAAGGTTCGTTAGAAGTTAATAATAAATATTATAACAGTTTATAGCAGATTACATGTGTTGTTTGCCTACATACACCATACATCTGGCTGAAATTACATGTTACATTCCAAATGGGGTCTGGGAACGACTACCACACCCAAAGCTCTCATTTTCACGAGATTTCACTTTTGTGAATCAGTTGTTTTCATTTTTTCAGGCATATACATATCAATTATGAATCAGGTACACATGTGCACTGCCTGTGATACAATACATACATGAGAGGACCTTTCATGAATCAGTCACTTCTTCATATTTCTTGACTGTACTCAGACATGAGTACGTGGCAAGAATATGGCTAGCTGGCAAGGCACTATTGACATGATTGTATGCCTCAGTTCAGCTAAGTCTCACGCAGCCCACACACCCTTCTTGCCTCCATTTTTCCTATCTACCTGTAGATGAGGGTCTCCTCAAGAGCAATGCTGGTGCAAGAACTAGGATGCATCAAGTCATATATCAGAGAATACGGTAGCACTATACTATCTTCACTCTGAGAGTCTGAAATCCACTCTTATTTGGAACAATCTCTGTAGAGATTCTTTGTTTTCTGCTCTTGATGATTCATTTTGCCAACTCATGGAAAACAGTCTAGGAGGAACAATGCAGATAGAAAGAAGGTTGCAGTGAATGGGGAGAAACTGTAGGCTTTGAAACAATGAGATTTTGCCATCAGGACTCTGCACTCTAACTGCTTAGAACAGAATTAAACAGGCACACCAAAGAAGACAGCACCAATAGTACTGGTACTCTGACGAGTTATGTTTAATTGCAACATTGGCATGGTTCTGCTTTGGGCCTAAGGAAATAAACAACAAATTGTGTACACAGTATCTATGACACACTGTAGAATAAAGTACTGTAGTCTAATATGAACTTTAGTGATGTTTAGAAATTTTCACACAGAGGTGATTTCACGTGTATCCACAATAATTTATCATAGCACCTTCCGTTTACAAGAAAACACCTGAAACAATAATTATTTTGAAAATGTTGCTTTTTACAATTCACACTTTATCCAAAGTGGACATTTGAACTGTAGTAATATTGTAGCCATGTTGACAGGCAGTAAGATCTGTTGGTCTTTGGAGCTACTGTACTTTACTGAAGATTTGTCATGTTACCATGGCAACTGGGTGATATCTGAAGATCTAGTGATAAATGTTATATCTCACACTTGGATTGGCATAAAATGTAATAATCATGTAGTATGTTAGGGAGGTCTATTCCCAAATATTTAACATATCTATATAATTATCATAAAAATGTGAACCAAATACTTGCACATTACCATTGTAAATGGGGTCTTAATTCTTGGCTGCACAGTGATTGTAGGTAGATTATACACACTTCATCTTTCATTCCCAAGATGGATGCATGAAATGATTATTAAGAACTAATATTCAGGGTATGGTGTCATACAACCTTCCAAAATGCAGGTTTCCACTGGAATATCTACTCTGGCCTATAACCATACATGGTGTCCACTTGGGTGCACACAGTCTGAACCTGCTGAACATCTGCACTCATGCTCCATAGTGCCCCACTTCCTCTGCATGCAGTGTGCCAGCACCATACAGCAATGTCATGCACACCTTTGGACACACGCGATTAATGAATCATCTCTCTCAACTGATCGACATCTACCACAGCAATACTGCACTGATGCTATGCTAGTGTCTGCTATAAATGGATAGGTCCTATATTGTACTGTTTCTAGTTCTGCTAACACAACTCAGGTTTAGTATTATGATCTGTTGCATTCATGTGATCCAGGTATCAATTGCACTGGGAGGTAAACATCTCGTACTTGTAATCCGGGTCAAAGAGGCCGCTCACAATGTATTCATCGTAGGTTCCTTGAATAACTGGGTCAGACAGGGAGGTAACTTCGTACAGCAGCCCACCCTGGGAGTTACCAGAATACAGACACATCTGACTTTTCAGGTCCCAAGTGCGGGGAGACTTCCAAGCAAAGAACCTCCTTGTGCTGCCATCTGAAGCACTGACAGTGACAGCATAGTGTCTTGGATTAGGAGGAATCTTGTCCTCTGCTGTCACAGTGTACCTCTCCGCCTCCACTTCGACATTCCAAAACTGCCCTATACCATTGCAGGAATAAAGACAAATGGCATAAGGCACTCTATGAACAGTATCAGTTGCCACAATATTATGTGTAAGTTCTAATTTCACGAGATTATATGTATCTTATTATAATGGAGCTAGGCCGATTTTTTGTCTGCACTAATCTCGGGAACCGTGCGTAGGGTTAGCAGCTAACGCGGTCTGAATGTCGAAGCGCTATCCGGAGGGTGTCTTCGGCTGGGTTTGTCTGCGAAAGCTTGCGAAATGAAGGTTTTGCGCCAACTCGCCATACGTTACTATGGGACGCCATTTTTGTTTTACGGAGGAAAGCGAAGTAGATTACGGAATTCGAAGCTAATTCCTTTGTTACACAACTCCTCCTGGGAAGATGGTGCGACGGCTTCTTTGCTATAGTTTTAGCACAATGTAGAAGGCTGTGGGTGATATAAGCTATATAGCGGAAAGCGCCGTCTTACGCGAGTGAAAGCGGCTCGATGGCGAAAGGATGGGCTCAAGTTATGCGGTTACAGGGTTGCGCAATAATCTCATGACGTCATCGTAATGCGTTGCTTCCCACAAAGCAATTTGCAACCGTTGCAGTGCGCATATGCCGAACATTAAGGGCAACACCGAACTAACCAAGAAGTCAAGGCATTCAGAGATGATGAGAGCTCTTAGGAACCAACGACAACTGTCAGAACTCCAAGACCATCACTCAACCTTCACTCACAGGAGTCAGCTCCAGGGGAAAAGCAAGAGCCAGCTAAAGGGGAGCCAGCTCAAAGGACCAACCAGGAGTCAACTCATGACAACCAAGAATCAGCTCAAAGGGGCCATCATGAGTCAGTTTTGTTTAATTTGGAGGGCAATACAGGACACTTGACCTTGCAGAAGGTGATTCATGGTGGAAGAGGAGTCAGCTGCATGCAACTCTCTATAGCTAACTGCAACTGCAGCATCTATAGCTATCACTCAGTAGCCAGGTTTGGAAGTGCTTTGCATCAGAAGCACTGGCATCGGAAGCACCTGCGTTGGGCGCTGGAGCAGAGGAGGGCGCCGAAGGCACCCTTCTCTGCTAGTAATCATAATAATAGTACATTGGACAACATTTCCACAATGTGTAGCCATTATTCAGAGGTACAGCTATACATTGCAACTTGCATAAAATGTGATGTGACACAAGCAGCCATTTGTCCCACAGACTTAAAGTCTTGTACAAACCACAGAGGCAAACAGTAACTTACCAAATACAGAATGGCAAGAAATTTGGTTGGAATTCATTTTGGTGGATTGCTCGATTTTATGGCATTTGGCGGATTTCACTTTGGCAGTTGGGCAAGCCACATATTTGATATCATGTAAGAACTGGTAGTTTGAAATATTGGTGAATTGCTCTCATTATCACAAATCCACCGGATTAAGTTTCCCACATGAGCAATGATGCATGTCATCATTTCTCAGACACATGCTAACAATACACTTACCAATAAGACCATGGGAAGTTGGACGCAGACTGAATCCTCTGGCAACAACAAACTTGATCATTGCCTGTTCTCTGCGGACTTCACAAATTACCCACATGACCAAATCAGTGTTTTCACAGTTTGGAACAGCAATTCGGACTCTGTTTGTGCGACGTGTCACACTAACACCATTTTGATTGTACACTGTCACAACTTGTCCTCCTACCCTTGCAGTACACCCTTCCCGATCTACTTCAATCTGCTGACACGTTCCATTGTTGTCCTCTGCAAGAACACCTATCTTGCTGATGAAGTTACCATTGGATGGGATGATCATTGGAGAATACAGAGCATTAACAGAGACGCAGGTGTCTGAAATTAGGTTGAAATTTTGGTTGGGGCTTCCAAGGACTTCGTAGCACAGAGATAATTTACTTCCATCTTCATCAATAATCACTGGCACTTCATACAGTGGGTCTCCAATGATGGTGTCATTGCACCTGAGTGCTGGAATTGGAGAAATGTAAAGGGACAGAAAAAAGTAACTGACTGCTGCAGTGGAATGAGCAATCTGTCAAATTTAGGGATAGATTTCATATCAACTACTATCAAGCATTGATGATACGCTATGACTGCATGCAGCTCAGCATTTCATCCACTCTGCTGTACATATCTATTAGCACCAACTATTGTAAGCATACACATCACAATGACTCGCTGGTGGCTTTCTATGTATGGGTTCAAATTGGAAGGACAAGCTTAGAAGGTCAAGTTGTTAATTAATGTGCAGAGTGGCAATGCAGCCACAGGGCATATCAGTGATATAATTTCCTTGTAGCTTCATGGGCCCAAGTGTCTAGCTAGCTAATCCCCCATATAGCTACTAGGAAATTAGGAATGCAGAGTGAACTCCACAGAAATGTGGTTTATTATGGTGTTGAGTTACTGTTGCTTGTTTCTATGCTTTTTCTGCTGGCCAATCCTAAATGCCTTTTAATTTAAAAGGAATTTTATACACTAGTTTGTACCATTTTTGCATATCCAAAGGACTATGACTACATCAGATTAATACTTGCACTGACTAATACCCTTTCCTTAAATTAGATGAAGATTGTGCAGAACAGTGAGCACAATTAAGTCACTCTAGATGAACCGGCTGCCGTGTTACCATAACGGTATATCAGACATCACACTCGTGACACCTATTTAGGAATGTACCTAATAAAAATGGCTACTCCTATCTTAATGTATTAGTGCGCTTCAGCGAAACTAGCCAAAACCATGGCGAAGAAGAACAATTGAAGGCCATGGAGAAGCTTTTATCAAAGAGTTAAGGACCACAATGTATTCAAAGTCAACCTGGAGTACATGTAAGAAGAAAGCGTCGCATGTCGCTGTTACCCCATTTTGTCTTTTCATATTCTTATTCTTTATCCAACTGAATGTTTGCACACTCCTAGTGCAAGACACAGGACATCCTTGGACTTGAGTCACGTACCAGGACTCGTATACGAACCTGAAAGGTGAAGATCTGAGTGCCGGTGGCAATCCAATTCATACAGCATTGGAGCGAGCGCGAAGTTTGTTGCCACCCATGTATTAAACATACCCAAATGACGCCATTTTGTTGCGTGTTACTTTAACAGACGTCACCTTCGTGACATCTGGATACAGTGCGAGTATTAATCTAATGTAGATATAGTCCTTTGAATATGCAAAAAGTGTACAAACTAGTGTATAAAAAATCCTATAGAATTAAACGAGGTTTAGGAATGGCTGACAGAAAAGGCATAGAAACAAGCAAGAGTAACACAACACCTGATGAACCACATTTCTGTGAAGTTCGCTTTGCATTACTAATTTTCTTGTAGCTACATGGGACTATATAGATGCTGAACATTTGGGCCCATGTAGCTGTACAAGGAAATTAAGAATGCATAGTGAACTTCACAGAAATGTGGTTCATCAGGGTGTTGTGTTACTCTTGCTTGTTTATATGCTTTTTCTGCCAGCCATTCCTAAATCCCTTTTAATTGTAAAAGAATTTTTATGCACTAGTTACCATTACAAGTTGTGCCCAAGCGCTTCCCCACTAATCGGAGCAAGAGTAACCCATTTCTGTACGTCTCTCCCGTGCGTGATGCTCTAAGGCATGGTGAGCAGCCTCTGAGAAAGTTCAGTGGCAAACCATTGCCAGACACAGGCTCAGTTCCTCACAATTACAAGACACTCATTAAAAATTTGTAGTTCACACCTCACTGCCTGCTAATTACTAGCATCTATTTTATTTACATTCAATTTTAGTCACCACTGTCGCATCATTAGCTGTCACATCATCAGCTATCACCCTCACACTTTAACCACTACACACTCTGTAAGCCATTACCACTGAAGAAGGCAGTCTTCTACCTACATACCAGCCAGCTCATCTATATAGGATAGCATGAGTGTGCTCTATGTGCTGCACAATCTTCTAAGTCAGGGTACTAGTCAGTGCAAGTAATAGCTAATCTGATGTAGCCACGGTCAATAATGCTGTAGAGGCTTATAGCTGCATTGATAATCCACAAGTATCTAAAGTCTCAAGTACTAAAGTCCACCAAGTGTAAGTAGCCACCTCTCACCTCACTCATCTTGTGAGTGGTTGACAACAACCTCCTGGTTGAAATGTCCTGCATTTGTTATGTCCACAGTTGTGTCCTGCTTAAAAATTTGTTACCAGTGGAGAAGCCAACTTTTTAAAATTTAAATAGATTCCTAATTGCCTTGCAGCTACATTGACCCAAATGAGTATGATTAGCGAGTTCCCTGTAGCTGCAAGGAAATTAGTAATGCAGAGTGAGCTGCACAGAAATGTGGTTTATCGTACTTCTGAGTTAAGGTTTCTTGTGTCTAGGCATTATAGAAGGCATGAGTTGCAAGAAGTTGTCACACTAACAATTTGTTCTGGTTCAACACCCATCCACCTTGCATTGGTTTCTGTCATGGCTCTTCGCCCATACCTTCAACTGGTAAAGCAGTAGCTACTTAATGTTAGTGCGCTTCCTCTTGGCCATCGCTACTACAGCAGGGACTCCAATCAGTCACCATAACAATGTGCTGCATTTAATTGGTATCTATTGAACATATCATACCCTTCAGATGTCAAAGAATTCCCGTGTGTGACTTCCTGATCATGACCCGACATCAATTTGGTCCCGGCCTTTAGTCCAACCCAGCCTCTATTATAAAATCACTGCTTTGAATGATCCCCAGCCCCACTTCCACAAAGTGGGGCTGGGGATGACTGAGGCTACTCTGACCCCCAGCTCTTCTATTCGAACCCCAGTTTATACTTGAGCCTGGCTTCTATACAGACCAATACGATATATACACTAAAATTGGAAGTCTGCGTCACAGTAATCTGGGAAGTGACCTAAGGTGGTTGGCACCTTCAGCGCTAGACGAAATGAGTCAACATAGACACTTCTGTACCTATGGAGTTTACACTGAGAGGTTACAGAATGCTCCCAACTGAAGAGGCAGTTTTTAATGGTTAATGCTCAAATTGCAAGCAACAGGGAGTGGATGCACCCAAAGGGTGGTTAGTTCATTCTGTTAGGTAACAGAATGCAGAAGAAATAGATTGTTAACTGACACTGCAACAGCTGATACAATTTGCATGGATACTGCACCATGTGCAGTAACCATGTGCAGTAACTCAGTTTCACTAGAAAAACACAAAGCCGCAGTTTTGCACAGATACTTATGAAATTGTGCACACCACAAGTATTTTAGCCAGCCATCTTACAGATGCCCACCTGTGCATGAGTGTATAAACATGTAGTTACATTCATGAAATAGATCAAAAAGTTGCTCACTTTCACAGTTGATACCAGTGTAGGGAGGAGGGCAAGTGCAGGTACAACTACTCGTATCCAGATCTCCACCATTCTGGCACACTCTTGTACAGTCTTCTGTTATACGCACTACACCAGTCCCTCCTTGCCGCACACCCCGAGGGAGATCTTCAGGTGGAAGGTCCAAATCAAACATTTCTCTCTCTTCCTCAACAGGTGGTTCATCATCATTGATGATGGTAATATTCAAGGATACCCTTGTTACATTAATTGGAAAGATAACAAGGAACTCCCCTCCTTCATAGTCTTTTCCATCTATTATAATCACACAGGGAAAAAAGTAATACTACTATCTCAAGTGATTGTTACTGCAAATTGGTCTTAATAGTCACAGTACACTACTGACTCCTGAGCAGAATCGTAGCAAGAAACAATCATTAGGACAGGATCCTGTGGCTCCCAGGCTCTTGTCAACTGTATACAACTAATGCATACAGTTGACAAAAGCCTTGTAGCTTAAACATCCAGTGCTATCATTTACTAGCACATTACTGCTAGGAATTCATTACCAAGTCTATTGCACAACGTATATATGGAGCCACTTAGTGTAGTCATAGTCTAGCTACTTGCCCCTACTTTGTCATAGGGGCTAACAGCTAGGCTAGGAGCCTCTAGACACCACTGAATATCAAGTCAGAAATGGGGATATAATCACACAATCTAAACCACACTCACTCTCTGCTGAAACATCTCTTGTCCGCACAGTTACATTGTACTCAACAGGAACTGCCTCAGTGGCCACAAGGACAATGGTAACATACCCTGCGGACTCATTCACATCGAGTACGTTAGGAACAAACTCTACCTCATCTGGAAAGGGAGTGAATGGAAGAACATGAACTATATTCAGTTGTGTTTCGACCAATTTACAAGCCATTTGGCTATCTTGTAGCACATTGACAGAGAAAGTAATGAACAAAACACTAAATTCTACCCCTACGTCTAATGGGCCTAGCAATAGGTAGATAGATAGATAGATAGATAGATAGATAGATAGATAGATAGATAGATAGATAGATAGATATTTTATTTGCCAACAGGAGTGCTGCATCTACTTCATACGGTAGATTTTCATGCAGGTCCTGGTACACAAGACAATACAGTACAATACGCTTACGAGCACACAAAATGGGTATATGCAGTACTAGATGATCAGCGATTAGTGCTATATGCACGTGCGGTGATCATGAGGCAGGCAAGAATCCGAAATCAGTTGATATTCAGAACAGGGTCTTACGGTCAAATGGAAATTCCTCTTGCCCATGCACGCAGGCGATAGCTGCAAAGGAAAGCACAAGAGCGACTGCAAATTTCATCTTGCCCGCTACTACCTTCGTACTAGCTACTGGAACTGCCGTTCGTATGCGCATTCCTCTTTTATACTTGTTCAGCTCTTGCGCGTCATAATCATTATCGGCGGAGCAGTGACGTAACTAGGATGTGACCAATCAGTACTGAGGTCACTCATCCCACCTGTAACAGTCTCGTAGACTTGTATCCAAAGCACATTTGCTGTCTCAGAGGAATACATTTCCCTTGCTTCTTGTGTGAATTTTCATTACTACTTACATGACATAAAGTGCTGGCAAAATGATTATTGTAACTGATAAGGTTGTGTGCTCCATTGCCTGAGATTTCCCCACCAACAGTTCAAAGTGCCTGGGTGGCAGTCAGGCACATGGTCCACTGAGTATTATCACAACCGGTGCACATTCAGTTAGGCTTGTTGTTGTTGTGGTTGTTGTTGTGGTTATTGCTGTCCAGTTAGGGAGGGGAGACATTACACATTCATCCACCATTAAACTCTGTCTGAAAACTTGAAACTCGTAGTGAACCCAAACCTTAATGCTTACTGTCAGCATAGTCTATCGTGCCGTGTGCATCTTTACTTTGCCCTGCTTTTACTCATTACTTTGGTAGACTATCAAACCTTGACAGCCATATTCGTCATTAGACTAGTTGATAGCCTGCTTCCAACATATTTAGCATGCATTTAGCTATAGCTCATTTTGGTGTCTTGCCCTGACACCATCATAACACACCAAACAAAAGCATGTGGTGGACAACTTCAGCGTGGTATCACTACTCCGCCCACCTCTATACAATATACTCTCATCCGCTGTGTTGTGGGTGTTGCCTGTAGTTCCATCCTGATATTAGTCTGGCCTGCTAGACCCAACTTCTACCCTCCCACTATAATAAGAAGCTGGGTCCAATGGGCCAGACTATCCTGATATCTGTTCCATCCTTCTTGCACACTTTCATCTCAGGGAGAAGCCAACAAGGTCCTGTGGGACAGTAACCTTACCAGAGCAGCTGGGTGTAATTGCACAATTACAATAGTCACTCTCAGGGGCACACAGGCCAGATCACTGACCAGCAGACCATTAGTCTATAACATCACATTTATCTTACACACACATCAAAGTGTGCGTGTGTGCAAGTAATGGAATTGTTTGGATTTCAAGTTCAATTGAAGACACCCCAGCTGTTGTTGGTGCATGCTTGCATAATGTACTTATGCCTAGATTGGCCTGCAGGCAGGGTGAGCTAGCAGCAGATCTGTACTGTAGTAGAGGAATAGTGTTTGCAATATAAACTCAGCACTTCTAGTAAGATAACAAGTCTAGTGCAGTATGCATCAGTGTGTATGTATTGTAGATAGCTCCTGCATAGGAGATAGCTATTAGTATTGATTGATTGAATGACTGATTGAAATCAGCAGGTCTAGCACTAATTATATTATACTCTGACCTTAATTGTTTAGAGATCTGTTGAAGTAGTCATTAACTTCATTGAACTGTGAACTATGAACCTCCGGTTAACGACCACTGGCTCTCCATTTCAGAATTGCCAGCCAGTAAAGACTTTCACAAGCAGTCATTGCTGTTTGCTGGCCACCTCTCTTGTATACATGTTTGCCCAACCAGTTAACTGGGTGTTTGGTCGTAGATTAGATGAGGAGTTGTGTTGACCACCCTAGACAGTGCTTTGGATTGGATCAATTACCCTCCAATGGCCAAAATAGTAGCAGACATTGGCTCCAAGCACCAACAAAGGGGGGAACCTAAGGCCAGATCCATGCAAGGCAATAACCTGCCTGAAACAATCATTAAAACCAAATATTCCACAAAAAGTTGGGGAGTAAACATGACCTATGTTACATCGACCCTGTGAACAGTTAGCAAGTGTATCAAAATGGGCTGAAATACCCTGGTATACAGTCAAACACCTAATCACTGAGTACAAAGTTTGGACCAACCATGTTGCTGTTACATGTATGTACGTTCACCACAGTGATATTATGTATGTACACAATGTCAGAGGCCAAGCACCCTATCGCATTGAGGCAAACAACTGTATGTAACATGCACACGACCAGCAAGATGCTTCTAGCAAATCATGTTGTTTGCCTACATACAACCTATATACAGAGTAATCTGGCTGTAATTACATGCTATAATCTGATCCTAAAGTTATGATGTACACTGCACTTAATGATTACCAGTGTTCTTTGCTGAAGTGGAATACAGTAAATAAGTACAGACAGATTAGGGCAGTGAGGCATGTGATCTATATACAATGTAATAGTGGATGGGGCATATATATGACATAAAACATTTAATGACCATCACAAGCTGGCCACCTCTCTCTGTCAGTCAGGGGAGGGTTCTGTTGGTTCACTACCAATGTTGACGCCTGACTTTCATTAGCCCTGACCTCCTCCTGTGCCACAGTAACATCTGTAGAGGTAGAAGTGGTACAAGTCACTGATGTACTCATTGTACTGTACTGATGTACTGTATACCAGGAGAATTGGCTTCTACAGATAATATGGGAGGTGTAATTGCAGTGGCTGTACAATGGGCCTAACCTACAGCAGCCACAAGTGGTCAGGTAAACATCTTGTAACGGTTTGAGGGACAGATGTTGGTTGTTACAAAATACCAAATGTTTCCACCCAATCCAGGGCCTTCGTCAGTGGTAGATCAAAGAACATGTCATGATGACTTACATACACAAACAACGGGGGAGGGGCATGGCAGGAAGACACATGGACAGGTAAAATGTGTGGGCAGAATACAGGTAGTAGGTGGGTGTTTACATGTTACTTAAAGTGGGCTAGGAGTGCTTTACGCAATTTATGGCTCGAGGTGTGGGGGTCGAGTTGCTGATAAAGCACGAGGCGAAGCCGAGTGCTTTATCACACAACAAGACCCCCACACCGAGTGCCATAAATCGCATAAAGCACTCCTAGCCCACTTTAAATGATATAGAGTGACTTGCGCGGACGGACGGTCGGCCTTCAGTCTTCCATTTTCGGATTGCGTTATCTGCAAGCCATATTTGGCTGATTCCATTGCGTCATCTGTAATCCGAGTGGTTGATTCCATTCAAACTTACCTCGCATTCTGGTCAGAAAGAAGGTAGAGTGAAGCGAGTAGCTGTAGCAGTAACAGGCGAAAACGGTCCTTCACTGGCAAGAAGACTCTCAATGCGCCTTAATGGAACAAGTCTGAGTTGCGCTATGTTCTTTTTAGCATCGCAGAAGAACAACTATTTCCTGCCGTCGTTACTATCCGTTTGGCTAGCTAGCTAGCTAGCTAGTGCGCAGATGCCCGCTTGGACTGCCAGTTCAAGAACCGCAAAAAGGACTAGCAAAGCGCTCTTTCTCTGCCATTAAAGCACTTGTTGCCGCCTTTCAGAAGCAAAAGATGGGTGGCAGGCTAGGCTTTAACTTGCGGAGCGGCGAGGTCACACTTCGGCAGAAATGAAAAGTGACTTTGTAATTCGCGGTCTCAGTCAGACCACACTGGACAGAATCCACCCTTAAAAGCGTAAGGAGGAAGTTTGAATGCTTGCGTTTCTCGCTAGAGTTCTTTATGGCTCACCTAGCGTTCTTTAACTTCCATAAAGAACAGCCATAAAGCACTCTGCAAGATTATGCAATATAAAGTACTCAAAATTCCTTTGATCCGCCCACGCAAGTCACTCTATAATCCAATAAAGTGCGAAGTTGGGGTTAAACATCTGCTGGAATGGGTGATGAAGAATGAATGAATGGATGTGGCATAAAGAAGGAAAACAGTGGAAGGCAAGATACAAGCAACTCTTGCAGAAGGGATGGACTATATACGCTTTATGCACAGTACATGGTGTGATTGGGTGGTACAGATCACACATGCATGGAGCTGTAATGTCAAATCAAAAATGTTGTCTGCCTAATTTTATTTCACACTATGTCAGTGCCTTCATCTCAATCAACTGATTCTTAGAGTGAGAGAAGTTGCTTCATAGTGAATGCAGTTAGTAGCTGATACTGACCAGGCTCAGGTTCTTCATTGTCACTGTGCACTTGGCGTGGGATTAGTGGAGGTCGTGTATGGGCCTGCTCCAACAAGTCTCCAATAGGCTCTCGTCTCACTGCAAGGGAAGCAGTATGGCATAATAATCACATCACACTCCACATCAATCTTGAGTATTGTCCATAGCAACAATACAGGTAGTAGTTTTGCATGGTATGTATAACAACCATCAGCATACAATCAGAGGAGTAATACATACATATCACTCTTTCTTTCTTGAAACTGACTGCATCTCGGACACTTAGCCAATTTGAATAGGCCTATTTCAGTGGTAGCAGCTAAAGGGAAACTATGTAATAAAGGCTAGTTCAGTATCTTTTCTAATAGTGTAACTAACAATATGCTAGTACTGTGAGCCAGATGGGCTCTTTCCTCAAATCCTGTCACACTTGCAGAGCCTCTATATACTGTACAGTACAGAGTATTCTTCCCACTGTGAAAACTGCACTACAAATACCTGTGTTAGTGAGCATTCAATGTATAATTTCCCTAAGCTAACATCAAAACATCATGCACTGCTTGGGATTCACTCCTTCTGCTGGAACATGGTTCAAACTACCCACTGAAGGCATACAGAGATTACCATCATCTTGACACTCACCCTCATCAATGTCTCCAGTTTTCAGAATGCCATTTGATGCCTGTTCACTGATGTATTGCTTTTTGTCAGCCTTTGAACACATGCACTCTGATCCTTTGGCCGCCTGACCACAGTGCATTTCACAACCCTTGCACACAGACTTGCATTTATGGTCATCTTGGTTGTTAGAATAATCAGTACTATCATCATCACCAGGTTGGAACGGCTGGGCATACACTGTAGATGCATTGTCTAGCTGTTTTCTCTGCCTATCCTCAGAGCTTGACAAGGGACAATCATAAACTTCAGCCACTACCACACGTGGTTCACCTGGTTGGGTGTCAGCCATAATTACTCCTTTACCAAAGTCAGAAATATCTAGTCTACCATCTTCACAGCCAGGGTCTTCTGCTACGCCATCGACATTTTGTACCTCCTCCCTGTGTTCACCCCTTCTCTCAGTGTCAAGTTTCACTTCTTGTTCCTCTTCCTTTTGTGTCTTATCCATTTCTAGCAATAGCTGTTGGTTCACATCATCTCCTTTGGACACCTGATGGTATGATCTCCTGGGTGTACGTTTCTTGTAGATACAAGCAATAAAAATGATGGAAGCACATAAAATGCAAACTGCTCCAGTTACTACTATCGGAATAAGAGTGGACATAAGTACTACTTGCAAGTGGTCAGGTGATATGGTGGGGTGATTCTCCCCTGGAGGAACCATGACAACAAACGGCTTACCAAAACTAAGCATCTGTACAACCGAGCTACCTATTTTACGCAAACGTTTCAAAGTCTTAATAGCCACATATTTTCCACTAGTGAAAATGAATGGTACAAAGAAGGCCTTGCGATCGCTTCCACACACTGTAACAACCAGCTCCGGCCCATCACCAACCACAATGATAGCATCTTGGGAGTGTACATCACAAAGGTTCTCAGACAGTGGTAACACTTGGCAGTCTCCATGGATGTCAGGACGACAGACCACAACTTCATATCCATCATCAACAAGCTTCTCTCGAATGTACGCTACACTACTACCCGTACCTGGTGGAGTAAAAGGCCAGGGCTTCCCAACTGCATGAACCAATGGTACAAAGGAACCAGTAGCGTTGATGAAAATAGTGTAGTCTGTACAGTTGAACAGCCATGGATCCAAAATCAGACAGTCCAAATTCTTGGAAGACGGTACAGGGCTTAGTGAGCCATACTTACCAACCTTAAACAGTAAATACCTGCCCTTACTTTTCACTTGTACAGTTGTCTCCAGAGATGTCTGGTTCCAGAAGAATACCGCATCACTATGACCAACAGGCAGACCATTGATGTACTGTACTTCTGAGTTTGGTCTAGCATAAACGAAGGCTAAGTATGAAGTATGAGGTTGAGTGTCCATTAACACAATTGGGTCCGTATCCAATCTTGCAAAAGTTCCAGATGGGGCCAAATTTTGGCAAGAAACACCAGTGTCTACTTTCCATTCGCTACCGTAATTGCACCACCTTGCTCCCTTCTCATTACAAGGACCCTCAGAAAAGGACTGCATTATCAGTTCCCATGTGTCGTGGCAAGGATCCACAAAGCCGATTACATACAGGCTTACATACGAGGTGCCAAGGTCATGCAATCCAATCATTTCTGGTTTGAAAGAGACATGCCTTGTAAATCTCTGTCCATCGCTCATGTTGTACACCACAACAATATTGGCACTGTTTGAGATGTCGAACAAAAGCTCCCCATACCTAGCCTGCCTGTAGTGTGAAGCAATAGCATTGCGACCACTTCTAACCAAATCACGATCTACCCACTGTTCATAGGTCCCACTGGCAATGTCAGGAAACCTTTGCTGCAATCCCTGCTCATAGGCTACATACAGACTACTAGATAACTGGGTAGGTGCATTGGTTCTGTGCTGCAGTACATCTGATGAGCTCGCTATCACTGTAAGAAGGTAGGAAGGTACAGGAGCATTATGGCATAGGCTTAAACATATATACAGTGCAAGTAACAATATATATATATATATTATATAGAAAGCCAATAGTTGAGCAAATTTTACGATACACAGTTATTGAAGTAAAGGCTCACACAATGTACCCCCACAACGGCACTGCCTAGTTAGTACATGTCTGTGAGTGACAGGTCAGACTACAGGCCACTGAAAGCCGCCCGTACAGTAAATTGTTTCGTGCCTCACGTACCGTGAACTGTGAAGGAAGCGAAGATGAAGAACTGTCGGATTACTGACGAGGGCATTCTCGCGAATAGTCTAGGCAAGTCGGTTGAGGGGGAAGTCCTTGCAGTAATCCCCAATTGCCAATGACGCAACGCAATGAACACGTGACTGGAGGAAAATGGCCTCGCCCGAAGCTCTAATTTTCGCAGGATTTCATTTTTGTGAATCAGTCGCTTCTTCCTATTTTCGGACCGTACTCGGACATGAATACGCTGCGAGAATGGCTAGCTGGCAAAGCAATATAGACACCTTTGTATGCCTCAGTACAGCTAAGTGTGGCGCAGCCCACACACCCTTCCTGCCTCCTTTTTGTCCTACCTGTAGCTAGATGAGCATCCCCTCTAGATCGATGCTGGTGCGAGAACTAGGATACATCAAGTCATATATCAGAGATTACGGTAGCACTATACCATAGAGAGCCTAAAATCCACTCTTGTTTTTGACAACCTAAAGACTCCTCGTTTTTTACCAACTCATGAAAACAGTCAAGGAGGAACAATGCAGGTAGAAAGAAGGTATTATCATTGCACTTTCCGTTTACAAGAAACACTTTTTTGAAAATCGTACTCTATCCGAGGTGGAATAGTTTGAAATGTAGCCATGTTGACGGGCAGTAAGATCAGTTAGTCTTTGGAGCTACTGTGCTTTACTCAAGATCTGTACTGTTACCATGGTAACTGGGTGATATCTGGAGACCTAGTGATAAATGTTATATCTCGCACTTGGATTGGCATAATATGTAGAATGTATAGTATGGTAGGGTAGGCTATTCCCAAAATATCTGATCCAAGGTACTTACACATTTACCAAGGCATGAAGGGCCAAGGGCAGATATTGAGGGAATAGACTGACTTACGTATCATACTATATATCTTATATAGCATGATGACTGTGCATCTAGGACCACCTTGGTAATCGAGAACAAGAGCTGAAAGGTTCTGAGAATTGATGTCATTTGCATTCAGTAAGCACACACATTGCAATCATTGGCTATGAGATGGCAATTTGCATACATTAAATGCCATCATGACATCACTATATGCTTCGGGGAGACCAATGAGAAGATTGCATCTGTAGTCGGCATTTAACTATTATGGATCACAAATAATTCACTAGCAAATCAACTTTCTGGATTGGACACCAATTTATTCCTAAAGATTGCAAAGAAGCATTGCTTTAAAGAGTAGAAGGCTGCTAACTATAGTTGGCTTCAACTGGATGCCAAAGAAATGCAAGAACAGAACAATCAATTGCTGATCAAGCGATAATCTAGTAGTGTTTTCTAAATGTGTTGTTCATTGCTAAGAATTATCCAGATGAATTTGGTCACTGCAAAACAGCACAATGTGCCCAGGGATACATGTCTTGGACCACTCGTGAGCTGTCCAGTGATGCATCTGTGATATATGTATACATACCTACATGCACCCCCAGCATTTCACATGTACATATATATCAATGATACAGTACGTGCAAGATTCAAAAGATGACAATGCAGAAGTGTGAACAAAATACATGTACCTTCATTGCAATGTACGGGATCTATATAATTCCTGATTGCATAATGATTGTAGCTAGGTATACATATACACACCTCATCTTTCATTCCCAAGATGGATACATGAAATGGTATATAATTATTAAGAACTAATAATCAGGATGTGGTGTCACACAACCTTCCAAACTGCAGGTTTCCACTGGAATGAAGTGAAGTATATACTGGGTACAAGACTAGCAATGCATGGCCAGCAAAACATTCAATACAAGGCAATCCTCTTACAAATTTTACATAATTTATATTAAATGTTATTCTTTGTCCTTGATCTCAAATGTTCATGTGTGTGTACTCATGCAGTTATACACATATCATAGCAATAGCCCACTGTATTACAAACTAAGATGAGTGCCAATCATGTAGCCACCATTGCATTTACCATTCAGGATCATCTGTTTCTTCTCAACACTACTGCCCAGCTGTGGGTGGCCCTGGATAGGGCCGAAATGTCTGAATTTTGACCTCTGACATTGTTCCATTTCATTTGGCTAGTGTATAGTCACATGATACCATAATGGGGTTAGTTTCTCATTGAGAAACAAACCCCATTATGGATAGGTTTGTTTCTCATTGAGAAACAAACCTATCCAGGGCCCTCTTCAGTGAATTAATGATCTACAATACAATACATACAGGGTGACTTTTGCACCACTTAACTCCGACTTGATTCTTATCCAGAGTTGGAAGTTCTTAACAGTCTTCTTGTACAAAATGGCCAGTCTCCATGCAGACTTGGTGGAGTTCTCCCCAAGAATCGGTTGGCTATTCAGTACTTTTACAATGTTTCTACTCAGGAAACCCTTATGCAGGTGAAGGCTGAGGGAAGTAGTGACAGCTACAGTCAGTACATGATTGATCCATTTGGTTCCATTCGCCAGTTGTTTCATGTATGCATACATCTTGAGAAAGAAGTGAAGCAGCAGAACAGGGATGGAGGTCCACTACCATCAGTGTACGATCCACTGATCTGGCAACTGTGTCAACCAAATTGATCCCCCCCAGACACTGCTGTTTCACTGATTTCTCCCTCCCCCCTACACTAATACTTCATTTATTTTTGCACTTGTATTACAGATCAAACTCCTAATATTCTTGTAGCTAGCTAAATGAAGTTTGTCGCCATTACCATCTGTCATTTCCCCTGCCTCTGGGCTCATCAATGTGTTTTATCTAGACAAATGTAAAATGTTGTGGGGGCGGGCGGGAGTATGCATGCAGGGACATGTTGGTAATTAATGACGGTGACAGCAGGATTTGCGTTAAGGTGTGGCATGCAGTGTCAGACTGCAGCTAATTGCAAGTGGCTAAATAACAAGGAATAGACCCACCCAACCTTAACTTCCACTGCAGCTAGCAAGGTTGAGTAAGAGAACGTAGCTAAATGGTACATAGCAAAGCTGCAGCACACTACCCACCCTCCCCTGAAGTCCATGTAGAGCCAATTGGCCCAGTGCACCCTCATGATCCTGACAGGCCCCATCCAGCCAAAGCGCATGAGTATATGCATGTGAAGCTCTACTGGACCGATCGATTCAACTTCCGCAACAACGATCAAGCCTGCCATCAAAGTACAGTACACTTCGCGCCTGACCCACTCAGTCTTGTGTAGCCGGTGAGCCTGTCCATGCACTTCACCTTCAATCCCTATCCTGCAGCTGGCAGTTTCCCCCGGCCGTCAGCGGATTCTATACAGCTATTGGGCAAAACCCTAAAATCTGGCTGCATTGCAGACTGCTGACTTGGCTTACAGTGAGAGAGAGCTAACCTCCTTCCTAGCCCCTGGGAACGAGACTATAAGAGACAGCATGGATGCTATTGTGCACTGTCCTTCATTATTTCAAGCAATCACAAAATGCAGATTCTGTCAATGATTACTTAACAACCTATTATGTCATCCTTGGTTGGGGGTTATCAGATTCTTCTTCATTGACCAGGTGCTGATGGCCTTAGTGCAACCTGCTCCAGAGGTGTGAGTCGGGCAGAACCCATAGCCAACTGTGCAAAGAATGAGCCAGACTCCTCCACAGATTCCACTGTCCCAAATGCTGCAAGAGACATACAGGTAGCAGTTTGAAGCATACATCATAAACATACCATAAGAAATATTTACACCACAGCTAGTACGTAGAACATTAAGCTGTTGAATCTTAGCGCTCAAGGAAGACGCAATATATGTCATGTTTATTGATTAAATGCATGAGCTGAAAACATATGCATTATGCAACTGTGACCTTTATTGGTCATTAGAGAGCACTAACTTAAAACAGTGCAATGCTTGCCAACATGGCGTGTGTTGTTAATGGTGTAATGACTCGCTCAGTTCAGCGGAAGAGAGGCATAGCGCTCCCTCAATTTGATGTCTTACAGAGCACAACATGGAGGAGAGTGACCAGACTTTCTTTTGTGTACTTCCAGTAGGTATGTATGTATTCTAGCTACCTCCTACATACATAGGAGAAAGAGCTATGGTGGTTTATTGATTGATCACTGACTTCCCAAAACCCTTTCTCGCCTTCAAGGCAAACGTTCCACCCAGTGGGCCATGTCTCCTACTGACATCTCCAATATGGGAGTAGCAAAAACTGCACAGCCAGCAGTTTTGCCATTTTGGACACTACAAAAGGTGCTACCACTCATTCCATATGCCTATCCCTAACACAGTCGACTTCTGCTCTTTGGCACGAATGCAGAAAAACTGGTGCTGACTGGCTCACAATTTCACAGTGTGATATTAAGTAAGAACTGAGTCTATATATCGAAGTGTTTTAGGCTAACAAGCTGCACACATTCAGGCCTGGATTATCTAGTTGAAAGTGTACATTAGTGATTTAACCATTACAAAGGAACCCACTGGCTGGTGGTCACATGATCAGCCCTAAATTCACAATAAACACATTGCACTGGTACAGCATGGAAGACAGACCTTCACTCTCTCTTCCTTTTGTACATAGTACCATACTACACTGTCTATACAGGCTAACTTCAAACACAAGTGGACACGTTCCAATGCATACATGCATATACACAGGATGTGGTTGCCACAAAATCCCCATCCTTACACTGGCTATCATGGTTCTGCCCAGCCATACTGCTTGGGGGGTACTGCAACACCTGCAGTCTCGGGATACTGGCTCCCAAAACTGGAGGGCGATCTGCAACAAAGACAAGATTCAAAAGCTGGATAAACTGCTGCACAACTCATCTACATGATTAGATTTTCAAAACTATCTCAATCACAAGAAGTTTGCGAATTAGCTTTCAATTCACAAACCTACTCAAAGATTATTACCATTACATTTTATCAACTCATATGAATGCATTCAAGCCCACCCACCAGCATGGGGGTCAGAGTTGCTTGTGGTAGGTGCTTGAGAACTTTCATTAGCAGCAGTTATTCTGTGAGGAAATAAAGGCTCTGTGAAACCAGTACCACAGCACACTAAATAACACCAGGGTACAACAGCATGGCGTGCAAACAATAGACAACAAATTGAGTCATGCTATTACACATAGTACCATTTACCTCTGTTCATGACTTCTGCCAAGGGATTCATCTTGGTCCTGGGAGGCAGGGGGATTTTGACTTGGCAGAACTACCTCACTAGTGTTATCTTGACCACTAGCCGTACAGCTCAGTGCTAGTGATGGGATAGAAGAGGTACACAAACAGCTTAGTGCCTAAGCAATCATTGAAGTAATGTACAATTGTATAATAATATCTTCATCACACTGTGTAGCCTGGACAGAGATGCAAATGGGCACTTTCAAACAGGTACAGCAGTATATGTAGCATGAATAGTCAGGTTCTTTCAGTTCAAAGGCTTCATTGAGCCAAAAGACTATCACAGATACTTCTAGTCCTAGCCTAAAATGTAGCTCTTTTGGGCCATGTTTGTTCATTCAATTGCACTGGTGGAGGCTACATAATGCTATTGCTTGTGTTCTGTAGGGTATGGCATAGCATAATCTGTCTGGCATGATAAATCAACAACCCAATCTCTGCAGACTAGCACAGCCTGACATATAAACCCTGGCATACATAGAAGCTGGGAGAATCTAGATAACAACTTAGAAGAAGATGAACAGGGCTGCTTCCACTGGACAGTTAGGCAGACTAATAATGGTACTTCAGCAGGAAGGCATGGCCACACTGGCTGTATTGCCACTAACACAGATTTGTTTAAGGTTTGTTATCAATAATGTAAAGTCTCATCCTTGCCCTACACGCAGCAGCAGATAGAATTCTCATTGTCACACTGTGGCGCTTCACAAAGTGAGTTAGGTAGGGGCATCATATATTGGAAATTGAAAACACAGAAACCTTCATTTTACTGCTCTGCAATGAGGAAGATCACTTGTGGTCTCTTGGGTCAACATATTTCTTTGTTTCCTGTACAAAAAATGCGGTTTCTGGCCTCTCTCTCTGGCTCTCCAATAACCATAATGGACTTTCAACTCATCTGAGTAACATATTACTAGCAACATTGGCATCCAAAGTAAGATGCCCCTTCCCGACCACCTCCATACAGCACCACAGCAACATTGAAACAGTGACATTCAGAACATGATACCCCATTACACTGACCCAGTTAGGTCCAAAATCAGCTGGGGAATGGTTAAAGAATTAATTGTCCATACATAAACCGTATGTGCTGTGCCAGGACTACCTAACTGAACTGGTTAAAATTGGTTCAGTTGTGCAGTGAGTTTAAACATTGCAAAGCCAGCAAAGTATGCCAATTGTTGTAGAAAGGCCGATTTTGCTAGCATTTCATTCAGTTCAGCTTGGGAACAAAGGCGGACAGCAACTTGATCAACAAAGGAAAGCACTGGGTCAACAATGTTTGCAATGAGGAGGAAGCTCGGGATCTTCTGGAAACTTCACTCACAAGGGGACCAACTGCCACAGCACACTGGATAGTAGAACACTTCATTTCATAATCTGTAATGATATTTAAATGCGTGCGAATATATTGATATTGTGAAATATGTACCATGAGCCAATTGCACTTGCAAGTGTAAACATTGCCCAATCATACCATTCCAACGATACCAAATTCAACCTGGTTAGCATAACTGTGGCACTAGGCTGTGTAAGGTGGTAGACTTAATCTCATGCACATTCTTTGTTCTGAAGTGGGCAAACCAGCAAACACCGCTCTCTCAAAGAACTCACTTAGAACTTCCTTATTTGCATGGGAATCAGTGGTGGGGTCCTGCTCTTGGGCAATGCCATTCGGAGTGGTTAGTCCAAAGTTCAGATCAGTCCCAGGTACTTTTGCTGGAACTGAGATAGAAGACAATAAACAAGAGCAACACAACAGTATACATCATATAAGAACAATCGTAAGTAGCAAGGAATACTGCCATATTCTACCCCCTCCATTCTTTTTCTCATTATGCACTACTGGTGCTCTTTAATGTCAGACTGAGGGTGCTTTACCATTTCCCGTTGCACCTCTTGAATTCATCTATCACCACAAGTGGTTCGCAGTCTTCACGCTTAACAACCATGGCAGCAACAGCCTTCCTACACCTACTCACTTCACCTTCCTACCCACCTGACAAGAATGAGTGGCAAGTTCAATGAGTGCTATATGACAAACAGTGTAGCTTTCTAATTGCATGATACAGCACAAGTTAAAGACAAGTGGCTTATCACACACAGCCCCACAAGTTAAGAAGTGACATATTGCATAATGGCATTTACCAACCAGGGGTAAAAACTTGCCTGAAATGGCAGTAGCTTGTTGCACACAACTGGGATCAGAGCTGCAAGTCAGTAGTTGACTGCTGGCACAGATTGGGCTTTCACTAGAGCTTGGCACTGAATGGAGATGAGAGAAAACGAGCACCAATCCTAGAAGACAGTGAAATTCAGATGCAAAAACAATTAAGGAACAGAAAGTAATTTCATCAAAGTATTACACCTGGTTCATGAGAGAAAGCAACACCATCCATTACAATTCACCTTCCTTCAAATCCTCTGGATGTTTAGTGACTGAGCCAGCCAGACTGGAGTCAGAAGCAAGTGATGAGCTGTGCTTAGGTGGGCTATGAGTCTCATTCACCCTGCTAGTGGGTGGAGTACAAGCTCCAGTGCTGATGGGTGGAATAGGCACTCCAGTGCCAGTGTGTGAAATAAGTGATGGGGCACTGGTGGGTGGAGTAGTAGCTCCAGCAATAGTGGATGGTGCAGGAGCTAGACTGCTGGCGTGGGGAGTAGAAGCTCCAGTGCTTGTGGGTGCAGTAGGAGGTACAGGATGCAATTCAACAGGCCCTTGCATTTGCCCAGTGTGGGATTCAAGAGGGCTTGAAGATTGAGGCAAACTGTATTCGCTACTTCCAAACTCTTGATCAAAGTTCCTACGTGACTCATGATCTGCAGAATCTGAGACAGCACCAGTTGGTGCAAGGGTAACACATGCTGTGGTATTCTAGTGTACCACTACAGCACACAAACCAATTGGGTCCCACATGTGAGGCATTACTTAACGGACAAGGAAGAAGACTTGGTTTTAACCAGCCTGTTGTTTGAAGCAGCCCAGCATATGAAATGGACATAGTCAAGTCTTACAGGCAGCATAAGATGTGTGTGCTGAGGAACATGATACAATCATACGTACTATGCCAATACACTACTAAAATGTACTTGTGAGTGGATTTGAGAAAGAGGCACTTCATGCTACGTATGTACAAATTTCCACTATGAGTGAAAACATGTGCATCATATGTGCCTGTGGTATAGTCCCAACATCCTGGCCAAAATATTTTGAAACAAGTAGACCTTTCCTGTGCTTCAAACCAGGATAACTAGTTACACAATTGCAACATAGTACAAATAACACCGAAAGTGTTATTGGCTGTTTCTCAAATCACACAGAGTGCATTTTTGTACTTTGAGCAAGCATAAGTCAGAACAGGAGCAGCTATCGAAGCACAAGAATCATCATCAACTGTGCTTTTACACAGTACCACTAACTCAAAATAGTGCAAACACTGTCTTTTCTCAAATCCACCCACACTTTAGAATTACGTACGTACCAAGCAATGACATACTGTGCAAATACCCATTTGTAGCCCTGGACACCAACCCCCCCCCCCCCCCCATCATACCTACCTATGTAGAGATACTTATATAGTGGGCACACTATTGTCAGTTCTTCTTACCCAGCTCTACTTGATCTTGTCTGGGTCTCAGCTGTGTGCCATCAGAGGTATACCTTAGTACATCACCAGATCCTCTTTGTTCCTTGTGCATAGCAGGTTGGCCACATTGGCAGGCCACAGGACTGTACACATGCCGCTGCATCTTTGGTAGTCTAGAACTAGTACATACCTCTGCGTCACTTGCTGTTGGCGCAGATGCAAGACATGAGGTATCAGATGGACTGGAAGCAGTTGAATTTGTAGGATGGGAATAGTTACTGGTTGTAGCTGCAAGGAGAGTGATAATGGCTTGGAGTGACATTCATTTGGTGCATAATGCATCGACATTGACAGAAGTACTTATTTGCGCAATTTCAGAAGCTACCACTCCCAATATTGGTAATAGAAACCCATAATTGTCAATGTACATAGTATAGTCTTCTTCGTAAAATTTATTTGCAAACATTTCTGACCCTCCATTAGTAAGAGATTAGCAAATATTTTGTTGCAAAAATTTCAAGACATACGTACAATAGCACTTACACTGGGGTCTAGGAAAGTTTGCTAATTGATTTGCTTGATTTCAGTTGCTTGAAGTGCAAAGGATAGCACTCTTTAAGCTTTAAAGCTAAGATAGCAAGGGAGCTCTGTGTCTGTCATCGGTGATTGATCAAACAATAGGGCATGGACCTGTGAAGCCTGTTCGTTCAGTTCAACGCAGTGCAAGCACTTCTCAGACAACAAGACATTTTATAACAGCACCTACCGAAAGTTGCTAAATTACACATAGCTTCCCGCTTGTACAGCATTCACTGTGGAGAATTTGAAAAGCAGCTACGACAGTTCTACTCATACTGGTATACTAGCCTCACATAACCCAGACTGCTTATCCCCCCCTGCCTCTATATTCTGATGTAATCAGACAGGGTAACTTCTTCATCAATAACGTTCAAAATTCACTACAAACATGAGGTCATGGGCACAAGGTGACCTGTGAGCCGGTGACAATAGAACTAAGAGTATGCTGTTGTGCACAGAACCACAGTGAATGCCATACCTTTATCCAGTGGTACAGTCCCTTGGAATTCTGAGACTACAGGTAGTGCCTTGGGTGCTCTAGTACCATGAGGTGCTGAGGAAGTGAGGGACTGTGGCTCAGAGGCACCAGCACCATTGGTTTGATGCATTGGAACAGATGGTGTAGGACCATAGGTGTGCATTAGTGAGTCGCTATCTGCTGCAGGCATGCTGCCTTTGCCAGTCAAAGCTATCCCATGGGGCAAGTCAGCATCTTCTTTTAATGTTATGTGCTCAGAATGACTGATTGATGTCTTCTCCTTACTAGCAGCATCTCTACCAGCTGACCACTGAACTTTTGTACTTGTACCACTTTGGCCAAAATCAATACTAACAATACCAGGCTCGTAGACAGAGAAGCCTGTTGCCATCTTTCCAGAATGCTCAGTTACATCATCAGTCGTCAGTTTATCACTGGTGTTAAGTTCGGCACCTTGTCCTCTCTTACCATCACTATGTTCATCTTCACATTTGCTATCTTGTTCCAGTTTCTGCACCTGCTCACCACCCTTCTCATTACTACCCAGCCTCTCCACCTCCTGGCCACCTATCTCACCTTCCAAGCTACGATTATCACCATCCCCATCATGTAGTAGACCCTGACGATCACCATTGTCTATTCCACGACAATTAGTACAACATAATCTCCACTTTCGACCTTTCCTTAGACGGCAAAAAACATACATTACAAAGACAATAGCAGCTACCACCAAACCTAGAAAGATGATGCTGCCTATGCCAATACCAATTAGTGTTGCTGTAACTGCAGTGGAGTTTCCAGGAGGTAGTACGGTTCGAACCAGAGGCACATTAGCTCCTTCAACCAAAAATAGTTGACCGATGACATGAACATTCAAGACTCTGCCAAACTGTCCACTGTCCAGGTGCATAGCATGATGTGAAGGGACTAAAACATAGCGTGCCTCCTCAACATCATACAGGTATACCTGAAAGATGCTGTCACCATCAGGAAAGCACCGAGTTATCACAATGACAGCTCCATTATTCCGAACATAAATTGGTTTCACACGAATGTTGTTACTACAAATCCACGAGGAATTGTCCAACACTTGACTTCCACCATCCAGTGAAGGACGCAACACAACAACTGCAGTCTCTTTTCCTGTCAGCTTCACGTATGCGACTCCTTTAGTACCAAAAGAAGTCTGAAAGCCTTGTGGCTCCCCAATAGCATCAGTCAAGTGGACTAATCCTGAACCATTCAGAAACTTAAGCCTAGATGTGCAGTTGAAGACAGTTGGACTCAACATTGGACAAGGAGGGTTCTGCTCAGTATTGTCAGAAGACAACTTGTGAATGGTACCAAATCGATCAATCTTGTGCTGACTGTAGCTGTCACTACTTCCTTCAGCCTTCACCTGTACAAGAGTTTCCTGAGTAGAAACATTGTAAAAGTACCGAATATCCAACCGATTCTTGGGGAGAACTCCACTAAGTCTGCATGAAGACTGGCCATTCTGTACAATTATGCAGGCTAGATGTTCTGATTCTGGATAAGAATCAAATAAGATCATTACATCAGTGTCAAGCGGTGCAAAAGCCATTCGTGGCAGCTTCTCTGAGCAGGGTACATCAGTAGTGAGGGTTAGTGGACCAATTGGATTTTCACACCAAGTGCCTTTCCCAGGCTCACAGTATGATGTGGAAAATAGCACTACCTTCAGTTCATGGTACGACTCGCAGTGACCTGCTTCAATACAGACCACATACACAATGACAGAAGGGCCAGCACTTGACAGTCCAACGAGACGAGGAGAGCAGCCTGCAGGAAGGCGCCGGTATTCTCTTGCACCATCTGCCTCATTGATAATGTTCAGTAAAGGTGCATCATAGAGGATGTGAAACTGCCTATGTCGATAAGTGACCCGGTCATAGTTTGGTTCAGTATGGCTATTAACTCCATGGCCGATCAAATATGAGTCATGCCCAGTAGACACTGATCCATCCAAGGCACTTTCAAAGGTCTGAGTCATGTCATACTCATACTCAATCTTCAACTTCACTGACCACTGAGTGCTGGTATCTGGACAATGGAAGGAAGCATGCAGCTTCACATTTTGAGCATAATAAAGTAGATTTTGGCAAGCTAAATGATATGTGACACACACTACTGTTCATTAGATTAACACTTACAATTAATAATCATATGCTACTGTACCATACTAAGGTGATCATGTGGAAGCCAGATGGTAGCCACTGCACTGTTGAGGTTGAGGTTGATGCTACACAGTACTCCAGGACCTGTCACTTTACCTTCACTCCAGCAAAGTAAATTGCAAAAGAGCCTTAATTACAGTTATTATACCCATTTTTACAATATTCCAGTTTCAAAGTAACCACATGCAAACCCTTCATACTACAGATACACAGAGGATCTTTTGTGTGTCTATAGTCTAATAATATATATGTACGTACAGAATTATTAATGTTCCCTTCTCTGGCTTATGATTTTCTAAATCCAGTGTAACAATCTTAAAATAGAATAGTATAATTCATTATTCATGAAAATACTGGGAAAATTACAACTGAGTCGGAGGTTTCTGTGGCCTACAACTGCCTTCATCAGTGAGTGATTAACACTTAACACAAGATGACCTCATACATTGAAGGCTCCACAGTGGAGCTTGGCCAATTTACAGCATATGCAGCAACTTGGCCAAATGTCAGTTCACCTATCAATGACCATGAACACCTCATTATCATGTAGCAAAATGTGCCAACACTTTCCTTATCAATCAGTGCCAGACTCATTAACAATGATTAACAATGGCAGAAGTAACAAAAGTAAGGCTATAACTGTGTGTTAAAATTGTCCACCACTCTGCTTCACCTAGGGGATAGAATGGCTTCGGCTTTGTACCTATTCAGGGCACCAGTGAATGTGACAATCGAGAAGTGGTTCCCTTGCATTTACGTAAAAGGCAGTGCCAAGTTCGGATACCTCTTCTTGTTCAGAAACCTCTGGATGCCCAACTCAGCTGCACAAAGTAGATGTGGAAAAATGAAATCTTGTGTTTGAAGGAGGTCTCTTCTCTTTGCTAACACAATACAAAACAATACTTTGAAAACCTTGCCACAACAGGTGCAAGCTGCAAACAATGATCCACTCACACCGGATGGTCCTGGTCAGAGGCCCGCACTTTCAGTATCAGTTCAGTGTCTCTGTGTGAGCTGCACAAAGCAGCCTGACAACTCCTGTCTTGGTGCCCCCCCCCCCCCCCCCCCCCACAGGAGCAACTGTTCTGCTCTTCTAGGAAAATTGTCATTTTTCAATTGTCGTCTTTTTATTTAGTTTAACTGTCATTGGAAACTTTCTTCTGCACATATTCAAGCTGATTGCAAGCAGCAGCCATTTGTCCCAAATAGGGTAAATAGGAAATTCCAGCATGACATACAATACACATATACGTACGTATCCAAATGCAGAAATCAACGCCATACATCTCCTAAGTGTGGGACTCACTCAGGCTCACTCAACTAGACAGAACATTATACCATCAAACCTACAAAATGCAGTGGTGCACAGTTCAGTCCAACAGTGACGCATAGAGATGTCTAATTCAGTTGTGATTTGGCTAGTATTTCCACAAAGTCCCACCAGATGAGTCTACCCAGCCACTCAGGCCTATATCATATTACTATAGTTTTTACATGAGAAAACCAAATCTATGCATTAAAAGACAATTAAGTGTGTGATTTCTTCACAATTCTAAGTCTATACACTAATTGCTGGTACATGACTTGCTGGACATTATGCATTGTAGGACTGCTACAGACATTAACTTCCCGATAACCCTGTAATACCCACGTCCTCTACCAAAGTTTTTGCATGCAGGGAATTGTTGTATACTTGGCTTGGTTGTAATGAATCATCATGCAGTTTGCATCATTCTTCATTGAATGTGAGCTGACTTTCCAAATTGCCCCATATTTCAAATTACCCCGCCCTTACCCTAGTTACATGCCAAACGAATATCCTGTGGATAACGATGTTTGTTACAGCCCCAATGCCTTGTTTATTCACTTATATGTATTGTAGTTGTGATCCAGGACTCCCAGGAAGACCAACTGCAAGAGCAGATTGGGACCATCCTGTTAAATATAAAAATAGCCTATTCCAAATAAATTAACCTAACATCAAAAGCGTACCTGCACGTCAAAATGAATGCAGAATAATACACAGGTACTTGGCAGTAATGTACTAAGCACTGCACTACATTGAAAATGAAAAAGTACAGCTACTATTATAGCTTGATCCTTCTCTGGACGATTGAGCACACCAGGAAACACGTGACAATTCAATGTAAGGTTTCGCTCATTATGGGCTTCGTTGGGCATACAAAACAGCTACCATACATAGCTACACGACCACAGGATGGGTGCGCAACGCATAGAGCTATCTAACAGAACTGTATACGGAATAGCCCAGCCATATATTATGCCATATATCCCATAGGCAAAATGATCCCTATGGCAAAATGATCAAGGGAATACAAAAGCACAGGTCCTTACTTTGCGTCTTGGCATCCAGAGAACTGCTCAGCTTCGCACCTTCAGCCAACACATAGGCGACAAACACGGAGAATAGAAGAATCAAAAGCATCACCAATCGCGCAGATACTGAATTCCCCAAGCAGTGTCCCTAGACACTATTAATAGCTTTTGCAATGACATCATTGTCCGTTCATTATAGCTCGTATACCCAACCCACTTCCGTCCGCCATTTTGACAAAGGCGGACGGAAGTGGGCTGGGCACGAGACTAGAGACTCCAGCACTAATCTTATTCTGGAGCACAACCATCGCGCTACAGGAGTAAATATAAGTACATAATATAAATACATGCGTGATAATGCATTTGCGCATTCATGATCATATGCCCACACATAATGTATACACCCTGCATATTACTGTAGAGGGGTTTCATTGCACTATGCTGGAGGTTATGACCAATGAAGGACAGTGAAATTTTGAAGCAAAGAACTTAGCAAAGCAATCAACTCATGAAAATTTTAACCGGATCAATGTTTCAGCTGCAAAGCATAATTAAGGCCTACAACAAATGCATGCTTGCAGACAGTGCAGCTGACAGGTTTAGGCTTCTGCAGCCAAACTGTCTTAGCTGTTCTATGTCCATTACTCCAAAACCTTATTGTTGACTGAGTCAACTGAATGGTGGACGCTGGCACCACATGCATGCCAGCTGCAGGCACCCAGCACACACCACAGAGTTAATGGACATTGATATTTTATATAGCTAGTACACCCCATAGGCTGATACTTGGTAACTTTTATCAGGGATCAATGCATTACAATTAATTTATTCAGTACTAGCTGTCATGCCATGCAGTATATATATATATATGTGTCATACATGCATATGTCTCACATCAATTGCAATCGTTAGCCTTCACCCTCACTGCATGCAGTCATTTAACCATCATACACTCTGTAAGCCACTACCACTGTTTGAAGAATTGGCATGCAGCAGTCAGCTGCGCCAATGAATGAATTTGGTTAATCAAATCAAATCTTCGTCCACTGACCTCAATGATC
The DNA here is from genome assembly GCA_964019415.1 of Ianthella basta. NCBI lineage: Eukaryota > Metazoa > Porifera > Demospongiae > Verongiida > Ianthellidae > Ianthella > Ianthella basta. The sequence continues at coordinate 4,060,405 of OZ025878.1, forward strand.
ATGAGAGCTATCATTCTACATAATTATGTGCTAATTAAAGCACACTAAAGTGTAATTTCTATATATACATACTATAGCAATTGTCACATGCAATAGTCAGCTACACACGTACAGCCCACTAGGTCTTGCATCCAACATATTAAACATGATTAGCTACGATATACGAAAACATGATTGTGTGGGTATATTATACATTTCAGTCTAAAAAAGAGACAAACAACTATATCATCAACTATACACATGTACACAATTAAAGAAAGGGGAGTATTATCTCTGAAGTACCAATAATACAAGTGACCACTAAATTGGGTTGGCTGTTGCATGGTCAAAACTGTGCATGTTATCCTCTCAGACAAATCCCTACACACAAGCCACGAGTGCAAATGTACATGTGACATAGCAGGCAGAATCCTGTCCCTGTTATGTGGTGCCTTCACAACCATATGGTATTGGCCGAAGAGTACTGGGTGTAGTCTGTTCATGAGGTGAGCCAGTTTCCTCTTGTGGCATAGGGAGGTCTGCGGTATAAGTAACAGCACACAGCCAAGTCAAAATCATTGCATTTCTGTGTGTAAACACCAGCTGTCTAGGGAAGATGACAGTATTCTTGTATACTTTCCATGAGTTCAGATGCACACTAGCCAAAAGCCGCTTTTGGACACCTCTATCCAATACCAGTCAATCAACAATTTATATATGGTTCACAGTAGCTCACAAAATCACACACATTTCTTTTACAGACAAGTTAGAACACTGAAAGACAACATTCGGAACTACACATGGTAAGGAAAGAAGGGGGAAGGGAAAAACGGCAGTGAACCGGACCAGCACTGGCAACCTCCAGATCTTTAGCCGACCCTTTAGCAGCCGGGTCACTGGTCACCGCCAACAGCCACTGATCCATTCCCTCCTTATATACCAATGTGGGCGGGCTCTATCCAGAGCCTCCTTTGAAACTCCCACACCGGGCAGTGACTAATCAGTGACACTCGAAAATGCTAATTAAGATGGTCTGTGTACCATGGTAACACAAATGAAAGACAACGTTCGAAACTACACATGGCAAGGAAAGAAGGGGGGAAGGGAAAAATGGCAGTGAACCGGACCAGCACCGGCAACCTCCAGATTTTTAGCCGACCCTTTAGCAGCCATTTTCCCTTCCCCCCTTCTTTCCTTACCATGTGTAGTTTCGAACGTTGTCTTTCATTCATGTCACCATGGTACATAGACCATCTTAATTAATAAGTTAGAACACTATAATTCATCCCCTCTTAAGTACACTCAAGCCTACCCACCATCACTGATGCCTGAAGTGCTTGAGGTTGGCGCTTGAGATCTGTCATCAGCAAAGGATCTACTGTGAGTATATTATATATAAGACATATGTACAATTAGAGACAAAACACAGTAAGTTAAAGAACAAAATGGTAGAGCAATGAGGCAATAAACAATAACAACAAATACTGATTGTGATGTGTGCTCTCTGGGCTTATTAATGCTTACCCCTTTTCCAGCTCAGATGCATTAAAGTAGCAGGGTAGGCTCTGTGTTCGACGAAGGCACAAACGGCTTGTGGATCTCATGTTTGGTTGCTTCCAATCACTCAGAACAGCAACTATGTCTACAAGCAATTAATAGTATGGGAGGTAAGAAACAGCTTAGAGGCCCATTTACATTATAAGTTAAACCAATTTGGAATCCGGATTAAATCTAATCCGGACAAGTGCAAATGCGCTAATCCAACTCGGAAACCGGTTTAACTAAACCAACTCTGGAGGTGGTTTAGAAACTGGTCTAACTAATCCACTTGTCAGTGTAAATGCTGTAACAAGCTTGCGGCATTGTCTCTGCTTTAGTTTACGAAAGCGCCATATTCTACATCTTCTAGCAACTACCCTCCTTCGACAGAGCTAGTGAATAGTGAGCAACAGAGACAAAAACACCGTCCAGACAGCTCTTCCGCAACACATGGGTAAGGCACTCAGATATTGAAGATGTCTGACTCCAACGAAACTGTCTTACCTCTTTCGTCATCCAGCAAAACCTCTATCGACTGTGAATATGTCTTGAGTGGCGATTGTGTCACGCTGGACATTTACTTTTTAGGCTCTATACCGTTTACCTCTTCGTGTGTAAACGCACGTGACACGGGGTTGAAAACGGTTTAAAAATTATGATATTTCATTATCATATGCAAGTATGAGAGTCATTTGGGTCCTGCTCTTGGTCAGCGCTATGCAGGCTGGGTAGCTCAAAGTTCAAATCAACTCTTGGCACTTTCGTTAGAACTAAGAAAGAAGACAGTGATACAAGAATACTACAGCTGATCTCCACCAACCAGATAGATCGAACTGTCCTGATTATCAGGTGAGATACATACAGTGTTGTATAGGCCTGTGTAACAGGCGCTGTTCGCAATACGGATTAATGGGGTGTCTGCATTTCAAGCGGAACTTGATATTGCTAGAATAGGACCAATCGTTGGGACTTTAAAAAATGTCCACATAATTGAGGTGTCCATTTTTCAGAGGTGCCAGCAAGGTGTTCCACTGTACATGAATATACTGTATCAATAATGTACAGTAACATTAGCACTTAACCTACATGTCATATATGAAGTATAAAAATCACTTAGCATACATACTATCCTACGTAGACTCTCTCCAGTTCCTCCAACCCCCTTCACACATGCATTGCAATCTGTTTGTGTCGTTCACGCAGGCATCTGAATATGTGCACAAGTGCCCAAATGTGGAGAGGCTATAACTAGACTAGCGTAAACCACCTCTACAAGTACAACTATCACACCTGAACACGTCAACTTCAAACCCCTACATAAATTACTCCTTTCTGCACACAAAGGGCAGACCATACACAGATATGATACATAGCCCGAACAAAGTCTCATGCTAACATATCTTCTAGCACACCTGCTAAGGCATTTACATACCAGCAGAAGAACAACACTCAGTCAATACATAAACACATGCAGCTTTAGTAGTGAGAATACACACTATGCATCAAAATTTCAAAGCCACTACAAACATACAGTAATGTTATATGCACAAGGTGACCCATGAGCCAGTGACAACAGCACTGAGAATAAGGTGTTGTGCACAGAGCCACAGTACAAACCAAATGCCATACCTTCATCTGGTGGCACAGTCCTTTGGATTTCTGAGACTACAGGAGGTGGCTTAAGTGCTGAGAAAGATACGGACCATGGGTCAGGGGCACCAGCATCTTGGGTTTGATGCATTGGAATAGGTGGTGTGGGGCTATAGGTGCACTTTAGTAAGTTGTCATCTGCTGCAGTCACATTGCCTTGGCCCATTGCAGCTGTCCCATGTGTCAATTCCATCGTAACACCATCTTCCTTTAGGGACTCAGAAAGACTGAGTGCTAAACTATGAACTTCAGTACTCTCATCACTTTGGCCAATTTCATTGATAATATTCTGGCTCTCACTGGCAGAGGAGCGTAATGCCATCACCCTTGTATAGTCAGGGTTACCAGGTTCATCTTTCATCACAATCTTTAGTTTATCACTAATAGCAGCTTCAGCACCTTGTTGTCTGCTAGCATCAATAACTTCATCTGTTTGCTTGTTATCTTGTTCCTGCGCTTGCTTATCATCCTTCCCAGGACTACCTGGCCTCACTACCTCTTGGCCACCTAGCTCGCCCTCCAAGCTACGCCTATCATCATCTCTGTTGTGTCCATCTTCCACATCATTGTCTCCCCTCCCTAACAGACTCTGACAATCACCATTATCTATTCCATGACATTGAGTGAAACAGGATCTCCACTTCCGACCTTTGCATCGACGGCAAACATATGTTACAATGACAACAGCAGCTACTACTGTAACTGCCAAACCCAGAATGACGATGGCAATGATGATGATGGTACTTTCATTCATACTTGGTGTCACTGTAACTGCAGTGGGGCTTCCAGGAGGTAGTACAGTTGGAACCAGAGGCACATCAGCTCCTTCAACCAAAAATAGTTGACCGATGACATGAACATTCACGATTCTGCCAAACTGTCCACTGCCCAGGTGCATAGCATGATGCGAAGGGACAAGAGCATAGTGTGGCACAGTGACATTGTACAGGTATACCTGAAAGATGCTGTCACCATCAGGAAAGCACCGAGATATCACAATGACAGCTCCATTATTGAGAACATAAATTGGCTTCACACGAATGTTGTTACTACAAATCCACGAGGAATTGTGTAACACTTGACTTCCACCATCCAGTGAAGGACGCAACACAACAACTGCAGTCTCTTTTCCTGTCAGCTTCACATGTGCGACTCCTTTAGTACCAAAAGAACTCTGAAAGCCTTGTGGCTCCCCAATAGCATCAGTCAAGTGGACTAGCGAACCATTTATAAACTTAAGCCCAGAAGTGCAGTTGAATACACTTGGACTCAACATTGGACAAGGAGGGTTCCGCTCAGTATTGTCAGAGGAGTACAACTTGCGAATGGAACCAAATCGATCAATCATGTATTGACTGTAGGTGTCACTACTTCCCTCAGCCTTCACCTGCATAAGAGTTTCATGAGTAGAAACATTGAAAAAGTACCGAATATCCAACCGATTCTTGGGGAGAACTCCACCAAGTCTGCATGAAGACTGGCCATTTTGTATTAATATGCAGCTTAGAAATTCTGACTCTGGATAAGAATCAAGTAGGATCATTACGTCAGTGTCAAGTGGTGCAAAAGCCATTCGTGGCAGCTTCTCTGAGCAGGGTACATCAGTAGTGAGGGTTAGTGGACCAATTGGATTTTCACACCAAGTGCCTTTCCCAGGCTCACAGTATGATGTGGAAAATAGCACTACCTTCAGTTCATGGTACGACTCGCAGTGACCTGCTTCAATACAGACCACATACACAATGACAGAAGGGCCACCACTTGACAGTCCAACTAGATGAGGAGAGCAGCCTGCAGAAAAGCTGCGATGGTCTGTGCTACCATTAAATTCTGTCTCGTTAATAATGTTCAGGAAAGGTGCATCGTAAAGAATGTCAAACCTCAATTCTCGATAAGTCACCTGGTCATAGTTTGGCTCAACTTGCACATTAGCTTTCCGGCCAATCAAATATGAATCATGCTGAAAGGAGACAGATCCATCCAAAACACTTTCAAATACCTGATTTACACCGAACTCGTACCGGCCCAGCAGCTTTGCTGACCACTGAGGGCCTGGACAATGATGGAAGAAAGCAGACATCCTCATGCTTTTGTGCAACGTACACAATAATGATACAAGCACATGTACAAAAGCAGACTGTGGCAAATATGCACACTAACTCAAGATGAGGAGAAATGGCTTGTTGAGTGGGAAGTGGGTATTGTCCAATTGGTCGTGGAGAGATGAGGTAAAAAGTTGTTACAGCTGCTTAGTCTAGGGGCCAGCCCCTCCACCTCATGGAAGAAGGGTCTGGCTTCACTTGTACAATGTTTTCGTGCATAGTGGGTGGAGTAAACGCAGACACGTTAATTAACGCACTCTACTCATGCCAGGTAATGCGATATTACGCAACTAGCGATTGAAGACTGATGACTGAAGCCTTCTCTCTTTTGCAACAACCGATTTTCTGGAAAGTTTGCACCATCCCTCTATTGTGGCCATACGTTGTCCGTTGGACTTGTATAATTAATTTTATTCAGAGTCATGACATAATGCATTTATGCATATACGCTATGTTTACAGTTTACGCGCGTTCTGCAATTTGATTGATCCAACCGGTGGATCACGGAAGTCAGATCCTGCACAAAACGTTGTACAAGTGAAGCCAGACCCTCCTTCTGTGAGGTGAAAGGGCTGGCATGCCAGACTAACAGCTGCTATTTTTGCCTCCATCTTATATGCTGATGTCATCAATGGCATGTGACATTTTAGTTAGTGCCACTATTCTACTGCGTATACAATTTGGTTATGGCAAGGTCAGATGATCTCCATACCTACCAATGAACACTAGCAAGGAAATTGCTGCCATCTGTGAGCTCTTCCATGGCAAGAGAAACAGTCTTCTCCAAAGAGGGAATCATATGTGAAGTTTAATAACATACACAGAAATCTTCACAAAATGGCCACTGCACAGCAGATATCACTGCCACAGTAAAGGGATCAATCCTGAAAGTTACTTATTTAACTTGCTCTCTACTTTCACAAGCAGCTGAAGTCTGCATTCCAGCCAGAATATTCCCAACTTCAGGGCATTACCACATTATGGCATTCCGCTGACTAAGTAGTGAACGTTCCACGAGACTACTGTGCGTTAAAGTGCCACAACGGGACTGAAAATGAAAAACTAGATACATATTATATATATTGATATAATTATGCTCGCCACGGCACCAAAGGACGGATCTTACATGCACTACCCATGCAATGCGGTCAAATGCAACTCGACGCATTAAGCGGGCGGTGCCTGACAATCAAGCGCCAATGACTTCAACTGAATTATTGATCGTGATTAACAGGACAAAAATGGTATATCGCTTACTTTCCGTCTTCTCCTTCAAATAACCGCTAGACCTCCCATCTTGATCAGCCAACACAAAGGAAAAGGCGACAAACACTGAGGACAGCAACACGAAAAGCGCCATCTTGTGCTTGTTTATACACTCAGTTAGGCATACAAATAATATGTAAGGGGCAGTATTAATTTGGGAAATCCCCCAGCAGTGTCCCTAAAAGTCACTAAGAAAAATTAGTTTGTACACAATGATGTCACTTCCTGTTCTCCGTAAAACAACTGGCAATGTCTTTTGCCACTTCGTCCACTGCACTGACGCTCTGAAGGTTGAACAAAATGGCCACCACAAACCCTTGCGGCTTCTCTCCAGCAGAGGGCGTGGCCATATGGTTGCCAAGGTAACAAGTGGGTTGAATATGGAGGATGCTTGACGCTCCAACTGCCCCTCCAGTGTGCATTACAGTGAACGTTATGTCTGTGCCTTCTCCTACCCCAGTCTTCCCTGGGTTCACGAACCAGCCCCACCCATAACCTGTCCCCTTGCCATGGCGTCCCACATCCTCTACAGCAGGTCGCCACATCTCCTTCACAGTAGCAGGCTGCAGGACGCCCTTGCAGTCTCCTTGGTAGACCAGGAGCAAGGCATTGCCAAACCTGACCAGGTCCTCTGCACTGCCGATGAAACCTCCCCCCGCCCACTTGCAGGAGTTGTCCACATAAGGGGTATTTCTCAACTTGTGCGTAGAGTCTCTCTTGTATGGCCTGAGGGGATTAAAGACAAATCCCATGACATGATGAGACACACACCATATGTGTGTGTGTTAATGATGTCATGCAAAAATGCTGCAAACTGAGCTTTCCAGCCACCAAACCTGGACATGACTACACTAACATGGGCAAACTGACACTGTGGCTTGGAGGTGAGAGCTAATGACTACAAGCTAGTCCAGTGCAATGGATTACTCTGGCAGATCTACAGTTGAAGGTTTTGTGACTGTCAAAAGTTACTGTGCCACAGTACTGTGAAAGGAATTCAACACTGCAGTTTGAAAGGCAACCAACAAGTCAAGAAATACAATTAGGAATTTGAGTAATTGGCTCAATGCCCGCACCTAAGCTCATGCGCAGCGAGTGCCAGCCACATTGATGGCTCACCTACTGAGTGTGCACAGAACTGGTAAAGCAATTTCATGCCTCACTGCTGTCCATGTCAGTGAGGCTAAAGCACTCCTAAAGTGGTACTCGTGTTGTGAGAGCACAATAAGGGAATGAGGACATACATATGCTCATATGTCCAAAGTGAACCGCACCCACTACAACTAGGCTAGGACAGATTTCTCATTACACAAGGGTTCTGTTGTGTCTGTCAGTAACTGAGCAGTGAGACAACAAAGCAAACATCCCTGGGGTGGTGTGTCTCTAGTGCACAGTGTACTCATACCTCAAAGGTCACCTGGGGGTAATCTCACTATAAAACTTGACCACCAGTGGCTGGAGCCAGACTTGAAGGCTCTGCATCCCAGAAACCACCACAAAACACAGGTGGTCACACACAGCACTATAGCCTCCCTCCAGCCACTTGCCATATTGATTGATTAGAATCCAAAACAGCAGTAGATACTTGAGTAGTCTGGCTTGCTAGACTAGGACTTGAGGCAATGCTAGCACAACACAGCTCACCACAGGTGTTCACAAGCCATGCCAATACATACTGAAAGACATGCAGTCCCAAATGTTGTCAGTTTCAAAGAGTGTGACTATCCAGTGATTTCACTAAAGCCATGCCGCATTCAGCCCTTTCAGCACATCCCAAAACTCTCAGCCGAGCTGAAGACAAAGGTACCTGACACTGGACTGTTTAATACAGGTGAATTGAGAATGGCAGTCCAAAGGTACATGGCGAATGGTGTGACTTCAGAGCAAATGGCAATACAGTCAATAGGCATGACTAATGGCAAGAAGCAAAAGGAATAGTGAGGTCAGACCATTTGGCCATTTGCCCTTTCGCCAACAGTCATGGTGTGTTAACAGCATGGTGTAGACACCTATTCCTACAGGATGTGGTGCCAATTAACACAGCCAAACCCATTTGGGAATGATCTACATCAGTCAGCAATATACAGACCTGAAGTAGTCCTATACTGACCATAGATAATATAAAGCTCAACACAACACAACAGGATAAAAGCAAACATCACAACACAACACAACACAACACTAACACAACATCTTGGCACAAATAACACAACTCAATAACATATGTAATACTCTGCAGAGAGTTGCAAATAACAGAAAGTATGTATAAATAACATCACTTTATACTAAGGCTGAGCAGAGATCAGAGCATTAAGGATAGCCCTGGATATAAGTACTGGACCACATTCCTTAAATAAAGTAAGTTTTGCTCAGCACAATGTGTACCCAAACAGAACCATCACTAGCTATCGAACAAATCCTAGTTTTCCCATGGGAATAGAGAAAACCTCAGTGACATGAGTCAAAGAACAAATTTCTCCCACTATACAAAGTGGACACAACATCCAGTCACTAGTCAACTTGAGTAAGAAGCTTGTGCACCTCCTGAATGACATGCACACACACACACAAACACAGGAAATACTCGTTATACTTATCACACAAGATTGTCCACATGCTACACAGCACCCCAGTCCTAGCACACCAAGGGGGTGGACCCTTCAACACAACCCACTACACAACACTGAAGACTAGATGTGTAGAATGTCAGGCAGTGCACATACAGAGTACCAAGAGTCCCAAGAAGGACGGGGGAGCTCCAGTGTCCACATGCCACACGGCAGAGTTGAAAGGGCAGGCACTCTACCAAGAAGCACTTACCAGGAATAGCCATACATGTGCTCTGGCAGCTTCACCACAAAGAATGCTGAGAAGATTAAGGTTCTTCAATCACTCACCCACAGCATATGGTAGGGAAACACAGCAGTCATTTCTATGAAGGACAGACATTCCAATCTGTGGATCTTCCTCAGCTGTTACAAAATTTAGTAGAGCAGGACTCAGATCATAATGTCCCATCCTTTATTGAAGTGACTGCTGTGTTCGTGCTCAAGAATTCCTTTACCTAGCACAGTCATACATGCCACGTAAACAAACTGTGCCCATCCTTTGTTGAACTGTTTGCTCACTGCAAACTAAGGTAAAGTGGGAGGTTACCTGCTTAGGCCTAAACAAACATTGAATTCTACCTCCACAACACAGATTTTCACCGCTCTCATAACACCATTTCCTCTTAATGATACTAGGACACCTGATTAACCCTCCTGTCACTTTGTCAAGGGCCAGGGCATGTACAACAGGCACCTTTGTCCTACAACTCACTGAACATGCCTTGAGCCCACCCACAACTGCCACATAGCTGAAGTGCACAAACTAGAGGTCACACACAATACCCTTCCCAGTGTTGTAAGGTTGCAGCAGCAGTCCCTGGGTGACAGACTCAACAGCCCTTGACAGAGCTGGCACTAGCTTTTGATGCTCACCCTAAAGGGGACATGACCTCACCACACTGGAGTGCCCCCACACAGTCTGTGTACACCACTAACACAATATGGCAGTGTACCAACTTTCACTGCTAACCATCACCACAGGAAGGCAGAATTGTCCCTGGAACATGTAATGGCACTAGCCTCACACTCAGTCCCTATTTCCATTCCCAGTTCCGCTAAAGCAGAAGTCAGAATGGATATAAGGAATGGGTATGATGCTCATACAGGCACATATGTACACACACACACACACACACACACACACACACACACACACACACACACACAGCTACATTCACAGTGAATAATACATACACACCAGTCTGGCCACCAACACTACAGTATCAATCTGCTTGCCCCCTCAACTACAGACTTTTAATCAATAACTGGATAAGCGTGTGTAGTGGGGCATGCTAGGTGGGACCCAGTGGGTACCAGAGCATGGAATAGACACGTTCTGTAGTAACAGTGTACACTAGTATTGAGTGGATTACATTTCACATGCCACACCCCACATTCTAAGGAAGCCACAGCAATGCTGTAGCACATACACACAATTGTGTTTTCTGGTACTCTATGCAGGCAATCAATAGAGGAACAGTGAATTAGGATTAGGAAGTAACCAGCCTCCCTACAGCAACTGGGTATGTACACACCATATGGCACTTAGGTGGACAGTGCAGCTCTGAATGTACACCTTGTGAACCCAGTGTGAAGGTTCCATGTGCACAGTGTGTGTGTGTGTGTGTGTGTGTGTGTGTGTGTGTGTGTGTGTGAGTGTGTGCGCACATTAAATTACCAAAGGAGATAATGAATGCATGAACAAACAGGCCATGCCGCTACACTTACTTTGATCTGTTGGAGACCAGTACTTCATGGTACTCTGGCTGCACTGTCCTGAGGCCCAATGGAGTAAACACTTTCTTCTTCATGCAATCCAAGAAGGACATGCCCGAGGCCCCCTCCACCACTGCACTGAGGAGGGTCCACCCATAGGTGGTGTAGTGAAACTGGCTACCAGGCTTACACACAAGGGCATCATTCATAAAGAGGTGCAGAGCATCTTTAGATGTCTTGTAGTGATCCTTGATGTAAAACTCTGCCTGGTAAACATCTTGTTGCCCGTTAGATTTGTCTTTGCTGTAATGACGGATACAGCCCAAATTGGACAAGAGCTGTCGTGAGGTGACCAACACATGCTCACCATCATACCACTTCTCTGGGAAATTACTGACATACTTCTGGACAGGCGCATCAAGATCAATTTTGCCTTCCTCCCACAACTTAGCAACAGCCACAGCAGTGAGAGGTTTGCTAATGCTTGCAATGCGCATTACAGAGTCTGGAGTGCATGGAACCATGTTTTCAACATCAGAGAAGCCGAAACCAGCCTTCCATACGACATCACCATCCACAGACACCACCACAGTCGCACCAGGGACACCGTATATCATCATTGCTTGCGTTAAAACTCTTGAAGAATTCTTAATCGCCTGCTTGTATGCACAGTTACAGGAAAATTCAAACTCACGCGATTCACACACTGATGGAGGTTGGACGGTATAATGTTTATCCATGGGCTGGAAAGCCATGGACTCTTCGTCATTGCTCTCGAGTGTACCTTTAGCTAATAAGCGGTGAAAGGTGAAGGAATCCCTTGAGAACAACGAAGCGGCAGCAGCAGCAGACGCACACGCTCCCGCTGCAAAAACTAGTTGCCGGACAGTATCCATTTTGGCTAAATTTGAAGTGAAAGTGGGACATAATCAATTATCTCTTGCGGTTATACGGCTTCATCTTGTTGGAATTTCAATTTTGGCGCCTTTAGAAGAAGAGGTAGTAGTTTGTTGTAGAAGGTCGTGGCGCAGTTTGCAGTAGGGTTTACTAGAGGAGGGAGGTAAGCCGGGTAGTACCAAGCGAGCGCTTTGCGGCGCGGCGTAGTGTATAGTTGTGGCGGTGTCGAGTGTAGGCTGCTGTCCTCAATGAAGTCCAGCTGTAGTGGCGCCATTGTATCATGATACCCGTGTTTCCTTGTTTCTCTCTCTTTCTGCTGCTCAGTATCCTGCGCCTACTTGATCACTGAAAGATGGGAAGGTATTAATTCGATTGATACTAAAGGATTTCGTCATTAGCTCTAAGTGGGAACATGCCGACCTTAACAATTGAGGACAGATTCTCGCGGAAGAGGAACCACGATATAGTGAGTTGTAAACACACTCAATGTCGTGCTGTGTCTGGCATATGCTGTGTCTGAGCAAGACATCTGATCATAGTTGTCATGACAACAATAGTGATTTTGTTTTGTAATTGGCACTCGAGCCAAAGTGTGCTCTGGTTTTCAAAGTATTGTTTGTGACAAGAAGAAGATGGTCATGTGTTGCTGTGGACCCATATGTTTGTACATGCTGCCCAAGTGTATTCATAGTTGTTTGAAGAAATTGTGTTATGCTAAAGTTGTCCCTCCCCCCTAGCCTTTCCTGGTGGAGGGGGTGGAGCACAGTCTATGTGTGTGTCCAGGTTACCTGGGTGATAATGATATTCATGATGTGTGTGACCTTCCATTTATATCAAGTGACTACCCACAAATTACTCACATCAGGTGTTGTGCTATGTGGGGTCATGCAGCCACTGCCCAAGGGGAGGGAGGAATAATAGACTTGACACTGACAGTCTGTCTCTTTGAAATAGAATAGTGTTGTTAGAGGTTTTGTGTGTACTTTGACAGAGGATTAATTCACTTGATCTTTGTTCCACAGCACAAACTCAACCAGTGTACAGTTTGCTGTGTTACTGCATGCGTGGGTGGGCGGTGTTCCTGTAGGTAGGCTTTTCTGCTAGACTGTCTCAAATATTGTGGGTAGATGTTGCATAATGTGTGTCCTGTGCACTGGACCATCACACAGGGATGAGCAGTAGTTGCTGTGCTGGTTAACTAGCACCTTTACGCCTACCAGTGATAATTCATGGCATTTGGGTCATGTGCTGTTCATTCAAGTGTGTCTGTCTGGTGTGTGGTGGAGCAGAGCAGTTGTATGTCTAGTGGTACACCCTGTAGGGAGGAGCTTGTAGAGCATTTGGCAGTTGCCCCTGTGACTGTGACCCAAGATGTGTTCACAGTAGATAAACTCTCAGTGGGTGTGTAGAAAAGCATGAGAGTGTGATCTTAATAGTATTACTATGCTGGATTCATTACAGAAGAGCAGGATGTTTAAAGCACACTATCATGTGTTGAATCCAGGTTGGCCCTAACTTTGGAGTGACCATTTCCTGGCTATGGACTAGTAATGCACTATTTATGCTCTTCTGACTCCATGCTCCAATCCGGCTGTGAATGCCTGAATGGGCATCACTATAAAATAGCATAACACAGTGTCAGTTCTTTGGCTTCCAGTGGCGAATTACATGTGTGCATGTACGCTATTGCCGCATCCTTAAACCGGTTTGACGTGACTAAACCAGTTCATACTGTCACTCCAGAGATTATTTGCTTGATTGCACATTCCATGCGTGTCTGGGTCTTACCGTGAACACACCTTTTACACCTCTTCTCTATGCCAGTCTCTGCATCACACCGTATCATGTGTCACCACATGTCCTGCTCGGTTAGGGGTAAACTGTCATTCAGTTTGTGTTACTACAAATGTGTGGTCGTGTGCAGTTGGGTGATATGGCTCGCAGGCACAAGGTGATACACCTCTAATGTTGTAGTTGGTGGTCACTGTGTACTTGCATGTGTGTGTGTGTTTGTGTGTGTGTGTGTTTTTGTGTGGTACTGAAGGTAGTTTTTTTGAGCAATAGCAAGTCACTAGAAATCACATACAGTCTATGTTCAGGAAGTTTGAATCCATAGATCTACTGGTGTCAGCTTTTATACCAGTTGAAGAAGATCTACAGTTCGAAATGTCCTTGACATAGATTGATTGATTGTGATGTCCGGTGGCTGCGCTATCACTAAAAACTACCTTCAGTACCCTTTTACGCAGCAATGAGCCTTTACCAAATCATCGTATGTGTATGGTAGTTACACCACCTCCTGTCTTCACTAAACATTCATATGGTTCTAGCCCATGCATTGTCACTTGTTGCATGTGTGATGGATTGCATTGTGTTATGTTCATTGCAATCACTGCATCCAGGGCACTATGCACACCACTGTCTATTGTGAGTCATGGAATAGTGCAAGTGTGTGTGTATGTGGAAGGCAAGGGCTAGACCTAATTCACTCTTGAGTGACAAATTTGGTTTTTGGTTGACTGTGATTAATCCTTGGACTGTGTATATTCTGTGAAGCTTAACAGGTGCAGAGTGTGACATATGTTACAACGATAACAGGATGTGGTTAGACTAGTATTCCCCTGTGGTCCACACACTCGTGACTGTGGTGCTATAACTCCTTCCACAGGTTGAGGACACAAGTCCTGATGATCACAGTGGAATCTTCTCATCCATCAAGAAGCTCCTGTGGCATTCGTCCAATGGAAACACAAACAATAATAACATTGTCATTGAAGAGGGCAGCAATGCACAACATCCAGCAGCCCTTGAGCCCTGCACTGCAGAGGTGGCTTGTGTCCCCAGTGTGGCAGTTAATGGGTCAAGTGGACTCGGCAGTTTCCCAAAGGTCCCTCGCCATATTGATGGGACGGTTCGGAAGGGCTACAGGAAGAAGAGGAGAAAGCGGCTGACACTGATGGGTGACCTCTTGAAGAACAAGCAACTCCAGACAACTCCCACTTCAGCTTGTGAAAATGGGAGTGTGAATGGCTCACTTCACTGCTCCCCTTACCCCACTGTTTTACCTCAGTTAACCCCTGAGCACTCCTCTTCGCTGACTGTACTGTCTACCCTAAATGGACAATCGGACAATGCAGCAGAGTTGGTACAAGACAATGTGCCTTGCACTGGGTACACCAACGGCCATGGGGAGGTGGTAGTGACACCTGCGACAGAACCAGTGAAGAAGAAGAAGAGAAGATCCACTGTAAGTACTGACTGTCTCTCCTTATGCACACACGCATAAACATACATACTCCTTCGTGAGTCAGTCATGTGAAAACTTCGTAGTTGTAATTACCTATTTCTCACATGATTCCTATTTCTCTAACAACTCATCTTGTACATGGTACACACATACACATACACACACCTAATAGGAGATAGTTGGTGGCTGCTGTATCTACTAAATGCATGTTCTTGCATCTTGTATTGAATATCTTTTCCAGGCACAAGAGGGACCACTCATCTCATCTGTGCCCAATACACCACTCTGCACTTCACCACCACCAGACCTGATTGACCCTTCGATCCTCCTGCACTGTTCAGATGAGCTCTGCAAGGAAGCCTTAGGTGAGCAGAGTGAAGCCAACTGTGGGGGCATGTGGCTGGCTTCAAGGCTACCCAACACCTGAGTGTGGCTTCATGAATGGAAGGGTTGAGACAAGTTTGAAGGCTGCACCTCCAAGCAGCCTGATAGGGAAACTGATGACTAGTAACCTCTTCCATCAACCATGGGATTTCATAGTGTGTTTAGTACTGTCAATAGTGTGGTGTGCTGGCTGAATGCTAGCAAGCTGCTGTGTTGACTGTCTCCTCCAGTCTTGGTATGTAAATATCCATGGGCAGAGGGTGTGCTGTGGTTTGGCTTCTATTCCAGATATGTAGAATTTTAACGTGCTGTGTTTGTATGCACTGTATGGTTAGCTGTGTGAGTGTGTATGTTGGGTTGTATTGTGCACACTGTGTGTTTGTTTTAATGACAACCCTCCCCATATCACATCCTCTCCATGTGGCCTGACAGCAGGTGATGAGGTCATCCAGTCTCCACTGCCCCCCTCAGTGGCTGCCTTCTTCACAGATGCCGCAGTACAGGAATGTGTATTGAAGGGCGACACACCTGATGACGGCAGTGGCACTAAGGGAGAGAAACTAGCAGATGTCGAGGAGGACAAGGATGAGAAGGGTGTGGTGCTGTTCTCACCCATGTACCAGTTCTTTGACAACTCAGGTGTGCATTGAACAAAAGTTACTTAGTTTTTGTAGGAAGGGGTAGACAGTTTTGCCATACAGCCGGTATGCATACATGTAGGATGCTTGCATTTGCTATAGTGCGCACACACACCACGCACACACACACCACACACACCACGCACACACACACACACCACACACACACCACACACACAGACACAGGGTGAAGTGACCATGTACTACATCTCAGCTGGTGATGTATGTATGGTGTGCTGGGATATGAGTCTCTATGATGATTCCTACGTATGTGCCTGTGTGTGTACAGGTATTGTCCCTCCAGCTGCCTCAGTGGGAGTCAAAGAGCCTGTGGAGTGTGACAGAGTGGTCGAGGATGACGAAGTGTTTGTGGACTGCCCAGAAGCCGCCCAAGAGGGGCAGATAGTCCTGCAAGGTAGGACAGCAGCACCAGTGTATTGAGCTGTACTGACATGCAGGTAGTTCATTTGACATACTGTCACATCATATGTTGCAGAAGCTCTGTGTACCATATGCCACCCATGTATGAGTGTTCCCTTTCTCATGTACCATTTCTAAGGGATCTGTTAAGCCAGTTGTGTGTTGGATTCTTACTGTAGTAGGGTGTGCTACATATCTCTTGTTCCCATTGCCTGCCACTCATGTAGCTCCCACACAGCCCAGCCCTCTCCGTCCCATCAACTCCTCGGGAGCAACCAGCGAGTGCCAGTCACTCTACTACGATACAAGCAACTTGATGAATCCATTCTTCTTCATCAAACACCTCCCCACCCTCCCTGAGGAGATCAGGAACCGACAGCCCGTCCTGCCTCGGCGGACACGCAGCACCCCAGAGTACACCTTAGTGCTGGACCTGGTAAGTGTGTGTGGGAGGGCGTGGAGTATAGATGTAAGCACTAGGCCTTGTCATTCCATTCATGCATGTAATGTTTAAGAGATATGTGGTTAGTGATTTGGGGTTGCACTGGTGGAGGGGGGCAAACTGTTGCCTTCCGCAGCAAATAAATATGTAGTAAGGAATTGGGTTGTGTGTTCCCTTTAGTGTGTTGGTAGTGTCGGCCAATGCAATGTCGTATGTAGTAAAGTCACCATTCAGGCATCTAATTAGAGCCCTTATTGTGCTGTGTCACAGCCTGTAGCCTCTTCCCACACTGTGTACAGCTGGTCCATTGACTTCACTGGGCCTCTGGTGCTGAATGTGCAGTGTAGGATGTATGTATGCATGTGCCCCTTTAACCTCGGAAACTTGTTGAATGTGAGCTGTGAGTGGATGGGCAGCTGCAGTATGCAACATCTCTTGTCTGTGCATGTGTGATACTTTCCACTTCTCACCTTCTATAGGATGAGACACTGGTGCACTGCAGCATAACTGGGCTGGACAAGTTTGATTTTACCTTTAATGTCACACATGCTGAAGATGTGTATGATGTGAGTGCCGTGGTGGGTGGGTCATTCTCAGGTCATTACACATCATTACAGCAACTGTTTTTGTGTTTGCTGCTTACGCTGCAGGTGTTTGTACGGCTGCGACCTCACTTTAGGGAGTTTCTTGAGGCAGTTTCTAGGGTTTTTGAAGTCATCCTGTTCACCGCATCCACCAAGGTCTATGCTGACCGATTGATGAACCTCCTGGATCCAAGACGGAAACTCATACGTCACCGCCTCTTTCGGGAGCACTGCGTGTGTGTGAATGGCAACTACATCAAGGAATTGGGCATCCTGGGACGTGACTTGGCCAAGACAATGATCATAGACAACTCACCACAAGCATTTGGTTACCAGGTAAGGTAACCACACCTGTAGCATGTAGACTCATGCTGCTGGAATCTAAAGCATTGTAACTGACCATTTTCTGTAATATTCCTGTATGTCCACATAGCTGTCAAATGGCATTCCAATTGAGTCTTGGTTTATGGATGAGTCTGACAATGAATTGCTGGAGCTTCTGCCATTCCTGGAGAATTTACGGCAGCATGTAAGTGACACGTGAAGCAGCTTGTGTTGTTAGCAATAGGGGCGACCAAAGTGTATCACCAAGTGGGACTAGAGCCTAACACTCAGTAGAAGTGCCTGCCTTCCTTCTTATCACTGTGTACCTGCTGCCATCTTTCTCCCCTCCCTCCCTGTGTAGGAGGATGTGAGACCTGTCATCCGTGAAAGGTTTCGAATGCACGAGTTGCTGCCACCTAATTGATACCATTGTGCCAATCCAGTAATTCAATTACAGGTCGTACCGGTGCATGTTATTGTTATGTACCTTTTGTAGACACACACACACACACACACACACACACACACTCATCTACTGAGCATGTGCACAATATTACAATTGTATCTTATATACACTTGCAATACACGCCCCATGTGGCTCTGTATTGCCTAACAATGTTATGTAAAGCATGTCCTTATTTGTGTTCTTTACGTATGTATGACCAATGACACAGGTGTAATGATTTCATTTCCTCCCACTATACTACCAATCTGTTTCTGTTTTTGTGTATGTCATTGTAGTTACTATCTATGTCTACTTATTGTCAATAATGTATGATAACACATACGTACGTACAAGTTTGCACATAGCATGATTGCATGTTTACACAACATAAACTATTTGCAAATATTTCAAGGCGTACAGCTTTGCACTTGACAAAGACATCCTTGTGACGGGTACATACGCTGGGCAGAGAATCTTGGGCACAATTAACTTTCCTTTGCGCAGAATCCCGCTCCATGCAAGCAGCTGCAGTATGTAGTCTTGAGCCTGACTCAAGCACGTGCTTCTGGTCACCAATTTGCAACATTAATGGCCAGTATAAGGTTGTAAGGTTTTGTGGAATTGGGGCTTGGCTGGACTGAGCAGTGTGTGTGACATTTGTGAATTACATAATTGCTCAAAAATCTAGGTTAGGTTACAGTTGTATGGGAAACAACACATGGTGGCATGTACTGTAACACCATTCACATGGTCATGCATGCATGCACTCACCAGGTGAGAACTGGAGTGTACAGTTTCACCATATGCACAAAGGATAGCTCAACCGATTTTAATACTGGCAGAACTGAACTAAATGGCAGCTATGTATGTATACCACCCTGTACAACAGGTCCAGTGCTGGATAATAGCACAGTTACACGCTATGAAATTATACCCAGCGTGAAGAGCTGGGTGCTATGAGGCAGCAAATACAGTACTAGTACAGTCAAGTGACAGGGAGTGGAAGGGGAAGGGGGAATCGACTCAAGAGGTCAATGGCAATAGGCAATAGCTTGCAATTACCATACATAGCTAGCTGCCAGTGGTGTGATACTGATGATCTAACCCAGAAGGTCAGATGTGGTTGCCATTGAAGCCCAGCTAGTGGTGTTCACAGAAGCCATGCTTTACCTAGTCATGTATACATATTATGAGTGTGGCCTAATTAAGCAACCTTAACATACTGTATATAGACTGCATGCCCATATAGTATACAGTATGTACAACTGGTTTTGCTCTTGCCTTCACTATGTATGGAGGTGGCACATGTATCCAGCACACATGAAGGGGATTGCATATACGTATGTGGCAGTAGTTGACCTGTATTCTGATCAAACTTGCAGTATAATGGAAAGCCTGTGTATATATGGACAGACTCCTCCATGCATGGATGCTGAGCACCTCTGTGGGGAATTACGTATTAGTTAAGATACACGAACACAAGCATGCATGCATGCATTGTTGTCAACATGTAATTGAATCCTGCTAGTCAGGTTGCTGCTGCAGTAGAATTCTCACTGTCTTGAAGAATGTGTGTAGCTGCAATTGTCTGCATGTGCACAGTGCAAATGACTATATACCTCTGCCCCTATAAACCATGTCCACAATCTACTATGTATAATTAAGTCCATCTTGCCCTCAATCTTTGTGACCAACTTCAATCTTACAGAAGTGAATAACAAGCACTCAGGTGTATCTACTTACTTGTGTACCCATATAAAGACCCAGTGGAACAATACAAGGGATCGGCATTGTGCTCGTGTCCATGTGTCAAATGCATATGCCCAATGCAAGGTTTATGTGGGACAGACATAGCTGGTCACTGCTTGAAGCACCTGCCGTTAACACATCAACATGCATTCATCCCCTCTGTAAATAGTGGCGTAGCTGCATTGGTTAGCTCTTGAGCACACCATGTCTATAGACCATGGCCATCCAGTGGACCTATCTCAGTTGGAAGGTAATAATTTACTGACACTCACATAAAGTACCTGTTACCACAGATGCACTGGCCTATGAAGTAAATTTGGAAGTTGACATGTACACCCGAGATCCAACACCACATGAGGCTCTGGAAAACAAGTCACTGCATGTGGTACCAATCATAAGACATACAGCACTCTAAGACTACTATGTAATTCTGACATGCATATGTAATCATGCTGTAGTTTAAGTCATGCCATGTCCAGCACTTCACTGGGGAGAGAGTAACACAATAAACTTAATTCACTGGATTACACCTGCACATATGCGTGCTCTCCAGTATAATGGCAAATTAAACTTTAAATGACACAACCACAAGTGCCACAGTCAGTATGAAAGCAACAGAGTGCAAAGTTGTAACATACGTAGCAATCATTCCACAGCACTGCATGTGTTGGTTATCGCGTGGGACACCAGCCATCGTTAAAGAATACACTGATTCAAATCCACAGGGAATGACATAGGCACTTGGTAGTTCCCTTGCCATCTGTCCTCAACTGTGTCTTTGGAATTGCTGCACACAAAACCACACACAACACTTGCGCTGACACTACTGCCCATCATGGTTCACTAGGTACAATTTCTCTAAAGCAGTCAACAAATACTACACAAAGCATGCAGAGTAGGCTCAGTGTTGGGGATCTATCACTTGCAATGGTGCAGCAGCAGCAGGAGATTTGTATTAAACTAGTATGCATTGCTGTTTTGTTTGTGAATGTAATTACACATGTGTAGTTTATGTGTGAGCACATGTTCTAGCATGGAATGGCTGTGTGCCATGTTATTGCATTCATTGAATGCTCGAATCTGTTAAGTCATTTGCGATTGTAGAGGAAACTACAATCACAAACAGGAGGAATTGTACTACATTGGAAGCAGAGAACAGCCAATCATCACATCAGTGTGCCAAGGTGTTTGCAGAGGGAGATGTGAAAGGCTGGCTCCAACAGTTCAAGATCTGTTGCACAGCGAATGAATGAAATACAGAGACAAGAGCGCCAAATTTACCAATGTGTCTGGAGGGGGGGCATTGGCGATGAGGCTGGAGTTCAACAAAGCCAACAAGAAGGACTACAATGTTGCGAAATGCAAGATGCTGGCCAAATGGCGTGTGGAGTCTTTGAATTGCTGGGAGATTTCCAAGAACAGAAGTTGAGGCCGGGAGAGGCATTGTCTGCAGACCACCATGTTAATGTAGATACACCATGCAGTACTATTGAGCTACACACTACATTAAGAGCAGATAGACCAAGTGCTGACAAACTGAGGCAGCTAAGACAGTGATGGTCCAAGACTGGGCTATGTAGCACCTTTGCATATGCTGCAATGCTGCTGTAGTAAAGTGTGTCACATTAACACAACATACAGCCTTCACCATCACTCACTGACAATTGAAGAAGTTAGAAAAGAACATAAAGCCTGGGACAAATAAGCTATAACTTCTCTGATGATCACAGAATACGAGGTCACAAGTGTGGCAATGAGAACTACGTAACAAAGAAACTTCAGTGACCAATATACAATACACAGCTGCAATCAGATAGCAATCATAGCTTTCACTCATCTTGACAAACCTTGTTTCTTCTGCTACCCATCCTACACCCCAAAGGTGCAGACCATCTTCGTAATGCCTCTCGAATGTGAACAGGTGCCAGTCCGTGAATGGTAGAGATTCCTGAGCTCAGACCTGCGACATCATCTCCTCTTCCCACGCCCTCTTCCTCTCCTCCCCCTTCCCCTCCCAGTCCTCCTCCTTCAGATCGTTCTCCAGTATCTCTTGGAAGCCACAACTGAAATCCATCACCAAATACACCAGCCTGCTGCTCCCACTTGACAATGAGTGACAGCTCCACCAACTACATACATACACACAAAACCCACACTGTCTTAGTAGACAAATATTCTGAGGCAATCAACTATCACACAGTGATTATCATGACATGTGCCAAACCTGTCTGGTGGTGTCATAGCAGATGTGGCCCAGGGCATCAATCACTGAAGAGCCCACTTTGGTGTCCTGCAGTAAAGGGTGGCTGAGCCATTCCCTAAACTTCTTCTGGTCTTTGTCTGGGGAGGCAAACCCCAGGTAACATACATCACAAACAGTGCATACATAAATGGTCTCTTAGAATCAAAAGCTGGGAGTATTCTTGAAAGGACTACATCCAGTGTAATTAAATCATTCATTGTTAGCCTACAGGCCAGACCCCCATCCTCTGCAGTACACAGCAATGTGGCCCTCCAGGAGTACAATACCATATACCACAGAGGACAGGGATGTAACTATAAGATTATTCACACTCTGAAGAATGGATGGCACTCACGGAAATTTGCACTGCGCAGTTTGGTGTACTTCATGTATTGATGTACATCCATGCTCCTGGTCTGCAAATCAGCTCTCTGTGTCAGGCATACACAGAATACAACACGGATACAGCCCATAACCTCACACCTTTGTACATGTGTGATGTGTAACAAGTGCACGCCACATATCTCTGTAAGAAATGATGATGAAAGGTGGCTTTCAGTATGGTTAGCAATTGCATGCTTTCTTGATGATGTCCGCTAACATGCAGTTGGTTACACAGCTGCATACTGTAACAATAGCTGTGATGCAAAGCCAATCATCAGTGTAATCACAGCTAGGCACCCGACAGGACAGAGTCACAGGACTCCACACTGTGTGATACGAAGATGGCAAATACCACTAGCGACTGAGTATTCTACAGCACTACAGTACTGCCCTACAGCACTGTCCTACAGCACTGTCCTACAGTACTGTCCTACAGCACTGTCCTACAGTTCTGTCCTACATCACTGTCCTACAGTACTGTTCTACAGTATTGTCCTACAGCACTGTCCTACAGCACTGTCCTACAGCACTGTCCTACAGCACTGTCCTACATCACTGTCCTACGGCACTGTCCTACGGCACTGTTCTACGGCACTGTCCTACGGCACTGTCCTACGGCACTGTTCTACGGCACTGTCCTACGGCACTGTCCTACAGCACTGTCCTACAGCACTGTCTTACAGCACTGTCCTACAGCACTGTCCTACAGCACTGTTCTACAGTATTGTCCTACAGCACTGTCCTACAGCACTGTCCTACAGCACTGTCCTACAGCACTGTCCTACAGCAATGTCCTACAGCACTGTCCTACAGCACTGTCCTACAGCACTGTCCTACAGCACTGTCCTACAGCACTGTCCTACAGCACTGTCCTACAGCACTGTCCTACAGCACTGTCCTACAGCACTGTCCTACAGCACTGTCCTACAGCATTGTCCTACAGTACTGTTCTACAGCACTGCCCTACAGCACTGTCCTACAGCACTGTCCTACAGCACTGTCCTACAGCACTGTTCTACAGTACTGCAGCACTACTCTACAGTACTCTCAATCTACACAAGCTGCATATATCTGTGTGCTCTACATATTGACAGTTAAACAGACCTCTCTCCTCTCCCTCTGTATCCAGTCCTCTCTAGTGTCCACGTCTAATATCGACACACCACCTAGGAGGTTGAGGGAAAGCACGTAGGAACACACAGTGTAGCACACGGACAATGACTGGGCATATATACACACACAGTTGTGATGCAAGTGCTGCACACACATGTATATTCAGTGCAAGTAACAATATATCACAGTAATCTAAATATATAATCTTACTATAATTCACTGGATCTCGGATTTTAATGTTTGTTTGTTCAGTCATAAAATCGGCACCTTGCAGGGAATCAGCTCAAGACGCTCCATGCCAGTTGGGGGACTGGGGGGCATGTTCTCAGAGTGGTGTCGTTCACCTAGCTGCCTTGTGGCCGAAGAGCGAGCTGTCCTTTGTCTTTTCTCCTCGGGCCAGCATGCCATTTTTAAAATTATTGACCAGCCCTTTCACTTCTGGTCATTGGCGGGCTTGATATGAGCCATGCCAGTTAAGGGAGTGGGGGGCCTCGTTATTGCACAAGCATTGCACAAACAGCACAGCTATACAGTAGAACCTTTTCTTCACCGGGCACTATGGGACCAGGCAGAGCCCGTTAACTCTGAAACGTCCATATCTTAGAAATACCAACAATAAAGATAAAATGCAATGTAAATACAATAAAACTGTAATACAGTACCTACACATATTAAAAGAAAGGTCTAAGTAGGCTAAAAAAGAGATATTGTAGTTTGAACTATGAATCATTTCGCTTTCTGACAGCGCTGCTCATCCAATTCTTGACAAGAAGCAAGTGGGTTGAATTGGTTTCTTCAGCTTTAGGCAATTGAAGGGCAATGTTGAAAGCTTCATTAGCCTTTGCATGTGTGATGTTTGGCATAGGATCAGCCTCTTCCTCTTCCTCTGATTCATCATACAGCAAGTCAGTTTTTCCATTCACTTGGGACACTATTTTGGTGTCCAACAATAGTTGGTATCCAGGATCTCCTGAGCCCTCGGCTATCCATTCATCTGTAATTTGCCATGTGGGGTTTCCACACTCGAAGCCCCAATTCTTGAAACATCTCATCTGGTTCAAAATCTTCTCTTGGCTCCTCCACAAAACAGTGTGGCTTGAAAGGAAGCAGCTTATTCCAGCCTTTGGAGAGGCTTAGAGGAGTTGCTTCTTCCCATGCTTGTGCACCCCAGTACATGGCATCTTTGATGGTCAACTGTTTCACTATTTCTGGCGGGTCCGGCGAGGTCCGGATAAGGGAGGTTCTACTGTACATACGCGAGCATAGGATTGTATTGAGCAAGCATTGCAGATTTACATACACAAGCATAGAATTTCATTGCACAAGCTGCGGATATACATTTACCAAGCCGAAAGCTGCGGATACACACATATACCCAAGGGGGATGACAACGCATCACGATTACATGCCTCGCCTTTCAGCTCAGCAATTACATATATTTCTGCCATTGCAAATGGTGGTGCTCACATCATTCTTTACAAAGCTTAAAATCATCTCTAATGGCATTTAGTCATCTCTCAATCAAACGAAATGTGTTCATGAACATGTGTTAACAGAGTGGTATTCATAAAAAGCTTAATGAAATATTCTTCAGCGAATTACAGCTCCAATTATCACAGATGAACATTGTAAAATGGCCGTGTTTGACACTCTGTTTCCTAGGCTCAAAATTATCTTTCTTCATATTGCACTGTGTATCCAAAGAACGCAAAGTCTTTCTAGAACACGTTTAAAGTAATAGTATGTAAAGTAAAAAGCTAAAAATCTACTAATTTCCTTCTAATTCATAGTTATGCTGCGTAGTTATCTAACCTCATACACATATAAAGTGCTGAACTTACATACACTGGGTGACATTGTATGACAGTGCAGTAGCATGCAGTGGAAGTATGCAGGGTAAAGCTTATTTACACTACAAATATCATTTCAGCATGCATGGCTGAAGAAAAGAGCATACAGTTTCAGCGACTGAGCACCTGGCAGCTCCAATAGGTTGTGGACCGCTGTTGGTAGCCCTTTTGATGATCTGGACACTCTACTTACACCAGCACCAAGGTTTTCTGCATGGCATACGAGTCAAGTCAGACATACATACTTTTACATGCATACATACAATCAGGAAACAATAGAGAGCACACTATTGCTAAGCAGCACTTACATAGCAAGTAGTCACAGTAGTGGCACATTCCAGACATACATTCAACTTCATAAAGTTCATATTTCAGACACTATTGGTACATACCCTAGTGAGCATTTAATTTTCTCTTCACATCCCTATACAGCCAGAACTGTAGACATAGTCCTTATTGCAGCATTGTTCTTAAATCAGCATATCCTTTATGAGGGCCCACTGTGGCCAAGAGGCAACAGTGCATACATAGCTACATAGTACAACACACCTGGGACATCATCTGAAAAGTCACTTGAAGGGACAGCACTGCCAGAGACCTCCTTCACCTTCAACACATTCAGCAACCGCCGCAACTTGACCTACACAAACAGTATCAAGCAGGCATTGCTCAGATGTTGCATACAATCACTCCATTCAGAGATGAAACTGATTACAGACAAACAGTGAGCATTAAATTGGATGGGAATGATCCATACGCACTAGCTCAACTGGTAGTGACAATGAAGAGAGAGGATGGTGACAGTAGGAGAAGTATTAAACATACACACCGCCTAGTCTGCGTGTACAATGCCCACACCTCCCTTTGACATCAGGCCTGTGGACAGGCTGTGGCCCTCTCCTCACCGTGTCATTCCGGAAGAGGAAGAAGATGTCTTCCAGTCCCAAACTCTCTGACTCTCGTGCACGACAGACAGCACTCAACCTCTGCAACTGGAGCACATACATAGCAGGGTATAACAACAAACCAGTGATCAGCTACAATACTGGATGCTGCACATATGCTTGTGCATGCAATTGGTCAGAATTCCACATGCCACTCATAGGCTCTGTACAGTATAACATCATAAACAATCAGCAATATTGACACCACAAACACCATCACCACTACCACCATCATCACCACTCACACACCCCTCCCCTTACCAAACCATCATCACCACTCACACACCCCTCCCCTTACCAAACCATCATCACCACTCACACACCCCTCCCCTTACCAAACCATCATCACCACTCACTACATTTATCATCTCATTGTGCACTACAGATTCCAGCAAAATGGCCGCCTCTTCAGAAGGATTAGACACATCCCCAAACACATACCTAAAGCAAAAGGCAGAAGTGATGAACACACACAGTCAAAGGCCAGAAAGCCTGTTCAGATATCATAATATGAACAAACTATTATCATAGTAGGGCACATGATGAACCATGCAGGTAGCGAAATGGGGAGCTACACTTCATACGTAGTTCTCCGGTGCGTGTAGTACAGGCTACTTGGAAAGAGTGGTCAGTACACAGTCATAACACTTATTCACATTCACATGATTTACATGCAGTGCTGTCAAACGTGGTCCAGGGGGTTCCTTCGTACACACTGGACTGTGCTGTGTTGATGTGCTACATGACATGCTCACATCATTCCTCTGATCTCCTTTTGGAAGCTGGGCTGTTGTGGCTGCTGCCACGTCATAACGGGGTGAGCCACAGCAGCCTGAGCAGGATGAGCCATTCGGTGCCACAGTTTCAAATGTAGTCACAGCTGGCTGAGTAAGATACAGCTGTTTAAGGAAACACCGAGACGTCCTGTAATGACTGCTACACTGGGTGCGTGAAATTTCACAAACCTTATGTAGCCAGAGATTCTCTGCTACAGAAGAAACTGCTACTCCCACTACTTACAATGATGCACAATGTGACATGCAACACGTCGATCTTTGACAACTCTATCCACTGGCCGCCATTTTAATTTCATGACTTTCCCAGTGTATTGCAACATACCGGTAGTAATGATTACAAAGCCAATGCATCGATATACCGGTAGTCGCTCACTGCACTACCGTGCACGTGCTGTTTGATGGGGCACGTCTTGTAGCTAGTTGCCACAGCCCACCACTACGTGTACTAACAGAATTACAATGTAGTGGTTTGTCTGATTAGCAAATAGCATGTAGCTAGCTACTAGCTGACAAGTTACTGTGGTTACATCTGTTTCTTGTTTTTTCCTCCCCAATGCACCGCCACAACATTACTTTTTTAACTACCTCTGTGCATACAGTAGCAAGTTGGACTGAAGAGAGAATAGTATTCTCATTGACATCCTCCAAACCTTCTCCCAATTATGCTGTGGCAGTTAATACTAGCCACTGATGCAATGGCTACATACATGACTTGTATCATGCAGCCATTGCACAATATATTGCATAACTAAATACTAACTAAAATAATTAATAATGCCATCAAAGTATTAAATGATACTAATGAGAATAAAATTATCTTGTTCTTTGATTCCAGTTACAAGTCAAGTTTGGTTGCTTGCTTTCCTGCAGAATGAGCTCACTCCTGTAGCTATAGCTGTAGCATTGATCCTCACAGTTCTACCTGCTACTTTCTGAGTGCACTAGGTGTACGTTGGATAAGTACATACATACACAAAGTACCCTAACCACCAACAATTCACTGGAACCGCACAAAATGAATAGTATTTCGCTGGTGCTTATACTACACGTTGTTGTTGTAATAAACATTCAGTATACATGCTGTTTCAATGACCCATGTATTTCAACTACTCAAAAGCTTGTCTATTCAATTGTACATGGGCAGGAGGTACATGGGAGCTACTTGTTGGTAGCTAGCTAGCTATGTCACAGGCACGCACTTGCAGCAATAAGTACTGTGGTACAACAACTTGCTGACAGTCTACAGTACTGGTCACCCTGAGTTATAGGACT
The DNA here is from genome assembly GCA_964019415.1 of Ianthella basta. Lineage (NCBI taxonomy): Eukaryota > Metazoa > Porifera > Demospongiae > Verongiida > Ianthellidae > Ianthella > Ianthella basta. Next base: position 4,088,998 of record OZ025878.1, read on the forward strand.
GAAGGAACTAAGGCCTGAGCAACATGAACAGACGTCACAGCAGTTCTTCCTGTGATGGTGCAGTGGAACCCAATCATTCTACAAACCATATGGAGATTGTTAAATTGGACAGGCAGAACAGCGGAACTGTAGAACCCCTCTCACAACTTGAGGAAAAAGCCAGCCTTCTCTCTAAGAGGAAGAAATTTGTAGCGTGAGCCACACTCTCTAACACACAGCTTTGTGTGATGCACTCGTGTGCCACTGACCATGCCAGTGCACTGATTGATTATTCCACCAGATATTTAGGTTGTATCTGTGTCAACAGTGCACTGGGGTGAAGAAGTTAGGCGTAATTTCTTGTATCTTATATATTACCACTATAATGTGAATCTCTTGCAGAACTGTGGGTAAGGGCAATTATGTACTTTTAGTAAGTATTACTGCATAAAATAGCCTATTTCTCAAGGCCAATGTCTCCACGCTCCAAGATCTGCCTATCACGCAGGCTACCAGCAAGTGGCATAGATCTCACCATCACCCTGTTGAACCTCATTCAGACAGAGGCTCAACTGTTGGACTAATCACCTCACACTCCAGATGACATTTGATATGCTTAGAAACATGTGTGATTGTATGTAATGTCTCATTCTCATGTATAACATTCACTTACTGCTCTTTAGTATATGCAGTATTTTGTTTGTGATCTCTTCTACTTGTATCTATTTCCCAAGGCCAAAGGCCAAAGAGTTTTTCTATCCAATTTTACCTAGGCCTGGTAAAAGTACAATATGCATATTATAGTGTAGTTTACAGAAAGTGTGCTCAACTTGTTCATGCACTACATAGCCTCTCCATTGACCACAGTCTATCTAACATGAGCCCTTTTCATGAATGCATAATTGTATGTATAGTCCAGGATTCAAGATGTTCTACCCAGAGGATCCCTTGTGGATTGTGCGTGGAGAAGGACAGTACCTCTTTGATCAGCATGGAATCAAGTATCTGGATTGTGTGAACAACATAAACCATGGTATGAGCGCGTGAACATGTCTGCTTCAGTAGTAGTTGTAATGAGCTGATGTGCAAACATGCTCCAGTTGGCCACTATGTGATCCAGTGTGTATTTGTTTGTTCGCTTGATGCAGTTGGACACTGTCACCCCCGTGTGGTCAAAGCAGGTGCAGAGCAAATGGCTACTCTTAATGTCAATACACGTTACCTTGACGATAGCGTGGTGAAGTATGCCAAACATTTGACCAGGACTCTACCTGATGCCTTGTCATCTTGCCTGTTCCTCAGCACAGGGTCAGTACAATATGACAATGCCTGGGTTGCTCTGCACTGTAGGGAGGGCCCTGCTGTAGTGAAGGCTCAGTTTATAGTATGTGTGTATTGGTTCAATAACTTTGTATCAGTGTTAACATTCAATGTCATGTTCTGGGGAACCTGCCAGCATATCAGCCATGTACAGTATAATGTACTCCAAAGTATTGTGGTTGGTAGATCTGAGGCCAATGACATGGCACTGAGGCTAGCAAAAGAGTTGACTGGAGGAACTGAAGTGATTGCAGTAGACAAGTAAGCAACACACTGCAATGAAATGCTGATCTATGTAAGTCCCCAGTCTTGATGTCTCACCATGCCTGTATGAAACTACAGAGGATATTATGGCTTGGTCCAGTCTCTGATGGACATCAGCAGCTACAAATGGAAAGGAGACATGAAGTGGTGTGGTGAACACACCATTTTGGTGAGCCAGCTGTAGTGTGATACAATAGTGTACCCAGTATTGTCATAAAGGCTTATTGCTGTGGAGCAGATATGATCCAAGGATAATAATTCTCAAGTGAATGAGGACCAGGACAAAGTGAGATGTCCCAATCATGAGGGTCTTCATCAGTTATACAACACTATAGTTGTTTTGTAACAGCAAAGACCTTCATGGTCTAATCATTCATTTATTGTCCAACTATTGCATTGTCCTAAAACATGTTCACTCAAGAATCAGCAACCCGTAAACAGTGTGCCCATTTAGCTGAGTCAGTAAAAACTGCACACATTGTTACTTCATGAACTATGTGTATATCTGTTCGTGGCAATTATGGCATTTACAGGCCCCCTTGCCAGATGTGTACCGTGGCAAGTACAGGGACCCTGAGACAGCCGGTCAGTTGTATGCTGAAGAGGTGAAGGAGCTCATTGACCAAACACACAGCAAGGGAAGAAAGGTGCTGATTGTGTTCCTCCACCACACCTGGAAAATGCACTACGTACATGTACATGTGGTATAAATGCTTGTTGAATTAACCATGGAGCATGCACTCCCACTGTTGGATATCTGGTGTCTGTCCTTTGATATGTGTTCACTTCAGATTGCTGCTTTCATTTGTGAATCAGCCATGGGCCCAGCTGGCGAGGTGTTCCTACCCCCGGGCTACCTCAAAGCAGTGTACAAGTAAGAGCTGTAACTTCTTGGTGTCATACAGACATCAAGCTATAGCTAGCACAGTACTATTGAGCAATAATCCATTGCCTATGGCTTTAATTCAGGTACGTCCATGAGGCAGGTGGTCTGTGCATTGCTGATGAGGTACAGGTTGGGTTTGGGAGGTCAGGCAAACACTTTTGGATGTTTGAGGAGCAAGGTGCCATACAACACTCGTGTACTGCAAATTTGTTTGCACTACCTCCTTATGCTAGTTGTGTATTGCTTTCCTGTTGCTCTCTCTCTTCACACACTTGCTGAACTTCAGGTGTTATTCCTGACATAGTGTCAATGGCCAAAGGAATGGGAAATGGCCACCCAGTCTCTGCACTTGTCACGAGCAAGGAAACAGCTGAGAGACATGGCTCCATTGCGCCATCCATTTACCCAAGTGTAAGGTGTTGTTTCACTATGTTATGTACGTAATGACCAAAGTATACCATGTACCAGCAGCACTATAAGCTACCAAACTGTCTGACTAGGTTTGATTGGTGACCCTTCACTGCTAGTTGTCCATACACTGTAGCCTAGGTATATGTGTTTGTGCTATGCATTTCACTGGAATTTGGCATAGTACAGTATGTATGTATGTATGCATTTATGTAAGTGAGTATGTATGTACATACACATACTGTCTATGTATGTAGTGTATATACAATAGTGACCTGCTGTGCTAGTAGCAAAATTATGAAAAGCGCTTCCCAACTGGATGGCCGTACACAAAGAAGAATGGAGACAGAAAAAAACTAGTGTTAGGGTTGGTCATGGTTGTGTTTCTGTATAATTATATAGAAGGATTTGTGCAAATGTGTAAGCAGAATGTGGTGTACTGTGGCCAAGGAACACCTACTGCACATCTATCTTAGTATTATGATGCCAACCACTCTCCTAATGATGATACATCATAATATTATGTGCACATATTACTGCAGTATGGTGGCAACCCTGTTTCCATGGCAGTAGCAGAGGCCACCTTGTGTGTGATTGAAGATGAACAATTGCAGGAGCATGCAGCAGAAGTGGGTGAGTTCATGCTGACAGAGCTGAAGGCACTCAAGGCCAAGTACCCCCAAGTTGTAGGTGATGTGAGGTGGGTGTAAGTGCAATATAAACAGATAGCTATGTCAGCTATGTTATATGCTATGTATTTAGCAGTAGTAGATGTATGATAGGAAGGTCAAGCATGCATGCTGTGTTGGGAGCACCTGAATACACATGCAGAACCAATCATTTTCTAGCAGAAAGTGCATGACTAAATATCATTGCACATTGAGAATGATGGACACATTTCCTTTATGTGAGGATGGTGCTCTAAAACTGAGTTTAAAAAGAATTATTTTAAAAAATCAAAGCCATCTAAAACTGAGTTACTTGTCTAGTTGCTATCATCCCATATGTTCAGGGGATTGGGCTTCTTCATTGGCATTGATCTTGTCAAAGACCCTACCACACGAGAACCCAATCCAGAGCTGGCTACTGCTATTCACCAAAGGTGGGCAAGAGATGCAAACACACTCATTCAGCACACATTCCTACTTGGCACCCAACAAATAGTGCTATGCAAATGCACTGTATGCACGTAGGATGAAAGATGAGTTCCAGGTGATATGGACAGTGAATGGTATCCATGACAACGTGCTCAAGTTCTCTCCTCCCATGGTCTTCTCCCAGGCCAATGCAGAGTACCTCCTCACCTGCCTTGACAAGATACTCTGCAGCACTACATAGCCCATTGAAACTGTTCAACTAACTACATAATACAATGCTACATTTATTCCTACTGATGAACTGTTTAATAGTTTGAATACACAAGCGCTGATAGCTATTATTTTGTTACTCCTCCAATAACCCAAAGGCCATTATTGCACTGAAATCATTACTGTGTGACTGCATATCTCATACCTGGCAGATCCGCTGGCTCAGACTCATGCAACTTGCACTTGAATGTGCGTGGTGTGGTAACAGCGCGTTGGACGACGTTCTATGACGTCACGCATGGTTCGATTTAGCGCGTATATAGATAGCATCTAAGCTCCTCACTGTGCTGTTCAGGTTTTCAGTAGCAAATCAGCGCCTTAGCAAATCCATTTATCATCAGGCTACTACTCGAGAATTTGCTTACGCGCGTAATGTGAGATTGTTCTTTCACAAAGTCGCCAAGTTAAGCTAACTATGACACACTCGGAGATGGATTGGAAAAGTATTGGAGCAGGTTCTTTCCCGAAACTTGAGGAGAAAGCCAGCCTCCTCTCTGAAAGGAAGAATTTTGTTGCGTGAGTGCTCCCCACAAATGTAATATTCATTGTGTGTAGCTAATGGGCACTTACCTAAGGGGTGCAGGACCACTAACACTTGCTAAAGGTCACTCACACATGGAAAGGTCATGCTCACATGTGGTCAATGGCTATGGTGGCCAGCAGGGATTTCAACTCTGTGTGTGTGTGTGTGGGGGGGGGGGGGGGAGGGGGGAAAGAATGCTATTCATATAGGAAGTCTGTACAGACAGTGATTTGTTAGGAACCAGTTCTTTGATGAGTTTGTGAATGACTGGTGGGCAAAAGATCAAGTGATGTATGATGACCTTTTGCAAGTGTGATGACCTTTTGCAAGTGTGATGACCTTTTGCATAGTGCTAACATTGACATGTGCAAATCTTGGCATGCAATATTAGATTAGAGTGACACATCTTTCAGAAGTCAAGGCTTCCAGGCCACGCCATATGCTAGTCAGGCGTCCCGTGACCCTTCCTAGGTTAAGTCTAATACATTGACTTGTGCAGCACGCCACAATGGTTGCGTGCCCAATCAGATTGCAGTAGAAGTGTGAAATATATATCGCTCACGTGTCCTCAAATGGAAGCAGAGCAGAGCATGGACCTGAGAGTGTTATACGCTGCGACGGAAGTCATCCAGCGCCTTGGTTATTCTACCATGAAGCCAGGGCAACTTCAGGTCGTGTCTGGCATCATTTCAGGGAGGAATGTTTTCGCTGTTTTGCCGACCGGCTTTGGCAAGAGCCTGTGCTACGCGTGCCCGCTGACAGTGTTCGGCCTGATGTTACCGGTGGAAGGGACATCGATAGTCCTTGCTGTCGCTCCTTTAACGGCTACTATGAAAGATCAGGTAAGTGTCGCGAGCTGTTGTGCATACTTGTGGCTACAAGCGAGGCATAATGTTGCACAATAATTACATTCCACAGCGCATAATTACATTCCGCGTGGACAAGTCAATGTATTAGACTTAACCTGACCCTTTGGTGAGGAGGGGTCACGTGACGCCTGACTAGCCATATGCATGGGAGCCTTGTACCTACAGACCTCAAGGGTCGGTGTCACAGTCATTCAGCTGACAACGATCCTGAACTGGTATCCTTCTGGTTCATGATTTGCTCAAACAACTCTTCCTCGTTCATTTCCCCAGTTGTAATTTATATGTATCCCTGCCTATATCTCTAAATGCACAGCATGTGAGACAGAAAGTGCCCCATAAATGATTTGTGCACAAGTAACTTGTGCTGGTGGAGTTAGTGACATACATGTGTCCAATAATCATCTTTACAGCCCAGGGATCAAGATGTTCTATCCAGAGGATCCCTTGTGGATTGTGCGTGGAGAAGGACAGTACCTCTTTGATCAGAAGGGAATCAAGTATCTGGATTGTGTGAACAACATAAGTCACGGTATGCGTATGTACTACATGTATATACTTGTTTCATATGTTCCAATGTCATGGAATATGACTCCATTGATCTCTCTAACTGACTGTCGTGATTATATGGACTGAACCGCAGTGTGAGTGCCTTATCCTTGCTAACGTTGTATTACTTGTTCGCTTGATGCAGTTGGACACTGTCACCCCCGTGTGATCAAAGCAGGTGCAGAGCAAATGGCTACTCTTAATGTCAATTCACGTTTCCTTGACAATAATATAGTCAAGTATGCCAAACATTTGACCAAGACTCTACCTGATGCCTTGTCATGTTGCCTGTTCTTCAGCACAGGGTGAGGATAGCACACTTTGGGCCACTCTGTATACATGGGTTATTAGGAGGTCCTTGTGGAATTAATGATCGGTGGTCAAAGAGCATCACTAGTCATCTTTGAAGTGGTGATATTCCCATTCTAGTTGCTAGGCAGTCTATTAAATTGTTATTTGTTGCTAAGGGCAATGGTTTGAGATGATAGATAGGTGATCTTTAGACAGTGACTAAATCTTACTGCATAGCTAAATACACACCAGTTGGGGGAATTGCTGATTGATTAGTGACAGCACTCTTGTGTATAAACTGCCAGGCATTGTGTGTGAAAAAGGACTGATTTCATAGTTTTGTACAGTATGCTATGTGTTATATGCAGAGGAGCATGGTAGCAAGGTAGCTAGCTTTCTTTCATGCCCTGTGCGGTTTCAAAGGTCTACAGATGGTAACCCGATTGTGTCTATGATAGCAGACACGATTGCTATCGGTCTTCAGACCCTAGGAGCCCCTTCCAGATCCACCAGGCTCCCCACTACTGTGATTACGCTCATAATTCCACATCAATTACGTACCTCACGCAGTAACTGTATGCACCTTATTTAATGGTAGCATCATATTAAACACACAGTATAATGTACTCCGTGGTATTGTGGTTTGGTAGATCTGAGGCCAATGACATAGCACTGAGGCTAGCCAGGGAGTTGACTGGAGGAACTGAAGTGATTGCAGTAAACAAGTAAGCATCTGCAATACAAGGATAAGAACAGGTACCAAAGGTACTATTCCTTCTGGTTCTCATTTTGCTACCTGCCTTGTTACAGAGCTTATCATGGATTGGTCCAGTCTCTGATGGACATCAGCAGCTACAAATGGAAGGGAGACATGAAGTGGTGTGGCAAACACACCATTTTGGTGAGCTGGGTGTTTAGCAGCACAAGAGTGTACCTGTTTGTACCGTTGGCTGAGGGGCTGCACTGCCACTTGATGAATGTACATACAGTATATACATGTGTTCATGCATTTGCAGGCCCCCTTACCAGATGTGTACCGTGGCAAGTACAGGGACCCTGAGACAGCCGGTCAGTTGTATGCTGAAGAGGTGAAGGAGCTCATTGACCAAGCACACAGCAAGGGAAAGAAGGTACACTGTGCTCTAATGTGCAGCTGGAATCATTTGATGCCCAGGTCTTCCTGACCTTGCTGTTATGAGTGCTTCAGCAGTTTAACATCTGGTACCTACGTATCTTTGGTATGTGTCACTTCAGATTGCTGCTTTCATTTGTGAATCAGCCATGGGCCCAGCTGGTGAGCTACTCCTACCCCCGGGCTACCTCAAAGCAGTGTACAAGTAAGAACTGTGGCTACCTCCTTGGTGTCATTGCCAGAATCAAGCCATGCATAGCTACTAAAACACAATTCCACTGTGTATGAATGTATATTTGGTCACCATTTACAGGTATGTCCGTGAGGCAGGCGGTCTGTGCATTGCGGATGAGGTACAGGTTGGGTTTGGGAGGTCAGGCAAACACTTTTGGATGTTTGAGGAACAAGGTGAAAGTGTCAATAGCACCACCTCCTTATGTTCAATGTACGTGTGATGTTATTTTGTTGCCCTCCCTTCACCACACTCTTGCTGCTCTGCAGATGTTGTCCCTGACATAGTGTCAATGGGCAAAGGAATGGGAAATGGCCACCCAGTCTCTGCAGTTGTCACGAGCAAGGAAGCAGCTGAGAGACATGGCTCCATTGCACCATCTATATTCCCAAGTGTAAGGCAGGTGGTGGTGGCTGCGATATTGTAACTTGCACTGTGTGGTGGTGGTATATATAAATAGTGTATTTAATAGCAAATGCCCTGGAACACCAATTTATGTATAATGCAAATACCCTTTGGAACAAGGAGGTGCCATCATTATAGGAGTGTATAGACAATTCAGGGCACTCTCCAATTTCTGTTCTGTTCCAATCATTTGTCTGAGGTAGTGATGCAAAAAGCGAGCAGCTATTTTTCTGGCAGCTGATGGGACTGTCCAGATTATCAGTTGAGATACAGTAGATGGGTCGGTGTGCCAGCCACTGTCCACAATACAGATTACAGGGTGTCTGCTTTTCAAGAAGTTTATTTCTCTAGAATAGGTCCAGTTGTTGGGACTTTATAAGTGTTCTCATAATTGAGATACCCACTATTTAGAGGTGTCCACAGGTGGACTTCCCACTGTACACAGCCTAAACCTCTTTGTTGGATGACTGTGTATGCTATATACAGTGTCCATTTATGGTAGACACATGCCATCTCAGAGCTTTGTTTGTGTCAGTCAAGTTTGATTATTTAACAATGATTTATTGCATATGTGGTTGCAGAATGTGGCCATCATGGCCATGAAATTAAATGGATTTTGTAACCCATCCAATTTCTTGCAGGTGCATACATATAGATGAATAGGACCCATTATTTTGTACATCCATGAGGGTATTATTACTTTAGCAACCACTCTGCAACTTTCCTGCACTTACTGTGTAGTTCGGTGGCAATCCCGTTTCCATGGCATTAGCAGAGGCCACCTTGTGTGTAATTGAAGATGAACATTTGCAGGAGCATGCAGCAGAAGTGGGTGAGTTCATGCTGACAGGGCTGAAGGCACTCAAGGCCAAGTACCCACAAGTTGTAGGTGATGTGAGGTGGGTGTCCAAGGGTACAATAGTGGGCTGTCCGTTATCACCTTTTTACAAACTGATTAGCCAATTACCTTATGTTTGGTAGCATAGAGATATGTTTATCAGCTGATGAAGGCCTACGTGGCCGAAACATCCTGAATTACAGTGAACCACTACACAAGTGCTCGAGTAACTACCTACTAGCCACATTAAGTTTAGTATAATTATAGTTGTACAACTGACATCATCGGTGGTGAGGTGTTGAGTACAGTATTGTATGGGGTACTTGTGGAAAGTGGTGACAGACAATGGAATGAAATTAAAGTAGTCATATTCTAGTAGAAGTAGATGGTGATTCCATGTTATTGTGTATGTGAAAATGATAGAGACATTTCCTTCATGCATGGATGGTGCTCTTAAAACTGAGGTACTGTACTTACTTGGTTGCAATCTTCCCATGCATGTGTTCGAGCTTATAGGGGATTGGGCTTCTTCATTGGCATTGATCTTGTCAAAGACCCTACCACACGAGAACCCAATCCAGAGCTGGCTACTGCTATACACCAAAGGTAGGCAAGAGATGCAAACACACACATACATACAATGCACATACAACATGCATACATCAGCACATCATACACTGTACACACTACAGCTCACCACCCATGATTGTACTGCCTATTGGGAGGTGAATGAAACCGTACTGATTGCAGATTGCTAAACATGGTATTTACTGTCAATAATTGCCGGCATAAAAATTGAAACACATGATGACAACTGGGGTGGTATTGTGGAGCTGCTGAAGAAAGCAATGCTTTAATTCGTGTGAGGTTCTGGGCAGCCATCCTTTCTGTCTGAAAGCTCAAACTGTGTTGTCCTGTTGTACTGCTCTAACAACCATGCCTTTTCACACAGCAGCCCCTGTGCTTGCTGCCATGTGTGCACACTGTGTGCATGTGGTCAGTGTGTCAGGTTTGGTTGCAACAGCTTTGCATATTTATAGAGTCTCTATGTAGCTATGGCATGCATGTATACATATTATATGTCCCAGTTAAACCCCCCTCCCATGGCCTTAACCAACCTATGGCAACAGTAGGTAGATTAAGCTTACATATGCATTGACAATTAATATTTAAATTGTTTGCAGTATATTATATACAGTTAAATTCTTTCTGTACATTTCCACATATCCCACTAATAGTGCTGTTTATGTTAACACAATGCACGTAGGATGAAGGACGAGTTCCAGGTGATATGGACAGTGAATGGTATCCATGACAACGTGCTCAAGTTCTCTCCTCCCATGGTCTTCTCCGAGACTAATGCAGAGTACCTCCTCACCTGCCTTGACAAGATACTCTGCAGTACTGTGCAGTGACTGTGCAACCTAATACTATACAAATATATATGGTATTATATAATTATGACTTGCATTCCTCCAACTAATTAATTTATAGTACTGAAGAAGCTGAATATTGATGTATTGGTTTGTCTACTAAGGGCCAGATTAGGCAGGACAATTTGATTACACGAAGTGTTTATACATGTGCAGTGTGATTTGTGTGACCTTGCACACATGCAAGGCTCACATGTACAGCTAAGGGCTTGCCTGCATGCTGTGCTGGTGTACACCTGCCTTTGTCAAGCATGCATGAGCTGGGTTTTGCCTGGTGCATGTGCTGTGGCAAGTAGCTTTTAAGTCATCATGCACCTCACTCCCCATATGTATACCTGGTGAGCTCCAGCATAGACATGTCTATGGCTCAAGCACATACATGACTCGTAAGTGAAGTGCTGGTTTTCATAACTATACAGAATTATTATTAACAGCAACATAATTTATCATGCACATGGATTCAGGACATGCATGCAGTGTGAATCTATACTACACAGAGTGGAGAAATGAAATGAGTGAAAATATGCAGTGATAAATCCCTATGTCAAATATTATTTTCTGGCTCAATCTGCATTCAATAGATGGAAGCCTTTCTTGACAGAGAGTTTGCAATACTTGTACACCAGTGCCTGGGCTTCCTCCAGGACCTGAGGCACCACCATTTTGTGTGACAAACTGCAAAGCAATAGACACACCAGCAGCAACAGCAGTGCAAATGGAGGGCACACATGCTTACTCAAGTTACACAGTATTCACATGCCAGCTGTCCCCGGCAATATGCACTAATGGTACGTACTCCTGTCAGCATTGGAGCTCAATCCGTATACATATGCAGCGCAAGCCACACTTGTAGTGCAATGCAACATCATAAAGATGTTCCAAGTTATGTCAGCATGAATACAAAGTATATAGGCTCAGCCACTCATACAAAAGTAGCATAACTAACTAGGGTCACATTGACTTTACAGTAACACTCAGGACAGTCCGCACAATGGTTAACACCCTCACCCACTGATTCCTCAATAACTAGGCCCTCCCACCTGTTGATGTAGCCAATCAGCTCCACGGCTCCTACAGCCTTTAAAAGATTGTCTCGGTGCTTGGTCAAGATGGCCACACACAGGAAGACATCAAACGTGTACTCTAGATTCAGTCCAGCTGCTTCCACTTCCAAGCCACCCTCTACAGTACAGATAGTGCTAAAGTGAGCAATGTTAGTGCAAGCACTCACCCTTAGCTGTCTTATTCTCCATTACCCAATTAGTAAACAATTACACTATTCGGAGCACCACCACACCAGATACACCCACACAGTGGGCTTGTAGTTTGGGCTCTGGTCCCACCTACTGTACTACTACAGGACCTACAGAACACAGTACATAACATATACCACGCTACATACAGGATTACATAAACATGGAACACAGCAATGCACACACCACCACTCTGAATGGAGGACTGACATATGTAACACAGCTGGGCACCCTACAGATACCTACTGGCATAAAGGAATACCTAGGACTTGGTCAGCCAGGTACTAGTATACTGTACTTGCAGTAAGACAACACAACAACAGCAGCAACACACATGGCATGTTGACCTGTAGTGATGAGTTAGAAGGATAGCTATGTAGCAAACAACCAGCTGCAACTTGGGTATGCAGTGTGATCATGCCATCCACCCCTCAGACACATTAACGTAAATACATACATTCTTGAATCTCTTGCTAGCACAGCATGTATCGGTGTGTACTGGTGTGCCTGCCTGCCTGCCAGCTGTGTGCAAGCCCCAACACAAGACTAACAAGCCTGGATTACAGCCTCAAGCTGAGTCTCATTGTTGTTTAAAAACCTAAGAATGTTGCATAAATCACCGAGGGAAGAGATTTCTAAGGTAATGATGACACATAATGGATTGGGGCTATAACAGACTTATACTATGGCACACTCATCTCTGTGCACCCTACACCTACCTGTGCTAAGCGAGCTATTCCTCCAGGACTTGTGCAGCACCAAATCACAATCATTAGGTTTCTTACAAAAATTAATGAACTATTCGGGGTATATGGCCCAATTTAAAGACCTCTTTCACACCCAAAGACCAAAGCTTACTACATACATGCCATAGTATAACTATGATTACAGTACATTTTGGGTCGGTTGTCCCAACCGGATGGTTGCAATTGGTTATTGGTTATCAATTACCAACCTAGTGACATCATTTTTACATGACCTTTAGTATACCCAATTCTGTTGGTGGATGGTGTGCAGGAAAGTTAGGAGGGTATGTGGCAAAGGCGGGGGTGACTTGGATCACTGACTGGTCATGATTTGGCAGTTTCTCAGTGGTCTGGAACGCAGGTTACAGAAAATAATTGCACGAGATTGGTACGAGTCTGTTCAGCCCCCGTGCTGTCTGTTCACTTATCGTGGAGGCGTTTCCTCTTGGTACAGAAACATTCCCACCATTCTTAGCCTTAAATCGTCCGAATACACATTATTCCAGTCTTTGTTGTTCCACACACCGCTGCTTCAACTATATAGACTTGTAGCCACCATAATGATGTCATCAGGTTGATAGACAATAACCAATAACCGATTGCATATATGGACAACCGACCCAAAAGTACTGTATACCACAAACAGTTCACATTCATTAACTGCTTGCATGTATCACAATCAGTGACCAAACCCAGGAGGAACAGGTGCACTTACCTTCTGCTAAGAACTCCACTGCCACTGCCTTGTGCTTTGCCTTCAGTGCCTCATCTGAGCTGAGCTCCAGGTACTGACTGGAGAGGACCTCAAACATGCGGATACCATCTTCCATTGAAAACTCACGTTTGAAGTTGAGCAACAACCACCTTGAAGAAGAATACACATATAAAGCAATTGCATCAGTGTGAGGATGCATGACAAGGCAGTCCAGCCTATTTTCACTTATGAAGCTGCTCTAATTTATCCCAAGGAAAAGCCACTGAATCAGTTGGAATCTCTACTGTTTACAAAGCTTTCTGCTGCAGCTTCCGCGCATACACCCTGTACAATAAACTAGACAGATGGAGAGATTGTCCACTGCATGTCAGCCTTGTACTGCTCAGCGAAGCATTGGTTTCACTTCTAGCAAACACACACTACCCAGCAACCAATCACTGACTGCAGTAAAACAGTATGTGGTGACTGATCAGGACTTTCAAATGAGTTCAACTTTGCAATGCACATAGAACATACCTATGACAGAAGAGGAAGTGTGAACATTCGCCCTTCATGATAAACTGGTGCAGTTCTTTGTCCATTTCCCTCAAAAGACTAGACACCAGCTCTGTACATTTCAAAGGAAAGTAAGACATACTTAAACTACACTATAACACATCACTCTCAGATACGGTTAGGTAGAACAAGATAGTTACACACTGTACGTAGCTAGACCCACTCCACCACTTGGGTGCTTATACTGGAAGGAAAGAGGGACTAGGAAAGATTACTAATTGATTTGAATAATTAGTACCCTTGAGTAATCAGTACCCTTAAGTACTTCACGCACAACATGTAGATACTAGATTAGTGGACTTGCACACACATGCTCAGCAAAAGACAACTATCATATGTGAGAGAATGGTAGTACCCGAACAGACCTGTGAAGCCCAACACTCAGCTAGCTGGAAGCAGACTTGTGGGAGGACACTGATTGCTTGGCGTGTTGCATGTGCTGACACACACTGTTTTGCTTGGAGAGCCTGAAGGCTGACTACAATGCACTCAACGATGACCCTAAGGCTAAGGTGCACCATGGATCTTGGCAACTACAGCTTCACATCCGATTACCATCAACAACAGGTATATATGTTTAAGCTGATCACACCTGACTCGATGGGAGCAGTACATTACATTGCTCGTGTGTAGTAGTGGGGTGTTATGTATGTACGTGTGTCTGTGCATGTGTGCATTCATACACACAGCACTCACGGGTCCTATGGATCATGCCTGTCTCAGAGAACTCATCCTTCCTCTTCTCTACATACAGTTTAAATACCCAGTAGCAATCCACCTCGGACTCAAGCACTACCAAAAAGCGAGCTGCAATGTCATTGTAGCCTTGGAGGTAGTTGAGCTCTGCAATGATTAAAAAGGAATAACTAGCAAACAAACACTATATTGTTCTATTGCAAATAATTTGTAATCCCTGCACTTCATTACCAGATCAGTCTGTAGGCAGGAATGCAAAACATAATAAAGAAATCAGTTCATTCGGCATGATCTGCCCTTCTTGCAGCTAAGACAACAGTCAACTTGTATAGTATGTGCATACTGATCGGTTGTTAAGCGCACCCCCCTTATAAGTGCATAACCTCTGTTAAGCGCACATTTCTTTACCAGTTGTTCACCCTGATTGTTAGGCGCATAGCAATTTCAGGGGTTCACCCCTTCTATTAGGTGCATAAAAGGACTCCCTGGTAACCTAGCCACTTGCCTGAAGTGTAATAATGACTATGAGCTAGTAAAAATAATGCTTGAATGAGAACTCACTTACTGCGCTAGCCTTGCGTAGCCAGTCGGGGGCGATGAAATAGGGACTGGCTACGCAAGGCTATTACTGCACTATGCGACGGCCATCTAAACATGACGTTTGCATATCATTACAATTTCTTGAACCATTCATTTGTTAAGCGCATATCCTTTATTAGGTGCATATTTCCTGGCAGAGCTATAGCGCATACGCTTAACAACCGATCAGTATGGTATGTGCATACAACTAATTTCAACAAATGCCTACTGTAAGGCAAGTCACAAACATCACCCTAGTCATATCAGCCCTACATGACCAGTCAACCTAGCTGCACTCCTGCCACACATGGCAACAAATCCTATGAAAGTCAGTGGAGCTCACAAATGCTTGCCTAATACAGACTGAGAAGCACTAAGGCTACACATGACTTAACTTTAATTATGAATGGCAAAGGCAAGGCACATACATGCATGTACTGAAAATGACAAGAAAGCACGAACCAGGAAGTTGCTGTACATACATAAAGGCCACAGAGTCCATGCACTCACCTGGGTGGAACATGGCATACACCAATAAGACATGGTGCACTTTCCGCAAGTTCTCATTTATTCTATAACAGAAAGAATCAAAATTAAATGGTTCACTCAACAGCAAACAAGAGCAGAAGAATACACACATGTACCTCAGTCTGGGACAGTGAGCTCCAACACCAATGACACTCCAGTGCATGATACTACTTGTAGCAGCATGATGGCAGTGAATATGTGCAAGGTGTTCATCCCACTGTACGTAGCACTGACACACAAATAATGTCTATTTCATATAATGTGTATGTCCTAATGTTGTATAGGGGAGCCTGTAACAGCAGTCAGTGTAAAGCTGCCTGCCTCAGGTGACAACAGTATAATGACAATGCAATACACCTCTGCTATACAACCATCTACCAGGTCAGGAGGCCCCACACTCACATGTGTGAATAGATTCTTTAGTTTCTACTTTCTACCAATCACAAAGCAAGTAATAACATGTCACTGCTATACACTTCAAACATGCTGCTGGACTTTAGGCATGCAGCAGGGCCTCCAAATGCAATTTGCCCTCACTGGAAGAAAGGGTGATCCCTGTCTGTCCGCACCACGTCCTTCAGCACAAGTCTCTTGGCTGCAGTGTATTGCGGCAGATCCACATCCTGCTTAGTGGCATAGAGCTACAGGCAAGCATACAGTAGATAGCAGGCATACAGTAGATAGCAGGCATACAGTAGATAGCAGGCATACAGTAGATGGCAGGCATACAGTAGATGGCAGGCATACAGTAGATGGCAGGCATACAGTAGATGGCAGGCATACAGTAGATGGCAGGCATACAGTAGATGGCAGGCATACAGTAGATGGCAGGCATACAGTAGATGGCAGGCATACAGTAGATGGCAGGCATACAGTAGATGGCAGGCATACAGTAGATGGCAGGCATACAGTAGATGGCAGGCATACAGTAGATGGCAGGCATACAGTAGATGGCAGGCATACAGTAGATAGCAGGCATACAGTAGATGGCAGGCATACAGTAGATGGCAGGCATACAGTAGATGGCAGGCATACAGTAGATGGCAGGCATACAGTAGATAGCAGGCATACAGTAGATAGCAGGCATACAGTAGATGGCAGGCATACAGTAGATAGCAGGCATACAGTAGATGGCAGGCATACAGTAGATGGCAGGCATACAGTAAATAGCAGGCATACAGTAGATGGCAGGCATACAGTAGATAGCAGGCATACAGTAGATAGCAGGCATACAGTAGATAGCAGGCATACAGTAGATAGCAGTTATACTTCACACACATTTCTCCTGCCACTAATGACAAAGTTTGCCTGCATACCCTGGCAGTGATATCCAACATCTTCAACAGTGTCCCTTCCTCTGCCCTCCCCTTGTCTGTCTCAGCTCGCGCACACTGACTGCCGTCAGTCTCCTCTTCCTGTCCATCCAGGTAAAAGAGGTCATGAGAAGGCACATAGTCACTGCCCACTGCAACATCCAGTGTCTTCCATCTAGCCTTTAGCGCTGTATACCGAGCAAGGTTCTCCAGGTCTATAGCTTTCCTCTCCCTGCAGCACATGGGCAAACAGAACAAGACAATAAGCAAGACAAAGCACAAGACACACTATCTATTTCTATCTGAACATATATACTATACAAAGCAGACAAAGATAGCTCTGGTGCTATCCCCTTTTACAGTAAGCAACCCAGCCTAACACGGTTCAGTCACGATACACAGGGATTGCACAACCGGGTACTGTGGGTAGTGCTCATACCAACTGTAAAATTTGCAAACCATTACCATACAGTATTACAGTACACTCAGTCAAATGCATTATCCAACCAGACATTGCCCACCTGTGTGTAGAGTTCGCTGGGTAGAGTCCATACAAGAACCTCCATACCTCCTGTCTAATGGCAGGATCAATATCACCTGTAACATACAGGAGTACCATGAGCTCATATGAGTTATACATGATACTAGATACCTGATACCTACAAGCTTGGCACAGCATAATAGCTGTCACCTCAAGGACATGGAGGGGGGGGGGGGGGGGGGGTTGGCTATGGAAGTAGACAGTTTAATACAATACATGATACATATACTCACAAGTGAACAAAGCTAACAGGAGACGTCATGAGTCCAATACATAAAGGTGGGTGAATGACTGGCTACATTATAGCAGTGACATAGCTACCTGTTACTGACTACTGTCGATTGCCCATTGAACACTGACTAAGTACCAGTCAATGTCTTACACACAGCAGTACAACCAATAGGTACCACTTACAAGAGAAGATAGTCTTCCTCAAGCCTAGTTCGTCTACCAGTCTACCATCAGTATCAAAAAACGTCTTCCACCTCTCGGCCGAAAGAGAGGTAGCCATGTTCATACATCACGTGACTCAGTAAAATGGCGTCTGCGCAGAGCCCGCCTCTCTTTTCCGAACTTGCCGCATTCAGCTTTGGCAACGAGCTCAATCAAGAAAGATATAAGAGCCTGATTGCTAGCTTCCAGCAGCGATTCTCCTGTCCACCTCAGTTCCTGGTCCGAGCTCCAGGAAGAGTTAACATCATCGGTGAGCATGTCGACTATTCCGGCTACGGCGTGCTGCCAATGGCTATTGCACAAGATATAGCAATGGCATTTTGCGTAGGCGAAGGAGATGACATACAGCTAGTGCACCAGAGTCCCACGTACCAGCCACAGTCTGTGATATATGCCTGTGAACCTGCATCTGCACCCATAACAGGCCACCACTGGTATGAGTATGCCATGTGTGGCATCAAGGGCGTCACTGAGAAGGGGTATGATAGGAGGAGGGGAATCAGAGCCATGATGTGTGGGAATGTGCCTCCCAGCGCTGGTCTCTCCAGCTCCTCTGCTCTGGTGTGCTGTGCAGCACTCATGACGAATGTGGCCTATGCTACCTCGCTTTCCAAGCAGGAGATTGCAACCATGTGTGCTGAATGTGAAAAGTATATAGGCACACAAGGAGGAGGAATGGACCAAGCCATCTCGTTTCTTGCCCAGCCAGGTACGGCAAAGTACATTCAGTTCAATCCGCTGCGTACCACCGATGTTCCCCTTCCCAAAGGGGCTGCCTTTGTGGTGGCCAACTCACTCGTCAAAGCCAACAAGGCAGCAACGACTAGCTTCAATGAGAGGGTAGTGGAGTGCAGGCTGGGTGCTATGGTGATTGCGCGGCGAAAGCAGCTGGACTGGGAGGCCTGCCGCACCCTTGGGAAGCTGCAAGAGGCATTGGGGGTGGACCTCACTACAATGCTGCAGATCGTGGAGGAGTGTCTCCATTCCCAGGAGTACTCAAAGGAGGAGGTGTGCTCTCTGCTGGACATGAATGAAGCACAGCTGCAGGAGAACTGCCTGAGTCCCAACACACTGCACATGAAGCAGTTTCAGTTGTACAAACGAGCAAAACATGTGTACTCTGAGGCCTTGAGAGTGGTTGAGTTCCAGCGCATTGCAATGGAGGCTGTCCAGAGTGGGAGGACACCAGAGCAGGTCCTTACAGCACTTGGTCAGTTGATGAACGACAGTCATGCTAGCTGCCGTGACGTCTACGAGTGTAGTCATCCTCATCTTGACCACTTAGTGGAGATCTGTGCTACTCAGCCTGGTGCATATGGTGCACGATTGACAGGTGCTGGCTGGGGAGGCTGTATGGTGGCCCTTGTTGCAGAGGAGGCTGCAGATAGGTTTGTCGAGGCAGTCAAAGGTAGTGGCTTCTATGAGGGGCAGCAAGCAGTTGACAGCAGTGTCATCTTTGCAACCCAACCAGGCGCTGGGGCGGCCATCTTGAAGATGTGAAAAACTGCCTTCGGTAGATATTAATTGGTAGGCACAGTGTATTAAGCTGATTTTTGTATTTCCCGCCAAAGTTTAGGTCATGCGCAAAGGTG
This sequence comes from Ianthella basta, assembly GCA_964019415.1. Lineage (NCBI taxonomy): Eukaryota > Metazoa > Porifera > Demospongiae > Verongiida > Ianthellidae > Ianthella > Ianthella basta. The sequence goes on from OZ025878.1 coordinate 4,108,462, forward strand.
GTTTGTTTGGTCGCGCAGTCCCACGTGCTCGCCTTGTTTTAGAGCGTCTTTTGCTGAGTTGTGGTTCATGAGCTAGAAACACTGAGGAGTCGTTACCGGTGATCCTTCATCCTTATATGAGTTGTTAGGAGAGGGTGGATATTGCAGGAGACGCCGCAGATGAATATGGCCACGCTGGGAGACAGTTCCCAGCAGCAGTTTCAGAGGCTCAAGGTAGGCGCGCTTTTGGAGGCTTTGAGCTCGCCCTACATCTAAGTTACGTTGGCTGGTAATGGAAGTGCTAGTCGCTTAGCGAAGTATCACTGATCTGAGCATGATTCTAGTGGTGTGGCGGTAGTGGGGCATAGAACGAATACTTGTGGTAGTGAGAACGGCGCGAGGGTTTGTTTTGGAAGAATGGGGGGTTGCGTCATCAGTAGGATGAGATGGGGAATGGTGGCAGGAGTTCATCGGTCCAGGTGGGCGAAGAGACGCAGTGGTGTGGCTTGGTAGTCTAGCTTAGTTCCTGTCTGTCCATGTCACGGTGTGTGTGTGTACTAATTGAGATAGGATCTGTGGCCTTTGTGGATTATGACTTGTGCAGTGGTGGTTGGGCTGTAAGTATGTCTGTGTGATAGTCACCCTCCATGGTTGTTTAAGCACTGACATTGACTATATGGATGAAGCTACTGCACTTCTGAATCATTGCAGATCTGTGCTGCATGGCAGATTAACAAAGTGATAATACTGTAGCTGTAGGATGATCAGTATTAGAGTGTTTGATTTGGGCTGATCCAAAAGAAGTGCTTACCTTTGCATGACAGGCTCTGTGCACCCTTGTCTTGTCGCTCGACCTTGATGTCATATGTTTTCAGTTATTGACATGCTCAGAAGTGGAGCACTTACCAGTGTTACAAGGCACTTATTGAAACTTTTGTTTCATGCCAGCCTTGATCAACAGTGCTGGACAACACATTGAAAGTATATTGACCCCCTTTAGTGGTCAAGTAGTCACTGGCATGCACTGTATGGGTTCCCACCCATCCCCTCTGTGGACACCCTTATACGTCTCCCCCCCTCCACTGTGCAGGTGGAGGATGCCTTGTCATACTTGGACAAGGTAAAGATGCAGTTTGGCAACCAGTCACAAGTCTACAAGGACTTCTTGGACATTATGAAAGAGTTCAAGTCTCAGAGGTCAGTCTTTCACCATTTGACTTATACTGTATACGTAGTGGGATTAGAGTGCATGCATGACATGGGGTGTATCGAACTGGAGAGGGGGGGAGGGAGGAGGGGACATCAGACAGACGTGGTCTTGTACTTACGTACTATCTTGAAGTGTATGACTGTGTAGTTTGTACTTGCTTTGACTTGTTTGTTGCTTGTGATGGGGCAAAATGCATTCTCAGTGTCCACTGCTTTGTCTCTCTACCTGAACCTCCTCAGCATTGACACTCCTGGAGTGATCAACCGTGTGTCCACACTGTTCAAAGGCCACCCTGACCTCATTGTGGGCTTCAACACCTTCCTCCCTCCAGGCTTCAAGATTGAGGTTTGTAATGTGTGTTTAGGCATGTAGTAGTAGTAATGGGTGTATGTCCCAATACTCGTCACCCATCACTATGCCATCCCATACCCCCTTTCCTGTCAATGGAAGGCTGCAGATAGAAGTGTCTTTAGACTGACGTACACATTGTGTAAGTGTGATATAGGCCAAGATATTATGTATTTCTTTCTAAGACATGCATTGAAATGATTACCAGTAACAATAGAGCTGATGTTTGCATTGTATAGAATCATTCATAGTTGCTCTTGTCCACAGTTAAACTCACAACATGTCTGTGCAAAATGGGTATTCGACAGTTAGTAGTGACCTGTACGGGACAGTATTTGACGGTTAATAATGTATGAGGAGGACAGTATACGACAATAGTGTGCTAGTGGGACAGTATTCGTCACTCATCAGTGTCCTATTATATAGTATTCGACGGCATAGAAGGTCCTAGGGGGACGGTATTTGAAATTAATAGTGTCCTAGTGGACAGTATTCATCAGTCAGTGTCTTAGGGGGACAGTATTCGACAACATAGAGTGTCTTAGCATTTTGACAGTTTGGTAGGGGTGCTTTCACTGGATGACTGCCCTGGCTGGTCTGGAATTGAAACACCTGCACACTAACAGTCTATGGCATAATAGTCTATAGTATGTTTCAGGCCATCAGCAGTGCTACACCCCCAACTATCTGAGGTATGAAGATTGCCAGCATATTTACACAGGGAATTGCTAGCAAGTAGTTCTAGTTCAGGAGCACCCTGGCACCCCATGATTTTTTAATTCAGAATAATTGTTCATGTGATTTTATTGCCTAGGCTGCAAATATCTGCCACGCTAACAATTTTTCCCAGGAACATTTCTGTGACCGTGTTAATTCCTGCCTGATGTAGACAGTGCACACATGGAAGTGCCCTCTGTTTTGTCTCCTACAGATCAGCAGCAGTGGGGCCACCACCATTCAGCATGTGCCCATTCCCCCTTCTATGGGAGGAACATCAGGAAATGCCTTCCAGGGACCCACCCAGCTCCCATCAGGTGTAGGGGTTCCCCCCAAAGCGTCCCCCTCCCATCATGCATCCATGGTAGCAGCAGCAGCAGCAGTTGCAGCAGTGGCTGTAGTGAGTGGACAGCTGTGAAATGATGGTTCTGTTCTATGTTGCCATATGAAGAGTGTGCACCACTAGATTATTTGTTCTTTTACATAGTTACACTCTCTTTCTCTGCCTCTCTCTGTCTGCTTTTCTGTGTCTTGCGGAGGGAGGGTTGGTAGTGAGTCACAGTGGATACTGATGTGTTTGTTGCTCGGGTGTCCCTATTCACTGGACTGGAACACTGGACTGGACTACTGGACTGGACTACTGGACTACCGAAAAGCGTAATCATGACGTCATAATCGACGGTCTGCCATCTTGTTTTGCGAAGAGGGTTGTTCTTACCGATTGTTTCAGCATAGATTTCTACCGTTGGCAATGGTAGGATAGAATATCTACTGTTTCAGTCTCTGGCTAGATGGGAAAATCGTAGATTAACCCCAGGGACTGGACTGTCTTACTATGGCTGATCAAAGTTCCTACAGAGGCCTAACAGCAGTACTTGCGTACGAGTCACTAGCTACGGCTGATGAAACGTTTCCACAGAGGCCTTGCTAACAGAACCTGCGTATATACAAGCTATGTTATGTTATGTAGCTGTTATTGGTAGCTACATGCATGTCTATGTTTGTGAATACATGTGGGATTTGTGTGTGTGGGGGGGGGGGCATGGGAGGTGTGCACGGGCAGGTGTAGCTATGGGGATTGGGGTGTGTGGATGGACATGTGTGTCTGTGCATCTTTTGTGTAGCATGTGCTAATTGCTAATGCAGTGATAAGTGCCTAACACGCACATGTAAGCATACCCAAGCGAATATCTACACATGCACCTAGCCTACACCTTTCTGTGTACACAAGAAAAACATGATCTGGGTTAATTAAGGAAAGAACAGTCCAAATATTAATACTGGTACATAAGAAACAGCCAAAATCATGCATTTATGGAAAGAACAGTCAAAACATTAATACTGGTACATAAGAAACAGCCAAAATCATATGAGTTAATTATGGAAAGACCAATCCAAATATTAATATTGGTACATAAGAAACAGCCAAAATCATGCATTTATGGAAAGAACAGTCAATACATTAATACTGGTACATAAGACACAGCCAAAATCATGAGTTGGCTATGGAAAGAACAGTCCAAATACCTCAGCGAGGTAATCTTTATGCACCAAGCCAATATGGTTGATTACTGATGCTGCATCAAGTTGCGTTGGGATGAAGTCAGGGCATCGCAGCCAAACACATTGTGGCTTGAAGTGGTAGTAAACATTACCAAACTTGCTTTGGGGTGTTGACCCTAGGCCTGCAGGTGTGAACTCCCTCCATTCTTGATGTTTAATGCAAAGGTCATCCGGGGGCTGAGAGTGTTTCCCAAACTTATTCTTGCAGCCAATGCATGTCGAGATGTTGCCAGAAATGAAGGCAAGAAGAAAGGGATTAGTGGGTCCAGTTGGCCTTGGTGATGCATAAGGGTATGCAGCTGATGGTACGCATGACCCTGCATAGTATGGTGGAGTATGAAAGAAAGGAGGCTGTACAATGTTTGTGAACTGTGGATGACAGATAGAGGGCATCACAGGTGGACCAACATTATACTGAAGATCCCTTCCAGCCTGTGTTGCAGCAGCACCAACAACCACTGCTACACTGCCTCCGGATGTCATGGTATCTGTGCTGCAGTTGTCTGAGGGATTGACTGTGCTTGAAACTCTGACAACTGGCTCTGGGTACCTGATTTCGTGAGCGAGGAGCAACACCACCCTTGCGTCCTCTCCCTCTTGGCATTGTAGCAGTTGTAAGCTGTGTGATGTTGGGCATCTTCTTTTTCTTCTGCACACAGCTAACCAAGCTTGCTAACTTCCCATGCAATTCTGCAACAGCAACAGTGTGTGAACACAATCCAAGAGACTTCCAGTTAGGGCAGCTTTGATCACAGCTATATCCACCAGCCTTGGTTGGAATAACCATATGTGGTACTTTCCCTGTATAACTTAATACCATCCTAGCCTCAAGGCTTTGACCTGGTGCAGCAACTATTGCGTTCTGCTTTTGAATCAGCTCTCCTGCCTTGCGCCAAATCCCCTCGATGCATGTTAGGGGCAGATTCAGTTCTTTTGCTGCTGCTTCGACATCGATCGAGATGCATGCAGTTCCTCTACCACCAGCTTCTGCTTTTTCCACATTAGACACAGTAGTAGAGTGGACTTTGTGCAGATGGCTTGAACGCTGCTGTGCTGTCATCGTGAACCATTTGCTTTCCTCAATTTGCAGATAACGATACTGTGACCTGAGGCGATACTTCCCTCGATCAATAATTGCCCTTTCAATCTCTTTCTCCTGCTCATTAATGAGCTCTTTCACCTTACCAGCAAACACTGGTAGCTCCTTGCGTTGGTAGTCAACTTTGTGTTTCAAAAGAGCATTGATGCTCTCACTAGCATTAGTAGTGAAAGCTTGGGGAGGATTCCCCAAACCACACTCTTCACGAGTGGAACGCAACATGGTGTTACGTATCACTCCAGCTTTGCTCTTCAAGAACCATTCCACAAAGCATGACATATTGGCTGAGCTTGGTAGTGCTAGCTCTTGCCAAGCTTGGACACACAAGTCAAGCTTCTCCTGGAATTCTGCGTCATTTGAAACATCAATGAGACCTTCCACGAAAACATGGCCAACCTGATGCCCAAAAATCTCGTCCATGATTTTGTTGGACTCGCCAGTGGGTATGCCACAGCTGCTGAGCTTATCTTTGATGTTACGGCGAACGTGAATAAAGCAGGTAAGGTGCTGAGAGTAAGTCAACTCGTGCGCAAACGCATCAATCAAAGCCTGCTCACCGTCGGTGCCAAAAGCACGTACAGCTTGCAACTGGCGGTTGAGTCCCACGAGAGTGGAAGCAAAGTAAAGGTAAGTGCTAAAATCCTTTCTATAGTGGATGAGCACTGGACCCAAAAGAATGGGTGTGCACCCACTTCGTCTGGTTTCTAGGAGTAGGTGTCTGTAAGTGATAGGGGTCGCATCAAATTCACCAAGTGAAAACGTTGGATCTACTGTCAGAACTCCAAACTTGAATGACGATGTACAAAAGCGTACAATGTCATGTAGCTGCCGGTCAAAAGCCAAGACAATAGCTGGATCTGGGGCAGCTTTCACATCGCGCACAAACTTGTTGCTAGGATCTTGTGTATAGGCTTCTTGCATGACAGAAAATAGAATGTCTGCGCTTCCGTCGCTCTGTCGATCGCTGCTGTTCATACACTTCAATTTGCGCTTCATATTCTCCACCTGCTTCTCATTTCTTGGTAACTCTCCAGGTGCACTTGCACCAATAACACCCCCTACTTCATGCGAAACGCATTCCATAGTTGCCTTTGGGCCCTTAGTTATGCTTTCTTCCTTCACTCGACAAAGCGTGCTCGGCCATGTAGGGTAGAAAGGCTTAGTTTCTTTGGCATTTCCATGACTCGAAAGAGTAGGAGTGAAACCCTCTGGTATGCGGTACGAAATGAGGCACAAATGGTGAGGATTGTTGGCAGCATCTATGCAGGCAAATAGAGGAACAGGAGAGTAACTCAAGTATGAGTTATTGAGCACGTACTGGCAACCGCATGTGGGACATGTCCTATGTAAACAATGTGGGCCGATTTCCTGCTATATAAGTGGCTGCTATGACTGCATTCTCAGTGAAGTGCAAATCACCTTCACTGTGAGGAAGGTAAATATACACATTTCTATATCGTCAATCATCCATTTTGTCCCAGTCATAGGTGTTATGCATAAGACATACAGCCAAGTGCCTACGGCTGAGCTACAATCATATACAGCAATACATGCAATATTGCCAAATAGTACATTAGATATTTCTTCTACAAATTTTGCACACCAAGAATATGAATAGACTAGGGGTGGAACGAATAACCGAATAGTCAAATATTTGTTCGGAAGCCTAATATTTAAAGGATAATTTTATTCGTTTGAATATTGGTGATGCTAATGATGTCATAAAAATGGCTGCCAACCACATAAAGCTCATTTGCTCATGAATCAGTCAATATCTACGGAACGAAACACCTTCCATCTTTTATGCTTTACGCAGAGACTGCAGAAAAATGCTTTATGTCAGGTCAAATTCGCCCATTCTGCTCTTCATCCGACTTTCTCCTCCCATTCCATTTACGTTTTTTTAGTAAGCACTTCCGGTGGAACGAATATTCGTTCATTGGAAGCAACGAATAGTCAAACTTAATATAGAGTATTCGTTCGACCCTTAGAATAGACATTTCTTCAGCAAAGTTTGCACAATGTCACCAAGGGTTGAATATTTGGCGCTGGTTCTATGCTAATGCAAAAGAATGCTGAGAAGGTGTAAATGTTTCCACTTGCTACTGGCGCTAGACCATCCCAACTCCATGTTTTGAAAGCACTTACTAGTACGTAGTACAGACTAGTGAGACAAACTGCTCTGTCAAACAAAAGCAAGATCACTGGCCATTTATGGTTTGTCTTATATTACTGGCACTTGGACTCTTTATGCCATGTGTTCATGTGACAAACCAGATTAACTTCAAATGAATATGAAGTTAGAACTTACCTGATACAAAGCATATTAACCGTTTGACATCTGGGTTGGATGGATGTGTACAGTACAGGCGGCGAAGCAATACTACATTGGGTCCGGTTGCACCAGTAGCAGCCTTCTCAATAGCAAGAGATCCTCCTTCTTCCTCAGAAACTCGGAAAGTGTGAGGATGCGAGCCAGAATAATTCCAAATCCCAAACTCATCCTTTTTGAGGTCCTCTTGATTCTTAAGGTTGCGCACATCTACAACAAATGTAGAGCTCCTAGTTATGTTCATTGGCTTCTCCTTGCAGATTTTGCCATCATCTATGGGGTTGAGCAGGATTTGCAAGACACGTTCAGCACTGTATCTTTGGGGGGGATATTCAAAGATGGGCTGCTTCTCTGGTCGTTCACTACACCGGTGAAAGAAACATTAAACAGTAAAAAAGCATTTAAATTTGGGGCAATACATGCAAATTACCTGAATCTAAGCCGTTTCTTGGCTGCCAAGCACTTTTCATCTACCATTGAAGAGAAGAGACACTGTTACATGTGGTAAATTTATGAACCAATTAAGCATCCACTATTTTAGCCAATGAGAAGAAATGGTATCAATGTTGACAGTGTCTCATACCATCACTGTCAGTCTCGTCTTCACTGCAGCTGACATTAATTTTGATTGGAGAATCCATGAGAGCTGTTATAACATCTCTGCATAAAATGGAAGAGGGTGATAATATATCTTACTCGTATATCTATATATAAGGCACAAGTCCTGCATACAGCCAGTAGCTAGCTAGATTCACATTTGTTGCAAGTAGCTATGCATATAGTGAGAACATACTGAAAGTCTGCTGCTGGAAGTAACTTCAAGGGTGATTTGCGGTGACAAAGCACTTGCAACTTACCAACTTCTTCGCCATCTGATAAAACAATAGCTTCCTCTGGCGTTGCACCAGGCTGGAATAAACATTTGTTCGTTATGTTACGTTTTGTATGATGGCTGTATAAATCTGCTGTAAACATACCTGAGCTCTCCCAAGTGACATGATCCAGGCACGAGGGACACGAGGACGACTAGTACTTTCATACTGCGCATGCGCAGCTAATGGAAATTAATTTTCAGCATGCACGTGAACGCTAGAGCATGACGTCTATATAAAATATAGACGCAAGGCTACGTGACGTCACAGCGCCCGCCATTTTTTAAAGGTAAACATGCGGAATATAAGCTGCTTCATGTGTGATGTTGAGCAATTGCGCCGCAGCTAGGGTTTATTAGGCTGAAGTTGGATTAGATCGATTCTTTGGCCAATTCTGGCATTGGAAGTTTCTCGAAAGCCTTAAGCTTTCTTGCGAATTAAAGGTGAGCCTGAATACTTAGATTCGTAGCAAAAATGACGTCGATGTGTAGTTAGCTATGGCCCGCTGTCCAAATAATGCCTATTCTGGTAAACCTTGGATGATTTCTCACTGGGTTTCACCTCAGGACATTGCTATACTGTATTAGATTAGCTATAAAGGCAAGGTTTTGCCTAAATGGCGGTAGTCCAGTAGTCCAGTCCAGTAATCCAGTCCAGTGTTCCAGTCCAGTGAATAGGGACACCCTTGTTGCTCCACTGTAATGTTTTGTTGTGCAGTTCACTATAGTAAGGGTGAGAGCCCTCCCCACTATGTATCATTCACTCCACATGTCCCTCTCTCCCCACCTCTTGCCCACCCAATCTCTCTCTGCTCTGTAGGGTCCTCAGCCAGTGGAATTCAACCAAGCAGTGAGCTATGTGAACAAGATCAGGGTAGGTTAAGCAATTGGCACACACTTTCCAGTGATGAGTGAACCAGCTGTGTGCGTATGAAATACCAGTAAATCCAATAACTCCAGCTACAATAAGCTGCATGTGTACCTCATGTTAGTTTGTCGTGTTAGTGACTGCCTGTGTTGGTAGTGGTGTGTGTGTGTGTGTAGTGCCATGTCACAAGTGTGTCTCTTTTCTGCTCTTCATTTAACTAGAGTCGATTCCAGAACCAGCCTGACATCTACAAAGCCTTCCTTGAGATCCTTCACACCTATCATAAAGAGCAGAGGATCATCAAAGAGGTGTGCACAGTGTTCGTGCACTGCTGGGCATGGGTTGAGTGCAGTACAGTAATTGCTGAGAGGTTGTAGCTCTCTCAAATGTCTGCTGTGTGTGGTGTACGTATGTTGCAGGGTGGCACAGCTGGCCCCGGCTTCCTCACTGAGAATGAGGTGTATGCCAGAGTGTCTGAGCTGTTCAAGGATGAGGACGACCTACTGGCTGAGTTTGGACCTGTAGGGATGAGTTAGAAGGATAGCTACGTAGCAAACAACCAGCTGCAACTTGGGTATGCGGTGTGATCATGCCATCCACCCCTCAGACACATTAACATAAATACATACATTCTTGAATCTCATGCCAGCACAGCACATATTGGTGTGTACTGGTGTGTCTGCCTGCCTGCCAGCTGTGTGCAAGCCCCAACACAAGACTAACAAGCCTGGGTTACAGCCTCAAGCTGAGTCTCATTGTTGTTTTAAACCTAAGAATGTTGCATAAATCACCTAGGGCTAAGATTTCCAAGGTGATAAGTTAATACCCAGTAATTACCCTTTCAAGGTGATGATGACTCAAGGATTGAGGCTAAAACAGGCTTGTAGCCTGGTCAGGTTTAAGATCAAAGGGTCTGTCTAGTTGAGATATCCTGTATCCAACCACATCCTAGGTGTTATTCTTCATAACACCTAGGTGTTATGAAGAATAACACCCAGGATGTGGTCACTGAACAACTGTCACCCCACTAATTGAAACAACATTCTCTATGCTTGTGTGTGTGTGTGTGTGTGTGCATGTGTGTGCATGTGCATGTGTGTGTGTGCATGTGTGTGCATGTGCATGTGTGTGTGTGCACGCGTCGATATATGTTACTGTCTGCAGTGGCATGTAGCCTGCTGTTTCATATGAATGCTGAGTACACGGTGCAATATGTATGTCAGTTAGATAGTGATATCGAACTTCCAGGGCTCCTTCTCGGTCCATGAAGTTGGGGCAATGTCGATCGCAATTTTTGGCGAAAGCCCAGACAATTGGCGATTGTGGTGGGCGGATACGGATCTCCGTCTGCTCTCCTAGCCTCCACTACAAAACGAGCAAGCCACAGATTCAGCAGCAGGGCGCTCAAGGAGGCCTGAGGGTACCTTTCGCTGCGGCACTTGTTACGTTCTTCCCGCCACTCGTCCAGAGCGCGAGCTGTTCAGTTGGTCGCTCTCACTGTGGTCGGCGGAACGTAGCAGTTACAAATCTCACACATCTTGCCTGGCGACACTGGAGGGGCGAAGCATGTCATCGGCTGTTCTGGAAGCTGTAGATTTCTTTTTCTTCTTCGAAATCCGGGCCCGAATCATCGCGCGAATGTTGTCTACATGGGATAGGCTACAAATAGGTTAAACCCTAGCTTCTTCCGGTGTTACAGGATATCACCTCGGTGATATCCTGTAACACCTAAGAAGCTAGGGTTTAACCTATACTTATACTACTGCACACTCATCTCTGTGCACCCTACACTTACCTGTGCTAAGTGAGCATTCCTCCAGACTATGTGCAGCATCGATTCACAATCATCAACCTAACGACATCATTTTTACGTGACCTTTAGTATACCCAATTCTGTTGGCGAGCGGTGTGCAGGAAATTCAGGGTATGTGGCGAAGGCAGGTGACTTGAATCACCAACTGGTCGTGATTTGGCAGTTTCTCAGCGGTCTGGAACGCAGGTTACAGAAAATAATTGCACGCAATCGGTACAAGTCTGTTCAGCCCCCGTGCTGTCTGTTCACTTATCGTGGAGGCGTTTCCTCTTGGTACAGAAACATCCCCACCATTCTTAGCCTTAAATCGTCCGAATACACATTATTCCAGTCTTTGTTGTTCCACACACCGCTGCTGTAGAACAAGATAGTTACATACTGTACGTAGCTAGACCCACTCCACCACTGGGGTGCTTATACTGGAAGGAAAGAGGGACTAGGAAAGATTTCTAATTGATTTGAATAATTAGTACCCTTGAGTACTTCACGCACGATATGTAGATACTAGATTAGTGGACTTGCACACACATGCTCAGCAAAAGACAACTATCATATGTGAGAGAATGGTAGTATCCAAACACACCTGTGAAGCCCAACACTCAGCTAGCTGGAAGCAGACTTGTGGGAGGACACTGATTGTTTGGTGTGTTGCATATGCTGACACACACTGTTTTGCTTGGAGAGGCTGAAGGCCGACAACAATGCACTCAAAGATGACCCTAAGGCTAAGGTGCGCCATGGATCTTGGCAACTACAGCTTCAGATCCGATTACCATCTACAGCAGGTATGTTTAAGTTGATCACACCTGACTCAATGGGAGCAGTACATTACATTGCTTGCGTGTAGTAGTAGGGTGCTATGTACCCACATGTGTCTGTGCATGTGTGCATTCATACACACAGCACTCACGGGTCCTATGGATCATGCCTGTCTCAGAGAACTCATCCTTCCTCTTCTCTACATACAGTTTAAATACCCAGTAGCAATCTACCTCGGACTCAAGCACTACCAAAAAGCGAGCTGCAATGTTATTGTAGCCTTGGAGGTAGTTGAGCTCTGCACTTCATTACCAGATCAGTCTGTAGGCAGGAATGCAAAACATAATAAAGAAATCAGTTCATTCAGTGTGATCTGCCCTTCTTGCAGCTAAGACAACAGTCAACTTGTATAGTATGACATTGTGCATACTGATCGGTTGTTAAGTGCACCCCCCTTATAAGTGCATAACCTCTGTTAAGCGCACATTTCTTTACCAGTTTTCACCCCTTCTATTAGGCGCATAAAAGGACTCCCTGGTAACCTAGCCACTTGCCTGAAGTGTAATAATGACTATAAGCTAGTAAGAATAATGCTTGAATGAGAACTCACTTACTGCGCTAGCCTTGCGTAGCCAGTTGGGAGCGATGAAATAGGGACTGGCTACGTAAGGCTATTACTGCGCTACGCGGCGGCCATCTTAACATGACGTTTGCATATCATTACAATTTCTTGAACCATTCGTTTGTTAAGCGCATATCCTTTATTAGGTGCATATTTTCTTCTTGCCAGAGCTATAAGCACATACGCTTAACAACCGATCAGTATGGTATGTGCATACAACTAATTTCAACAAATGCCTACTGTAAGGCAAGTCACAAACATCACCCTAGTTGTATCAGCCCTACATGACCAGTCAACCTAGCTCCACTCCTGCCACACATGGCAACAAATCCTATGAATGTAAGTGGAGCTCACAGCTTCAAATGCTTGCCTAATACAGACTGAGAAGCACTGAGACTACACTTAACTTTAATTATGAATGGCAAAGGCAAGGCACATACATGCATGTACTGAAAATGACAAGAAAGCACGAACCAGGAAGTTGCTGTACATACATAAAGGCCACAGAGTCCATGCACTCACCTGGGTGGAACATGGCGTACACCAATAAGACATGGTGCACTTTCCGCAAGTTCTCATTTATCCTACATATAACAGAAAGAATCAAAATTAAATGGTTCAAACAGCAAACAAGAGCAGAAGAATACACACATGTACCTCAGTCTAGGACAGTGAGCTCCAACACCAATGACACTCCAGTGCATGATACTACTTGTAGCAGCATGATGGCAGTGATATGTGCAAGGTGTTCATCCCACTGTACGTAGCACTGACACACAAATAATGTCTATTTCATATAATGTGTATGTCATATTGTTGTATAGGGGAGCCTGTAACAGCAGTCAGTGTAAAGCTGCCTGCCTCAGGTGACAACAGTATAATGACAATGCAATACACCTCTGCTATACAACCATCTACCAGGTCAGGAGGCCCCACACTCACATGTGTGAATAGATTCTTTAGTTTCTACTTTCTACCAATCACAAAGCAAGTAATAACATGTCACTGCTATACACTTCAAGCACTTGGCTGGACTTTAGGCATGCAGCAGGGCCTCCAAATGCAATTTGCCCTCACTGGAAGAAAGGGTGATCCCTGTCTGTCCGCACCACGTCCTTCAGCACAAGTCTCTTGGCCGCAGTGTATTGCGGCAGATCCACATCCTGCTTAGTGGCATAGAGCTACAGGCAAGCATACAGTAGATAGCAGGCACACAGTAGATAGCAGGCATACAGTAGATAGCAGGCATACAGTAGATAGCAGGCATACAGTAGATGGCAGGCATACAGTAGATGGCAGGCATACAGTAGATGGCAGGCATACAGTAGATGGCAGGCATACAGTAGATGGCAGGCATACAGTAGATGGCAGGCATACAGTAGATAGCAGGCATACAGTAGATGGCAGGCATACAGTAGATGGCAGGCATACAGTAGATGGCAGGCATACAGTAGATAGGCATACAGTAGATGGCAGGCATACAGTAGATGGCAGGCATACAGTAGATGGCAGGCATACAGTAGATGGCAGGCATACAGTAGATAGGCATACAGTAGATGGCAGGCATACAGTAGATGGCAGGCATACAGTAGATGGCAGGCATACAGTAGATGGCAGGCATACAGTAGATGGCAGGCATACAGTAGATGGCAGGCATACAGTAGATGGCAGGCATACAGTAGATGGCAGGCATACAGTAGATGGCAGGCATACAGTAGATGGCAGGCATACAGTAGATGGCAGGCATACAGTAGATGGCAGGCATACAGTAGATGGCAGGCATACAGTAGATGGCAGGCATACAGTAGATGGCAGGCATACAGTAGATAGCAGGCATACAGTAGATAGGCATACAGTAGATGGCAGGCATACAGTAGATAGCAGGCATACAGTAGATGGCAGGCATACAGTAGATGGCAGGCATACAGTAGATGGCAGGCATACAGTAGATGGCAGGCATACAGTAGATAGCAGGCATACAGTAGATGGCAGGCATACAGTAGATAGGCATACAGTAGATGGCAGGCATACAGTAGATAGCAGGCATACAGTAGATAGCAGGCATACAGTAGATGGCAGGCATACAGTAGATGGCAGGCATACAGTAGATGGCAGGCATACAGTAGATGGCAGGCATACAGTAGATAGCAGGCATACAGTAGATAGGCATACAGTAGATGGCAGGCATACAGTAGATGGCAGGCATACAGTAGATGGCAGGCATACAGTAGATGGCAGGCATACAGTAGATGGCAGGCATACAGTAGATGGCAGGCATACAGTAGATGGCAGGCATACAGTAGATGGCAGGCATACAGTAGATGGCAGGCATACAGTAGATGGCAGGCATACAGTAGATGGCAGGCATACAGTAGATGGCAGGCATACAGTAGATGGCAGGCATACAGTAGATGGCAGGCATACAGTAGATGGCAGGCATACAGTAGATGGCAGGCATACAGTAGATGGCAGGCATACAGTAGATGGCAGGCATACAGTAGATGGCAGGCATACAGTAGATGGCAGGCATACAGTAGATAGGCATACAGTAGATGGCAGGCATACAGTAGATAGCAGGCATACAGTAGATGGCAGGCATACAGTAGATGGCAGGCATACAGTAGATGGCAGGCATACAGTAGATGGCAGGCATACAGTAGATAGGCATACAGTAGATGGCAGGCATACAGTAGATGGCAGGCATACAGTAGATGGCAGGCATACAGTAGATAGCAGGCATACAGTAGATGGCAGGCATACAGTAGATAGCAGGCATACAGTAGATAGCAGGCATACAGTAGATGGCAGGCATACAGTAGATGGCAGGCATACAGTAGATGGCAGGCATACAGTAGATGGCAGGCATACAGTAGATAGCAGGCATACAGTAGATAGGCATACAGTAGATAGCAGGCATACAGTAGATGGCAGGCATACAGTAGATAGCAGGCATACAGTAGATAGCAGGCATACAGTAGATGGCAGGCATACAGTAGATAGCAGGCATACAGTAGATAGCAGGCATACAGTAGATGGCAGGCATACAGTAGATAGGCATACAGTAGATAGCAGGCATACAGTAGATGGCAGGCATACAGTAGATAGCAGGCATACAGTAGATAGGCATACAGTAGATGGCAGGCATACAGTAGATAGCAGGCATACAGTAGATGGCAGGCATACAGTAGATAGCAGGCATACAGTAGATGGCAGGCATACAGTAGATAGCAGGCATACAGTAGATAGCAGGCATACAGTAGATGGCAGGCATACAGTGGATGGCAGGCATACAGTAGATAGCAGGCATACAGTAGATGGCAGGCATACAGTAGATAGCAGGCATACAGTAGATAGGCATACAGTAGATAGCAGGCATACAGTAGATGGCAGGCATACAGTAGATGGCAGGCATACAGTAGATGGCAGGCATACAGTAGATGGCAGGCATACAGTAGATAGCAGGCATACAGTAGATAGCAGGCATACAGTAGATAGCAGGCATACAGTAGATAGCAGGCATACAGTAGATGGCAGGCATACAGTAGATAGCAGGCATACAGTAGATAGCAGGCATACAGTAGATAGCAGGCATACAGTAGATGGCAGGCATACAGTAGATGGCAGGCATACAGTAGATGGCAGGCATACAGTAGATAGCAGGCATACAGTAGATAGCAGGCATACAGTAGATGGCAGGCATACAGTAGATAGCAGGCATACAGTAGATAGGCATACAGTAGATAGCAGGCATACAGTAGATAGCAGGCATACAGTAGATAGCAGGCATACAGTAGATAGGCATACAGTAGATAGCAGGCATACAGTAGATAGCAGGCATACAGTAGATGGCAGGCATACAGTAGATGGCAGGCATACAGTAGATAGGCATACAGTAGATAGCAGGCATACAGTAGATAGCAGGCATACAGTAGATGGCAGGCATACAGTAGATGGCAGGCATACAGTAGATAGCAGGCATACAGTAGATAGCAGGCATACAGTAGATAGCAGGCATACAGTAGATAGCAGTTATACTTCACACACATTTCTCCTGCCACTAATGACAAAGTTTGCCTGCATACCCTGGCAGTGATATCCAACATCTTCAACAGTGTCCCTTCCTCTGCCCTCCCCTTGTCTGTCTCAGCTCGCGCACACTGACTGCCGTCAGTCTCCTCTTCCTGTCCATCCAGGTAAAAGAGGTCATGAGAAGGCACATAGTCGCTGCCCACTGCAACATCCAGCGTCTTCCATCTAGCCTTTAGCGCTGTATACCGAGCAAGGTTCTCCAGGTCTATAGCTTTCCTCTCCCTGCAGCACATGGGCAAACAGAACAAAACAATAAGCAAGACAAAGCACAAGACACACAATCTATTTCTATCTGAACATATATACTGTACAATGCACACAAAGATAGCTCTGGTGCTATCCCCTTTTACAGTAAGCAACCCAGCCTAACACGGTTGCACAAACTGGGTACTGTGGGTAGTGCTCATACCAACTGTAAAATTTGCAAACCATTACCATACAGTATTATAGTACACTCAGTCAAATGCATTATCCAACCAGACACTGCCCACCTGTGTGTAGAGTTCGCTGGGTAGAGTCCATACAAGAACCTCCATACCTCCTGTCTAATGGCAGGATCAATATCACCTGTAACATACAGGAGTACCATGAGCTCATACGAGTTATACATGATACTAGATACCTGATACCTACAAGCTTGGCACAGCATAATAGCTGTCACCTCAAGGACACGGGGGGGGGGGGGGGGGGGGGGGGGTAGCTATGGAAGTAGACAGTTTAATACAATACATGATACATATACTCACAAGTGAACAAAGCTAACAGGAGACGTCATGAGTCCAATACATAAAGATGGGTGAATGACTGGCTACATTATAGCAGTGACATAGCTACCTGTTACTGACTACTGTCGATTGCCCATTGAACACTGACTAAGTAAGGTAAAACGGGGTAACTTGGAACGGAATTTACTTTTCTGTGTCTCGTACCCAGACGAATTAAGCTGGATCGCCGAAAACGTGTTGACACGTGAGGCTACCCCTCCCCAGTCACAGGACAGTAAAAAGACTTGGATTTCGCTCGCGCTTCTAGGCGTATAGGCAATGGAATTGCAGTCATGTAGAGAAATGGCGGATGGGGTAACTTGGAACAGTTGTGGTTAGGACAAGCTACGCTGCCGCAATCTCGAATAAGGGGCTATCACTTGTAGGCCGATCATCGGCCACCACATGAAGAGGTTCACGACCAGATTCTGAGCTTTCAGTAGCTTGGTGGCTTTGAAAAATCTGTTTGCGATATTATATTTCATGTTTGTCGCATTTGAAGACGCGAGTAGAGGACTCCGCTGAAGCCAGAAGTCCAGGCAGCACAGGTCAGGAAGGGCACTAGGTTGCCTTCAGAAACGACTAATTAAACTAAGTGCTTCTAGAAGTGCCCGCTCCGCTGTTACAAGGTTTGTTCCAAGTTACCCTACGTTCCAAGTTACCCTGCCTTACCTTACCAATCAATGTCTTACACACAGCAGTACAACCAATAGGTACCACTTACAAGAGAAGATAGTCTTCCTCAAGCCTAGTTCGTCTACCAGTCTACCATCAGTATCAAAAAACGTCTTCCACCTCTCGGCCGAAAGAGAGGTAGCCATGTTCATACATCACGTGACTCAGTAAAATGGCGTCTGAGAGCCCTCCTCTCTTTTCCGAACTTGCCGCATTCAGCTTTGGCAACGAGCTCAATCAAGAAAGATATAAGAGCCTGATTGCTAGCTTCCAGCAGCGATTCTCCTGTCCACCTCAGTTCCTGGTCCGAGCTCCAGGAAGAGTTAACATCATTGGTGAGCATGTCGACTATTCCGGCTACGGCGTGCTGCCAATGGCTATTGCACAAGATATAGCAATGGCATTTTGCGTAGGCGAAGGAGATGACATACAGCTAGTGCACCAGAGTCCCACGTACCAGCCACAGTCTGTGATATATGCCTGTGAACCTGCATCTGCACCCATAACAGGCCACCACTGGTATGAATATGCCATGTGTGGCATCAAGGGCGTCACTGAGAAGGGGTATGATAGGAGGAGGGGAATCAAAGCCATGATGTGAGGGAATGTGCCTCCCAGCGCTGGTCTCTCCAGCTCCTCTGCTCTGGTGTGCTGTGCAGCACTCATGACGAATGTGGCCTATGCTACCTCACTTTCCAAGCTGGAGATTGCAACCATGTGTGCTGAATGTGAAAAGTATATAGGCACACAAGGAGGAGGAATGGACCAAGCCATCTCGTTTCTTGCCCAGCTAGGTACAGCAAAGTACATTCAGTTCAATCCGCTGCGTACCACCGATGTTCCCCTTCCCAAAGGGGCTGCCTTTGTGGTGGCCAACTCACTCGTCAAAGCCAACAAGGCAGCAACGACTAGCTTCAATGAGAGGGTGGTGGAGTGCAGGCTGGGTGCTATGGTGATTGCGCAGCGAAAGCAGCTGGACTGGAAGTCCTGCCGCACCCTTGGGAAGCTGCAAGAGGCATTGGGGGTGGACCTCACTACAATGCTGCAGATCGTGGAGGAGTGTCTCCATTCCCAGAAGTACTCAAAGGAGGAGGTGTGCTCTCTACTGGACATGGATGAAGCACAGCTGCAGGAGGACTGCCTGAGTCCCAACACACTGCACATGGAGCAGTTTCAGTTGTACAAACGAGCAAAACATGTGTACTCTGAGGCCTTGAGAGTGGTTGAGTTCCAGCGCATTGCAATGGAGGCTGCCCAGGGTGGGAGGACACCAGAGCAGGTCCTCACAGCACTTGGTCAGTTGATGAACAACAGTCATGCTAGCTGCCGTGACCTCTACAAGTGTAGTCATCGTCATCTTGACCGCCTGGTGGAGATCTGTGCTACTCAGCCTGGTGCATATGGTGCACGATTGACAGGTGCTGGCTGGGGAGGCTGTATGGTGGCCCTTGTTGCAGAGGAGGCTGCAGATAGGTTTGTCGAGGCAGTCAAAGGTAGTGGCTTCTATGAGGGGCAGCAAGCAGTTGACAGCAGTGTCATTTTTGCAACCCAACCAGGCGCTGGGGCGGCCATCTTGAAGATGTGAAACTGCTTTTTGGTATTAATTGGTAGGCACAGTGTATTAAGCTGATTTTTGTATTTCCCGCCAAAGTTTAGGTCATGCGCAAAGGTGGTTTGTTTGGTCGCGCAGTCCCACGTGCTCGCCTTGTTTTAGAGCGTCTTTTGCTGAGTTGTGGTTCATGAGCTAGAAACACTGAGGAGTCGTTACCGGTGATCCTTCATCCTTATATGAGTTGTTAGGAGAGGGTGGATATTGCAGGAGACAACGCAGATGAATATGGCCACGCTGGGAGACAGTTCCCAGCAGCAGTTTCAGAGGCTCAAGGTAGGCGCGCTTTTGGAGGCTTTGAGCTCGCCCTACATCTAAGTTACGTTGGCTGGTAATGGAAGTGCTAGTCGCTTAGCGACGTATCACTGACCTGAGCATGATTCTAGTGGTGTGGCGGTAGTGGGGCATAGAACGAATACTTGTGATAGTGAGAACGGCGCGAGGGTTTGTTTTGGAAGAATGGGGGGTTGCATCATCAGTAGGATGGGATGGGGAATGGTCGCGGGAATTCATCGGTCCAGGTGGGCGAAGAGACGCAGTGGTGTGGCTTGGTAGTCTAGCTTAGTTCCTGTCTGTCCGTGTCACGATGTGTGTGTGTACTAATTGAGATAGGATCTGTGGCCTTTGTGGATTATGATTGTGCTGTGGTGGTTGGGCTGTAAGTATGTCTGTGTGATAGTCACCCTCCATGGTTGTTTAAGCACTGACATTGACTATATGGATGAAGCTACTGCACTTCTGAATCATTGCAGATCTGTGCTGCATGGCAGATTAACAAAGTGATAATACTGTAGCTGTAGGATGATCAGTTTTAGAGTGTTTGATTTGGGCTGATCCAAAAGAAGTGCTTACCTTTGCATGACAGGCTCTGTGCACCCTTGTCTTGTCGCTCGACCTTGATGTCATATGTTTTCAGTTATTGACATGCTCAGAAGTGGAGCACTTACCAGTGTTACAAGGCACTTATTGAAACTTTTGCTTCATGCCAGCCTTGATCAACAGTGCTGGACAACACATTGAAAGTATACTGACCCCCTTTAGTGGTCAAGTAGTCACTGGCATGCACTGTATGCGTTCCCACCCATCCCGTCTATGGACAGTGGACACCCTTATACGTCTCCCCCCCCCACTGTGCAGGTGGAGGATGCCTTGTCATACTTGGACAAGGTAAAGATGCAGTTTGGCAACCAGCCACAGGTCTACAATGACTTTTTGGACATTATGAAAGAGTTCAAGTCTCAGAGGTCAGTCTTTCACCATTTGACTTATAATGTATACGTAGTGGGATTAGAGTGCATGCATGACATGGGGTATATCGAACTGGAGAAGGGGGAGGGAGGAGGGGACATCAGACAGACGTGGTCTTGTACTTACGTACTATCTTGAAGTGTATGACTGTGCTTTGACTTGTTTGTTGCTTGTGATGGGGCAAAATGCATTCTCAGTGTCCACTGCTTTGTCTCTCTACCTGAACCTCCACAGCATTGACACTCCTGGAGTGATCAACCGTGTGTCCACACTGTTCAAAGGCCACCCTGACCTCATTGTAGGCTTCAACACCTTCCTCCCTCCAGGCTTCAAGATTGAGGTTTGTAATGTGTGTTTAGGCATGTAGTAG
Organism: Ianthella basta; assembly: GCA_964019415.1. Lineage (NCBI taxonomy): Eukaryota > Metazoa > Porifera > Demospongiae > Verongiida > Ianthellidae > Ianthella > Ianthella basta. The sequence continues at coordinate 4,129,398 of OZ025878.1, forward strand.
TAGTAATGGGTGTATGTCCCAATACTCGTCACCCATCACTATGCCATCCCATACCCCCTTTCCTGTCAATGGAAGGCTGCAGATAGAAGTGTCTTTAGACTGATGTACACATTGTGTAAGTGTGATATAGGCCAAGATATTATGTATTTCTTTCTAAGACATGCATTGAAATGATTACCAGTAACAATAGAGCTGATGTTTGCATTGTATGCCTTCATTAAACACTGCATTTCTGTGCAAAATGGGTATTTGACAGTTAGTGGTGACCTATACGGAGACAGTATTTGACAGTTAATAATGTCCTAGGAGGACAGTATTCGACAATAGTGTGCTAGTGGGACAGTATTCATCACTCATCAGTGTCCTATTGGGGCAGTATTCGACAGCATAGAGGGTCCTAGGGGGACGGTATTTTACAATAGTGTCCTAGTGGACAGTATTCATCAGTCAGTGTCTTAGGGGGACAGTATTCAACAGCACAGAGTGTCCTAGCATTTTGACAGTTTGGTAGGGGTGCTTTCACTGGATGACTGCCCTGGCTGGTCTGGAATTGAAATACCTGCACACTAACAGTCTATGGCATAATAATTGCCGAGCTGAAAGGCGAGGCAAGTAATTGTGATGCGTTGTTGTCCCCTGTTTGTATATATGTATGTATGTATGTATGTATGTATGTGTATATATGTATATCCGTCCCAGTCAACCCAAGACACCTAGATTGTGCAATAGCCCGGTGTTCTCAGCAGGCGCTCATGACAACAAAACGCTTTACTTGGCCACGATCGGCCACGAAACTGCTCAATACTCCACAGTCATCGCGGCACACTGCGTTCAGATTGTTGTTAACATCGCCCATTGCTTCAGCAAAAGCTACACGCCTGTTGGCCATTCCGCCATATTGGCTGATGTCATTTGCCCCATGTGGCCGGGAACACTTTCACTGTTCACTCGGGTGAAGCAATAATGCACACTGTGTTAGCACAGCACGGACAGGCTTCCCTGCGCAGCTCCAAATATGTAGGTGTCGATTGCCCAGCTGCCATCCAGTGCTTCGTCTGGCTTGCTATCCCTTCTTTCTGACAGCCAGTGAAAGCAGATTGCAGTTCTATTGCCCAAAATGTACTTGCCCTGGTCGAGTTATAATTACGCTCATGCACTGTACTTTACTGAAATAGCTAGCTATGTACAGTCAAGCCAGGCTGGTTGCATTTTAATGTATGCCCTAGTCTATAGTATGTTTCAGGCCATCAGCAGTGCTACACCCCCAACTATCTGAGGTATGAAGATGCCAGCATATCTACACAGGGGAATTGCTAGCAAGTAGTTCGAGTTCAGGAGCACCCTGGCACCCCATGATTTTTTTAATTCCGAATAATTGTTCGTGTGATTTTATTGCCTAGTCTGCAATATCTGCCACACTAACATTTTTCCCAGGAACGTTTATGTGACCGTGTTAATTCCTGCCTGATGTAGACAGTGCACACATGGAAGTGCCCTCTGTTTTGTCTCCTACAGATCAGCAGCAGTGGGGCCACCACCATTCAGCATGTGCCCATTCCCCCTTCTATGGGAGGAACATCAGGAAATGCCTTCCAAGGACCAACCCATCTCCCATCAGGTGTAGGGGTTCCCCCCAAAGCGTCCCCCTCCCATCATGCATCCATGGTAGCAGCAGTAGCAGCAGTTGCAGGAGTGGGTGTGAGTGGACGGCTGTTGAAATGGTGGTTCTGTTCTATGTTCCCATATGAAGAGTGTGCACCACTAGATTATTTGTTCTTTTACATAGTTACTCTCTCTTTCTCTGCCTCTCTCTGTCTACTTTTCTGTATCTTGCGGAGGGAGGGTTGGTGGTGGTGTGGTAGTGAGTCACAGTGGATACTGATGTGTTTGTTGCTCTACTGTACAGTTTTGTTGTGTAGTTCACTGTAGTAAGGGTGAGAGCCCTCCCCACCATGTATCATTCACTCCACACGTCCCTCTCTCCCCACCTCTTGCCCACCCAATCTCTCTCTGCTCTGTAGGGTCCTCAGCCAGTGGAATTCAACCAAGCAGTGAGCTATGTGAACAAGATCAGGGTAGGTTAAGCAACTGGCACACACTTTCCAGTGATGAGTGAGCCAGCTGTGTGCATATGAAATACCAGTAAATCCAGTAACTCCAGCTACAATAAGCTGCATGTGTACCTCATGTTAGTTTGTCGTGTTAGTGACTGCCTGTGTTGGTAGTGGTGCGTGTGTGTGTGTGTGTGTAGTAGCCATGTCACAAGTGTGTCTCTTTTCTGCTCTTCATTTAACTAGAGTCGATTCCAGAACCAGCCTGACATCTACAAAGCCTTCCTTGAGATCCTCCACACCTATCAGAAAGAGCAGAGGATCATCAAAGAGGTACAACACATCAATGCATATGTCCCACCATAGCTGGTTGAGTAATATGCGTGTTTGAGGTGGGCTTGCATACATAGTCAACTGGGAGTGGCTTGTGTGCGCAGTGTTCGTGCACTGCTGGGCATTGGTTGAGTGCAGTACAGTAATTGCTGAGAGGTTGTAGCTCTCTCAAATGTCTGCTGTGTGTGGTGTATGTATGTTGCAGGGTGGCACAGCTGGCCCCGGCTTCCTCACTGAGAATGAGGTGTATGCCAGAGTGTCTGAGCTGTTCAAGGATGAGGACGACCTACTGGCTGAGTTTGGACAGTTCCTTCCAGACTGCACAGCTCAGTTCAGTGGGATCCTGGTGAGTGTGATGAGGAGAAGGGAGGGAGTGGAGGAAGTGACTGAATTGTGGATGAATGTACTCATGCACTGACAAATTGTGCTCTGTAATTTTGTTCTATCATTCAGCCCATGCCCAAGCCCAACTACCCTGTCCCCTCTCACTCACGGAGGCAGTCAGGTGAGTTCAGGTGCTATACCTGTATGATCTACATGTGTGTGTGTGTGTGCGTGCATGCGTGCGTGCATGTTGAAGGTTATTTATGTGATGTGTGTGTGTCAGCACATGGTGTGACCTATAGCTGATTGCCTCTACTCCCCAAAGGTCCCGGTCCATCCAATGGGAAGGCAGTGAAGTCTGGCCAGGTGCGCAAGCCATCCTCCCACTCTGCATCCTCACAGGCTCAGCCTCCAGCCAAGGTACCTTGTGTGTTGGGAGTGAAGGGTTCTGTTGTAAGTGTGTGGGTGGAGTGGGAGTCTTACAGTTGTGATACATGTACAGTAGTGCAGTACCTGTAGCAGTAGTACCTGGTGTAATGTTGTTGTGTGCATCCAGTGGTAACCTAAACACTGAACATGGACTGGTCTAATGTCACATTGCAGCATATTTGTAGATTTGTAGACATGTGTACAGTATATGAGATCTAATGGCTGCTGTCTTAATTCATCTGAAACAGTGTATTGTGCCCTACACTGAGCATGCAGTCACTGCTCCACTATTGAGTGAATCCATTATAGAACTGTTGTACAGTTTGGGGTATTTGTCTTCATTGAGCACTCTGAGTACTGCCAGCACTGCTAGTTGTGACATTATTCTGGCAACTACCAAGAGTGCTAAAACTGAGCAATACTATGTACTATGGGGTTTGAATGATATTTTGAATTAATTTTGTCCACATTAACATACTAGTTGAGAAGCCCGCCTTCAATGAGCTGCTCTTCTATGACACCCGATGCCTATGCTTCCAACGCTGTCCCATGATGCTCTCAGCAACCATGTTCCTGCTACAGCTAGTCTTACACTGACTAAAAATAAAATAATACCGTATGCACTCAAACTTTTCGTGGACTAAACTTTCACATATGGAAGGTTGCCAAAATTTTTGCATTTTTTATTTTCGCGGATGCTTGGGTCACCAATATTATATTATATTTTATTATTCTCAAGTTGGAGAGAACGCCTGACACCCGCTTCATTTCAGTTATCACTGCCTCTGCCACGCCAGGAGTAACAACCTTTCCAACTCGTGCTCATCACGCTGCTTCACTGTAAAGTAGGAACGAATCGACATTCTTGAAGACTTCACACAAGGGTAACAGAATGCTAAACTGATGCGAAACAAAGCCACAGTTGTATTTGTACCCAGAGATGCCACAAAGACAAGTTACAATAGAACAAGGGACATTGTGTCGTGTGACATCCATGTTTTTAACAGTTCAGGCATCTTCACAATGGCTTTTAGTGCATCTTTCCTTTGCCCTCTGCAGAAGGCAAAAGCAACCACAAAAGACATACTGGCAGAGGCAGGGAAGCACAGTTTTGCAGAGCAAGCTATGTTTGACAAGGTACCTGTATGGCTAAGACTGCGGATGTATATGCAGTGAACTACTCAAGTGTTAGTGTATGCTTGTAGCGTCTTGCCGTACCCTTTAGTGCTGGGTGGAATTTGTTGTAATATACGTACTCTGTACTGTGTATCTGCCTAAGCCTGGATGGGTCACCCAATGCCCGCTGTCCCACTGTGTGTACTGTGTACATATGTGCTTGTATGTTTCCTGATTCTGTAGATAAGGAAAACTCTAAAGGGCCCTGAGCTATATGACAACTTTCTCCGCTGTCTCTACCTGTTCAATGAAGAAATTATCACTAGAAGTGAACTGGTGAATCTAGTCAGCGCTTGGCTGGGGTGAGTCAGTATGACAACCATTTAATAGTTCACCTGTATAAGCTTCGTACAAGTACGTATGTGTACTAGCTTACTGTACTAACATCATTCCCCCTTCCCCTCCTCTTTCCCCTGGCCTGCCCTCTCCTCATACTGTGCAGGAAGCATACTGAATTGTTTATGCAGTTCCGTAGCTTCCTGGGATGCAAAGACTCCGCATCCCCAGAGCTAGTCACACCCTCTCCCACTCCCACCCCATTGCCTGTGCAGCCTAAGGAGCGAGTCAATGAGCTTATCAATGAGTTGGGTGAGTGGTAGGTAGCACCCAGCACTGCCCTGCAGTGTGCATGAACCCCCAGCCAGTGAATACAGGCAACATTTGGCTGTGGAGCTGCATCATGCTTGTGCTGTGCTGTTGTTATTGACTTGTTTCTGCCTCTTATGCATAGAGACTTCCAGTTCCGACCCATTCTATCTCTGCAGACTTCAACAGTTTAAAACGATATGGAGCCAGCTACCGTGCTCTCCCCAAATCTTGTCAACAGGCCAAGTGCTCCGGGCGAACAGACCTGTGCAGGGAGGTAAGACCCTGCCCGTGTGGGTGACTCTTGTGGAAGGAAGGAACGTGTAAGATTCTGAATGTGTTGGTAGCTGACTGTGTGGGGTATTCAATGTGGGCGATTCGGTGAGGATGATTTAGTAAGCTCTTTGGAGGTGACTGAGGGCAATGGTGCATGTAGGTCCAGGAGTAGCACATTATCTTGTCCTTGTGCAAAATGAATGGTGGTTGTTGTGTACTTGCATGCCACTCTAAGAAAGAACCCTGTACTTCATCACCCTCACACAGGCGCTGTGTGATAGGAGGGGCAGATGGTAGCAGCTTGGTACAACTTGGAAGCTACCGAAAAGCAGCTGCTTCCAGTCTGGACATGGTCGTGGTCTCCTTCTGTACTAGGAGATGTGTTTCTCTGATAGGCCGCCAAAACGCATATAACTTTCCACTGGATGAACACATCACGTACCAACTTCATGCAGCAGGCATCAGCCTCAACATGATTACTCATTGCCCAAAACAATACGTACATCGGTACAGTGGGTATATATATCAGTACAGACAAAAGAGCAAAGACTAGGTTGCCAGCATAGAACCCTAAATTGTTAATAGTTGACAGGTTAGATTGGCACCTCACTACCACCTATCTACATCAAGGCTATCAGGTCACGGAGTAGAATGAGTCCACGTGTTGTACTGCATATCCTCATGGATGCATTGACAAACAGGTTCCCCCTTTGGATTCCCCTTAGTGCTATGATAAATGACTGGTTGGATATACGTAAGTATGTCACTTCTACTACCCTTACTCCTGCTCCAGGTTTTGAATGATGTGTGGGTGTCCTTCCCAACCTGGTCTGAGGGTGATACCCAGTTTTCGTCTTCCAGGAAAACTCAGTTTGAGGAACAGATTTTCAGGTCAGCTGCCTGTGGTGCAGGGTTTTGCAAGATTATGTCACAACTGTTGAATTGATTCATAACCCTCCTTCTACAGTGACGTAACATATAGCGATTTTGTTTGTACCTGTGACTCAGCTTGTCCTATATGTATGTCCGACTAGAGGCCCAGGCCTCTATTTCTTTCAGGGGGTTTTGACCCGGCCTCTATTCGAACCCGGCTTCTATTATATTACATATATTTTGCCTAATACCTGGCCTTGTTTCCAGTGTAAAATCAGTGGTTTATACATTGTGTCTTCGCATGTGGAAGAGAATGACTGCAAGTCAAGATTCAGACGTGCCTAGTTCTGTCGTAAAGAGAGCGTTGTTAGAGGCCACCAAGTGTACGTATAAGATAATCTAGACCCCAGTCATTGGAGAGCTGCTGCCACTGAGAGCAGAAGACAACAATGAACACGATGATCACACTGTCGCAGTGGTGGAAGGTGGCGATGCTGTTGGACACATACCACAGTCTATCTCCAGGATAGCCTGGTTCTTAGGACAACGCTTCTCATGTTACCAACTTTAATGAACAAATTGAAATTGCCAACGTTTTGGTCAACTGCTCTGGCCTTCTTCAGGGCGAATGTGAAAAAACTAATACGGGCACTGTCAATTACGTATAGGCATGCATACAATTAAATGGTGTCAGATGTCACTGGATGCTGCGTGCTCGGGCCTGGCTGCGGTTTGTCTCATCCTGCCTCCTCTTCAGAGTAGCTAACCAACAGCCAGGTACCTCCAGCTCAATGTCCCGGTTGAGGAGCTCCCCATCTGACATTTGGATGTGAAGGGCTTCTTTCAGCTGGAGCTCTTTGGGCCTCCTGGCTTGGTCAATCACTCTGGTGTCTTTCCACTCAATATGGTGGTGGTGCTCCCAGGCATGCTCCCCCATTCTTCTGCAGCACGCATCTTGGTGCTCCTTCATCCTTGTCTCGAGCCTCCTGGTTGTCTCCCCAATGTAGGTCTTCCCACAGCTGCAAGGGATTTGGTACACGGCCTTGGATTTCTTCTCCACTGGAAAGTGCATCCTTGACCTTGGTCATTGTGAACCAAAGGGACCTCTCGGATCTGAAGATCACCTTCAGGCTGAACCTCTTGCAGACCCATCTGATGTCCTCACTGACCCCTGAGACTTAAGGGAGCATCACAAGCGGGGATCTGTGCACTCCACTTTTGGAGTAGGGTGTTCAGGAATGGGAGGGATCCATCTCTTTCTACCTCCACTGTGAACTGGATGGTTGGCCGAAGGCTGTTGAGATGGCTCAGGAGCTCTTCAACGGTGCCCTTCTTCAGAATGCAGCCCCCCCAGTGATATGAGAGAGGTGATGAACTTGGATAGACGGTAGGATGGGGACCCCAATGCAGGATACAATGGGCCTAAGGGGAACCTCAGGCTTGTGTACTTTGGGGAGGCCATAGATTTGTTCATTTGAGATGATAACACGAGAAGCGTTGTCCTAACATGCAAGAGCCAGCTGAGAAGCTCCCTCTCCAGATCTAGCCTGGTCCTTCCTGAAGCGCGGTGGCAACATCACCTGTCGTATTTCAGGAAACAGAAGGGTATGTAGGAGTTGGACTGGAAGTGCCTTGTCTTTATGCCTTTTCTGGCTCAATCAAAGCCCTTGACAAAGTGCACTAGTACATACATATGTGAAGACAATCATCCACGGCACATGTACAGACTCATTCCTGTCCACCGTGGCTCACATTGATAGTTCATTAATGTCAGTATTTTAATTTCTTCATAGTCAACCATTTCAGAAATCTTTGGTGGATGAATGCTCAAGGCTGAGTCGTGCATGCAATGATGCCGTATTATGCCACCACATGTAACTAGGAGCACAGGTAACTAAGACTGCTTACATATGTAACGTAATAGTAAGCAAGTCATTTACAGTCAGCATGGAATAGTGTCCAAAGCTAGTTAAGTGCACTTGAAGTGCACAAGTCTGCAAAGCCATTTATGACATGTACATAGCTGCAGGTGAGGTTTCACAAGCACTGCCAAAGTGTTCTTTGCAGCTTGGGTATGTAGGCATCGTTTCTCCTGGTTGCTCAGGCATTCTGCATGAACAGTAGATGGGAACTCCTTGCACTGCCCTGATTTTGCATGCATTGTGCATGCACACTTCAGTGTATGGAAGCATTTCCATTTTGCCCCCAATGAGGTATCTCCCGAGGTGTGCTTGCGTTTTGTGCTGGGTGAAGATATAGCACTCTGGGTGCTTCCCTTGAGCTAATGCAGTGGCAAAAGCAATGGTGTAGACCCCACAGTCACTTGCCCCAGACTGCACTGGCATGTCCATGAAATTCAAGGCGATCTCAGCTTCATTTGCAGACAGAATGTAATGTAATTTGGGACTACAGTGTTGTACCAGCGGATGAGCACAGGGTATCGTAGACACTTGCAGTTGAGTGCAGTGTACCAATTGTTGATACAGTGACCCAGTGGCCAATTCCTATGTGTAGGATTTGAAACATGGTCAGCCCACATGTGACTGAATGAAACACTGAGATTCCATATGCCCTCTGAAGCAGCTTTTGAGCTGCATTGATGATGGAATTGGTTAGCCATCCCGAAGGGCTAAGGCATTCTTGATCTACCTTGAGAAGACCAAGCTCTGGGATTCACATCTCTGCTTGCTTGAGTACTAGCATCTTATCCACATTGATTGGGGCACCTTTGTTGATGTGTTTAACTGCCTTTCTCAGCCTCTGCACTCTCTTTAGTTCCTTGCAGCCTGGTTGCCCTCCTTTCTCTTCTTTGGAATTGGTATTTGCTCAACATCAGTATCATCCACCTGGTCTTCATGATGATCTTCACTTCTGCCCTCCTGATGGTCTTTATTGCTTCCCTCCTGATGGTCTTCATTGCTTCCCTCCTGATGGTCATCCGCTTGCCCTCCTGCCAGTTGTCCATCTTGTTATCTTGACAATCATTGCCCTCTTCCTTATCATCTCCTTCATTGTCATCCTCTTCCTCCTCGTCATGATCAATGCAAATCTTGTTGTCAGCTTCATCACTGTCCTCATCACTTGCAAAAGCATCCTGAGATATACTTGAGGCGCTGCCACTGAACTAAAGCTTCCATATCTCCTCGTCCAGCCTGCTCTTGCCTGTGGCACAAGGCTGTCCTGCTTTGAAGCAGTGAATGTGGTGGTGGTGGTGGTGGTATGTGTGATGAAAGAATCTTCCACCATTTGAGCATTGAGTAGGAACAGCTTCCCAACTGGACTTCACCGTCCCCCTCCACTGACATAGCAAGGCGCGAGATGGGTGTTTAAGTTTTACTCCTCTTGTGTATTGATGGCCACCTGGATCAGCACACCAGGCATCGTAAAGGCTTTTGAAGCCTGCATTCCACACAACGTCTGCAGCCTGTATGAACTTGGTGCATCCTCCTGGAACAATTGCTGTATGGAGACGTAGGCGTGCTGTTTCTGCCCGGACTGCTGTACTGGTGTGGCAACTGTATGCATCCCACACAAGGAGCCTTTTGTTGAAAGAGAAGGTCCCAACACTGCTGCGAAATAGTCGCTAGTAAGTGCGTCGTTCATCCATCCATTGGAGCTGAACTGCAATACCATGCTAGGAATTCATTCTAGCTCCTTATCAAGCCTTGTGCCATTCCCCTTGAAGACCACAAAGAGCTTGAGAACAACAGTAAAATGTTTCTTCTACATATTTGAGCCCGGCCTCTATACAGACATATACGGCATGTGCATGTATATGTGTTTGTGTATGTTTGTTTAGTACGATGTACATCGCTAGATCTTCCTTGCCATTCCTTCCCCATTGTAGGTGTGAAGATGAAAGATTTGAGCTGGATGCTGTTTTAGAAACAAACCTGTCCACTGTCCGTGTGTTTGAGTCCATTCAGCGGAGGATGGAGCAGTGAGTGCCTGCTGCTGTAGGACTTGGTAGAGGGATACATTCATGCCATATTTACTGTGCACGTTGCCATAATGTTCTAGTTTATAACAAGTGTGCATGATTCACTTCAACTCACCTGTGACAGAGCGTACACTGGCAAATGTTTTTGTGTGTTTGTGTATGTATCACTACTGAAGTTTGGATATGTACTGGGCAGATTACAGGTGTTCTGTTGCAAGGATGAGGCCCTCTTCTAACAGGGTTTGCCCATGTTAATGTTCTCCTTCCCCCCCCTCCCCCATTCAATAGGATGTCTCCAGAGGAGCTATCCAGCTTCCAATTGGATGAGACATTGGGTGGGGACTCCAAGGTGATTCACAGAAAGGCCATTCACAGGTAACCCCTTTACACGCACGCACACGCACGCACACACGCACACACACACACACACACACACACACACACACACACACACACACACACACACACACACACACACACACACACATGCACGCACACACATTCTTGCACTCATGTATTCGTGCGTAGCATTCTACATTAAGTGTGTTTGTAGTTTATTGTTATTCAGCAAATGAATAATTGTTGTCCTGTTCTGTGCAGGATTTATGGTGACAGAGCTTGTGACATCATAGAGGGTTTGAAACGTTGCCCTAGTGTGGCCATCCCTATTGTGCTGAGGAGACTCAAGGCCAAGCAGGAGGAGTGGCAGGAGGCACAGCGAGGGTTCAACAAGGTCTGGAGGGAACAGCTGGAAAAGTACTACCTCAAGGTGTGTGTGTGTGTGTGTGTGTGTGCGCGCGCGCGCCCTGGGCAGCCCTATAGCTACTCTGACCACCTTTGTGCTCATCATGCATGTGCTTAACAGCTGTGTTTACACATGTCGCCCTCTCCTCACCCTAGGGACAAGTGATTGTACTGACAAGGCAGTTTGACGTTTATCCCAAGCTATGAATATCATCACTAGGAATGACATTCATGACTTACTATTACCCCCTTCAATCCTATATGTGATTAGCCTTATACCTAGTCCTAATTAGCCTGGGACCTGGTTTGCAGGTACATGACATTGCAGGATGGTGCAATGTCATGTACCTGCAACATTGTTGCACATGTTAATGTTGTTGTATAAACGTATCTTACATAATGTGATTATCGCCAGTAGAAATTGTAGCTTAGCGTGAATCAGCATTCTGTCACGAATCAGTCTGCATGTATAGTACATTGCTGATGCAATGAATCTGCCTGTAACAGTGCAGCTGTCTGTCTCTGTATGTATACTCACGCATGTTGTCCATCACTCATTGCTGTGTTTATGTGCAATGTTAGTACTCTACCTGTTTCTGTATGGCTTTTCCTTTGCAGTCCCTTGACCACCAGGGCATCACCTTCAAAGCCAGTGACTCCAGAAGCCTCAGATCAAAGAGCCTCATTAGTGAAATAGAGACTATATGTGATGAGGTGCAGTATCGCTCAATGAGCCTGCATACTTAGTACATGTGTACCTTGCCGTGTATGACAATGTGCACATTTGGTACATGTGTATAGGAGATGTGAGAATGTGTGAATAATTGTGTGTGGTACTGTACATGCGTGTGTAGTGTTTGCTGTAGGTATATAATTTGCATGTGGATGTTTGATCACTAGATGACTAGCTGAAGAGTTTGCTGTTCGTCTGCTCGCTCTCCCTCACAGAGACAGGACCAGAACATGGACGCCACTGGCCCACACATGACATTTGTCTTCTTGGTAAGTTAGCTAGCTAATGCAACCCTCCTTTTAGTCGGCACTGTTGAATCTGGCCAGCACCACACTGTATGGCTCATGTAATTCATGTTTCCTTTTGTGTCTGTCCTTGTCCAGGCTGACCCAAAAGTGTTTGCGGATGCTATTAACCTGCTCACATTCTACCTGTACAACAATACAACACTCCAGGGAGCTGACCGAATGAAGGTCAAGTCCTTCTTGTTCCAGTTCCTACATGAGTTTTTCTTCCTTCCTGGGTAAGACAATGCACCAAAGGAGAGCTATTTTCTTGTCTTGCTGTGTTACTGGGGCATTACTTCTGCCATAAGTTGCATGCTCTCCAGCACAGTCAATAGATAACTGCTGCTAACATGTGATGGATGATATACAGAATTTGACTTTCTGAAACCACTGAACAATGGTGCTCATCTGTACTTGTGTACATGCTACTCTAGGTACACCCATCTCCCTCACTTTTTCCCTTTATGCACACCAGCCGTGAACTGACAGGCGATGAAGATGACCTCCTTGAGGACAGTGGCAGTGAAGGCATGGAGGTGGAGACACCAGTGGGGACTAACCCAAAGAAGCTGGAGGAGACAGCCTTCATGACAGAGGAGCAAGCAAAGACTTCCAAATGGGCCATGGTGAGCTTCACTGTGTGACTGATTAAGTACTTCCTACCACCATCCAGGTGCAGGAGATTAGGTCACATGATATGTGTGCATGTATTTGCATTGGTGCTTGTGGGTATGATGTAACTAACACTTTACTATAGCAGCATTGGAGCTAGTTGCAACTGACTGTCGTTCCTTCAGAAATCCTCAGTCCCAACAGCATCCAGTTTTCACTGGAATTGCCATTCTTCCCTTCCGCTTTGCCACCCACAGGAACATGATCAACATGTCATGTATTGCAACAACACATGGTATGCCTTCCTGAGACTATTTCAAGTAAGTGTGAGCATGTGGGATGAAGAAGAAACATTAACTGTGTGTGTGAGCAGTGTCAAATACGTACACAGCATGCATTGTGACAATGACTCTGTATGTGCACAAGGAATAGCACTTGGAGGGCTCAAAGTCAGTGCTCAGTCTGATCACTACTGCCCCTCTTTAGGACCAGTGCTGACAGCTGAGACACTTCTCATTCCATGTACATGGCTGTGTACATCTTTAGGACCAGTGCTGACAGCTGAGACACTTCTCATTCCATGTACATGGCTGTGTACATGGGCCATGTGTGCAAGTATTCCTACATCTATGACTGTTGTTTTCCTGTAGTACAATGCACCATTTCCCCGATCTGTTCTCCCGTCATTATTGGCAGCATACAGTCTGACTTTCAGCTTGTCCTAAAAAAATCTTGTAAATTGCTTCCTCTTCTCACTTTCCATGAGTGCGCTCTTGAATAGCTTTCAGTCCTGCTCTGAATGGTGACAAGCCCTTTATACACCAGTGTCTTCGACGTAACTTTTGTTTATCTTCTGAGCCATTCTGCATGACTTTTTTTTACCTCACCTTCCCTGTGTATGGGTAGTACCCTGGGCCTAAGGGAACTTCGCAGTTAATTTTTGCAATTGCCTGCTGATTCTTGAAATTCACAAAAAGAGTCCCTTGAGCTTTTTACACATCCATTAGCCAATAGGCACACCATAACACAACTATCAGACACTGCCAGCCATATACTTTACACTTGCACTGTATTGCTGAATTGACTTTAGTAGAAGGAGTAACCCTGTATGTAGTGGGATAGGTGATTGAAGGCCATGGGTGTGCTCTGTTGTACTAGTATAGTGAATCTCCCTGACCGATGTGTCCTACTGGTGCAGATACTCTGTGAGCGTCTGTCCAAGGTGTATCAAGAGACTGAAGCTGAAATAATGAGGGAACCCAGCTCAAAGGAGGAACAGAACCAGGCTCCCGCAGTGCTTCTGGGCCTCAAGAAACCAGGTGCGCTAGTAGCAGATTGACAGTTTCTCATGTACTGTGATATTGCAGTAGAACTTACACTGTGTGCACTCTCACATATGAGGCACATCCTAATGTACATAACTGTTTGTATTACAAGTGGGCATTCTATTATATTAGTATAGTATGTAAATATTTCCTTAAAAGGGATTTAGGAATGGCCAGCATGAAAAGTATAGGAACAAGCTACTCAGCACTATGATTTCGCTACTTCATTTCTGTGGAGGAGACTCAACATTCCTAATTACCTCAATTGTACATGCATAGACCCAAAATGTGTATGATTAACTGGCTATTTCGATGTACAAGGAAAATAAGAATGTCAAGTCACCTCCACAGAAATTTTTATTGGGTACATTCCTAAATAGACGTCATGACTGTGACGTCTGATATACAATGTTGAATTTGATTGCTCAGCTGGGTCTTTTGAAGCACTTAATGTTTATCCTGTGAGTTATATTCTCTCCAAACAGCAGATCTATGTGGCATAAAATAAGGTACATATTTCCCACTATGATAACCGTAGGATCACTGGGTATATATGTACCACCTGGTACACCAGCGTTCTATGTACGTACTTCATGACTCCTCTTCCTTTGTTGTGTATGCTTATAAATGCAGTTGAGCTGGAAGCCAGGGAATATTATTCAGCTTTCCTCGATTTGGTAAAGTGCCTTCTTGAAGGTTTGTGAGGCTGAGAGGTGTGTGTGTGTGTGTGTGTGTGTGTGTGTGTGTGTGTGTGTGTGTGTGTGTGTGTGTGTGTGTGTGTCAACGTGTGTGTGTGTCTGCATGCGTGTACACATGGGTTCATCCAATCATTTGTGATATACATACAGTGGATTGTCATTGGTAGTAGTGCGAAGATTGCTTAATATACTATATATTCCATTGCCGTGGTAACCCAGTAAAATAAAGCCTGCATTTTGACAGAGTTGTGTAATGTCTAGCTTAACACTACTGAGTCCTTTATGCCAGGTAGATTTGTGTGTGCATGTACTTTCTCGCTGCAGGTAACATTGACAACAACATGTTTGATGATTCATGCCGTGAGATCCTTGGTGTGCACGCATACATAACCTTTACACTGGACAAGGTGATACAGGGCATCATGAGAATGGTATGTGTGTAGATGGAGTTACTGTATATATGTACATAGGCTTGTGAGTGTGCGTGCATGTAGTAATATGTAGCTGTGCCAGCACAAGATCCTTATGTGTACATATGGTAGATTTGTGTTATCAGTAACACACACTGTCCTCAATACCATGCTCACAACATCACTGTGTGCCTGCTGCTTTCTGTGAGTTATGGTATGTCCCAGTAGCCTTAACAAGGCTGTCCTGTGGCCACCCTCCCTTTGAAGGTGCAGCCCATTGCACTGGAGCCCCCTTGCAACCAGTTGGCTACCCTATACCTGGACTGCCTTGGAAGCAGCATGACTAGTGCTACCCAGCCAACAACTGGAGAAGCAAACTACCAGAGCAGTGCTGAGGCCATGATGATGGAGGACAACTGCTACAAAGTGGTTGTGGTAAGCTGCAGTGTGTACTACTGCATTCACACGGACTTGTGCACTCACACACACATACTGTATGCACAAATACACACACACACCAACACAAATCACTCATTCATGCAGTCTCGTTCAGAAAAGACTCTATCCTTTGAGTTGCTGGATATTCAAGTTGACCTAACAGAGGATCTACCAGAAACAAAGGTAAGCAAGGTTAGTAAATCACTTCAGGTGATAAACTGTTTTGTCTTATAACACACGTTTTAGAATGCATGAACACTACGTTACAAAACTGTGCACTTTGTTGAAATGTTCAACATTGTGGTGAAGAGTGCTTTCACCATTGATCTGTAAGATGGCAGTAGAAGCCAGTATCTACCCCTCACTCCACTCCATCTCCAGCACTGGAAAGACTATATATCTAAGTTCGCCAAGCCAGGTATGGAATTGGAGGAGCTACAAAAGATGCCTGCACATCGGAAGATATTCCTGGCCAGGTAAGCACCTTCATTGCTACTTATATATAGTCAGGCATTCCTGTACAATGCATCTACTTGGTGAATCTAAATCTCTTAGAATTTAGATGTACTTAGGAACATTTTTGCACACACGTGTGGACTCTAGAGATGCACTGTGCCATAGAGTGATGTTGTACTGAAATCACCAGTGATTTACATAACACATCCCACAACTACTCTTATAGTCTCATCAGGTGGCCACTCTATGGTCCTAGAGTCTTGTCGGATGCTGAGGATGAGTCATTCTGTAAGACTTCTTGATTCTTTCACGCTCACATCCTTATCTAGGGCTTACTGTGAGAGCGAGAGCAAGAGTGGAGGTTTTGTGTTTATGTACTACTCCATCAGTTTAACCTGATTAGCATCAAACATGCAATACGTACTCAGAAAACCAGGAGAGTGTCCTATCATGGTTAGCGTCATGGTCACTGGCTTTGCTCTGGCAAATTTCAAGAAGCCTGTTTGTAGGTTTATGGCCAATATCCACAGAGATTTGCAGAGCAGTGTCAAGTAGAGCAACTATTCTGTTATCAGACATGGAATATTTGGTCAATCATAAACATGGCATGCTGTGGCTAAGCTTACAACTGGTCTAATAGAAAACTGAATATAGATTATTAATATACTAAAGTACCTACCCATTTTACATGCATTTCGCTGAGCTGGAAGCTGTCAAAATTTCCATCAGCATATGCATGTCAGTGGATTTGTGCTCTTCCTGCAGAAACCGTCGTTGCTGGGCCGAGGAAGGGGGATACTCTGGTGGCAGTGATGATGATGAAGAATCACACAATAGACCACACAAGGCTCCACCACGCTATGAGGGCAGCCAGGTATATGCCAATTTAGTGGTCCATGGGGATATTGAGTTCAAGATGGACCAAAATTCATATCGCATGGTGCCTCTCAGCAACTGTGAGGACTACATGTATCGAACGGGAGCTCTTGGGAAGGCCAAACCAGTGAGTGCAGATAATATAGATCAGGTCATTTGGAGTTCGCTCTGCATTTCCAATTCCCTTGTGTACATGGAACTTCTGGTTAATCATACACATTTCGACCTATGTACAAGGAAATTTGGAATGCAGAGTTAACTCCACTGAAATCAGATGTATCAAAGTCTCAAGTTGCTATTACTTTTTTTCCATGATTTTCACTCATCATTCCGAGTTACTTTCCACTTTTAAAGGAACATTATTTTTGTTACACGGTACAACAGTACCTATTTAAAAGTGTGGCTCACTGCATGTGTGTATTGTGTTGCTCTTCACCTCCTCTCTCTGTACTCCACCTTTGCACTCAAGATGTACAATCAGGTGTCGTCCAAGCAGCTCCGCAAGTTCTCCTCTTGGCACCAGCTGTGGGTGTCCACCCATGTACCCACTGAGGAGATGCAAGCATGTGACCACTGGCTGCAAGCCATCACACTGGGGCAGCCAGGCTTGGCATCCAAGAAAACACCAGAGGAGTATGCTGGAAGGACAAGGAATAAGTACTTCACAGCTGTGCTCCCCACCCCCTTCACTCATGGGCGAATATAGACTTGTATGGAAGATTTTAACTGGGCAGAACGTAGCTTAGCCTACTCATTTACAGTATAGAACAATCAGTCTCTTAATGTGTATTGTGCTATCTCTGTGTATGTCTGTTATATTGTGTATGTAGTACTGCAAGAACAAACATGCATTGACAGGAACACTATGCACATAGCTTCCCTAACTGAATATCGACTATCAATTTAGTTTGCTCCTTCAGGACAAAAGTCTAGCTTAGATACCCACTCAGTTGAATTTGATTCAAAAGCTGTAACAGACATTAACGGTGTTTCCCAATAGGTGGCCATGGGCTTTAGACATGCCAAATGCATAGCATGACAACTAACAGCTATGCACATGCAATTTATTGAATTACCATAATTATACTCTGGGAATTTAAATAGCTCTGCACATCAATCAGAGAAGTGACATCAATCTTGAAGGAATGCGTAGTCCCATATATAAAACTAGAAATAAAGATTTTCTACAAAAATAGCAAGGATGTAGGGATGGCACAAAAAGTACAGAAACAAGTAAAGGCTGTTACACAGTGGAGCATCAACCATGGTCCCTACATGCAAGAATGTCGCACCTTATAGTCCTACACCCTTGAATGTAGGGACGGTGGTTGATGCTCCACTGTGTAACAGCCTTTACTTGTTTCTGTACTTTTTGTGCCATCCCTACATCCTTGCTATTTTTGTAGAAAATTTTTATTATTTCTAGTTTCCATACTTTTTATGGTGTGCAAGCTGCACATGCTAAGTGCCACTAGAGGACATCCATGCAGGTTACAGTGTAGGACCTTATTTCTTTAATCCTGGAGCTCGAGGTGTCAGCTATCTCCTAGCTTCCGCGCCAGCCTACCTAAGAGCTTAGAAACAGTGACCGGAAGTTAGCCGAGTACTAATTAAAAATGGCGGGTCCACGGATGACCTTTTGAAACGACGCGCAAGCTAACTTTGGCCTAAGCCCTTGTCTCGTATACACCTGAAACGGCCTACTGACGGTGTTGGCTAGCTTTTGGACAGAAACTGAAGGAACAGTAGGCGGAAAACTGCCGTTCTTCAACGTCATCATAAAATGGCGTCTTGTGCGTAGCAACGTCTCCCGAAAGACTTGGTAACCCCAAAGTCTGAACAATACGCTTTCGGAGCCTATACTTCGAAAGATTACAGCTCGGTTAAGTTTCAGTAGTTTTGTGTACGAATTAGTTCAATAGCTAATTCTGTTCGTCAGTTACAGCTGGCGAAGAAGAATATGATGATGAAGAAGAAGAAGAATATGAAGACGAAAATGGATGTTTTCGAGTGTCATTTTCTCGCCGACAGACCACGTTCGCTTGCCTTCCAGGTCAGTTTAGTGTATGAATACTTCGTATTTAGCCCTACGAAGCCTCGTTTTGGCAGTTTTCGACGCTTTTCGTGTTTTCGTCCTGATACCAATGTATTGTGAATTCGAAACACCCTGTACCATCCCTACATAGAGAGTACTATCGTACTCTCTGATGATGACAGTGCATGACTGATCACATGTATACAAGAGTGTGTAAAAATGTTTCCTCCAAAAACAAGGGCAGATGTAGGGATGGTACAGTGTGTACCTGCAAGGTATGGCAAACCCACCTGGCGGATCGATTGGAAAAACCGTAGGAACAAGGAGGAGGGTGGGTCCGTGTAAAGAGGGGGGACAGCTGGTCCATGCAACAAGGAGGAGGCCGGCCCATGAAAAACCCAGGTCATTAACATGCGCTGACTTTGAATACGTTTTCACCATAACTACATCTGCCAACATTTTACCATGCTTGCTGTCTTGCTGCCATCCCCTGTTTCTCTGCCTGTGTATGTGAGTGTGCAGTAACAAGGGTTGCCACAGGAGACTATTCTATTACATGCATATGCCCATTCCAGCTATAGCTACATGTTCCCATGTACATATATACCACCATGCTGCATGCATACATCCATGTACATGACAGAAGCGCTAATGAGGAAAGCCTGAATAGCCAGAAATTGCAGTCTGGTGTGCACCATGGTGCATGTACAGCTGCACTCTGTACACTGTATAAGCCATTCACATCCTGGATATAGGGAGTTAATTTGAACTTCACAGGTGTTGACAGTGAAGTGTACAATGTTTGTGCTGGTGTCACTGTAAAACAGTGTTGGATTCAGACCACCATTGGTGTTTCTCAGGGACTAAAGGTGTTACAGTGGTTGTTTAAAACCACTACTTGTCCCTGAGAACCACCACTGGTGGCCATGGCCTAAAACCACCACGGTTTTTACAGTGTAGAGCCAAACAGAGAGGGCCCGAAAGTGGGTGCACCAGTTTGCAGGCAGCAATGTAGTGAAGAGCAATGGTAAGCAATAACATGTACTCATAAGGCGGCAGAACAGGGGGATGTAGCTATGGCCCCTATATATACAAGAGAGTTGCACCATATACGTATACCTATGCCCCTGATGTAGGTTGTGGAGTGGACGGGAAGTGGCAGCTAGCTAAAGCGCTGGCCGGAAGCAACCGCACAGTAATTGCAAATGACCGCAGATAAACTATTACTCAGTATCTGTCAGGTACTTGCAAATGATTCTTAGTTGAGGAATTGTTCTACAATAGAGAGACTGTGTGAATACTGATTATGATCTCTTACCCTCTTCCTAAACCCCTTTCTCCCTAGATGCCACAGTGTGAGTGAAGGTGTAACACGAAGACCATGGCCATGCATAATATAGTTTGGAGTGATTGCGTAAATTAATAGAAACGCATACTTACCGGTTTAGACAGGTTCTACCGGAAGACTGACCGGCACACCTACGTGTATCCCGAGAGTGTAGTCGTCGTGTCCATGTTCAAGTTGTGAAGCCCCGAATTTATTCCTTGGGCTAGACACGTGTGTTGCAGTTTTGGAGCCAATGTCAGCGCCAACGCAAGTGGAGATACCCGTAAGGCAGCTGCCGTCGCTGGAGGGAAAGAGTGCTGCCTTTGACGGCAATGACAGTAACAGCTGTGTTGAGGACCTACACGCGCACAAGCGCCAGGGTAACATGGACTACTCAGCGTCCTATCAGCCTAAGAGAGCGAAAAGGGAAACAGACGGCGACCCAGGGAGTGAGCCCGAGAGTGGAGGTAGTCCGAAGGTGGTCCCTAGCTCGAACGAAGGAAAGGACAGGGCTCTTTTCTTGAGGAAGGAGTTCGTTGCGTGAGTGCCATTCCTTACGTGGTGGTATCCTAATTATCACACCTTTTATTCATTAGTTATAATTACATTCATAGCCCAAAAGGAAATGGTGCCGTGCTCGAGCGTGTAGGGGCAAGCCTCATTTGCCTCCTCGCCGGTGGCAAAGAGGCAAAGAGGTACTCCAATCATATACACCATTCGCTGAGAATGAGTGGGGAAATAGTCTATAAGAACGGCGTATGCGAACGCATTTGCAGTTTTACTGTGAACGCTGTACAATGCCAGCAAAGAAGCGAGCCGGTTCAGCGAATATGCAAGCGGATTTATCAAAGAAGCAAGTGGACTCAGCTAAGAAGGAGGATCTGGGAACACCGAATGTTGATGAAGGTATTCAAGATGCAGCAAAGACGAAGGAACCAGGGTTTGTGTGGACGGATGACGAGACAGAGCTGCTCCTTAAGGTCACACTAGAGTACAAGTTTTGAAAGCAGCAGAGAACGTGGATTAGGAATCGATACGCAGCAAGTATCAGGACATATTAGTCAGAATGAAGGACCAGATGCCGTGTAACCAAGAAGAAGCAAAGCAGCTGGGCAAGGATTACCCTCACAAGAAGAAAGATATTGAAAAGCAGACAGTAGCAACAAAGCTAAAGGCAATACGATCAAAGTACCGTCAGGCTATAGATTCTGGGAGAAGGAGTGGCCACGGAAGAGTTGTCCTGCTGTACTTTGAGGTGTGTGAGAAGATTTGGGGTGGTTCTCCTGCCACTGACAAAATGCAAGGTGGAATCGAGACTACAGACTTGGGAGACTCTTCTGCTATCGAGCACGAATATGACATTCCAATTCCACAGAATTCCAAAGCAGATATTGAACAGGATGCTGAACCTGGTACCTCTACAATGGTTCAGCAGAGGAGAGCATTGCTGGATGACAGGTTAAGCCAGTACAAGCAGGCAAAGCTCAAGAGAAAGCTGCCTCTGGATGTTCAACTCCTAGGATGCGCAAAGGAAGAACTTGAAGTAAAAAGCGCCTAGTTGAACAGTTGGACCAAATGGATAAGCAGCACACTGAGCAGGTGGAAAAGTTGTCAGACAATATGGACAAGCTAACAAATTCTCTTGCTGATGGCCTTAATCTATTGAAGCAGCTGCTGCAACCACAAATATTAGACCCAACGACGGTGAGGCACCAAGGAACAGCTGCAGCAAAGAGTAGCAGCTGCACGCATGCGCAGTACCCGGGTGGCAGATGCGCATGCACAGAAGCAATGCACCAATGGCGCAGTTGCATGGGCGTGGCTTAACAGGCGCGGCCATTTCGAATGCTCGACCATTAACCATGTTCAACTATGTTAAACTCCATTCAACCAATGTTTCACTAACCAATGATGTACAGTGGCCACCCACCAATGTATCCTCCAACCTTTGATGACAACAGTCCCAGACCTTCTGCCCAACAACCAACAATGTATGGAGGACCCCACCCAACAGCACATCAGCCAACTTTTGATGGAGATGTTGCTAGATCCTCCACATATGCCGAGTCATCTTTGGCTGACACACACTAAGTGACTTGTCACATAGTAACTATATATATATGTGGCTCTCTTTGGTACTCGTATATGCTCTCTCTCATGTATGCATTTGCACATTTGTACATGTGTATACAAATGTATATATGCATGTACATATGCATGTATTCCCACACACACTATATTAACATATCCATTGCTATTATTACTAGCTGAATGCCCGCCCTTCGGGTGGGTTCCCAACATATCATTTAATATTGGAGCATTTAACCAATCAAAACCGTCCGTTTAATTGGGAGCATTCCGCAGACTCGCTCCATAAAACTCCCTGCGTACAGAATTTACTTATGTTAATCCATTTTGTCTAAAGGAGTTCAGCGGCGACGGTGCTAACCACCTTTGGTCACCCACTGTATTACCGTGATATACTCTTCCAAGTTTGGCGAAGATTGGTGAAAAATTGAAGGAGGAGTTCGTGCACAACGAAACACAATCTTTTCCCTATCTCTTAGATATGGCGGTGAACGTAAAAGTGGCAAGAACTCGGACGGAATGACCTTAAGCCAAATTTCGGCTCAGCAAGGTTACTCACAGTCCCCCTCTTCATAATCCTACCACGTTTTGTGGCGTTCTGTCCAGAATTGAAGTAGATTATTCCGAACAACAAAAATGTGCGTTACATTTATTATAATAAGATGTCAACTGTCTCATTTTCAAGATTGACAGTGTGTGCATGATAGGGAGGTACTGAGATTAATTATATGACAATATAATGTACATATAGGCATGAGTTACTTCAATAATAGTTATGGAGTTCATGACTGTACATGTGATTAAAGGATGCAACATCATAATAAGAAATGATGCGGTGTATCTATGACATAACTGCACATCCAAGATTATGGATCAAAGTATTTGGTTAGAACCCTCCTCACCCTTTTGCCTTCCGCTTCATTGCACTCAGAACTGCATTTGTTGCCAATGGGTGATGATTGGAATTCTCTTTCGTAATTGATGGCACGTCTTACTTCATCTTCATCCATACTTTCCTTGTTGATTTTACAGAAATTGTGAAGAACGAAGCAGGCATAGATGACAAAAGGAAGGTCAAGGTTGATGTCCATTGCTCTCTTCAATGCCCCAAACCTTGCCTTTAAACGACTAAATGCACATTCAATTACATTTCTGGCACTGCAGATGTTGAGGCCGAAGTAATGCTCCTGCTGTGTGCTCCCACCATTCACATATTCCTTCATGACGTATGTCATTAAAGGGTAGGCAGGATCCCCCAGCAAGAACACGGGAATGGGATCCTCACCATCAATGGCTTGCCTGGGACACGGAGGTATACTTCCATCCTTCAACATTGTGTTCAAACTGGAATTGGCAAAGATTCTGGCGTCATGCACACTCCCAGGCCACTTAACTACAACGTCCATGAAACAGTACCGATAATTTACACAAGCTTGCACATTCAGTGAATAACGGCCTTTCCTGTTTATGTAGTCTGTGGAGTCAGATTTGGTCGCTTCACTTCAATATGCGTCCCATCGATTGCTCCCAAACACTGAGATGGCAAATGCATTGAAAAACTTTGTCACATGATTGCTTACAGCAGCTTCAGTTGAGGGAACAGTGATGTATTGGGGTCCAAGTTGGATTGTAATGGCACGTGTCACTCTTCTAATTACAACTGATACTGTAGACCTAGAGAGTCCAAAAGCTTTGGCCGTTTTCCTCATTCTCCCTTCATCAAACAAATAGTATAGGGTGACTGCCACTTGCGTCTCTACATCAACAGGTGCTCATGCAGATGTTACCTTCCTTTCTATGAAAGGGCGTAGTAGTGAGCATAGTTGTAAGAAGTTCTCCTGACTCATACAAAAGTTCTCCTAACACTCTTCTGCAAGAACAACATTGTGCACAAAATTCTGCCACCAGATACTTGTTCTCCCCGGCCTTACCCAGAATCTCCTTGATCTCCTTGCCCTACTGATTAGAGTGTTTTGAATTGACTTCAAAGACACGAATGTGAGGGCTAGTCTATGTCTCATGCAATAGTAATGGCAACTGTGGAGGTCCAGCAGCAGGTAGGTTTGCTGAAACACCGTTAAAAGACCTGAAATAAGGCCCAGAAGCACGGAAATTGTCTTTCTCACTTTGGGAAGCGTCGTCCTGGTAGGTCTCAAGCACAACCGAAGCCAAAAAAGCATCGTTTCCAATCGTTTACACCCATACAATACGACACTGTTTTCGAAAAGATCCACTTAGGTCTCCATATTTGAAAACCTCTGTTTTCCAAATTGTTTTTGCCATTTGCATGTAAACGGAAGGTGCAAACGCAGCTGAATTGCTACGGATATGGCCAAAAACGTAAACGGGGCCATAGTTTCTAATATAAGCGCCCCTTAAAAATACTTCTACCGCTGAAAGTAGCTTCTTATTAGAACGGCCAAAACTATGCAATGACCAAGGGGTGCTTCAATTAGAAGGGTGCCTAGCACGTGTATTAGAGCGGAATAGTACTATTGTGCGCCTGCGTACAGAACAGCGCGCTGCTTTTGTTTCGCTGTGTACTGGCATCGACTGGACTTGGCAATTGTGGGCTCCACACAATCAGCAAATACAGGTGCCACCTGGACGTATTCTTTGTCAGCTTGTGCCACTCAGTTCCAGTGGACGCTTCCTTGGTCTTTCACTGGTAGCTTGACCCCCTTAATCATCCACTTCCCATGTTCTGTGGACGTGAATGAAGCAGCAATGCAGTTAAAGTAGTCCATCAGGGCCGCCATTTCACGGGCTCACGTGCAGCACATGCGGTATAGTGCAAAATTATATATTCCGCTCCAATAATTTAGGTGCCGCCTGATATTATTTCTGATGCCCAAGGCCACTTACAATTGGAACGGAAAAAATAGGGTATGCCCTAGGAGGTGCTTTAATTGGGGCAGCGCCTATATTAGAAATTATACGGTATCCATCTTTCTAACAGTGCTGTCGCTGGAAAATTGGTCAAGCTAACCCTAGTGGCCGAGCGAGCTAACCCCAGTGGCCGAGCAAGCTAATCCCAGTAGCTTGAGCAAGCTAATCCCAGTGGCTTGAGTGAGCTAACCCCAGTGGCCGAGCGAGCTAACCCCAGTGGCCGAGCGAGCTAACCCCAGTGGCTGAGCGAGCTAACCCCAGTGGCTGAGCGAGCTAACCCCAGTGGCTGAGCGAGCTAACCCCAGTGGCCGAGAGAGTTAACCCCAGTGGCCGAGTGAGCTAACCCCAGTGGCCGAGCGAGCTAATCCCAGTGAGGGCAAGCCAGATATGAGCAGATTCCAAGCAACCAGCTAGGACAGAGAACAGTAATGGTACCACCAAACTCAACTGCTCCCGTCCTACTCTGTTGCAACAACATAGCTAAGCCAGGAAAGGCAGCAAGCAATCCCAAGCGAACCACCAGGGTGAACCGCCAAAACCAACCAGCCACTGTGAGCAACAGTATTTTATACTAGTTACTTAGGGTGAGTAACAGAATTTATACAGTTTACTGCAGTAGTTTAATGTATGAATATAGTACTATAGGGTCCCCTTCAGGGATCTTATACTATATTCTATATATAAAGGAAGGAGGACTGCTGTCTATGACATCATGGCCACTCTGACGTCACAGCATCAGATCTCCGAGATTTAGCTCACCCTGCCAAATTTTCTCAGCAAAATATTGGTTCCTAGCCCAGATTTGTCTGAAGAAATGGTAGTAGCCTGAAAATTTTGGTTTGTCCATACTGTGCTTCTCTTTTCAGTCCAAAGTGGCTGGATGTTGGGTCTGAATGGCAGGCTTCGACAATGAACTTCCACTCTTCTATAGAGGTTACACTTTCACATTTCCTTTCTCTTTCTAAATGGAGATTTCCCCATTCTCTATGATTAGTGCTGCAGCTCTTTTCCGACTGCAAGCTTCTGGTCCTTCATGAGAGCAGTACTGAATGAGGCATACCAAGCATATATACTCTCTAAACAGTGCTAATTATTATGCTAGTACTTGCAATACCTGCAGTTCTATTGTAATGTTACTGGTGTGCATTTGTGATGTAATAACAGTTACTGCTTACAGTTTGTAAGCATGTTGAATGTGTGTATATAGACTATTACTGCTGGAAGGCATCAGTCCACCATTTAAATGCAGCCTTGAATTCCATCACCACACATGCATTTTCAATTGGTCTCAGGCCTGGATGCATAATGTTCTACCCAGAGGACCCCCTGATGATTGTACGCGGAGAAGGTCAGTACCTATTTGATGAGCATGGAAGGAAATACCTGGACTGTGTGAACAATGTTTGCCATGGTGAGTGTGGTCACTGTTGCTTGGCCTGCCTAATAGTGAACACGACTTACTCTAGCTATTACAGTTACTTGGGGTTAGAGTTATCTTTCCTAATGTCTATGGTCTTTAGGCGAGGAAGAAGTTGTGTAGATCAAATCTTTATAATCAGGCAACTAAGCGAGAAAGTGCTTGAGAAGAACAAACAGATGGTGATAGCGTGCATAGATCTGGAGAAAGCATACGATAAGGTCTGTAGAGTCAGGTTATGGCAGGTGCTGGAGCGCTATGGAATTCAGGGACGTCTAATGACAGCAATCAGGTCCATGTACCTAGGGAGCCAAGCATGTGTCCGTGCTAGTGGGAAAATGTCAGGATGGTTCCCCATTGCCCAGGGAGTGAGGCAGGGGTGTGTGATGTCACCATGGTTATTTAATGTGTTCATGGATGGAATAATAAGAGAAGTGAAAGAGAACCTACAGGGCGGGGTGCAGCTACCAACTACCAACGTACAGATGCTACTATTTGCAGATGATGTGGTGATGGTGACTGAGAAGAAGGACGACATGCAGAGAAACTTGGATGAGATGAAGAAAGTGATGGAGAAATGGGGAATGAAGATGCATTGGGGGAAAACGAAAGTGATGGCGGTAAGCAGGACAGAAGAGGAATGTAAATTGAGCATCGAGGGTGAAGATATTGAAGATGTTAAGAAGCTGAAGTACCTAGGAGCAATGATCAGTGCAGATGGGAGGTGTGATGAAGAAATTGAACAGAGGGTTGGGGCAGCAGCAAAAGTGGTAGGAGCAATGAGAAAGGAGGTGCTGGAGAGAAGAGAGCTACTGAAGAAAACTAAGCTGAGGGTGTTCAATGCTATGGTAGTGCCCACACTCACCTATGGCTGTGAGACATGGACTATGCAGAAGAGACACGAGAGTAAGATACAGGCATGTGAAATGATGTTCCTAAGAAGAGTGGAGGGTGTGACAAGGATGGACAGGGTGAGAAATGAAGCGGTGAGGAGATCTCTTGGACAGGAAGCAGTGTTGGACATTGTGAAGGAGAAGCAAAGAAGGTGGAAGGTGAAAGTGGAGGAGATGGATGGGGATCGATTGGTGAAGCAAGTATATGAAGAAGAAATGACGGGAAAGAGACCGAGAGGAAGACCAAGGAAGCGATGGACTGATAATTTTAAGTAATCCATTAGAACTTTGACTATAGAACATTACTATTTCCAGACATATACTATGCTACCCATTGTACATTAGGCTACCTCCTGCAGAGGAGACATTGCCGTTATGAATGATGATGATGATGATGATGATGATGATGTCTATGGTGTCCTTGTACTTGCA
Organism: Ianthella basta; assembly: GCA_964019415.1. Taxonomy (NCBI): domain Eukaryota; kingdom Metazoa; phylum Porifera; class Demospongiae; order Verongiida; family Ianthellidae; genus Ianthella; species Ianthella basta. The sequence continues at coordinate 4,157,045 of OZ025878.1, forward strand.
CTGTTACTACATGTGCAGTCCACCTGCCTCAGTATTAGTCAGTAATTAATCATTAAATGTGTAGTGTTTCATTTGTACCCTAGCTTCCTTCTCGTAAAGCCAATTTCAGAATGGTTGGCCAAAATGTCAAATGGCCAAACAGCCAAATGGCGTGACGTCACTATTAGTTTTATGGCTTGCCATTGCATCACTCATATTGTCCACTATTGCCATTTGCTACACCATTTGGCATTTGGCCAAACATTCTGAAATCAGCTGTATCTCCACTTCTCATTCCTCATTCTTCATTGCCCACCTTACTATTCAGTAATTCCTCTTGTCTCCTTTGTCCACATCCACTCTTTGCCTTCTCTTCCCATCCCTCTTGCAGTTGGGCACTGCCACCCACGGGTGGTTGAAGCAGGAGTGAAACAGATGCAAATACTAAACACCAACAATCGCTACCTCCACAGCAATATTGGCAACTATGCTCAACACCTGAGAACGAAGATGCCTGGAGATCTGTCCATGTTCTACTTCCTCAATTCTGGGTAAGCACACTGCCTGAGTCTGCAGACGGGTATGTGGGTTGTTTGAAGATTGTGTTATTCCATCAAGAGATATGTGCACACACATGCTTTTCATGTATACTCTAAGGCCACCTGCATCCATTGTGAATTTGTTTTTCATTTCAGTTTCAATGATGTGTGTGAATTCGTGTGCAATGTCCTGACATAACTGTTTGTTTGTGGTACTCCATTTAAATAAGGAGCAAAAAATAACTTATGTGTTTGGTAGTGAATACAACAGCTTACCTTCCACAGGTCTGAGGCAAATGATTTGGCACTGCGATTGGCAAGGGAAGTGACTGGTGGGACTGAAATCATTGCCATAGAAGGGTGTGTGGGGGGAGGGGGTGCTGGGGACACATGTGTGATGTGCAACTCTATGTATCTATAGATTGCTATGTACATAGTGACATATTAAAGAAATTTTATAATAACTGGATACCACTAATACAATTACACATACTAATATAACACAATAGGGAAAAAGAAAAATTATTTACACATCTAAGAATTAATAATTTAAAGTCTATTAATGTATTCATTGCAGCAAAATAATCCTAAAATAAAATAATGGCAAATCAGTACCTAAGCGCCCTTGCTACTAAAGGGCCTGTACATAGTCCAACTCAAAATTAAACTACATCATACAAGGTGGGCTGTGTGCATCCATAGGCAAAGGAGTATACTCTTTCGTCTGTCCAAGTTTGTATAAGATCTGTGGCCTAGTGTACGTGGCATTAGTTCACTGATATTCACTGGAGAGTTGTTGTCAGTATACACACCCTATGTACATAATAGTAGATAGAGTATGGTCAAGACTAAATACATGCAATGATGCAGCCTTGTTTCAAAGCTGGTCAAGTGTAGAACATTGGCGGTGGTTGACTAGCAACGACCCGTCACAGTGTGATATGCAATTTCTTGATTTGCAGTGCATACCACGGCAATCTCACATCTCTCATGAGCATAAGCAGTTACAAGTGGAATGGTGACAATAGGTGGTGTGGAGAGCACACCATACTGGTATGGCTGAATATTACAAGTGTGCATAAACAGGCAGAGACATGTGTTATCACTTATCTACATGTAATTATGATATTCCGGTGTACTTACTAGTAAAATGTGACATTTGGTGGGCATATCCTTGCAGTATACATATACAGTGCAGAATTGTATAGGCTTGATATTCCTTCACACTTGGAGTGCAGTGAGGAAACTGATCAAACTATGTGTTCATGCATTTGCAGGCCCCCTTGCCAGATGTGTACCGTGGCAAGTACAGGGACCCTGAGACAGCTGGTCAGTTGTATGCTGAAGAGGTGAAGGAGCTCATTGACCAAGCACACAGCAAGGGAAGAAAGGTAAATACAATAGGTGCTCTGGAAGTATGTATGGTGGTACATAGCATCACATCTATTATGCAGTTTGGCTGCACCTTTAACTTAGTGCTGTACAACTTCCCCTATGCAGATTGCAGGTTTTATTTGTGAGTCAGCCATGAGCAGTGCTGGACAGGTGATTTTCCCCAAAGGCTACCTGCAAGCTGTGTTCAAGTGAGTGGTGGAAAATTGATATGCACATTTTCATGATTCAGGGAAAGTGTATAAGTTACTTAGGTAGCAATGTATTGCCGTTCCTTTCCTTTGAACTGCATGCTGATCTGGTGTGTTTGTGGGGTATCTTCACTCAGGTATGTCCGTGAGGCAGGCGGTCTGTGCATTGCGGATGAGGTACAGGTTGGGTTTGGGAGAGCAGGCAAGCACTTCTGGATGTTTGAGGAACATGGTAAGACTATGGTGTCTCAGTTGTGTTCCAGCCATGCAGTTCTATTACCCATCACGCCTCATCCTCCAACTAGGTGTTGTGCCAGATGTGGTGACTATTGGTAAGCCGATGGGCAATGGTCATCCAGTGTCAGGCTTAGTAACAACAGCAACGATTGCAAAGGAGCATAGTACCGTGGCACCTTCATTCTTCAACACTGTAAGGCACTACACAGCTTATGCCAGACAGACAATGTGCACTAAGTTACCTATTCTGTAAGGAAGCCCATTCCTGCATCAATACCACTACCATGTTGTCTGGTATGTGAATGAATGTAGTTCTATCCAGTGTATTTGCACATTTGTAATGGTCTGAATGTTTAGGTAGCTCATTTGTGATAGCTTTGCTTATACCATATTTGTTGAAATTTTCGTGTGTATAATTTTGAGTCGCAATAACTTAATGGTCTGGGCTACCCATGAAATTTAAACACCACAAAAATGTAATTGTGTACATTGTTAAACACAGCAGAGTTCAGCTCGTTGACCCATTGATTAAGCTCCATAGAAAAGATGCGCGTTGCTGCAACCACACCACGACGCAAGCAGAGTTCTTGTACTCCAAACTTACCACTGGTGCTGTAGTAAAGTTGATGCTTCCCCTGTGCACTTCATGCAGCTCGTACCTCCATGTTTGCATCTGCAATGGCCCAAAGGTAGTATAGCAGACACTAGTGAGCTTCGTGGATCTAAAAAACCACAACTTCGTTTCGTTGTAGGCACCTCAGTAGAGCCATCCCTTGCAGCTCATACCAACACAAGTGCCGCGCGAGTTTAGATGCAGACCTTCGTTTTAATATATTAGATGTATTTATATTAGTTGCTACTGTATTCTTTGTATATACAGTATATTTTCATGTGTATAGTTTTTGTGGATGGAGACAACTACGAAGATTTCCACACAATGAAATATTCAACTATTACGGTATTGGCATTTAATATGTTACGTATTAATGTATACATTTCTGCAGTTTGGTGGCAATCCCGTTTCCATGGCAGTAGCAGAGGCCACCTTGTGTGTTATTGAAGATGAACATTTGCAGGAGCATGCAGCAGAAGTGGGTGAGTTCATGCTGACAGAGCTGAAGGCACTCAAGGCCAAGTACCCACAAGTTGTAGGTGATGTGAGGTGGGTGTGAATACACTATGCACAAGTATTGCAATGGTGCTTGCAGTGTGTATGGCATACTTTGGGGAGATCACTTCACTGACCTTTGTTGTTAATCGTAGGATAGAACAATCTACAGTACATACAGTTTGGATGATTGCGAATTCATCACACTGAGATGTACAGAATGTTGTTGGAAGTGTGTTAGGAATTTCTTTGAAGATGCATGCTGGTGCAGTCCCTTCTATGTAAACGAAATTGAACAAAGGCAAATTTGCTTCACGACTCACATATCACTTCGGACCATGGCACGTTCATCATGAAGTGCAAAGATCTGACCGCTTTTGCATCACTGTCAAACAGGCACATTCCAGTCCTAATCACATCCAAAGTTTCAAATGAAATGTCTTTGTCGTGACAGAACATGAGGGCTTAGAATCATAGGCATTGGGGTCATAATTAGTCAGACTGTTTCCACTGTCCAAAAGCTGCAGATTGCATTTTCTCCTGTCCCAGTGTCTCTTCTAAATGTTGCCTCATTTTGTGCTTCCTGCGACTCTGCATGGCTTCCACTTTCTGCACTGTAACATTGCTGACATAGGCATTTGCATTTGTTTGCTCATTTAACCTGCTCAACTTCAGTTCAGTGGAATGCCTAAACAATTATTAGATGTGCTTGTTGCTCATTATTTAACTTTCAAGTGCCATGTTTGTATTATTTGTGTTCTATGAATAATTGAAGTACATAGTTGTTTGTCCTTTATCATGCAGGGGTGCTGGCCTGTTTGGCTGCCTGGAACTTGTAAAGTCTTCTGACTCACGTGAACCCAATAAGGACTTGGCTGTCGCTATCCATGAAACGTGAGATCCAAAGTTGTTGTCAGTGTTAGTTGATAACCTTTCTGTCAGCATTCCTGTTTTAGACTTTAAGAGCTTGTTCCTTGTGTTCCTGTGTAGTGTGTACTGCTGTGTAGTTATTGCAAGCTTAATTCATACTGACTCGCCCATTTGTATCTATCTGTTTAGAGCATACAGTGTGTATCTACTTTTACATTGTGCAGTTTGATGAAGCAGTACAGGATCATTATGACAACTGATGGATTGCACACTAATGTCCTAAAGTTTAAGCCACCTATGGTGTTCAGCATAGAGGATGCAAAGTACGTATGTGAAAGCTTGGATGCAATCCTGAAGGAGCTAGCAGTGGTGCCATCACCTGACTCTTAAATTACTTCACAGCTTCATAGTTTCGTGCACAACTTACCCCTTGCACTTCTAAGCAACGTTAACCTGCTAGTTTGTATATATAGCACTGCACTCGTGATTTAGACTTGGGTGATAACTGGTCTAGTAATAAGAGTTTATGGTCATTAAATCTGTATGAAGATCAAGCAGATATAACACAGTGTGCATACAGCTGGTCAAAGTGCAACCAATATAATAGCTAGCTAGATAGCAGCCATGCAGGCCTATGCAGCTGTATATACACGAGTAACTTTGTGAACCTCTCATGATCACCAACTAGGTCACATACATTCATAATTATATGTACTCTGTAGATCAATTAAATCATTACAAGAGATCACTAATTCATCCATGATGCATGTCCATGCTATTGCCCGTCACTTCGCAGTTTTCTGTCTCTCCTTTGTGGCGACAAAACGGTATATCTCTTCAATTGGACTGAACTCGGCTTTCCTCGCTCCATATGTACTGAATCTCTGCACTGCAAAACCACTCCGTGCAAGACCCCTATGCAACATCTCTTTGTCTATGTGAAAGGTATGGAGAGTCTTTTCATCCTGAGGGGTTACTTTATACCATGACTGCTTTGCATGTACTACAACTACAAAAAAGCCACCTTCCCTCAACAGATTGTTGCACTTTTGCAGCATACAGACAAGATCTTCTTCATCTTTTGCAACCACCTCAAAAGCACCGCTCATTACAAGCAGATCAAAGCCATCTTTAGGGACCTCCTCTGGGTGAAGGATCGGGTCGGCCGTCAGATCGCAAGTACACATCCGGCTTATCTTCTTACGAAGTTCATCCTCCCTCTGGGCTACTTTGGAGGCTGTGTCACCTGTGAGATCGCCTACACACTCTTTGACTGCGTACTCAAAGAAAGGGCTCCAGTTGAAAGCATTCGGAGATCTTTGTTTCCACAGCTCCACTTGCTCCAGGCAAGCCGGAACCAGGTCGGTGAAAACGACTCTCTTGATGTGTGGCTCGAGGCAGATAAGATTGAGGATGGAAGGCCCTCCCGCGATCTCCAGCGTCACTGCACCACTTGCGTCCCAGTGCTGGTTGTAGTCTTGACAAAAGCTGTGCATGAAATCTAAGGTTTCGAATTTGCTGGCCAACATTTCTGGGCTGCCTTCCTTGGTAAATCGCATCCTCATATAACCCACGGGGTCAAAGTCGCTGTAGTCGGTGCTCATCTTCCCAAAGGACTGCCGAAAAGGCGATGCTCAGATGTAAACCACTCAGAGCACAATAGATTAAATAATTGCGCAACCTTGAGTCACATGACGACGTGCATGCATGCCACGCACGTCATAGTGCTCATGATCACAAGCTAACGATCACTCAAAGGGCATCTCGTACACATTCCACGCAGAGATATATATAAACATATTCAGCCATTCCACGTATACCAACTATACCTCTAATGGATACCCCAGCTCACACTGCTTCTCAACTTCATTAAATTTGTACAGTTTTAAGCAATATCTAATTATAATAAATAATAATAATACAGATCTGATGTAGGCTCAGCATAGGTACTTAGCATGCATGAATGAAAATGAGACAAAAATATTAGCTTAACATTTTAGTCCAGATACTGTGCCAGCCACCTGAATCCCTCGCCATAGCCCTCACGCTTACGTACAGAGCACATGAAGAGCTCAACAGGCCTACGCTGCAGATCCTTTTTCGGAACAGTTCCCTTTCCAGTGGTCACTCCTTGCAGGCCAAATACCTGCCTTAGCTCTTCTTCAGACGCAGCACCAGAGATGTCAATCTTGTTACCCAGGATGAGTACAGGTGCATCAGCAACTTGCTCATCAGCCATGAGACCAGCCAGCTCCACACACGATTCTTCAAATCTTGCCTTGTCATAAGCATCTATCATGAAAACAATGGCATCTACAGCTGGGAAGTAGTCCTTCCACACCCTGCGGGCAGTTCGGTGACCTCCTAGGTCAAAGGTTGTGAAGGTAACACCACCTAGCAAGGATAGGCAGGAAGGGTTGCAAGATGATAATATTAATAATATTGTATACATCACTAAAATCAAAATACTAAAATAACGATGTCATGACATGACATGGGCTAATACATCACTGTATGACCTCAGCTCCAGTTGTCTTCAAGCCCACAAAGTAAGCTACTTGTTACTAGCCACTTCCCAAATCCCCTCTGCCACACAAAGTGGTATACTGCAGCATACCATGGTTGTATTGTACATTAACAAGAGGCGACTGCAAAGGCCACTTATGACACCCGACACTGAACACAGTCTAGCCATTAACACTGGCATAGGGACTGCAGGTACAAATCTGGTACACATACAGAATTGTGACTGGATTGTAGAAAGATGTCACAGAGAGTACATTAGTGCTTGTATCGTTTCAATTTACTGATGAACACAGGTTGTCAGAACATCTAATCAAGTTTAGTTCTGGCTAGCAGTTACAAATAAATCAGAGTACATACACATATAATTCAGCTTGTTTGTGTGTTTGCTTACTCTGCATTGCTACTACTCAAACACAACAAACACTGGTTAGGCTTGACTCACTGACGTGGGACACAGCATTATGGGAACCCTAACCGTAGTTTCATGTATTATATATCCAAACATTCAGCGATACGACAAAATCTCACTTTGAAAACAATTTAGGGGCTGCCTGCAGTATACAAAACAAGTCATTTACACAAGTATTGATATCTCGGTAATGCTCACACGTTTGCCAATCATCATCCAGAGGAACACAGGCTGGAAGGCTAAGTTATTGTACGTATATATTCAACCATAGGTCCACTAACACAGGTGTTGGACAATCTATGTACTGTTCAATGACTTCCAGAAAGTGATAAGAGAGCCTAAACGGACAGCTTGCTTACAATATACAGGAGATAGCTTAATACTACTTAATCCTGACAGCTGAGGTTTGAAAATTATAAAGAAATCTGGGGTAACTTCGTGAAAACTCACTTTGTCAGTGCATATTTCTGACAGTTAAAAGTGGCTGATGCCCAACTTGTTTCACAGTTACTGGTATTTATGTCCACCACACACAAGAACTGAAATGAGTTGAGGATGTACTGGCTGAAGTATCAGCATGTTTGACCGCGATCGAAAAATAGCGGTTGGGGTAACTCCGTGACCTTATTCACAATCAAGATAGTTTCACTGTCTGTCTCCGGACACACACTTCACATAAGGTAAAGTAGGGGTTTCCGAACAAGATGGGGGTTCCGAACACGGCGCCGCCTTCCACCTGTACTCGAAGGAACAGCTTCTCATTACGTCAGTCAACATATCGACTCCTGCGCTAACTGAGTACAAAAAAGCTGTTCTACTGCGTACATATGAAAAGCGGCGCCGCTTTCAGAACCCCCATCTTGTTCCGCATCTCCTACCCCATCTCATTTAGGGCTACTCCGTTATCGAAGTCCGCGTAGGCTGTGCTCCACAAGGCCTATCTCCACACACTACAACAAACATGCAAGGTAAACGCGACTCACCAATACTGAGTTCTTCCTTCGTGGGATAAAGGGTCGGGGGGTGTTGCCCCAGTCGGTCATCTCGCAACATGTGAAGAAGTGTGGTCTTTCCAGCATTGTCCAGGCCTAAGAAAACGAGCTTACCACTCTTCTTCCACAGCCCAAGGTACTGAAGGACGCCAGAGAACCAATCCCAAATGAACATCTTTCTCTCTGTCTGTAGTACAGTGCACGCGACGCGCTTCCCAACGTATAAAAAATGACGTCACATCCAAGAACACACCCATTCTTTATTGCCAGGGATTTACTTACTCATAACCACAAAGGCGTACAATATCCGCCGGAAACTAATCAGTTCACCTATATGTGAATATAAAGCTATCTGTATATATAAGAGTATCTACCTGGAAAACGAATCTCAAACTGCTAAATGTATATCGGTTGCTGTTATAACGCTCTCTACAGGTAATAGAGTTACTTGAAACGCCCAGTGGCTTTTGTACTCTGGAGTCTGATGACCTTCAACTGTTCCATTGCAGCCTTCAGCTCTCTCTCCTTCGCAGTGATCTTCTCCACAGCATCCAACTCAGCGGCCATACGCTTTGTCATGGACAGGTTACTAGCACCGCTGGGAAAGGAAGAGATATCTTCATTTTGCTGCTTAACAGCATTGGCAGCCCTCACCAAACTCTCTGTGGCTTTCTTCACTGCTGCACCTGCATTCTACACAGACAGGACAACCAACCATACACTAAGCATTCACCAACATACCAACATAGCCACATGCACATACAATAAGGAAAGTGATCAGATATCAAATACATACCTGCAAGCGTCTATTGCTATCACTGCGAGCATCAGCCTTGACTTGGCATGCAAGTAGGAGCTGTGCAGTAGAGGATGCCACAGCTTTGGCAGCAGCAATCAGCTTCTCCTCTGAAGCCTGTCCACGGACCACCAAATTGGCCGCCTCACACAAGTTGCCAGTAGCTGTGGCTACCAACTTCGCCTAAATAAGCAAACAAGACCAAAGTAATGCCTATAGTTATATAACTATGATATGACTGTCTGGCAAATCATGTGACAGGCAGAAACATTGCATTGCCTTGTTAAACAAGAAGTAACTTTACTAGTGTGCTCAATCGTCCAAACATAGTAACATTCAGCTAAGTTCCTACACTTGTACTCAACCATTAGTAGAATATGATTACTTGCATGGGTGTATTGTCAACAAGCTCTTCATGCTATAATGTCACAACAAGGAGACAACAAATGGAAAACACTCAAAGAAGGTGCATAAGTCAAAAGTAAGCATTTACCTCTAAACATTGTATAAAATTACTATTTATCTGTAGTAAAACGCAGTACACATGTAGACTGCACATTCACATACAATAGCTCAATTCCTTCACCGATTGCCTAGCTGCCTTATTATCTCTCCTGTTTCCCTCTCAGCACACAATGAAACACCAGACCTTCGCAAAGATGCATGCTTTCTTGGTCTGTGGCATAACTATAACATGACTGATGAGCAATACTGTATGTGAGCATAAAAAATGAAACAACCACCTCAACATTGTTGGGATACGTCATTCTTCAAGTGGTGGACCACTTTGTTTGCCAAGATGCTCAAAGAGTAGATGAGCAAAGTGGGCTGTTAAAGGGCTCTAGTAGGCATATCCCATAAGAACAAACTATGCCAGATCACTGAAGCAGGTTGCATCTCACAAATGCATCAGACCTGAAAGGGTATACTTACAGCTGAAACAAGTCCTTCAGACCACTGATAGTCCTCACTGCCAGCATTGTACACACGCACCTAGAGCATGAGGCAAAGAGCATATTGCAGACAATGCAAATAAGAAAAAACAATACAAAGGACATTGTTATCTGCTCTGTTGCTGAGCTGAAGATTTGGTGCCTTCACATCTCTGTCCAAACTAAAGGACAAGGGTGAGTACACTGCAGAGGCAGTTTCCATGCACAAACACGGTAATCAGCTCATATATTGCACATGCATAGCGTAGAGATAGAGACAGGAGAACAATGTGCAATTGCTATACGAATCATAAGAATTAGAGCGAACAATGCAAAGATAATCCAATACATAAACATGCTCAGCTGTTTGGGGCCCCTAGTCACTCACCCTTCCCTGAGCCACGAGTTCACGCTGAGCATCAGTGGCTGCTTTGACTAGCTGGCTAGTTGCCCTGGCAATGCTCTTTGCAGCCTCGACAATCTGCTCATCAAAGGTCAAGGTCTCATCTACGCTCTATCAAAAAGTCAGAGAAACAAACAATCAATGACACAAACTGGAATGTCTCCTAGGCAGGAGGTCATCCTTACATATGTGTAAGTGTCTAAAGCCATTAAATTGGGTACTGCAAAAACAAGAATAGATTAGGTCCATATGTAGAATCTAAAACTGGCCAGCCATCATAATCTAGGTATCCCTCTGGGCCTTTTTCCCTCTACAACACCTCCGAACACTCTCCTAGTACATCTCTAATTGTCCATTCCTTCCAATCTTCCTTTCCACTCCTCCTGTCTCTTCTTCACCATCTCCAGTACCCCTACTTGCCCCAGCCTCTGCAGAGTCTCAGCATTTGTGATTTGGTCTCTCCAACACACTCCCTCTATCCTCCTTGGCACATTCATTTGCACAGCTTGGATCTTGGCCTTCTTTTCGTTGCATGCTGCCCATGCTTCACATTCATAAGCTGATACCGGCATCACCATCACATTCACAGCCTTTAACTTAGTTTGGTCACTCAGCTCTCACCTCCTCAGAATTGCCTGGTCCATTCCTCCAACAACTCTAGATGCACACCCAATCCTTGTTTTCACTTCACGTTGCATACTGCCATCATCACTGATAATGACCCCTAGGCATTTCGTGTCTACCTGCTCTAGCTGTTTCTCTTCAATCATTACCTGACACTCCTCCTCCTTTCTCACTACTCTCATTACCTTCGACTTCTTCCAATTCACCCTTAGGCCCCATCTGATCAATGCTCATCCATCACTTCGACATTGTGCTGCAACGCCTCTTCTGTCTCAGCCATCATTACGATATCATCAGCAAACATCAAGATGCCTATAGTGCCTATGGAGAGTGCCACTTCCCTGACACATTATTACCTTGCTTCCTTCACCACCTTGTCAATAAAAACATTAAAAGCTATGGTGACAATGTACATCCTTGCCTTACTCCTTTACGCACCCTAAACCACTGTGACTCCATTCCCTTAACCTTCACACTGGCCCTTCCTCCTTCATACTATGCTATGATTGATCTGAGCAGCCTTCCTCTTACTCCATACTCAACAGTGTTTGAAGGTCACAGAAGAAAACAAAATTAGTATGTATGCACACATGCCAAATACTTATACACACGGGGCTAACAGCAGGAGAGGGTATACAAATGTTTGCTAATCAATTGCCTGAATTGACCATTGAGCAGCTATCCTCAATCAAGCCACTTTTATTCATAGTTTGCAGATGCTATTTCTTGGGGTTGAAGACAGCATTCCATAAGATTTACAGTCAAGAGGGAAGAGAGCTAGGTTTTGGCATCAGCAATTGAGAGTAATCTGTGTAGGTTCAGGCATGATGTTGTGAAGTCTGTTCAGTCTGATGCAGTGCAAGCCCTTCTCTGAGGGACAAGATGTCCCACAGGCATACATACAGACTACTGCAAGTCACTAGTGGCTGACCTCATAAGTACATATCGAAAACAACATTTATGCATAGTACCTAATCAACGTATGGTGTGTGAAGCAACGATTAGTAAAATCATTTGACAATCTTTCCTAGACCCTCTCCACATTTCTTATGCCAAGTGCCTTGACGCAAAAAGGGCTTTACCTTGTTAGGCTGAACAGCAGCTGAAGCAACAAGCCTAGCTAACAGCACTGTCTGGCCATGTCTAAAGTCCCAGTATTACTAATGAGCATGTATGGCTCATAATTATTATACTACACTACACTATCTGTGTGCATGCAGCACATACCACTTCACGCCTTGGCTGCAACTCTTCCAGCCTCTTGGCAGCCAGCTCAATGGATGCAGCAGCTTTCATCAACTCATTCTCTGCAATAACTGTAGGGTCTTCTGGATTAATCCAGTCTGACCCTTTGAGGGCCTCAGCAGATGATACAAGGTCAGAAACGGTGTTAGCAACCTCCCTTGACAGTACCAGAAGCTTCTGCTTCTTCTCATAAGTGGGCTTGGTGACAATGCTGTGGACATGTTCCAGGAGAGTTACATAGGCCTGGCTGCAGTCATCGCCACACTGCATGACATGCTCGCGGAGCTCTGGAGTTTCAGCATGCACTGCAGCAGACTGTACAGACACAGCAAACACCAAACAATGCCAGTACAATAGCATACATTTAGTTATGTAAAGCTAAGAGGGTGACATGTATAGGTTAACCCATGGCTCCCGATGCCACGTACCTTGCAAGAACGCATCATCTCTGTCATTGCAGAGCGGGACATATTAGCAGCTGCAGTGATGTCCTCCTGGCGAGTTGAGTTGCCAGCAGACACAGACTTGGCTGTTGCTAAAGTGACAGCATTGATGGCTCGGATGAACTGCTCTGGAGATACAACCACCTTTGGTGGATCATCTCCTCTGAAAGACTATGTGTAAACATAATGACATACACTAATGATATAATGGCATACAATGACAGTGACGTACAATAATGACAGAATGACATACAATAATGAACAAAATGACAAGAAAAAGGCACCTACCTTTGCATACAGGTTGACGAAAAGCTGGAGGTTTGCCATTGTGTTGGAAGGGGTTTTCAGAAAAGATAGTGGCAGGGCACAATCCTTTCTCTGTATTTCGGGTGAAACAACGTTTTAACAACAGTATGGACAGGTGTTGCCGACCAATCACAGACGAAGTGGTTGCTTGGTGACATCTGGACTCTGTTGGCCCAGTGCTGCTGATGAGGAGTGGAATTCTCCGAAAAGGCCTACAGCACAATGGCAAACCTCCAGCACAATGGCAAACCTCCAGCTCTTAATTAACCTGTATGCAGAGGTAGGTGCCTCTTTCTTGTCATTTACTCACTCCAGCTAGACAGAGTTAATTCTCTATTGCCTACTGTTGTGCCCTTCATAAGACCTGATGGCATTCGAACACCTTTGTGATGTTACTGCCCCCCTACACCCTACATCATGGCAGTGACTGGGCTTGGGTCATGAACAGTGTTCTCTCAAGCCTCTTCCAAAGGCTACAGAACCCATTACAGCCCACATGTGCCCTTCCAAGCTCTTCCCACTCTTCACACATAAGTGTTTGTATCTTTCCAAGGTGGGGAGGGGAAGGGGGATGCGATGCACACAAGAGATTACAGTCTAACAGACCTACATACAGAATGCTATTCCTGTGCCTCCCAATACTCTTGCATGCAAGCAGAGTACCCAAGTGCAGCTAACCTTGAGCTCTTCCTTGACAGCGTCAATGGCATTCTCTAAGGTCTTTACACCCCTCCCAGCTTCATCCTCCACATTCTTCACTATCTTCAACAAGGAGGACACACTGGACACCATTGACTGTGGGTGCACAACAAGACACATGTCACTGGACACCATGGACTATCCCCGCTTTCACATGACTAACTTTAAACCGGTTTCGAAAGCATTTTAATATTAAGTCGATCGTGTTCACATGGGCATACAGCGGTTCAAAGGCAATGACATCATTGTCCTGTGTTTGTTTAGTTGATTAGGTGTGAGGTTAAGATTGCGGCGACTGAATGTTCGTTTGTTTTGTGTCGATTTGCTGCAGCAGACAGAGAAGAAAACCTTCTAGTGGAAGAATAAGAAAGATAGAAGCGATGTGAAGACGATTTCAAGCCTTTTAAGACCGACAGGAGTAGAAATTACGCAAAATCATGGCCGCGATTGTCGCTGATCGAAACTTACAAAGTACGAAGCAGCATTGGCTGCTTTGGGTCAGGAACAGAAGCCAGTCCTCACCAGACCAGCGTTTGCGTCTCACGTTTGCTGCAAATCTGTCCGCAATTCTTTCCTCTAGTAGCCATTTTATCGCACCTCTAAAACGGTTTAGCAAAACCAGTTTACCTTAAACCTGCTCCCAAGCAGGTTTATGGAAACCGGTTTAGAAACCGGTTCAGCGATTTTAAAACGGTTTAAGAACCGGTGTAAGTGCCCATGTGAACGCGCTAAACCGGTTTGACATGACCATGTGAAAGGGGGGTATAGGTGTCAAGTTACATCTATAACATACATACCAGTTCAATACTGATATAACCAACCATATTGCCAACAAACAACCACTTAGCAGTTATTAAAAGGAAAAGCTCAATCAGTATCAGGATAGTAGTTCAGGTTCAAATCCAGCTTAGCACATCTTTAATTCATAATAGTTATACTTCAGATGTCAGCAGCACTGCCACTAGCTGTCTCTGTTATTCCACCTTTCACTTCGCCACAGCACAACTGCGTACAACTAGGGTACAACCTGTCTACCTTCTAAAATAGTGTAGAATTCTGGCTATGCTGAGTCCTACACTGTGTGTGTCACTACAATCAGTCTGAATTGAGGGCCTGACTATCTTGTGACAAAGAACAGAGTTATGGTAGCATGGCACAACCAGACGTGCACCTTGGTAACATGGTGGGTGCCTATTCAAGTGGAAGACTATGGACACTCATCTACAATATCTGACTAAAACAATGCTAGTTGCACAATACATGTTTGGCATAGCCTTCTCACCCTAGCAGACTCCTTCAGTTGCTCCATGGAAGGGTCTTGCACTGACTTGCCAGCTGCAGACCGGGTGGAGGCAATGAGGTCTCCCAGGGACTGTGCAACATCTTTCGCAGCATTCACCAAGAGGGCCTACATAGAAAGGTATAGGCACACACTAAAATGTCGATACAGGCAAACAGCAGTGCACTTGCAGTACATTTACTGATCACTCAAACATCAAAAGGACCATATAACTGCAATACTGGTTCCTGCAAAATGATTGGTCTGCCCACATTCTGGCAAAGATCACAAAATCTGGCCAGTTTGTACAAACCATACGCTGCACGACTATGCGACTATGTAGCACAGAGGTGCCTGCCACAATGACAAATTACACCAGCATTTGATACAATCCTAGGCCACCTACACTCAGCACAACTTGTTTCCAGACTACATAATATGCTCTGATGAGCACTCTCATCCCACCTGAGCCTCAATGTCATCAGCTCCCAGAGATCCTGCTCCCAACTTGATGTACTCTGCCTCATTAGAAATAGTCCGCACAGACTTCTCGGCTGCACCGGCCAGCTGTTCCTGGGTACCACCTGCTGCACTAACCAATAATTTTGTGTCTTCAACAAGAACCTGCACAAGCAACAACAAAACAACAGTCATTGTCTATTATCCTCTCACTCACACACAGACCTGTTTACTTCAATCTCACCCATCACCCTATTACCCAACTCACTCTTTTACCTAATTTTAGTGCCAAAAGTGTAGTAACACCTCTCTTATAGTTACATTAATCGGTCACATCACTGTTTTACTTCATTGCTGATAAAGATGATGCTTGCATAGGCATCGAAATATTGGATGTATTATATTCAATCAGGCAACTTAGGGTTAGAGTGGTGTGTGTACAAGTGATCGGGCATAGAACATCTACAGTACCTAGCCACGCAGGCCTTTACTAGTCATGAACTGACTGTGCAAGTCTCAGTCAGTGTCCAAACAGACCTTGGCCTCCTTCAGGATCTTCTCTCTGTGTTCAGCAAAGCTCTTTCCTGCACCTGCACCTGCTGCATCAGCATACAGAGCACCAGCAGCTGCAAACATGGCCGTTGTTTCAAGGTCTCCAACAATGCCCATGATAGTTGAAATAGCTTCACTGCAAGCCTGTGTACCCCTTGAGCCTGACTTCAGGGCCATCACAACATAAGAAATCTGTGAAAGTACAAAACCATGGTCAACCACACCACATCTATATTCTGTTACATATGTGGACCATAGGTAGCACATAATGGCCTGGTAAAATATCCCCTGGCTACAGGATTAATGGGCCACATTAACACTAATGTCAGACTGTGCATATGGTACCATGGTCACAACCAGGGCCACATTATCGTGGTATATAGGCCCATCCATACAAGCAATGTACCAAGCAAGACGTGATGTTTCAACAATGGAAGTCTTCTTCAACAGAGAGGTGAGCTGGTGATGAGTATAGTTGATGATATGACAGGAATATCAAGTCTAATCCTTGCCTTGGTGTGGAGAACCTTACCGTACATGCATTGCCTGCGTGGTGATTGGTTGTGGTTTTTGTGTTGTGCTTGACTGTACTATTTGGTGATCGCCTGTACTGTTTAAGTCGTGTGTACAATTTTTGTAATGTCATGCTGACACAATGTAAATGCTACTGAGTAAGTGTAGTAGCTTTGGATTAGGAGTAGGCCTCATGTCTGAATTGATTCTTGTGTGCGCGAGTCCAGTGAAGTTCACTTGATCAATGGAGGTGTGCTACTGTGGAGGGATCGCGACACCTAGCCACAGTAACAGATTGATTTTGGTGAGTTGGTCTGTCGCACTGTGGTGCTCAGTGAAATTGGGTTGGCTTGGAGCATCATACATAGGACAGTGGAAGCTGGAATTGTTCACAGGCCATTTTAAATGTCTCTAGCTATAGTCTGTGGTGCGCGTGCACCTAGCAGTGATTACAAAAGTTGGGTGTGCTGAATGTGCCAGCAAGCATTTGGCTAAAGGACACTAAACAACAGTTTCATTTTCAGAATATGAATTGGAAAATGGTACAGTAGTTCACTGCTCAGGCATGCATGCAAGACCTGCAAATAGCTAGTAGAGGGCCAAAAGCCGAGAAACCACATTGTCTCCTGATAGTAACACATACAAGCCTTTGTCTAACATGCCCACTCCTACTTTGGATTTAGAGCAAGACACTCTATGTTCCATTTGTACTATCACAATGTGCACAAACTTACAACAGAAACATGCATCGTTAATACTGTATAGTTATACTATATAAAGTGTCAATATACTGACCTTTTCCTGTTCCACCTTTGTGCATGTCAGCAGTTCACGTTTGGAAGCAACATCCTCAGGGTTGGTTGCTACCTTCCCCACAGAGGAAAGTAACTCTGCAGTAGTGTTACCAAGACTAAGAACAGTCTTCTTCAAACGTGAAGAAACCTGACACAAGTGGAAACAGTCATACAGTAGTTTAAGGAAGCATACATTACATATACCAACGCAAACAAGAACGATGAATTAATAGTTACTTGTATCCATGGCAAACCAGATACGTAGCACTTCATGACTACATGTCCACTGGAGCTATTATGCCTAACCAGCCCGCTGCACTGACATACAACAGTGCCAAAGAGGCTGGGGCAGTCTATCCACCCTGGGCTATTAATAAAACTTTCCTTCACCTCACTGTCATGCTATACACATGTGTGCATGAAGAGGCATGCATGCACACATACACAACCACATACAACAGTCCAGTTTAGGCAGCATAACATCTACAGTTCAACAAGCAATGCAACCTACTCATACTTACATCACTTGATTCAGATGCTCCAATAGCTCCACGTGTCTCATCAGTGAGGGCACAGTATGCTGCTGCCATCTCCTTGCAGTCCTCCATTAGGCAGCTTGCATCTTGCCCTGCATGGATGGCAATATCCTGGCTCTTCTTGGCAACTTTCTTGCAAAGTTCAAACATGGCTTCTTGAAAGTCAGTAAAGGACCTGCTGCTTTCTGGCACATTCTCATCAATCTGCAAAAGGCAAATACAAACTTTTAGTACTACAGCCATTGATAATCACACACGTTATCTACGGAACAGTGTCACTCTTCTTATAATTACTGCATCACTGCTTGCAGCTCACACTGGCAGCAGCCCTGTGGATGTCCTCCACCAAGCCATTGATGATACCCATTTCATTGCTTGTTTTCTGCACAGTATCAGTGAGGTCTCTCACTGCATCCTTCACCAGTGCGCCTGCTTCATCAACGTCTTTGTGAGATAAGGACTGCAGAGGAAAATAGCACTCAGTTACTGCCTGAAGACCTAATAGGCTTATTCCTGGATAGTTGCATGCAAGGAAGTGTTCTTCAAACCCTCTGTACCTGCCTCTACTTACTGTGGTAAACACATCTGCAAATGGAGACACTAAGGTGGTAACTAAACTAAGGTAGGATGTTAAGAATACAATGGAGGACAGTAATGTCTAAGCTCCATTATGTATAGGATGAAGCATTAACATTATAATGTCAAATACAGTAAGTATATGCTAAATGTGTCCAACAAAATGTGTCAACTGGCCAATATGTATCGCCATATGATATGAAGGGCAAGTGTGAAATTGTAGATTACAAATGAATAGGAGCATCCTACAGCATCTCATCTCTCTTACTAGCAGAAAAAACAATTTATTCATTCTCAGAAAAATAGGATGAATAATGGTGCCAGATATGTAAGTTCACAAGGCAATAGATGCAAATAAATACACACACATAACTCTGGATACCTTTGGATTGCCTCCTGCTTCCTTTGAAGCATACACCAGCTGCAGCGCTGACTCCACAACTGTCTTTGTCTCCTGCACATAAGTAGTCTGCAGCTGAGAGCTCCTTGTCTTTGAAGCTGTCCCAACAGCAGCAGACGCAAGAGCAGGAAACAAGTTGGCAAGGGCTGTGACACGGTGGCCAAGGTTCTCTGCTTCACCCTTTGCAGCTACAGTCAAAGGTCCCACAATGTCGCCAATGTCCGCCGCACACTGGACCAGTTGCTCCTGAAAGCCTTCTAAGCTAGAAGATGCATCAGGAGCAAGGTTTTGAGCAAGGACTGCCATTCCTGCATTGTCCAGTTGGTTGATGACAGCATTGAGTGTCTCCACAGCATTGTCACACTCATGCTGCCCTGGTGATTTGTCCCTGAACAGAAACACGTAAGGGTATAGGCCAACATCCATATCAATCAGCACATAGACAGTCAGTAAATGCTAAGCAACTAGCAGTTGAAGCGTTCCTGCAGGAGGAACTACGTACGCACATAATCTCTGATTAAAATTATTCTACCTTTACATCACACACCACACAAGGCTAGTTTAAGGTTGACTGCGCATATCTGTTCAGGTACCCGCATGCACTAGTGTGGCAGGATTCTGTAATGGCAACCAATCAAATAGGCTGTCTCACAAAGGTGAGGTCCTTACAAAGCTGAATCCAAGCATCAGCAAGTATGGCATAGACATTTCCTGCATTAGCAAATTGTGGAACAGGCTCCCACAGCATATCTGGTCGATAGGCTCAGATACAACAATACCCCTACATGTCGTTGACTTGGTTCCCATTCATCTTCAACACTGGATGCACATAACATAGTGTATCAATAGCAACGATTATTGATATGGTAGCCGCAGTGGGCAAATTCAGTATGAGTTGTGAGACTGGAAAATAGTTCTTGTACTTCCTGAAATCACCTAAGTACGTACGTATAGATACGTATATACACTTAATCACCACTGTAAAGTAAACGAAAGGCACTAGCTTACTTGAGAGAGCTAAGGAGTGCCCTGACAGATTCACCAACAGACTTGGAGTGGGAAGCGAGTAGCTGCCAGGTGGCAGCATCATTGGGGTTGACAGCAAGGCTCTTGGCCGCCACTAGCAGGTTACTGCTTGTCTTGATCACTGCCTTGCCCGACAGCTGAATAGGGGACATAGACTCACGACCCTGAGAAAGAAACACAGTAGAGCTAAAAGCCAGAACACATCCATTAACATGCACAAGTGCCACATGCCCAAAGTCATGTACAGTACATAATAGCAACGTTATTACCATCCAAATAACATCATACTGCATTCCAACCCAAGCTGCATGCCTTTTCTCCAATCACGGCAGGTGTGGATGCAAACTGGGAGGATGACGCAAAAGTAGTCAGAGCTTCCACAGCTTCAATTAGTGGTTTGGTCGTAGAAGCACAGGCATCCCTAAGGGGGTGGGAGAAAATGGGCAAATGCTGATGCCCCTTGAAAATTCAGGGTTGCTTGCATAAGTACACAGTCTCAGCTGGCATGACACACATTCCAATCCATGTACCTCAAGAAACAGAACACTAACAGGCCCAAATCGGCAGTTGCATATTAAGATCATTTGCATTCTGTCCACAGTGTCAAACAAACTGGCTTGTTTTACCATGAACAAATTGTCCTAGTTTATGACTCTCCTGCATACAGTCACCATCATGACAACAAGCTGGCCTATTCCAAACAGTTGTGCTGGCTAACTCCTCTTTCTACCTGTTCTGTGGTGAAAGTTGTCCAGCCAATGCCTTGATGTTCTTCACAAGGTTGGCTGTGTTGTTGGCCACATCTTTCGCTGCAGTCACAAAGTGCTTCTTGGCAACAGGGTTGGTGGTCCTTTGGGAGGCGGTCTTGCATGCATTGCACAACACACTAGTGTGTTTTGCAATGACGGTGGCTGCAGCCAGCACCTACAATCAAACACAATCCAAACCATAACACAGGCATGTACATATGTAGACACATGTCACATGCAATTGTTGACATGTACTGTACATATAAAGTCAAGTTGAGGGACAGATAACATGTCAATCATCACATGCTTTTATGCTGTGGAACCAGCAGTATTGAAGGAAACAATAGGCTAACATGACAAAGGTCAGCAGTGGTCTCAGATGAAAACATGGTCAATGATGTCTTAGGCAAGGTGCCTATGCATTGCATATCATTAAACATTCAACAGTTGTAACCATCAGCTACACAACCAGCATACAGTACATTTTCCATACTGCAAGCGAAAGCAGCTGCATACAGGGCACTTCATGCCTGGCTCTGTGCATGCATTAACCTGTTGCTGAGTGGAAGCTGGGTTCAACAAGCTCTGACAGGCCATACTGATGGCCTGGCTGGCACGAGCAAATTGTGTCTGGTCCACAAGGCCCTGCTGAGCAGCAGTGCTGGTGGGATCCGCAATACCAACAAGATAGCAAGCCTGGCACAGGGAACAAAAGAGCAATAGCACTACTCCATTGGATAACCATTATGGACAATAATTCTGGCACTAACTGCATACAATTTTTAAGTCCTAAATGAACCATCAATTGTGAGATGATCAACAAAACCAATAAGACTCACTTGTGCACCAGCCTCAGTGATCTGACATACGGCACTAGCCATGTGACCAACAGCAGTGCCAAACTCATCAATATCACCATTCTTTGCATGTGTTGGAATGTTGGCACCAGCCTCCCCAAGCACCTATAGAAAGTACTTAGAAAGTGACAACCAAGTATTTCCTCCATAGCAACACATACCTAAAGCTCTAATGGAATCTACAAACTTTTCCCCTTTTCACTGGGGCACTGTAAGCAATTTGCACCATTCATACTGGTGCATGCAGATTCTGGTAGAAGCAGGATTATGATCCCATTACACAATATGCATGCATCATACCCATATTCATGATGTAGTTTAAATGGCAAAAAGATACATGTGGAACAAAGCTACCACTAATCTCAATTCTGCCCATAACCTTCCTTCCTCCTGGAACGCTACAACTGTTGCCCACTGCACCACACCAGTCCAAATCAAAAGCTAGCAATCAATAGCCCTCTGTGGTAGCCATTTTTCTTTGCACTTGCACTAAACACAGGGCACCATTGCTAAACACACTCATATGACATCATTGACACTTTGGCACTGGACTCAAATGATTCGCTTTGTTCTGGACCAGTGCCCGTATGAAGAGGGGTTCTAGTTTGCCCTCTGTGGGTGTCCCACAGTATACATATGTGTGTATGATGTGTAGTGTAGTACAATACACAGTGTTGTAAGTGTACAACAGCCAAGTCCAATCTCGCAGTGTTGTACAAATGCATGGAAGGAGGCTCATACCAAGTACACACCTGGGACTTGTCTGCCACAACTTCAAGGCATTCAAAATACGTGCTGTCATTCACAGGCTCAGTGGGAGCTTGCAACAGAGCAGCAGCAGCCTGGTAATTGGAAGGAAGCAATGTACAGAAACTAGCAAGTTACAGTGTTAATTTGAGCAATACATGCAGCATATTGAATAACACTGAATGAAGGAATATGACCCTACCATACTCAGCATCTCCACTGGAACACATTAAAACAAAAGGACTCAAGACTACACTAATGGAATGCATAATCATGAAACACAGGATTCAATGACCAAACATGCTGCGCTGGCTTTCAACAGGGTCTCAAAGCAAGGAAAGTAGCATATAAGCATTTTGTTTGTTTGTTTGTACTCTTATTTATTCTGGGTTAGCTTTTAGCTCAAAGAGCTACAATGCTAGGCGCCCAACAGAAATAACTATACAAGACGAAAGAAAAGAAAGAGGGCAAATGATCCAGGTGAATGAAAAGCATCAGGGGGATATGAAAGTGACAGCAGTTACATAGTGTGATGAGTGTGAATGCAATATTAGTAATATAGCAATATTATTGATCATGCTCAAACACTCTAGATCTGTTTATCAAGTTTGTGAAGTTAGTCTCGGGTCAATGCCTCCTGAGCAGACTTTGCTCTACGCTTTTGTGACAAATATTTGTGAGTGGCCATATGGAAGGGTAAGCCATGCTTTATTTTCACAAGTGGCCACTTGGTTATCTATGCTAGTTACGGTATATATGCAATGAATTAATATACTGGCTGAGAAGCATGAAAGTTTGCAAGCCATTATTTTCATGAATATAGACTTACATTCACAAAAATAAAGTGCCACAAAATTAGAGCTTGCACAGTACATCACGTAGGCCGAAACGTCCCGAGTTATGTACAGTAAATTTCTGCTACACAAGTGCTCAAACAACCACCCACAGCTACAGTACGTCCTACGTAGCAATGAGTCTCTATGCTATGCACTTATAGCACTGATAAAGTACTTTTCTGTTAGGTTAAAGCCTTTCACCGACCTTAACAGTTCCTTATCAAGCACAGTGATAATCCAGAGGCGATGGAAGTACCAACAGGAAGGTGCCTGCTCTCCTGGTAACAGCTCTTGGCTTTGACAGCTTAAAAAAAAAGCCCCAGGTTGTTAACTATGCAATGGAATCAGCGAATATCAGGGATGTACTCCAAGCAATGGGGTGCAAATCTGAGGGAAAGTACTGTCACATGGAAGTCGAAGTACGAAGAGAATTACAAAAGAGGAAGTCCTGGACCTGCTGCCAATTAAAGCATTAGTAGCATCTTACGTTCCCTTCAGTTGGAATTGAAGCTCCTACCTTACAGCCACAGTGA
Organism: Ianthella basta; assembly: GCA_964019415.1. Taxonomy (NCBI): domain Eukaryota; kingdom Metazoa; phylum Porifera; class Demospongiae; order Verongiida; family Ianthellidae; genus Ianthella; species Ianthella basta. The sequence continues at coordinate 4,180,593 of OZ025878.1, forward strand.
AACACCTTTCTCGTTTGCTCCCTGTGGAAAAAAAAACTGTGAAATGCCTGTTTTTGAGCGAAATCGTGAAATTTTCTTCCGTGAACATTTTCCACTATATGGTATTATATGATCTGAGCAGCACCAAAGTGGGCGTGGAACTTGTAAAAAAATTATGGTATCTTAGGAGTTAAGGTGTGCCAAAAAATCATACACACCTCAATTTTCCTCAAGGCATTGTCACACTCCTTCTGTCCAGGTCCCGATGTGGAGCAGACATTCAGCAGTTCATTGATTGAATCCGTCACAGCCCTGCAGTATGGAAAAGAGGCCAGTACTAACTCCAAAGGGTAAAAACTCCTACTATGGCATTATTCAACTACAATTATGAATGTACACACACGCTGCCCAGAAACCTCTACTCAGCATGCACAATCTATGCCGTACACATGCCTTCACTAAATCTCTAAACAAATCAGAAAACATACTGTGTTTACGCAGTAGGAATGAACAGGAGTATTGGTATAACCTACCTCGCAGCTGCAGCCAGCTGATTCATAACATTGGGTGCATTTGGATCTGCACTGAGTGCCTTGGCAGCCAAGAGAAGTTTACTGGAGCTCACTGATATAGTGCGCAAATAGCCAACAACAGCTTCCTGAGTGTCCTTGTCCTTAGAAGCTCCAGCTGTGATGAGTCCTACAAGCATTGGAACAACAAGAGCACAAAACACCCAACATCACAATTTATGCCACAAGAGCACAGCTACAAAACTACACCACATGTTTATGGGCCTACTGATCTCCATTCTAGACTGAAGTGCATTGCCACAACTGCATAGTGCAGCTTACTTACTAACCTGCTTCCAACAGAGCCTGGTAAGTCTGTGCAAACTGTTTGGCAGCTATAGCCAACTCCTCTGGTGAACCTCTAGCAGCAGCAAACAATTGAGAAGCAGAGTCATTGAGGGAAGCAGCAATTGCAGACAGACGGGATTGGAGCTCCTGATAGGCCTGGCCACGGCTAGGAGGAAACTACATAAGAAATTTAAAAAATAGTCATTACAGCATCCTTCATGCAGACACAAGGTGATATCTATCTACGTACCTGCTTCTTTTGCAGGGCCTGGCTGGCTTCAGCTATGGCCTTGATGGCTTGATCCACATCTCTCTGTCCAGGCAGGCAATTGACCACTTGGTTAAGTGCTTGAGACACTGCTTTGGCAGCCTGCACATGCAAGAGAAACAGCAGGTCAAGAATCATGGAGAACTTATTGAAGCACTGCCATGAGAGTGACACATTAAATATCAATCAAACTCCCAATATAGCTGCTAGCATGGAACACCAATCAGGCACATCTCATTAAGCACACAGCAGTGACGCAGACATTGTTACAAGAAAGAAAAAGGGAGGAGGGCTTCAGTGAAAGGGCACATGCTTGTCAACAGCTAACCAAAGTTAATCACAAAACCTGAACTGGAAGGTGATCTACACAATGTTTCACCATAAATTATTGGTAGACTTATATACACCAACTGCACAATGTTAAAAATACAGGATAACTAGAGAATGTTACACTAGTAGAAACAAGTTTGGGGAACTTCATAGGCTTCAACAGGCTTACCTACTACAGTGAGTTGCATGCCAGCAACTCAAGTGACAGCAAATGTAGCAGTGGAAAGCACTGCAAACAAATATGCTGCATATACAGTACATAATGCTATTCTGCTACAGAACTATTGTGCCGCGTTCAAACAAAACTACTACAACTACCACGTAAACCACCCAGACCTGCACTACAATACTCCACTTGTACATACTTGAGCAAGCCTGAGCTGCTTGTTTGGCTGGTTGGGTGCCTCCACAGCATTCTTGGCTTCCCTAATCAAAGCCACTGATTGGTCCATGACTTGCTTGGAGGATTGAAGGATGTACTCCTGAGTGTCTCTGTCCTTTGTGCCAGCAGCCACTCCACGCACTGCCTTTGCCAGCACCTGCAAATTACAAACTTTGATGCTTCAAGATGAGGAACATCAGTGTAACTATTATTGAGCATTTTTGGCTTAAAGAAAATTAGATGTAATTCAAGCTACACAGTGAATGGGTATTGGCCTTGCAACATCTCTGTTGCTAGTCAGTATACTGGACAACAAAAATAGGAGTGCTGGTGAGTTGTCCATGTACGTACACCTCTCCATCTTTGCTTCATCCTACAGTAATTAAGAATTATAGGGCAGATACTCAAAAACAGTACCTTTAGGGCATTGGCTGTCTCCCTAGCTGCAACTCCAGTGTAGGACTCATTGCCTTGGTTGGCTGCTGTCAATAGCTGAGCCATAGAGGAGCCAACACTCTTTGAAGTGGATCCAAGCTCAAGAGCACAGGATGATACCTGTGGTTGAGAGAAGCAGTGAAGTCCTAAGTCAGTCTTGAATCCAAGAACCCTTCATAACAACTCAAGATCCCCATGTACCCCTCTTCAGACCAACAATATCAATGTGGTCTAACTGTGACAGTTAGTGCAGTAGTGCTATTTAGTATGTGTCAACTGCACCCACCCTGTGTACCCTGTGTAAAAAGCTCAGAAACAAGGACAATGGAACATTGATTCAGTGTCCCATATAATTATCTGGGTACAATACCTACAGTACATCAGCCAAATTTGCTAATATACTAAAAGGCATTTACCTATAATTGTACATGAGTGATTACATCATGATAGCACCTGTCCTAGCCAAATGAGTGATGCCAACAAAATCAAATGAATAACTCAAAATTTTCATAGCCAAAGCGAGTATCTCAGTGCGCTCTAGTGTGATTGTGATACGAGTAGTATTCTCCCTATATAACAGACTACGAACAAAACTACTTACATAGCACAAAAAAATGCTTCAGTTGCTACACCATGATGATGATTGTGAAAGAGTGAAATCTCGTCACTGCAACATTTCAGAACAGTGAATGCCTGCAGTGTATCGTACAGTCCAGGAAGCTCTAACAAACAAGATAGGCCTCAGAGCCTCCAAGAAACAACTATGACCCAACATTTCCTGACAGCAATGGCCAAAAGCCTAAGAAAACACGACAACACCTGATAGCCTTACAACTTTTCCAAAATGTTATGGTACTGGGGCTTTCAGTGGCTCCACTCAAATTACATTACAATTGTGTGGAAGGCTTGCCTCGTGTTCAATCATGTGCGTAGCTGCCAGATGCCACGTGTTAAGATCATTGCACTCCCAAGCTATGTACTAACAGTTCATGCACATATCAAATTACATTGCTCACATTGCTAGGGCAACACAGAAATTCATACCTTCACATGTCGTATTACCTTGCATAAATAAATGTTGCCATGTCCCACGTGCAAGAATCATGAAACAGCTGAGACCATTGTTTGCTTGCACAACAGTTAGGCTACCCCCCAAGTGTGATTGTGATAAATGCACATGCATAGACATGCATATTTAGCACAGAATACAACTCCCATTGCTCAGCACTTACTGTTTCCCCTGGGAGCAGCAACAGCTTGCCATCACTGGCTTCCCTCCTGTACATGTCCATGCTCTTCGACAGGCCTTGTACAACATCAATGGCACTATCAATCTCAAGGGAGCCGCACACCTCTGCAGCCTGGATGCACACACACACATACACACACATATATACAGCCATACACATAGTCAGTGAACATAGAGCTAAACAACTCATGTAAAAAATATACAGCTACTTTATGCCATGCATGTACGTAGAACATGTGGAGATGTACATCCACAGTACTAGTCACAAGCTATTCATGTGTTCCATGGTAATTCACAGTTACCATAGCAGACATTTGCAGGTAGCTATGAAATCAAGCACAAATATTCTACATCCTTATGAAAATGGTGAAGACACTGAAAGGACTATCAAAAAACATGTTCAGACACAGGAGATTGCACCAGCTCTCCAATCAGCAGTGTTAGTGATACATGGAAACCTCCTCTGCTAAAGGAATTTTGATGATCTCCAGGAGTGCTCCACTGATAAGGAGCTTACAACCTTGCTCAGATACACATACGTACATGTATCAGATTTAGATGGTGACCGGGCAAACTCCGAACTTAACTGTTTTCAAAGAATCATCTTATTCATCCATTAAGATTAACTGCCAACCGTTAGTTAACCAACAAACTGACCAGCCATTGAAGTTGATGAATACTGAGTATAAGATTCACCTTCCTGTCGATGCAAAGAGAATACGCCAGGAAGCAACACTTGACTTGCCTAGTCCCAAGATATTTGAGTAGCGCAGTGGACCTCCACAGTAAAAGAGCAAAGAGTGGCACTAGGTCCTGAAGAAGGCTTAAGCGACTTTGCCACATCTCAGTGACATCTGCTGTCTACCCCCATACCATTGAGTATGCTCAGTATAGAGTATAATTGTACACAATGCTAAAGGCTAAACTACAGTATATCTGTTGTTCCATCTGTTAATAGTAATGGAAACCAAAAAGATATCTCTCAATCAGCACCTTACATCAGTTCACCATTACTGTTTCTTTGTGCTAAACTTCATCCCCCCCCCCCATGCAGAGAGGCCACACAAACATGCTATCATACCTTGCTTGCAGCATTCCTTAGCTCTGACACAGCTGCAGCAGTAGATTTGGCAAAGTTGCCCAACTGAAGGGCAGAAGCAGGGTCACTCACAGTGGGTACAGCAGCTTTGGAGGCAGCCACGAGTCTTCCAGAAGGCTGCAGAAGGCCCACATACATACACTATGAACACATTCACACAACAGTTGGTGAATCAGCTGTATCTAAGATTAATCTAATGTAAGTCACGACTGGAAGGAAACAGGCAAGGAAAGGGAAATTAGCCACTTAGTGAGTAGTGTTACCATTTATTATTAGCAATGATAGCATTAATTTAGAAGAGTCACTCAGAGATTTGCTTCAAGACAAAACAACATTGACCTGATGCAATCCTGGTGAGAAGAGCTGCATTTTTGCCAGAAAACACACAGTATAAGCAATAGTTAAATGCCATTATAGAGGTGTCTGCAAGATTTACAGCACAATTTAAAGCGGGTACTGCTGAGTGATCAAAAACCTTGCATACACTGACTATTTAAGAGCTATAGATCCCAACAAGCAAATCGACTTTGGTGCCCTTCCTAGTGATGTCTGCATCCTTGGTAGCGAGTTAGCTTGCAAGAAAGTGTCTGAATGCTTGCAAACTCATCTGGTTGAATCATTACAGCTGTATTAGTAATTATGCATATACAGTCCTTCAATATAAAATAACAGGCTTGAAATCACAACATCAGTGGGATCTCTGGGATTTAGCCAAGGCCAATGACAAAGCAACATTTAGATGCCCATTACCATGTCAACGGGATGTATGTATGCTGCTGATTGATGCAACAGTGAGTTCCAAGGTTTACAACTTTGTTTGTATCTAGCTGAAGATAAAACCCACATTGATCAGGCCATAACATATGAGAAATCATGACATATAGTATGTAAGTAAACCTCTAAGACACGAGACATAAACAAACATTCTCATGGTACCAACCCTACACAGTGAAGAACACATTTGCCACACTGGCTTATAGCCCTCACTCACAGCCAAGAATGCTTGGGAAGCATTGATAAGTCCCAACTGTGCACTGGCACTGTCTGGATGACTTATTGAGGCACGAACACTCTGGACTAGGCGGGAGACCTGCTCAGATACAGCCTGAAACAGGGAAGGTTTTAGTTGGATGACAGAAGGTTTTAGTTGTATGACATGCCAGCAGAACAATATTATCCTGCTGACAGTGTGCAAATAACATATAAATATGAATAGAAATACCATAAATGTAAAATTTTCGCAGTGGGTATACATATTTTCGCTACATTCACGGGCACCGTTACACCGCGAAATGAGCAACACGTGTTACCCACGTTTGACTTCCAGCCAGTTCATAAAGACAATCTGCCATACCCTAAGGGACCACTCACTCAACTATGCCCAGACATTCTGGGATGGAAGCCAACAAGCAGGTGCAAGAAGTGGCAGACAAGCAATTATCGAACAAGTGGGGCAGTTACAGGCACTTCAATGCAAAGATGGTTGTGTCCTCTCACCTCAGCCACATGCAGTCGTGGCTTAACTCAACACTGCGACTGGAGTATCTACAGTCCTGCCATGAAGTGTAGCTGTCATACTCTCCACATATTGGACATTCCAATAGAAAATTTTTGTGTAATATGCACAGTAAAAAATATTTCAACACAAGTATCTCAGTCTTTTTTCTCTCTTTATCTACAATATCTCTATATAATATTATCTATAATATCTCAGTTGTGCATACTCTCTGCTCTTCTGTGAAATTTATTAGCCACAAAACTTTACATTTACAGTATACACTACATACACCCTGGAGCCTTTCACTTCCACTCCACATTCCATACCTTGCACTGTGTCATCAGCTGTTGCTGAGAGGCTGTGTTAGTGTTTGTAGCAGCTGTGCTTTGAGATGCAGCAATGAGTTGTGTAGCAACAGCACAAGCATGGCGTGAAGCAACTTCAAGCTTGCGAATGGCACGCTTCTTCAGAGCTGATGATGCAGTTGCATTCGTAATGTTGCGCAAGTCTTCAGCAGCCATTTTCAGAGCTCCTTGTGCAGTAGGGTCACTTGGGTTCTTTGCAGCACCCTAAATTGTGTCACAACAGAATTAGGAGGTACTAGACAGGTGCACTGCACAAACACATAGGCATATGTCCTAAAATACTTCCTACGAGAAGCTACACAATACTTTGAAATAGCAACTGATCCACTCTGCTGATAACAAGTGTGAGTTACAAGCATCAGCCATTTGAATTGGCTGCAAAAATATATTAGACATTGGTACCAATATAACTGAGTCTGGTATTGTATAAGCTTCAAAACAGCCAATTCACTGCTGGCAGAGGGAGTGACCAATCCTGTCTCAGCTATCTATGCCACCATACAGTCCCCACCAGAATATCCAAGTGAAGATGCGTGATTGTCTGGTTGGCTGCTTTGCTCTAACCCCAATGGAGGGTTTGCAAAACAATGTATATACCTTACCACTGCAACCTAACTTCACACCTTGTTAATGTAACATGGATACAACCAGCATCACCCATGTTGGAAGGAGGGTGCTCAATAACACAACTTGCAGGCCACAAGCATTCATTCTTCAAAAGCCGTTGCACCATAGCAAGCTACTTAGTCTTGTGTGGCATAGCAGCAGTGTAGTTGCAGTTGTGCTACTCCTTGTGGATACGCAGTAGAGACGGTGGTCATTGGTATGCCCGTGTGTACATATTTGCATGGCGTCTGCACATGTGTACTCATGCATGGTGTTTGGCTGGCGTGTGGTTTGGTGTATAGTGTTGTGCGTGTGTATGTGTGTGTGTGTATGAATGTATCATACATGCTACCAAGCTGCTGCAAATACACAGATACTTTCAAGGATCCCTGAGTAGTTCTGTCAAAGAAGAAATTGCATATACTCACTTTGGCAGCCTCAACCATCTTGGATGTGGCATCAGCAAGAGCCTTAGCAGCATCAAGCAGTCGCTTGCGGGCTTCTGGATCCCCTTCACCATCTGCCTCAAATTTAATGGCATTCACGAGGGACTGTGTGGCCTGCAACGATGAGACATAAGAAGGATTGTGCAACAATTCTACAGTTGGCCCACAAAAAGATTAACATGCTAAACATCTGTATTAGTCAAGGTACTGCAGTTAAGTATCATAAACATAACCTTATTCTAACTAGTAACCCAATGTGTTTCAAGGTATTAACAAATGCTCATACTCGCCATTTGGCCATAGTAAATTAGTCAGAAAGTATGAAACCTAGTGCATCACCACTAGAAATGGCAAACAGTTCAAATTACAGGCAATATTTGTGTAGAAAAGGCAGACGAACTGTGTTCGTGGAATGAGAGTCATGCAACAAACATATGCTGGGCAAGAGTCCAACTTCAATGACAACAGCAGCCCTACCACGATGTTACAATTTAAATAGCCGATGGATCATACAGCAGGTGTGTCAACACAGTTCAACAAATGTAATGAACAAAGTGTCACATCACAGCACAATAGCTCATTGCCATCAGGGCTCCGTAATGACAATCACTACAATTTGGCCGAAAAAAACAGTAGCTGATGAGCTCCTTTCCATGTCAAAGGCTTCATCAACTGCCATTTTAAGCCTTAAAATGGCAGTTGCTGAGTCCTTCAGAGAGTATCAGCCATTGTGAACAATACATGTCCTCCCTATTATACGAACTAGCTGAATGCCCGCCCTTCGGGCAGGTTCCCAGTCCACAAATGGAGGTAGGTTTCCCAGCCTTCTTGAGACGTTGCTAGGTGCAAGAAAATTTTCTTCTTTCTAGTAAATAATTATCACTTACAAGTTAATAATTATCACTATGTTTGAAAATAAAATGCTTAACTTCAAACATTTGCACCTTCGATCAATTGCACATTCATATATCCTGCACTATCAGTAAGCAGCTTGGTGATTCACTTGACTGTTATGTTCACTTGATGGTAGTGGTTGGTGTCATATACGTACATAACCCAATGCAAAGGTGTGTTTCAGGCAGTTGTTCAATACAGACTACAGCCTCTTTAAAGTTTTCACTGTTATGTTACTCCATCAATCCCAATTTGCTCCACACTCTTACATGTAGCAACAGCCAAAAGGTATGCAAAACATACGTACGCATAGTCACATTGCAACAGCTTGTCATGTGCTCATATATACATATATCACCCCATACACACACATACCTCTGCCAATCTCTTGGCTTGAGAAACCATTTCTTGGGCATTCCCCATTGCATTCACTAGGCTCTCAGTTGCAGCCAGGATGACTTCACAAGCCTCTTCATACTCACTGTTATCTGGAATCCTCAAACCTTCACGAATCTGCTGGATCAGTGAGTGCAGAGCCTGTGTCACTGCTGTAGCTGCTGCTCCAAGGTCACGAAGGGCATCGTCATCACCACAAGCAGCCTACACACACAGTAGAAGCAATCAGATATTCTTTATAGCAGAGACTAGTATGGTGTATACAGTGAATTCTGTATATTATCCACAGTTAGAGAGGGAACATACATAAGATAAGCACACACACACATAATTATATGAAATAGAAATAAAATGTATACACATCACAGTCACTGTAGTAATACAGAATCACCAGAAAGCATGCACAGAATGGTGCCACAAAATAGTGGGCAGGTGCAGTGAGGGTGGGTACCTGTGCAGCAATCACAATGCGTTCAACAGCTGCAGCTACCAGTTTGCACGCCTCAATCAGCTGCTCCTGACACAAGGGATTGTCAATGGTAGGAGAGAGAACCTTAGTGCAAGCAATCAGTGCTTGTGTGGCAAGGGCAGTAGCCTTGGCAGCTCCGATGACCTGATTCTGCAGGGCCTGATCGTCACACTTGGAGGCCACATTGCGGGCATTGCTGACAAGTGCTGCTGTAGAGCTTGCTACAGCCTTGGCCATGGCAACAAGAGTTTCCTGCAATGCATAGTGAACAGAAAAAAATAGTGTCATGTAGCCAACTATCATTTTGCTACAACTCTGCTTCTACAGACAACGTTTTGGGATATGCATGTTTTGGTACAACAGTCCACCAGAAGTTAAGACGGTTAATAATTGATGAAGTATATAAGTTTTGGTTACTGAGCTAACAACTACATACATATTAGACCACCTATTGTGTAAACCACCTCTTGATTCTGCACAGGTGTTAGCTCACTAACCTAACCGTATACGGCTTCCTCAATTAAAGATCTAGACTTCTGATGTACCAAAAAGTAGGCCAATGTCCTCAGACCGTCTTCTGTGGAAGAGGAGTTGTGGCGAAGTAGGCAGTCAGCTATGCGAGACTACGTAAGGTAGTAGGGAAGGCTAAAGTGACAAAATAAAAACCTGCACATTCAATTTTTGGTACATATTAAAGGTGACAGGCAATTAATCAATGAGCAAATATTTATTGATAGTGCAAACTGATATTTTCAACTCTTCTCGGCTACATTCTGTACTCCACGTTCAATTAAGAAACTGTTGATCTACTCATCTCCAGCATTGGAAGTGCCTTCTGTCTAGTTCTCCAGGCCGTTTTTGTGGTAAAAGTGTGTCAAGCAATTGTCCCTCAAATCAACTGTTGTAGACACTGAAGCCAATTCAATCTACAAACATCTTTCAGCAGGCGAATAAAAACCAATTAATCTGGCATGAGATTACACCATTGCCACGCCTTGCTGATTTTGCAAAGAAGGGTCTTATCGTCACGTTGCTCAGCCGTAATGGAGCTCCTTCAGACACTGATCCTTTATTTCACGAACACTGAACTCGTAAGGCATTCAATCACCACCTGTGTCCATGGACTGAACTGTGGCACCCTAGGCAAGAGAGACACATTGAAGTTGCAGTGTGAAAATCAGTCCATCAGCAGTTCAGGTCGGTGTTTAAGACATAAATTGCTTTTTCTAAGTGCAATGCCAGAGTTTCAAGCACCAATGGAGTCTCTTAGCGGTCTCTCTGAAGCAGCGGAGTATAAGAATACGTGTTTTCCCTTTACATTCATCATCTTAAGCACTCACTGCTATAGCAGTGTATGGGGCAAAGGTGTTGCTGAGTTATCTAGTCTGCAGCATTACTAACGCTTCAAGTTCGGTTGAGTTCACTGTAATGTACACAACCACAGAAATCTATGCCAGGCCACCTGGAAAAACACACTCACAAGCAAGTTATTGCAAAATTCACAACTTATAGATGAAAAGAGAATAACTCTGCAATGAAAAAAAAATGGGGGTGACCTGCCATAGATTTGTGCATACAGGCATGTACAGTAGATTTTCCACAGTGAACTGAAAACTGGAGGCTCTGACTCTCACTGAAGTGCCCATTAACTGAATGCGTTCAGGCTGCTGAAGCAGAAAGAACCAGTCAGTCAAAGAAGCTCTACATTCCAAATAATACAAGGCGCTCAATTGACCGGGCAGATTCTGGCAATGATGTAAAAAGTCACATTTGCAATCCATGATGGAATGGAAGACTTGGAGGCTCTCACTCTTGCTGAAGCGCCCGTTATCTGAACGCTTTCAGGCTGTTAAAGCAGAAGAAATTATTCAGTCAAAGAAGTCCTATGTTCCTGATAACACCCGACAATCAACTGACTGGGCAGTTAGGATGTTTGAGCAATTGACGAATATCTACAATTTCCAAACAGCGAATCTAAGTGCTCACGCAATATGTTGATGACAGAGGACAAGGAAGCTCTGTGCCACTGGCTGTGATTCTCAGGAATGATATGATAATGAACCTCCTGTTGCTGTTATGTCCTGCATCATACTTTTAGTGCTACTGTTAACTACAGGATTGCACAATCACCATAATTACGATATAGTCAGAAAGTGCATATTAATGGAACGCACAGCTCATTGGCTAAATGACTGCACACAGATTGACAGACTGTGTATGTACGTACCTGTGTCTTTGGGTCTACTGTTGCTTCACCACACAGCTGTAAAAGCCGTCCCCCTGACACACCCATTTCACCAGCTGCTGCTAGCAATGCTTGTCTACAGGTTTAGATAAAGAAATACAATGCCATCACAGGGTATGACAAATGTAAAGTCCCCATGGCATCATCAAATCAAACTACACTGCTGTCTATACCTGTTCTCCACATTTTCTGGTTGTGCAGCGTTGAGAAGTCCTGCAGCAGCAAGGGCCAGCTTCTGAGCTGCATCCAACAAGTCATCACTTTCCCTCTGAGAGGCACTCATGGCAGCTAGCAAACGTACCGCTTTCACCAGTTCAGTCAGGTTACTAGAACTGAAGGAGACAACCACACCAAAATGCACTTACAAACGACTACTGTATTGCAAGGGTGTGATTGACACAATGAATTATGATTCAGGTAGCTTGGACCCACGCTGGCTACTCCCTTTATCAATCAAAAGTGAAAGAGCTGCTCCTTCTCACATTGTTGTCACTGATGATCCCACAGCAGTGTAGTTTATGTCACTAGGATCCACTATATATTGTAGGTAAGAAGAAAAAACTGAGAGTACACATACAATAGTACGTTCACAACTTAACCCTCAAACAACACTGCTATTGCTCCACTTTGTTACCATGCAAAGTATTAACACTTAGCTCAAAGGTACTTGACAGCCATGACCTCTAATGATAAGATGCTATGACCTCTGATGAAGGACGTTTTTGGCAGTGTGAGCTCACCTCCAGTCAATGTGATGATGGAAGCAGTTGATGCCAACATGGCTGCCAAAGCAGACGACACATTCTGCCTGGAAACATCCAAGGTCATCTGACGCCATTGCACTGATGCCTATAGAGATCAAGAATAGATAGAGACAATCACACAAACGGCACAGAAAGCCTTAGCACAACTAAATATTGTGAAGATCAGATCTGGGCATATACTGTACAAATACGTACAACTGTGCATGCTCAATGCTGACAATAACTCTGGTCTTACTACAGCCAAAAATTTATGGCTAGCCAGTAGCAATACATGCTAGTCTCGTGCAGCCAGATCACCACTGTGTAGACTCTAACCTCCCAACAGTGTTGTGATAATGACAATTGTAATTGTAATCAGCTGTAATTACGTAATTACACTTTTCTCAGTAATTGTAATTTAATTGGAATTCTGAATAATTTCCTACGGTAATTGTAATGGTAGTTGATTACATTCATGTAATTGATACCTAATTACACAATTACACACAATTACATTCCTCCTCTGTTGGCCCGGAGTCTCCATGACTTTTGCAAGATAAAATCCCATGATTACCCTCCTCTTGCAACCTACAGTAGCTCTTCAGGTAGTCTCTGTACCAGCTACATCTGCACTAATGGAGCACATTCCGCCGGGCAGACAAAGTTATTAAATCTATTCAGACGTCACATTCTTTCGCTAGAACTTTGAAATACTTCTATGTACATATGAAGATGAACCCCCACTTTCACAAATGTAATGCAATTGTAATCATAATTGCAATTGGCTTCAAGTAGTTGCAACGGGAATTAATTACTTGTACAATTGAAGAAATGGTAATGGTAATTGGTCTTTGAAACTGCCAAGTAATTGTAATCGTAATTAATTATCAATAAGCTGAAACTACCAAACACTGCCTCCCAAATTAGCAATGGTCCAAACTTCCGGATGACTCCCATAATAAAGAAGAGGCCACACACAGCACCATAGCCTCCATCAACCCAACACAATCAGTTCTCCCTTTACAGTTTACACACAACAGCCTTCAAGACCATCAGTACAGTTTATACAACACAGAATGGATGTACGTAGAATGGCTGATCAATCTTACAGTAATACACAAATCACATGCGAAAATACGCAGAACAGACGCTGTTTAATGACATGTATTCTAGTATGGAATCCCTAGGAAAGGATTACTTTCACACACAGGTGCACTAGTACATCATGGGAAAGTTTGGGTAGCAACTCACACTGTCTGAGCCTAGGGCAGGCAGAGAGGCGACTGTGGCCAGGTCATTGTTGGCAGCTGTAACACTGGCAAGACCCTCAGAAATAGTCCCTTTAAGGATCTCTTGTGCCTTCAACACTTGAGCTGACAGACCACCCTATTAAAACAATAGCAACTCCTAAACTGGTAACACGCCTGCCAGCAATGGTACGAATAAGACAGTAAACTTACACTAGGTGGCATATGCTTTGTTCCTTGTGGAGCAGACATGGCCTGCTGTGCTAGCTGTCCTTCATGCACCTGAGCATCACCTACCGCATATAAGTAGAAGAGACCATACATACATCATGCAGAGTAACTACATACATATCACAAGATTAGCCTAGAGGTACCTATGCCAGGCAAGCATTCTCACCTCCCTGCACGGACTGCTGCAATCTGCCTTGGCTGATGACATTTCCCTCTGTCCCCACACCCTGTGCACCTCCTTGAACAGCAGTCGGGTTGGCCCTGCGCAAGTACCGCATACACACCAATAAAAATTGATCACACACAAACACATTTACAAGGGAGGCTCAACTATTGAAGGACAACATTAAAGTGACACTGGAATGACTAGTATCTCCCATTGCCGTGGCAACCACATGCTGAGATTTCTGATATCAATGTAAGTATTCAATGCACACTACCTGTATACAGTAAAACATATTTCACAGGGGCCAGAAGCCCTAGTCACAATCGAGCTAGACCTTTTTGACGTTATTGTGTCACCAGTGGCAAATCACCTTGGAAAATCGAAAAGTGTCTAGCAGAGGTCATTAACATTCAAAGCCAATTCAGCAATCATATTCAATAGCTTTCTTTAGCTATTAGCTGCACCTTGATAACACTTGACACTTTTGATTCAACACTGTGCCGACTTTCCGTGGCTTACATGGACCGTATGTTTCCTATGGCAAGTCAAAGAGTCACAACGCTCTCCAGAGCTGTGGATGGGTAAAGGCTCAAGCAACACATCCCTCCTTTGCAACACAGTTGACAGATGGATGGCACAGGCTAGAATACAAAATCAGTATGCTCCTGCAGTTTGACAAAGTTGAGAACTCTCTGAAAGGAGACCTTGTGAGCATCGCCACAGAGTTAAAGATGTATCACGTTGTGAGTGTCAGCTGCTGCCTCTTCGCACAGAAAGTCTTCTCCATGCCTGCTATAGTGTACATCTATGCCAACATTGTAAGCTGTTGATACAACTCTGTTGGGTCTCCCTCTCACAGCAATTCTTGTCCCAAGCGATGCTTAAGTTTATTCTAGGGAATGATCATTTTACAGACAGCCCTAGCAGTAGTGCTCGAAGATTTACCCATCTTCCATTCTTCACACAGAGACACACAAACATTACTTCTTCGAAGGTTCTGCGTCAAAGGATGGGTCAACAAAGAGCTAAGGATTTAACTGGCATCAACAATGAAAGCTTAGTATCCCAGAGCAAAGAATGTGCAGGCAAAAGAGGCTACCAAATGAGATACCGAGATAAGCAGTCTCAATCACCATGGTCAGCTTCAGTGTGTAGGTTGGCATCACCCAGTGAGGGTGATAGTGATTGTGGTGAGAGCACCAATACCATGCAATGGTAACCAGTGCAGTCATTTAAAGATCAGAGCTGTAATTCCCATGCACAAAAGACACCACCTCAGTACTACAAGAGACTCATAGGGATCACACAGGTCTGCTCCAGGTGAAAGTGTGGGGTCTCGTAGTGACAAAATTCAGCATTTTCCGTATTTTATCTACCGTAAAGTACACAACTTGCTCTTTCATGGGTAGTTCTTTTGCTGGTTTTTGATACTATACAGGAAAGCACTAGTTTTGGTGGCACGTACCACTGTATACAAACAACTACCACCATCCCTACATAAACAACACAACTGCGCTGTCTGATAAATGCACAGCACACATGTAAAAAAAAAATTCTATTGCCTCATGGCGAAGATCATGAGGATAAGAATTCTCTTCCCAAAACATGAATTCCTATAGCCAATTCACAAATATTTGAGTATGCACACTAATACAATGACTATGCACACAAAATAAGGTACCTACACAGATGAACACACCTAACTTTATGAACCAGCACGTCCTCATTGTAAGCAGTGTGCACAAAGAACAACTCAGTTACAGGGTTTACCTTCTACTGCCAACTTCAAACTCTGTAATGGCATTCTCATCGTCTTCTTGATCTGGCTCAAACTGGCGGGCTTTTTTCTGCCAAGAATAGAATGTGTTTACATACGGAAGTAGCAAATAAAATAATGTGAATAGTTGGAAAGTTTCAATAATTTAAAGGCTCCCATACATAGCTGCTCAACTACCAAAAAGTCCAAATTACTCTTTTGTACATTTTCAACTGCAAAGTGCTTCCATTGAAAGTAATGTAATAACTAAAATAACTGACTATCAATGGATTACCACGTGGTCATGAGGTTCAATGTATGTTGATAGCCTTCCATGATCACTCAAATGAAACAGCAATTGCTGTGCTGTGCTACAGCCTTCATAGTCGTCATATTTGTAGAGGTTAGCTGAAAGGAAGGCTGAGCAGTTGGCATTTGCACTGTACCTAGAAGGTACACACTATACAGTATAAATTCATTTCACACAGTAATACAATGAGCACCTTCTTGATGATGATATCAATGTAGCCAGCAATTAACTGAGAAATGGTTTCTCCCTCAGTTGTCTGCACTGAGTAATACGACTCTGAGTAGTCACCAAAATCAAGAGTGAAGCTGTTAGGAGAAGCAGCCCAGCGGCGAACTGTAGTCAGAGGCCATGTCTTCAAAACCTAGAGCGTCAAAGCAAGATTACACTCAGTTAAAATCCTAAGCATTGACAGATAAAGGTACTTACTTACCTCTTTAGTGGTTTCATCCACTCGCATGACACTCTCACGTGTGACTCCAAGTAGCCTCGGAATGAGTTTGTTTCGCCCTTTCATCTTCTCCTTCACCAAGAAAAAGGTAACCCCATAAGTCTTCAGAGATCTGCAAAGTTGGATGTAGCGGAACTTAGCATTGAGCTCTGTCAGCGAATGCAGCTTGCGATGCTCCTGCGAAGAGAAAAAATAATACAACTACACTGAACTAGTGTCGAGGCAGACCACTTAGGGTTACCCCTAAGTGTCCATTTTGTATGATGTCAAGGCAGGAAGTGGGTCTGGTAGTTTTCCTATGATGTGCAACATCACCAGCCAGTTTAGGGAGATTCCCAAAAGGCACAACAGGTCAGTGGTGCCTCATCCTGGACATGAGTGATAAATGGAGAGGCCAAGTCAGTCGTGGCTAAGGATAGAGGTGCCTTGTTGGCCAAGGTCAACACGAGGAATGCCTATCACAAGAGAGTTTTAGATTGCCGTATACACCTAACCTCAAACGTCCGTGTGACATCACCACATACACGTACACATAGGTGTGGAAGAAAAGTAACTTTAGATTGGCATGTAAAGAAGTACATACGTACGACGAGATTACAGGATCCAAAAGTTGGAACGGAGGCAAAATTCAGATTTGTTCAGCCGTAAACTGCACTGGTGGAAGCGACACATATTCGTCTTTTTGCTGGTCAATTAGCAACGTCTTGCCAAGGCACTGGCTACCTGATTGAAGGCATCCAGCGCGGAATCCTGCAAGAAAAAGGCTAGGAACAACGTAGTTAGCGCAAGACTTACCATCTCTCATATAACGCAGTTTTACTCTGCGAAGGATTTAGGATCCCATGTATATGGCATTCGAATAGCTGCACAAGATGCTATTGTACACAATTCAACTCACAAAACGGCAAACAAGCAAAGAAGAGCGAAAGCGCAGCAATCAAAATCCTAATGCCTAGCAAGGGGTCTAGCCGTTAAAAACGTGGAACACATACTGAGAGCTAACATGAAGGTGGGATCACGTGATATTTTACTGATGTTTCGTGACATTTTCACGTTTGACCTTAGGCGTAAACGGCAATCTAAAACTCTCTACAATGTACGTACCATCATCCTCATAAGGGCCATTCAACATGGTGAGTGATAAAGGCTTCCTCTGTGCAGTGCATGACACATATGAGAAGGTATGCATATGCAATACTTACATTCCACAGTGCACAATTGCATTCCACATGCCAACAAGTCTATGTATTGGACCAGAATTGACCCTTCCCCTTATAGGGAGGGGTTGAGCTATACCTACCTATTTCAGCCATACAGTAATAAGATTGTTGTGAAGCTGATGCATACAAAATACACAAGCACTGTACCTGAAAAATGGCTTTCTCTACTGCCTTTGCTTTCACATACTCCTTGGGCAACATGGTAGGCAAACTAACGAAAGCAGTAAAAGGAATTAACATTACTGTTCATGCTGCTTACAAAATGTAGACAGATGTAGACAGCAATGGCAATGCATTTGGGGAAGACTGCTACAGTATATTCTGGGTTACATCGTTGGTGACATCTATTTAGGAATGTACCCAATAAAAATGGCATCTCCTATCTTAATGTATTAGCACGCTTCGGCAAAACTAGCCAAACAGTGATGCCTAAGAACAATTAAAGGCCATAGATAGGCTTCTTTGGATGTTTCAAAGACAGCAGCATACCCAAAGGTAACCTGGAGTACACATAAGAGAAAAGCGTCATAGTCTGCTCATACCCCATTTGTTCTTTTCATACTATTATTCTTCTTCCCACAGAATTTTTGCGTGCTCCTAGTGCACAATACAGGGCATGTATGGCCACAAGTTGTATACAAAGACTGACGTAGGGACGTGAAGGGCAAATATCCGAGCGCCAGTGGCAATCCATTAAGTACAGCGCTGGAACAAATAGGAAGTTTGTCTTCCCTGTGTCTTATGATACCCCAATCCCGCCATTTTGTTGTGCTCGCATAAAATAACCGATACACAGCAGCCATTTCATCTAGAATGGCATAACTGTGCTTGATGTTCTACACAATTTTCATCTAATTTAAGGAAGGGGTTTTTAGTCAGCACAAGTATTAATCTGATGTAGCCAAAGTCCTTTGGATAGGCAAAAGTGTACAAACTAGTGTATAAAAATTCCTTTAGAATTAGAAGGGATTTATGAATGGCCAGCAGAAAAGGTATAGAAACAAGCAACAGTAACGCAACACCATGATGAACCACATTATCATGAAGTTCGCTCTGCATTCCTAATTCCCTTGTAGCTGCATGGACCCAAATGGGCATTTTTTGATGGGCAGTTTTCAATGGTGATTTTCCACGGGCCTTATTCAATGGTCATTTTCCAACAGACATTTTCAAGGGGCAGTTTTCAACAGGCATTTCCAACGGGCAATTTTCAATAGACATTTTCCAAAGGGCATTTTTCAATGGGCATATTTCAGTGGGCATTTTCCAACAGGCATTTTCCAACAGGCAGTTTTCAACGGGCATATTTTAATGGGCATTTTCCATGGGCACTATTCAATGGGCATTTTCCAACAGGCATTTCTAATGGGCATTTTCAACGGGCATTTTCATGCCCCTCAATAGAATTGAGGTATGTCACAGTGTTGAGTTACTGTTGCTTATTTCTATGTTATTTCTGCTGGTCATTCCTAAATTCCCCCTAATATTCAAGGGCAATTTTTAACACACTAGTAGTTAGCTGATGTACTGTAAGAAGCATACTGAATAGACGAAACAAAATATGTATTAATAGTAACACTATCAGAACACAGCATTTCATACCAACCTCAAACAAATGGTTTGCTTGGCACCCTTACATACCGTATGGCCAGGAATTTTGGCAGGGAATTTATTTTGGCGGATTGGCGGTTTTGAGAGCAATCTGCCAATATTTCTTCCGCCAAAATTTGTGCAATCATATAGTTTTCCTGCTTAACAAGACTGATTGCGCCAACCCTATAGATTTATCGTCAGCATGGAGTTCACAACTGACAGCAGCGCAAGGACACTACATTTCTAAAGAGTTTTGCACACCGGAGGTGGAAGAAGAGCGCAAGGAAGCCGTAGGCAATCCGAACAGCATCGTATATGCGGTTGCTGTGAAGACTGACGTTGAGATCCTTGTCAGCAACTTACTGCGGCAGATTTCTGCAGCCTGTTCTCTTTTTCTGTGTTGGAACGGTACAATTGTGTGCGAGGTCATAGGCTGCAGGCAAACGTCAGCAGATTGGCCAAAAGAAGGCTTGAAAGCCTTTGTACGTTGCAGCACTCGTGGGAAAAGCTAAGGATTGGAACGAGAGTAAACCAATTATGGTCAAACAACAGCGCGTGTACTCCTCAGAGACTCTTTAGCAATCTAGCTCTGTTTGTCTGGATTAGTCAATTTGCTATAAATATCACTATGGCACAGGCTTTGCCGAACCGCCAAAGTAAATTCCGCCAAATACAGAAATTTCAGCAATCCACCAAAATAAATTCCCACAAAAATTTCCGGCCATACGGTACATCATGCACAAACAACAAACTCACTCTAGAAAACCTGGCTTGTGCTTGGCCTCATTGTAGTTTCCAAACTGAATTTGACACTGCAGGGCTGCAAACTGAGTAGCTTCTTCTTTCGTGGCTGGATGGGTTCCATCAAGAATAGCATCTCTCGACTGAACATACAACAAATGAAGCTGAACAGGATCATTGCGGTCAACATTCTGGTCTGAAAAAAAGAATTTCTTCCTGCAATAGAGAAAAATGCTAACTGTATTCATCATTTATGTGCAAGCAATATCATATGAATATGCATGGGCTCCTACACTGACCTGAGCACCAACACCTGGGTTTCATCCACACCCTGTTCACGCAGGGACTTCTCAGGATTCAACCAGTTCACTACAGCAGTGATTGGAGAGCAGTAAACCTGAATGAGCTCCACACATATGTAAACAACTGCAGACTTAGAGGGTGATGGTGACTGACAATGGTGAGTGACTCGCGGGTGCACATCATTTTCAATTCATGTTATAATATTTAGAGTACACAAAAATAAATGAACAAATTGGTAGGGATGGTGGTGGTTGCTAGCAAGCTGTTATACAACTGAAAAGTAGTGTTATAATCGTAGAAGGTTAGAAGCCTTCGCTGGCACGTTTCAGATTGGGGGTTTCCCAACCTTCAGCAGCCATTACTGTGCAAAAGATGGCATTTTATGATGACGTAAATGAAAGGTTTGGCTACAGTTGTCCACCTATTCCCCCTTCTTCCACTTTGGTTCAAGTACCTCATAACACTGTCATATGTCCACTCAGAGGTGTATATGTGGCCAGCTTCAGCCAAAGCTTACATGCCATTTTGAAGGACATCCATTGTCATGCATTTCCCCACCATTTTAACTACTGCACGGTTGGGTTCCGATCACTGTCTCTGCGTTTTTCCTGTGGGTTAGCATGGAACCTAGGTACTAAGCTAGCTGACACCTCTAGAACAGGCTTACAGAAATACGTTCCAATACCTGCATCGATGTCCTGTTGTGAATTAGTATGTAGCTACAGCTTAGCTACACACTTTAAAGAGTACAAACACTAAAATAATACAAATCTTCTACAAACAAAATAGTAAGGATATCAGGGTGGCATTCTTGCATGTAGGGGGACCATGGTTAATACTCCACTGTGTAGCAGCCTTTACTAGTTTCAGTCCTACGTATTTGTGCCATCCTTACATCCCTACTATTTTTTCCAGTACAGAAGTACGTACCAAGGACCAACTGTAATGGTGGCTGTTGACAAGATGAGTTGTTCACAGGCAAAAAGTACAATATAACTGCAATGGTAGCATAAGTAAAGACTCCCCATGTGCACCACTTACAGTTGTCATCAGTGTGTAGTTGTTTCTTCAGTGTCTCCATCTTCTTCTGACCAATGCCAGCAGCACCCTGCACATACACAAGATGAGCAATGCTATGCTAAAGCAAGTACCATTTGGCAGGGTTCACCATTCTCCACAATAGGTTTCAGTGACATTCTAATATATCAAGCAAACTAGGATTACAAAATGTAGGGGCAAATAGTTGGTGAGGTAAATGTCACAATCTATCTTCATTCACAAGGTAATAAATATTTCTCTCCTAAGTTTGCCCTATAATGAAGTGTTCTTCTCTTTGCACTGGGCAGTTCGGTAGCTCAAAGGAGCTTACTGACCTCTTCTGTAATTCAATGGAACAGCCACTGTCAGTTGCCTCTGCTTTCAGGTTTAGGTATTCACAATGCTTCGTGATTGTAATCTTCCATATATGTAATAGTTACTTTAAGGGTAGCAATTTAACAGGAACTAATTATAGTGAATTTAGTGAGTAGTGAAAATATAGCTAAAAGCATTGGTACAGGCGAAAAAGTCTATGCACATAAGCTCGAAAAATGTTACAATAAATACCCACCAAATCCTGGACTTTCGAAACGCTAAATTTAGTTGCTGCTAAGATTTGTAGCCTTAAGGTAGTAAAGTGACAAAATCAAACCTGCACAATTTTACATGTTGATTTAGACATCTAATACGCACATCAAAATTTGGAGCAGATCACACCTTCCCTGCTCGAGTTATTGAAGACGGAAAAGGTGTTCCATTAAAGGTGACAGGTAATTAATTGATGAGACAAATATTTATTGATAAACTGGAATTTCCAACTTTTCTTGGCTACATTCTGTACTGCACACTCAATTAAAAACTGTTCTTCAGGTTGATCTACTTGTCTCCAGTACCAGAGGTACCATCTAACTAGTTCTTCAGGCCGTTTCTGCATATATATCAAGTGATTGTCCTTCAAATCAACAGCTGCAAACACTGAAGCTAAGCCAATTCAATCTAAAAATATCTAAAACAACTGTAGTCTGTTGACAGAAGTGCCTGTAGTGATGCTCTGTTTCAGCATGGTCATATGAACATGAGTAGTCTCTCTCGTTGTGTGGATGAGCTAAGGGACTGGGTGTCTGGGGCACTGAGAGAGATGACAAAGTGTTTCAAAGACAGAGGTGCTCTCGCGAGTGGTGTGGCTGTGTACTGTTCAGAGGATGTTAGTTGTGTGAGAAGAATGGATTTGGAAAGAGATGGTTTGGAGGCGCTTTAAGTAGAGTTGAAAATCAACAAGAAGAAACCGTTATTGGCGTGTACCATCTACCGTCCACCAGACTGTAGAAGTACCTTTTCTAACATGTTCATAGGAATGATGGAGTGTGCTGTGACTGAGGGTAAGGAGGTGCTGTTAATGGGAGACCAGAACGTTAACTGCAACAATTACCTGCAGTGTTCGTAGGGAAGGCCTCCCTTGGATAGACAGTGACATAAGGAGGTTAATGAGAAAGAGAAACAGGTTGCAAAGGTAGGCAGGTGAATTGTGTGATAGCGCAGCTTGGGAGAGTTACAGGTCCATTAGAAATAGGGTTACAGCAGCACTAAAGCTGGCCAAAAGAAAGTACTTTCAATCATTGGTTGCCAGTTCCACCAAGTCATCAAAATTACGGAAGCAAATGAATAAGCTGCTTGGAAGAGGCAGAAGTGGTTGTCCCCACATTAATGTTGGGGATGGCCTCAATATTGCCACCTAATACAGTGAATATCTTGCCAGTGCTGTTTCTCCTACAGGAGAATTACCAGCCTCCACCTTCCAGGAAGTCAACGGTTTCCAGTTTAAACCAATCGAAGAAGAGGATGTTGTAACCTTGCTGTTGGGGCTCCAGAGCACAAAGGCCTCAGGAGTGGATGTCATGTGAATTTATATCACCCATCACAGTCACTGCATGCATTTATGTAATAGTTAAATGCTGACCAAGAGGTGTCTCTGAGATTTAGACCACTCGGCACTCAGGCGCTTCGCGCCCTCGTGCCTCGTGCTCTAAATCTTCAGAGACACCGACTGGTCAGCATTTAAGTGTTATAGATTCCAATGATTGGGCAAGGAGGCGGCAGCGAATCAGTTTACCTACTCGTACTTGCGTCATCACGCGTCTTCCGGAAGTAGTTAGCTACTCCTAACAGTCGGAGAAAACGTCGTGTAATTCAGGTCTTAATTTGGGCTGTTCATCTCGCAGCAGACATTCCCTACAGGTCGGCAGTGGATGTGGCGCGTCAGCTAAGCGTAAGCTTACTCACTGTCAGTCACGTCAGTCACAGCTTTTCCCAGAGCAGTGTCTTTAACCAAAGCTTGTACCCCAGCTCGTAGCTAACCAGTTCCTTTCTCGGCTTTGGTTCGTAGCTGCATTGTCACTTTACCCTGTTTCTCAGCAAAACAAGTGAGCCGGGCGAACTGTGCATCGTATGTTGTGGCATTAGCTATTATTGCTTATCACAGCTGCAGTTTCTCTGCTATAGACCACGGGCCTAAGCCACGCCCATGCTCTAAATCGGTATTTAGAGCATAGCGCGAACGCCGCGCGTGCCACGCCCATGCTCTAAATCAGCATTTAGAGCACAGGCACCAACGCCATGCATCAAATTAGAACACGGCTAGACGAAATGGACCACGGCGCGAAACAACACCCAGGGTGTCTACGACGTTTAGAAACATTGTTTAGATGCACATTACCATGGCAACGGGATCTATTTCATGTTATAATGTATGTTACATCAAGTTGTTATTATTGTTATGGATCATATCAACCATCACAGTTACGTCTTCACATGTACTTTATTATTCTCCCTTTGGTCCCCCACTGATACCAGCCTTGGCTGAAGGGGCTACCATTAATAATAATAATTAGATGCCAGAATTTGAACCGCTTACTATTAACACCAATCCCAGTCGCAAATCCCCACGTAAGAAGTAATGCTGAAAGCCCTTGCATACCAGATTGCGCTCACTCAGAAGATTCAGGATCTGGCAGTTTGGAAATTGGAGAACTGCTTAAATTTCTAGCCAAGCCTACAAGGATTCTAAGAAGGATGCCCTGTCTGTCTCAACCATCTGCTGCTAGAAAACTCGCCGCCATTATTGAACAAGTTGTGTCTCGTAATGACGTCCCATCCTGGGCTAGGCTTTTCCAATTTCCCAGAAGGTGTCTGCGCTGTCCTCAGCAAGGGGGTAGGCAGTGGACTTTGGCTTCTTCAGTTAGCAAGCAAGTGTCCAAAGAGAACGGTGATCCTGACGAGTTGTACAGTATTAGAAGCTACGGAAGACCGCCAAAATCGCGGAAATCCATGGAGGCATTGGCCATCAGAGTCAGCAGCAAGTTGGAGGAAGGGGACTACAGAGGTGCAGTGAGGTTGGCTTGTAGCAGGGCCACAATAACAGAACAGTCCCCTTCCACAATTGAAGCCATGAATCTGAAGCATCCCCCTCAGTACTCGAATTCCATCATTGAGGATCAGCCACACCCGGCTCCCTTGGGTTTCACTGTTAATGAAGAATTGATTAGAAGAGCAATCATGTTGTTTCCCAGTGGCTCTAGTGAGGGAACTGATGGTTTGCTGCCACAACACCTGAAAGATCTTATTGGGCCTGCAGCAGAGAATGGTGCTGTGTCTTGAATGCACTAACTGCCTTGATTACCTTTATTCTAGAAGGTAGAACACCTGCCACAGTACGCAGTTTGTTGTTTGGTGCTAAACTTACAGT
Source organism: Ianthella basta (assembly GCA_964019415.1). Classification (NCBI taxonomy): domain Eukaryota; kingdom Metazoa; phylum Porifera; class Demospongiae; order Verongiida; family Ianthellidae; genus Ianthella; species Ianthella basta. Next base: position 4,205,649 of record OZ025878.1, read on the forward strand.
GCTCACAAAATAAAATGGTGGCATTCGCTCAATTGCTGTGGGGAGTACCATCAGGAGGCTTGCTTCTAAATGTGCATTCCTTCATGCTCTCAACACTATCCCAGATATCTTGGCTCCCCACCAAGTAGGGTTTGGAATTCTCAGTGGAGTAGAAGCAGCAGTCCAAGCCACAAGAATGTATTTGCACAACCTACCCTCCAACAAAGCTCTCATTAAGGTAGATTTTTGAAAATGCATTCAACAGTGTCAGGCATGACAAGATGCTTTGTGCAGTGAAGAAGTTCATCCCAAAACTATTGCCATATGTCCACTCAGCCTACTCTACCGAGTCAGTGCTCTTATGGGACAAAGTTGAGATCACCTCATCAGAGGGTTTACAACAAGGAGACCTTATTGACCCACTGTTGTTCTGCTTGTCCATCCACGACCTTGTCTCTAGTTTTAAGTCAGAGTACAAGATCTTTTATCTTGTGATGATGGTACAATAGGAGGCACACTTGAGGACATCTCTGCAAACCTGTCATTCATCGAAGAAGCAGGGTGGCAAGTAGGCTTGTGCCTTTATGTAGCAAAGTCTGAGCTGATCTGTAATGATGGTTTTGATACACAGGATATGCCTGTGCTGGCTGATCTGCAGTATGTTAGTCCTGATCAAGCAATGTTACTGGGATCTCCTTTGGGGGCTATGTCATTGAAGAAAGTTTTGGATTGCCAAATTAGCCAGTTTCAATTGATAGGAGAATGCCTGCACCACCTACATGCACATCATGCTCTTACTCTCCTTTGGCATTCATTCTCTGTCCCGAAACTACTACATGTTTTGTGTACATCATCAGCTTTCCAGACACCCTTGTTGATTTCTTGGGACCATCTGCTGCTATCCATCTTGTCTAAGATCACCAACATCAACTTCCGTCCAGATGATCCTTGCTGGCTTTAGGCCACCTCCATGTCTGGTGTGGTGCTCTTGGCATATGAAGGGCCTTCCATCTTGTACCTACTGCCTTTTCGGCTTCAGCTGATGGAGCCCAGTCACTGATGCTAGACCTGTTACCAGTCATCTCTCAACAACTCAGTATGAGAAAAGAGATTTCGCTTTGAGGGTGTGGAAGCAAGACCTACCACCCGAGATGCCTGTACCCACTACATCAAGTAGTCAGAAAGTCTGAGATAGGCCAAGGATTGATACTCTGTTTGACACCATCCTCACACTGTGCAATGATGATGAATCCAGAGCCAGGTTGCTGGCTGCTGGCTCAGCAGAATCTGGAGCATGGCTAAATGCTCCACCAGTTTCCTCCCTTGGACTGAGAATGAGTGATGAGGCCATCAAGATTGCCGTGGGTTTGAGAGTGGGAGCACCCCTTGGACAGCCACACCTGCAATGCATGTACCCTAAAGGAACCTTTTAGCCTTCCCTACTACCTAAGGTATACCAAGGCACTGCAGTGGATAGTATTTGAGACACACAACCCAAGGGTAAATGATTCCACAATCCACATACACCTCATTGCCATGGTATTATGTGTTATATATATATTGATTAGGTTTCTATTTGAAAGCCAGAATCTTTTGGGGCGCCGAAGTTTCACTTTTAGGTATTTATATGGCTTATGTTCGTAAGGAACTATGTATGTATATATGTATATTTTGGGCAATTCAAGATGGCAGCGCTCGAGGTCTACGCTTTACAAGGCTCGCAATCATTTATGTTCACATTTCGCCGTCTATTTATCAAATGAAATTAGGACATAAGTATGTCTATACACGATAATACTATACCTATTGAAAGACTCCTGTGAGATATAGCTCCAAATATCATGAAGACTGAGCGACGGGCATTTTAAAATGGCAGCACTCTGAGACAAGTCACTATCGACTTACTACATTTAAGCTTCCTCTATTGCGTTGTACTTTTAAATGGATAAAGTGGGCTTAGAACCATTTGTTCATTAAAATATACCAACGCAATGAGGTTCCTTGGATAAATTGGCTTGATTTCCAACCAAAAAGCCTGCACAAGATGGGAAACTAGCTACCCTCGTGGAGTTTGTTGAGACAGCAGAACAGTGCGGCGCACTTTAGGAAATCATGGCACTGAAGTGTACAAAGGTTAGTACTCCTAGAGGAATCAAAATTACACTATGAGCAGGTAACATGCACTGAAATGTTCCTCCATTCAGCTACAACAGACCTAGCTAGCTAACGCTCTGTGTCTACCCCCTCTCACTCTCTGTGTGTGTGCTGTGTGTGTGTGTGTGTGTGTGTGTGTGTGTGTGTGTGTGTGTGTGTGTGTGTGTGTGTGTGTGTGTGTGTGTGTGTGTGTGTGTGTGTGTGTGTGTGTGTGTGTGTGTGCTGCATGTGTACATGTGTGTGTGTGTATTTGTTTGTTTGTTTGTTTGTGCGTATGTGTGTGGTAGAGGTGCTTTCACTGGATGACAGGCTGGTCTGGTGACTTGATACCCAACAGTCTATTGCATCTCGATGTATATCTCAGGCCATAAGCATTGCTGTATCCCCAACTTTCTGAACTACTGAACATTCATGTTGAGATTGCTAGCAAGTAGTTCGAGTTCAGGGTGCCCTGGCACCTCCCAAGTTTTTTTTAACTCAAAATAATTGTTCCAAGACTGTGTCTGTCAGGAGGCAGCAAGTTTTAGCTGAATTCACAAAAGTGCTGCGACATATGCCTACAAAGTTTAGCAACATATTCAGTATCCTAATGAGCTATAGAGAAATAGACATTCTGGACTAGCTCACACTGGGCCTGTCAGTCTTCCTACTTACTTTTCATGTCAGCAATGAACATACTACACTATTTGATAAGTCAGATTGATACAAGTGAATACAAGCGGAACTATAAAACTTAGAAAAGGTGCGAATGGTGGTAATATTCATGTTTCCATTTACAACTACGGACAATGTGCAGACACAGCATGCATAAGGGTAGATTGCTAGCAAGCATTTCGAGTTCTGGGAGCACAGGTGCCCCATGAGTTTCTAAACACGAATTACTTGTTGCTTCCACATGTAACCAAACCAGTGCAAGTGATCTAACCTTCCTCAGTGGTCTTTCCAGCTCTTCTTCAGTTATGAAAGAAAACTCTTCTGGGTTAGTCAGTCCTACAATAGGCACCAGGTATACACATATATCATTTAAGCATCAACCTAATGATACAAAACCCATAACAGGCTCGTGTCAGGTGCCTATGCACATACATTAAGCTAGAAACTAATCACAGTACAATATCATCCTTGACTGATCTTATGAACAAAAGGTTCACGATGTTCTGCCTGCTCTTAAATCATGTAATATTATGTACAGGCCATATAGTGCAATTGCATACAATGCAATTGATGGACCCACCATGGAAGGACACCAATAGTAGGGTACCTAGGCGTAGAAGTCTATAATGCTGACAATAGCAGTTGAATGTTGAGCAGTTTCCATGTCATAATAATTGGTGTGAAACTTCGAGCCTACCGTATGGCTGGAAATTTTGGTGGGAATTCATCTTGACAGATTGTAGCCAGGCGTCGCATGACCCCTCCTCGCGGAAGGTTAGATTAAGTCTAATACATTGACTTGTGCAGCACGCCACAATGGTTGCATGCCCAATCAGATTGCAGGAAAGGTGTGAAATATATATTGCTCGCGTGTCCGCATATGGCAGCAGACCAGAGCACAGACCAGAAAGTGCTATACGCTGTGACGGAAGCCATCCAGGGCCTTGGTTAGTCTACCATGAAGCCAGAGCAATTTCAGGTCGCGTCTGACATGGGAGGAATGTTTTCGCTGTTTTGCTGACCGGCTTCGGCAAGAGCCTGTGCTACGCGTGCCCGCCGACTGTGTTTGGTCTGGTGTTGCCGGTCAAAGGGACATCGATAGTCCTTGCTGTCACTCCTTTGACAGCTATTATGAAAGATCAGGTAAGTGTCACGAGCCATCGCGCATACTTGCAGCCACAAGCGAGGCACAATGTTGTGCAATAATTACATTCCACAGCGCATAATTGCATTCCATGTGGACAAGTCAATGTATTAGACTTAACCTGACCCTTCCATGAGGAGGGGTCACGCGACGCCTGACTAGGTGGATTGCTGAAATTTTTGTTTTTGGCAGTTTGGCAAAGCCTGTGCCATAATGATATCCATAGCAAAATGGCTAATCCGGACAAACCGAGCTAGATTGCTGAAGAGTCTCTGAGGAGTTCATGCGCTATTGTTTGACCATAATTGGGTTACTTTCGTTCCAATCCTAAGCTTTTCCCACGAATGATGCAACGTACAAAGGCTTTCAAGCCTCTTTTTGGCCGATCTGCTGACGCTCGCCTGCTGCCTGTGACTTTGCACACAATCGTACCATTCCAGCGCAAAAAGAGAGAACAGGCTGCCAAAATCTGCCTCAGTAAGTTAGCGACAATGATCTCAACGTCAGTCTTCACAGCGACCGCATATACGACGCCGTTCAGATTGCCTACGGCTTCCTCACGCTCTTCTTCCACCTTCAGTGTGCAAACTCTGTGAAAACGTTGTGTCCTCGCACTGCTCTAAGTTGTGAACTACATGCTGACAATTAATCTATAGGCCTAAGGCATCCAGGCTTGTTAAGCAGGAAAACTAAATGATTGCACAAATCTTGGCGGAAGAAACATTGGCGGATTGCTCTCAAAACCGCCAATCCGCCAAAATTTCTGGCCATACGGTATTCAACTCAGCCATCTTGCTGGAACACAAATGGCTAACCACTAATCGCTCACAGCAAAAACAGAGACCTTCAACCAAGTGGAGCTATGTAAAAAAAACTTTTTGGGGCAGTTCAACAGAGGATTGCTTACAGATAAATTCATTTCATATTGTACACCACAAGTGAACTGTAGTCATGGTATTGCTGTCTCCTATAATACGTACATACATACCATGTAGATCGCTCATTCATTGCTGCACTGTGGTGCAAAGTCTATAGGGTGAACGAGGGCAGGACTCAGGGAATAAGGAACTGTACAGGCATTTGGGCAAGTGAATCTACCGTCCACAAGACGAGCAACTATGTGGATCATGCCACGAGCAACCAACACACCACTTCAATGGCTTGCCAGCATGCAACCAGCGCAAAGGCTCTGGGCAAACCTTAGAAAGCAATGCCCCTATTGCATGATTGCTTCTGGTGATGGATGGGAAGGAGCGCAAGAGGTGAAGCACACATTTAAATCTGTTATGTAATGGCGAGGGGACAGCATAGCGTTTCTGAAGCTCCCCTCCTTGTGTGTACTTGCAGAGTATCAGGGAATGGACTTAGGTTCCTCCTCCAAAGAAGTGATAGTACCAATCATTTTTAGATACCCACAGTTGGTCCACACAGGAGCAGGAGGAACAGGACGAGTCCAATGTATAAGAAGCAGCAGAGTGGATTGTTCATCAATTCTGGGAATCAATGGGGGCAAAAAGAGTGTGCCTGTCATCACTGGATGACGAAATAGAGGAGGAAGTTAACTTCCACTGCAAGTACATGAACCAACTGCAAGACTACAGGAAAACATGGTACAAACTCCTTCAGGTTCAGATACAAAGAAGTGGCCAAATGTGCTTTGCCTGTGTTCCTGTTCAGTTTACCCTTTACCAACAGTGAAGTTGAGAGGATGTTCTCCACATTCACGGTGATCAAGCCTGAAAACCACACCAGCCTCCATCTGGTGGAGATCAATACTGCATGCCCACCTTGAAAGCTTTTCAGCTGACAAGGCTGTGGATCTGTGCTGGGCTGACTATGCTTGAAGGCCAAATCAAAGTGCCAGGAAGGAGTACAAAGCTGGAGCAACTGCTGAAAGTTCAGAGAGTGAGAATGAGAAGGATGTTGAAGACTTCACACTTGATGACTGGGATGACTAGTTTATGTCTTGATACTTACTGTATAGTTTCTAATGTAGGCGCCCCTTAAAAATAATTCCAGCGCTGAAAGGCGTTTCTTATTAGAACGGCCAAAAAATATGCAATGACCAAGGGGCGCTTCAATTAGAAGGGCGCCTAGCACGTGTATTTGAGCAGAATAGTACTTTTAAGTGCCTGCGCACAGAAAGCATGCTGCTTTTGTTTCGCAGTGTACTGGCATCGACTGGACTTGGCACTTGTGGGCTCCTCGCTATCAGCAAATACAGGTGCCACCTGGACGTCTTCTTTGTCAGCCTGCACCACTCGGTTCGAATATCTATGGTTCCAGTGGGCACTTCCTGGGTCTTCCCACTGGTCACTTGACCCGCTTAACCATCCTCTTCCCACATTCTGTGGACGTAAATGAAGCAGTGACGCGGTTAAAGTATTCCATCAGGGCCGCCATTTCGCTGTCTCACGTTCAGCACATGCGGTATAGTGCAGAATAATATCATATTCCGCTCCAATAATTTAGGTGCCGCCTGATATTATTTCCAATGCCCAAGGACGCTTACAATTGGAACTGGAAAAAATAGGGTACGCCTTAGGGGGCGCTTTAATTGGGGCGGCGCCCATATTGGAAATTATACGGTAGCTAGTATACCGTATATGTCCGAATAGAGGCCCAGGCCTCTATTTCTTTCTAGAGGTTTTTGACCTGGCCTCTATTTGAGCCCGGCTTCTATTCGAGCCTGGCCTCTATTAAAACGAACTGATTTCTAGCCATGTTTCCGATATAAAATCTCTGATAAGACATTGCTGCCGTCGAGGATCCGCACACGCTGAGTAGGCACGAGTTCTCAGAAGTCGCTAAGCTCGCAATTCGGTCTCATCCAGCAACTCCCATCTCTCTCACAGCGGCTTCTTTCACGTCTCCACTACGTTCACTCCATACCTTTAGCTGCAGGAAGAAGTAGCTACACGGTGTGCTTCTCTCCGGACTTGGACATCACTACTGCAGCGGGAACTCCAATAAGTCACCACGCGTTGCATTGTGTTTGATTTGTACCTAAAGCGTGCACCTCAGATGCTGAAGAGTGCCAGTGTGTGGATTCCAGACCCAGCCTCTATTCGAGACCCGGCCTTTATTAAAGATTCGCTGCTCGGATCCCCAGCTTCTACTCGAGCTCCGGCCTCTATTTGAGCCCAGCCTCTATACGGACATATACGGTATACTTACCCGCCATTCAATTTAAGTACCATTGAGTTGTCATTCTGCTTTCTCTTGACTTCGCTGTTTAAATCTCTGTATTTACTACATATTCATACCTGTAAAGCCAAGGATGAAGATCTTCATACATAGAGTGGCGATCATTTAACAAATTCCAACAAGTTGTGAAAACGTTTTTCTAGAAATACATGGCCTACCATTTCAGAGCAGTGTCAGTATTACATCTGATCTGACATTGCGTCAGACCAATCCTAGGCAGTTATATTTACCTCTGAACCTGACCATATACAAAACAGCCATCTTGCCTGCTAAACAAATAAAAAACAGGCCGCCCTAATTGGTTACTGTCGGTGCATAAGAAGGACCATATATGCTGTCATGTGAATACAGTATTAGCAGGTACAGAAAGAAAACAGCATAGACACAACACAATGACATCATGCAAAGAGCTCTAGCAGCTTGCTGCACCCAAACATTTTCATACCCGTTTGTATGAGTAAGCTCAGAAGCAAACAACTAACCAATCTTGGCACAAACAGTTTTGATGAGTTCACTGACATTCTGACTGTCGTCAACCTACAATCAGGCAAAGGATATGCTGTGATGTGATATGATAGTGACTTCCTGCAATATGAAGCTAACAGAATATGTGTAGCACATGAAACAGTATTACAAAGCAGCAGTGTCACCTACTACCGTATGCGCTTTAATTTTCACGGGGTTTATATTTTGCGGATTTGCAAATTTCGCGGTTTTCGTGTTTTTAAATTCGCGGATGCTGGGTACAGTGGTGTTGAAATATTCACGGGTGAAATGTTTGCGGATGTCTTTCGACATGTTGTCCTAGTGCCAGTGGGCGTCCCACAGGCACTATTTCCACGGGTTTATCATCCCTTTTCTTTTTCGGCTGGCCAGGTCAGCGCAATACGTCTTCTTCCGCCCTCTCACTGTGCTCTCCTTCACTCTAAGCTTTGCTTTGTCCTTAAAAGACGCAAGGCTGCTGCAATGCCATTTTTAGCGGCATACCTGGCTATCTTGGCTTTCTGGGTCTCTGTGATGGTCTTGTCATATTGGCCCCTTTTCATCGACCCCATGGCCACCGATACGCTTTGCAACAGCTGCAGCCACAAGCGTAGTGATCTCGACTTCTTTCTGTACAGCCTTCGCCATTGAGAGAAGAACAATTTTCTTCAACTCTGGAACGATGTCACACTTGGGTACCAAGTAAGGACGAATAGACACGTTTGTCGGCAGCAAGAACAATGGGTTGGGAACAAAGGAACTAGCGAAGCGAGTTTCCCGTAGCCAATTATCGCCATTTTTGTTACGCATGACGTCATTGATTGGCTCGAGCTGTGTACATCCATTTAGAGTGATGTCCAAATATTCGCGGACGAAATATTCGCGGATGGCTGCTGATCCGCGAAAACCGCGAACATTAAACCCCGCAAAATTTAAAGCGCATACGGTAGTTACTGGCTACAAAGAGCACAAATTGTACGTGCATAGGCTTGACAAAGATGACATGTGACCTGTACCATACACCACCAAGTCACAGGATAAGATAGTCAAAACTAACATAATAATTATACCACTTTCACACTCATGTACATAGCATCAGCTAACTGAACAACTCTACAGTTATGCTGCTAGCACTAGCCTACTGGGCTAGTTTCACTACTGTGCAGGCAAACACTCTTGCTATGATTCCATGCAAAGAATGAATCTGGCTAATATAACAACTAGGGAAAAAGTCTGGTTATGACACCGTGAAGGAAAAGTCTAGTTACATACATCACTGCACAGAGAGCTCGTGAACTCTAGCATTCATGTCTCCCATCACAACCAATAAGTCACCATTCACCACTCTTCCAACAGTCTCTTGCAGCCTCAAGTACAACTCATCCTTGCTAGCATCGCTACAGTCCTCGGTGGGCGCGTATACTTGCACCACAGACACCCACACGCCCTCTATCTTCAACCGTATCATCACAATTCGTTCGTCTACACACCTCCATTCCTTCAAAAACCGACCGAATCTTTCTGACAGCAAAATCGCCACACCCGCTTTCGCTCTACCTGTCTGCACGCCCGAATACACGCACGTAGTATCCCCAATCATTCTCATACCATTTCCTCTCACTTTCGCTTCACTGACACCCAACACCTCCAGCCGATACTTCTTCATTTCAGCGACCAGCTCCTGCTCCCTTCCGTTCAACGTTCTTACATTCCAACACCCGAATCTACTTATATCACTCACTAAATCACTATCATAGTTCTTAGCGCTCATCTTTCACCGTCCTTAGTTTGCTGGCAGGCTGTCTATGACCATCACCCAGCGCAGCTGCCTTCCGCCATTTTTTAGCGCCAATAATATATGAGTTACAATTGTAACTAATATTCCATACTTAGTGGCAGTCCACAGCAACAGGCAGGACAGGCAGAAATCAGGTCTACAGCAAGAGGTTTCAACGTTTAAGTATGTAGAACGTGTTCTCTCCTGTCGCATTTCATTTTCTTCTTCTTGAAGTGCCACCCTTCATCTCTGGAATGAAACTTCTTCATGATGGTGCAGTTCCCAAGTACCTGCTGGCATCCGTCGGCTCAATAAAGAAGTCGCTTCAAACTTGAGCATCACTTGTAATCAGCCATGTTTTCATTCACAATATATGAATTTTGCAATACAATATCCTGAGGTATACTAACTACACGAGTATTTTGAGCGATGCTGTTTTGCAAATGTATGCTTTCTGCAAGAGAACAATTGAAACACTTTCAAATACAGATGCAGTCAATCAACGAAAGCTAATTAGCCCATTTAATCAGTTTTTCGTAATACCGAGGTATTGGTGGAAATAGTTATTCGGTACAGAAAAAAGTCAATACCCCCCACCTTTAGCTGTCAGTGAGTAGCTGTCACCCAATTCTGCGCCACTGACCAGTGGAAGCCTTTGCCTAAGAGTGACTAATTCTTGGCAAGACCTGACAAGATCTACGGTATGACATATACTCAATCTCAACAGGACCACTACACAATTTCTCAACCACTCTCATTTAGACTCCTTCTTGAAGATGCAAATGCTACGAAGAAAATCATTGGTAGATCACTCAACACCTGTTACACTCAACACAGTGAAATCTGACCCTTGTGACCAGATTCCAGAGACAAAATAAAGTCAGCATTGCTTTATTACAAATCTACACTAATATAAAAAGTGCATGGCACAGCCAAATCACCATATCCACATACCAAGACAGTCTTAATTGTTCCATCCAAAGTTTTCACCCGTAGAGGCCTGTGCTTGATGCGGTACTCCAGAACATCCTGGCAAGAGAAAGCACAAGTGCAGCAATACAGTAAATCTTCAGACACGACTAAGACTGTGACACAATACATACATTTTACATACACATACGTAACAATATGAGTGTCACTAGCACCCTATTACCCAAGTCAAAAACAGATTTGATCTTGTTAACAGGTTCATTTCTGCTAAGGAAGCAAGTCTAACATACTTGTCCAATATTGCATAAACTATCTCAATTTTGCTCTGGAAACAGAGTGAAGCCAGGGCAATAGCCTGGAACCGCGTACTGTGGTCCACCATTTCTGCATCATCCCACTTGATGATGTGACCTTCATTAATCCCATGTTCTGCCACTGCTGACTGAGCTGTCTCACCTGACCTTAGGGCCCTCTTGTGCTGCGTGACACGGTGCTTTAGTGCCCTGCCGGTCTAACCAATGTAGACCTTGGGACAAGTCCCACAGGGGATCCTATAGACTACACCGGCTCTCTGCTGTGCTGGAGTTGGGTCCTTCACTTTGACCAGTGCCCGGTGCAATGTACAGTGTGGGCGAAAACACATCAGGATCCCCAATGGCTTAAGTATCCTCCAGATGCACTCTGATACATGGCGGATGTAGGGGAGGGTCACTGTGGCCTTGGGGGGGTCTCTGTCAGGGTTGCAGGATAGGGCTGCTGAGGGGTGCCAGTTCATAGCAGCTAGGCTTTCGGGATAGCCATTGTTGCGGAGGGCCTGCACGACATGCTCCTCCTCCTTGTCTCTGTCTGGTACGTACATCAGTGCAGTTCTTCTCAGCTCAATGGAGCAAAGTGCATGCCACTGCCACTTTATGCACCAGAGGGTGGTGCGACCGGAAGTCCAGATACCTGTCTGTGTGTGTGTGTCTTTACGGAATACCGTGGTCATCAGGGAACCATCCTTGTGGTGGGTGATCCTTGTGTCACAGGCAACCTTTGGCCAACAAAGACATGCTTGCTGTGCAGTTGCCACCTACATATTTGGTTCTGCGCAGGGTAGCCCGTCCTGCTTAGCTAACACAGTGTTGCGCTTCACCTAAAGGGACAGCGGAAGTGTTACCAGCCACACGGGGCAAATGACATCAGCCAATATGGTGGAAGTGCTAACAGACGTGTTGCCCTCACTGGAGCAATGGGCGACCTTAACAACAATCTGAACGCAGCGTACAGCAATGAAGTGGAGTGTTGAGCAGTTTCATGGCCAAAGGTGGCCAAGTAGAGCGTTTTGTTGTTGTGAGCGCCTGCTGGGAAGACCAGGCTATTGTGCAATCTAGATGTCACGGATTAACTGGCTGGATATACATATATACATACATACATACATACAAATGGGGGATGACTACGCATCGCGATTACTTGCCTTGCCTTTCGGCTCAGCAATTACAATTAATAGTATTACTTCAAGGAAGAATCAACAGCATTACAATAAATGCAAAAGTCCCATCACACAATTAATGGATACAGGCATGCTTTCAACCAAAGACTTACTCCTGATTTCAGGATGTAATATTCCAGAGTTCTACCCATTTCCAACCACCTTCCCATCTTGGGGTCCTCATCTGGCTTGAACAGCCCATAGTCATTAGCTGCAAAGCCAAAGGACATCAATAATTAAGAGCATTTCCTTTATACACAAGCAACAGGTTTCACTCAATTATACATAACTATAGCTGCAACTCAAAGAACAGGTGAGGATATTTCCCACCAGCCAGCATTGAACCCAGGACTGACCCAGCGGTGACTATTCACCCTTCCGAACTTTATAATTATAGGCTAGTTCGAAACAATGGAACAGAACAGTACAGTAACTATTTAGAGTCCACATCAGTGCACATACAGTGAAGCTAAGAAACAGAGGCCGTGAATGCACATACCTTGGCCTTGCGCAGCATCTGGAATGCGTTCACGGACAAGTCTGCAAGCATCATACACTATCATGTTCTCATCAAACTAAGGGTGTAAACAAGCATGTCATTAATTATTGCCACTACAATTCAGGACAAAACTCACACAATGTCATGATGAAGCAACTCAAACTGTGAGACAGTACTACGTGTACCAATGAACATATCATCTTAAAAATTAGATGCCAATACGAGGTTAAAGATAATCCAGTATTTGCCAGTTGTTAGGTATATACACCTATAACTCTGGCAGCTAAACATGTGCACCTAATCAGGGATAAGTGCTATACATAGAGCATTGCACCAACTATCAGACATCACATTCGTCATGTCTACTCAGGATTGTGCCGGAGAGGAACGCAGGACAATGGGCACACTGAAGCCGGGTTTGCATGCAAAGTGCATTTTGGGTAACATACCCAGCTACCCTCTGTGCATGTCTTGACTGATCAGTCTGGCTTGGAGGCAGAAGGATGTACAAAGAAAGCCAGTCTGAATCATGTAAACCATGAAAGGCACTCCATATTCTATGTGATCAATGTACATGGTCTGGGCCACACCATGCTTTGTAGATACGTACAAGTAAGTATGCTGGGCAACCTGACTATTGTAACCACAGCAATCTGTATAAATTTACAATTTACTAGTGATGCTTCACATATAAAATAGTCACTCATGTGTAGCTGTAGTTTCTCTGCTATAGACCATGGACACAAAGACTGCCTTTCAAACTTAGAGCATGGCTGGATGTATTTAGAGCAAAAGTTGTACACATTGTTATCCACTGACAAGGACATGTGTACAGATGGTGCAGTGTGCATTAGAAAAGGGAACACATAGCAAAACAACTAGCAGAATAACCTACATAGATGCTTGAGAGCACATCAAAGCCACATACTTAGATCAACAATTCCTACACAATCGACCTTCAGATGCTCCTTTCATAGTCAAGCAAATGCAGATACAGTATGTACATTCAAAATACCTCGTGTTTTTAAACTGTCACTTGTCAGTGGTGTCACACCAACACTATCCTTCACTAGTTTACCGACTGACAGTTCGCATGTATGTCCCCTAACTTGAGAATATAAAGATTTTTGACAACCGTATACATACACAGTGCTGTGTATGTATATACATACACACACAGTTCTAAACAAAAATCCCTTCTACCGTGTATGCTGACATGTGGCGGGTTAGCGTTCTATCGGATCTTATTTACGTGCTCTTGGGAACATAATACAACGAAGTCCTTCTTACCTGCATCATTTTCACATTGTTGCTTTTGGTGATATGAATCCTGAGGGACAAGGCAGCCTTACCAGGCTCCCCTGATGCCATTCCGAAACAGTCTCTACAAGATTAAAGTAAAATTTGTTCAAAGTGACATCATAGCGCAAAGAGTACCTAATTCAGTAGACCTCACCAGGAATCGTCGCACGCAGAAGGGAGAGCCAGTTTCGCTTACGGAGAGAGAGTTTCTCTTAGACACTTAATAGGCGTTTCCCAGACAGGTCCGTATACCCACAATGCCAAATTTGTGGGTGTGGCACTTTCAGTAAATCCCTTCGCTCGTACCTCGGATATGCGCCACACCCCCAAAACTAGTCGAGCGCGCTAGACCCTCTTTCCGGGGCGCTTACATAGCGCCCGGGCTAGAGCAGTCTAGCCATAGACCCTACTAGATATAGACTTAACTAGGCGATCACATCGCGGGGTGAGCCTGAGCGAGATTAGAATCTGGAAGCGCTGCAATTCCGTGGTTTCCATAATAGTTCTGAGGGGTCTAGTAAAAAGAACGGACCATACATTTGCCCGGGGCGCTTAGCGCACGTTAGGTTTTACTTGATCCGTTCTGAGACCGCGCAAATGCAGAGGAACAGCGCATTTAGCTAGTGTGGCATTCTGTGCAGTGGGCCTACGGCCTTACGCCGTAACGCGGTGGGTAGCAAGGGTGCAATCAGCACTCCTGTTGTGCTATTGTTGTTGAGTTCAGCTCTTGTAGCTCCGGTTGGTCGTGCCGGATCTCCATAGCCGCTAGTAGTCTGCGCCTAAGGCGTCATCTCTAAGCAAAGTTGAAAGCCTGAAGCTAAAGGAGTCGTGTGAGGGCTTGTAGGTGCCAGTGGTCGTCGACTGGATAAGAAGTAATAATTTGCCTTCGTTTCGTTCGCTTAATACAGTGCAAGCTACAATATACACCACTTATCTAAAGTAAATAAAATAATATAATATAAATATATAAATAATTAATTCCCAGAAGGTTTGGCGCATATACTGAATGCATGCAGGATCATTAGCAGGATTGCTTAATTAGTCACAAAATGGAGGCAATGTTTTGAACAATCACATTTTGGCACCAATTTGTAGGCATTTGCCGCTATGCTGGAGCAGAGCAGCACCCGCATGTACACTTGCTCAAAACTATCCAGCCACAATATCAAGCTACTATACCACCACATAGGTAAATACAACCACCATCACCACCACCACAGTGGATCGAAGTTGCAATGAGCACACCAGTATATTATGTGCTAGAGCTGCAAGAAAACAGACCACCACATCAGGCGCTGCTACCACATACTACTACCACCACCACACAGTGCAAGTTACAATATTACGGCCACCACATGCATTCCTAGATGAAAATAACCACCACCACCACCACCACACGGTGCAAGTTACAATGCATGCATTCAGTATATGCGCCATTGCTCTAGAAAAAAACACCACCGCCACCACCACACAGTGCAAGTTACAATATCACAGCCACCACCACCTGTGCCAGTAGAGTACCTGCGCTAGTTGATCATAGAAAAAGACCACCACCAGTGCAAGTTACAGTAGCCACCACCACATGTGCCAGTAGAGTATCTGTGCTAGTTGATCATAGAAAAAGACCACCAGTGCAAGTTACAGTGGCCCCGGGCCAGCACACGCACCATTCGCACCACCACATGTGCCAGAAAGTAAATGCGCTCAATGGCTGAAGAAAAAGGCCACCAGTGCAAGTTACAGCCAGTCAGAACCTGCACCGCCGCCATTGGAGTGCATGCTGCAGCAAGCAAATGTAACTTGCCTAGGGACATGCCATTGAATTTCTTCCCATGCAACCTCAATTCCTCTCCCCCAAAAAACCTTGTGCACTTACATCAGGCCATGCACCTTATTCTGAACTGAGGCTACGTGAGAGGCTCCCTGTGCAGATGCAATGTGTCATGGATTGGTTCAGAGAGAAGGGAGTATCAACCTGGCTCACTGCACTGCCCCTGGAAGAGCTGGGTTTCAGTCTGCACAAGGGTACTTTCCGTGATGCTCTCTGTCTACGTATGGCTGGCAGCCTCCACACATACCATCTAACTGTGCATGTGGTAAGCAGCAAACAGTTGAGCATGCTCTCAGCTGCTCACATGGAGGGTTCCCAGCACTGAGACACAATGACATCTGAGACATCGCAGCCAAGTGCCTTTCTGAAGTCTGCCACAATGTGGCAGTGGAACCAGAGCTGCAACCGTTGACTGGAGAGAGCCTGCAACTGAGGACAGCCACTTGCCTCCTCTTATAGCTCTTGTCTCTGCTGAGCTTTGACCTTGACCTTCAGGTTGTTTTGCTCCACTGCAACACTCTGTGGATAGCACCTATCCTGCTGCAGTATAAGGGCTGTCAGTGGGTGCTGTTACCCTTTGGGGAGCTGTTGAATTGGTGTCCAGCTGACTTGTAGAGATTCTGGATGCCAAGACCTCCAAGTCTCAGAAGTGCAAAGAGCTCTCTCTCTAGGTCAGTGAATCCAGTTCTGCCCATGAGAGCAGGCAGGAATCAGCTTCTTATAGCATTATCTAGTGGCAGAAATAGATCACCAACATTTGGCACAGTCCTTGAGATGTAGTGAGGCCATGGGTCAACAAAGGCTACATGTGGTTGACTCAAAGCAATAGTGGCGAGTTGTTCCACCTCCTTTGTCCGTTCATTGACCTTTTCCGTCACATACACTTCTTCAAAACTCTTGGTTCCCAATGCTGCACCTAGATGCCTCTGGCCATCTATCATGACTCTAACCCCACTGTTGCCAAACACAGTCACTGTATGTTCATAGTGCTCTTCTTTCACAATGAGCCAAGACTTAGTGGCATTTGCTTGGTACCCTAAGTTCGGTCCAATCTCTCCTAGCTTAGTAAGATGGTCTATGTGCCATGGTGACACGAATGACAGACAACGTTCAAACCTACACATGGTAAGAAAAGAAAGGGGGAAGGGAAAAATGGCAGTGGATCAGTGGCTGTTGGCGATGACCAGTGACCGAGCAGCTAAAGGGTCAGCTAAAGATCTGGAGGTTGCCCGTGCTGGTCCGGTTCACTGCCATTTTCCCTTCCCCCCTTCTTTCCTTACCATGTGTAGTTTCACACATTGTTTTTCGCTTCTAGCTTGTCCCACCATTCCTTCAGATGGTGTAATTACCCCCTTGCTGTGGCGTCGTCTGCAAACCAGACTTGCCTCGCAGAGGTTGACTCTGCTAAATGATGTATAAGGGGTAGCGTGGCAATCGCGTACATTGCCATTGCAAGAGGGTCCCCTTGAGTGGTGCCTTCCTGGGAGTAAATAACTTCCCCATCAATACACAGTTGGGGGCTGGTACAATAGGTGTTTAGAATAGCTGGAGCAATGAAGGGACACACCTGTACAATATTCTGCAGGGCAACTTTCCAGTTTAGACAGTTAAAGGCTTTGGTAGCACCTACCAGGAGGACAGCTTCTGTGGTAGGGTCTTGGAAGACAAGATTCATTGCATGTACTGCAGCTTCACATCCCCCATGCTGCCCAGTACACACTTGCAGTGCCCCTGTCACTTGCTGGACATCTGGGCCTATGACAGCTAGAATGACCTTGCCCACAATTCTTCTCCAAACCTCACCAATACCGATTGGTCTTACCCCTGGACATTTGTCCAGTGCCACTAGCCTACATGCAGTACAGGTTGTCAGACCAGAGGGGTCCACATACTGGTTACTGATGCACCTTGCCAACATAGCTGCTGCCTTATACAATTCCACTGACTCACCCTGGAAAGACGATAGGAGGCGCTTCCATCCTGCCGCATCAATGCCAGAGAGTCCAGCAGCACGTCTGTCCTCAGGCTCACTGAAAGAATCAAAGGGCATCTATCTACTCATAGACGACTAGATGAGGAGGTTATGTACACATGTCAGCTTTAGCTACTGCAGACAGCTTGAGGTCCTTTCCTGTGGGGAATTTGTCAGATAAGATGTCGCACTCTGTTCTTTACTCTCCACAGGTGCTGCTGACTGGCACTAGGTCATCCAGGCTGCATGAGCTAGTCTCCTCTACCATGTCTAGTGAGAAGGCGCATGGCTGGCTTGACCTTGCCTTGGAACATCAGTCTAGCAAAGGGCTGTGCTAATTGGGTCTCTGATGTACTTTGTGGACCAACTGCAAAATGGTCTTGAATTGAGCATCCTTCATGAAAGAGGGCATCCAAGTCTCACGTTGGGTTGCTTAAAGCTCCCCCATCTCACCGCTGATCACCGCTTGCCGCCATCTTGCCTATCAACATAGCAAGGAAAAGGGTACCTAAAAGAGTAGAGACAGCTAAACAAGAGTTGGTTTATACCTCAACATCACCGTCTTGTGTGTTTGGTGGCAAGAAATATAACAACAGAGGAAGTGGAAAGAGACCCAATCAAAAGTTAGCATTATATTGCAGGTTTGATCATGAGTTAGCTACGTAGCTACTTCAGCTAGTAGCTAACTAGATAAACCTGATTCATTCATCAGTGTCACGGCCGTTCCACATATGTATTCTAATTGCAGCACTATAAATCAAGACTGCAAAGCGGGCTTAAAGCTGGCTCTCAGCGAGGACGGGCAGCACCTTGCAGTCACAGAGGAGAATGAGGTCCACAACCATGACATCAGCAAGGTATGAATGAACAGTGCATGGAACCCATTTAGATCTGTTACTGCATAGATCATGAGGCCATGATATCTAAATTTTATATTTATCATTATGTGCAGGCAATATATGATCATCTACCACAACAACGTCAGCTAGGAGCTGATATTAGCACACAAGGAGAGAGTCTGCTGAAAATGAAGTGAACAAGAAGCTCCTTCAGAAGCATCTCACTGAAGCAACAGGCAAGGTAATCTATTCAATTTAATTCAATTCAATTCATTATTAGAGTGCACCATGCCAATAGGCACTAGGACACATCATGGTCCAATGTACGTAGCACTGCGCACATCATGCACCATGGGAGATGCAGAGATACAGATGAGTACCACATACAGAAAAAACTGGGGTCAATGTTAACATAGGGAGTAACAGATTGCTTGATAGCATGTATAATATAGGCATTAATTAATAGCACCGAGCTGACCACATAATATATTATGATAGTTCTTACAGACCAGTGACAATACAAGGGCTGCTCTCTCTCTCTCCAATGCTCTTTGGTGGGAAGTTCTCCCTTGATCCTCCATGGCTTCCAGAAGAGGCTGCCTGAGATGGTCCCATGCAGAGCACTGCAAAAGCCAATGGCATACATCCTCCACCTCCCCACTGTCACATACCTTGCATACCCTCACCTCTCTCATCATCCCATGCCACCTTCCCATTTCAATCTGGAAAGCGGCCGTTCCACCCTCAACTTCAACATCATACTCCTTTCAGCCTTTGAATTCAACAACGCAGAACTCGACTCCACCTTACACTCCCCTGTCAACTTCATCATGGACAGCTTGGCTTTTTGTGCACCTCCTTCCTCCATTCGTCCTTTACATTTCTCCAAGCCACACTCAGCAACATATATTTCACTTCCGCCTCTGACAGCTCCCTGACCACACCACCACTCATATCCTGCCACCCAAATTTACCAATACACCCGCCAATGCTTCTCATCCAGCTTCCCCTACCACACTCCACTGCCTGCAACACAACCTTCCTCAGCAGTCTGCCTTCATATACACATCTTACTTGTCAATACCTTATGCCAAAACTGCATGCACCTCACTCTTGCCTCCCACACTACTGGTAGAGCAACTCTATCAATATATCCATGACAATAGTTAGTACTCACATTATTTCACATCCACTGCACAAGGTATATAAATATAATATTATTTCATTCTTCTTTGCTCAGGTTGTGACACTCAAGGACATCACCAATTTGCAGACAAACATAGTCAAACCTGATGAAAGCTTGGAGGCTGTCGTAGGTAGCCTAAGGAGAATAGAAGACAAGTTATGCTTCTCAAGGAAATCATCACATTTCCCCAATCACGAGATGCTGTTTGCATGTCCCCAATATCCAGTGGAATTGCATGCTGAGTTACACATTTGACAAGGCATTCAAGCCTGAGCAAGAAAATCCATCAATGTGCATATCACTGGCCAAAGAGAATCA
Organism: Ianthella basta; assembly: GCA_964019415.1. Taxonomy (NCBI): domain Eukaryota; kingdom Metazoa; phylum Porifera; class Demospongiae; order Verongiida; family Ianthellidae; genus Ianthella; species Ianthella basta. The sequence goes on from OZ025878.1 coordinate 4,225,398, forward strand.
GGATTGAATTTGATTGGTGCATGTGACCGGGTGCCAGATCAATAGCCCTGTGGTGCCCATCTGACTGCCGGATCACTAGCCACTGCATAATATAAACCTGATGTGAATTCATGCATATCATGTTTCTGCATTACATGATGTACCACATGTGACAGCTACTCATGTACCTCACAACAGAGAGACATCTTCATTTAAGATGACAACTATTGAAATGGTGTTAGCTACAAATATCATGACACTTGGTAATGCCAGAAATGTTGGTAGATGATGTTTCAAAGCTATAGTCAGTGAATGCATAGTCTGTGCTTGAGTCTGAAAATGTGTACATTGTACAAAATCGAGGAACTACGAGGAATAGTTGAGTGAGCGCTGATGAGCAGTGAAGAGAGGGCCAGCAAAGACGAAAATTGCATGGGAGACACAACACAGGCGACTGGAGAGCTGACACAGTGTGACCAAGTTTGTTTTATGTTCCTGTAAGACTTACCTTTCTATGTTTAGTGTTGCCGTGTGATACCTTGCTATGGTTGGTGTTCCTGAAAGGCGTATACAGACGTATACTATCTTGCTGTGTTGCTGTAAGAAATCTGCTGTGTTTACTAACTGTATATAAGACTTAACCTTGTTTGCTCATCAATAGCTGTCTGTGCCGAGCCGTCATCATGTGTACGTAGTACGCGCGGGATGTAGCTGACATAGAGCGGGAAGAACGATGGCGTCTCCCGGAAAGCAAACCAATCTGACCCTTCTTCGCAGTGCAGCAGCAGCTACTTAGGGTCTAGCTTCTGGCTTGTTTCCCTGTGACCGTTCACCGCACCTTAAAGGCAAGACAAGGCAAGCGTGTTTGTCTCTCTGTGTGTGTGCATGTGTGTGCGTGCATGCCCGCCTGTTACCGTGTATTTTGGGGGCATTTGTAGGGCGCGGCATCGTAGATCGGCCAGCATCACGAATTGACACACAGGTCTTTGTGGCCAGACATCATGGCTTTGCAACTTGGTAGACATACAGAGCGAGATTGCCTACAGTCATACTTGACGGCTGAAAAGTGGTGGCTGCTTCCGTTGATACATTATAGACCGTCAAGAAGAACTGCCCGAAAGAATAGGATTCGGGCTTCGGCGTATGGGCACCAGAGAGACATTGATAGTTTGCAGTTTTGACGCAGCCAGAATTATGTCCCATCCACGCCCTATTCACAGACGCTGCAGGCCCGTACCCAGGGTTTTTGAAAAGGTGGGTTAGTACTTATATTCAATTCAATTCTTATATTAACAGGGCTGGGGAAGCAATTTTTGTTACTCAGGCCAGTGCCCGTTCACTGTTAATAACCCCAATAATTCAAATACAGAGATTGACATGTACAAAATTTCAGTAATCATTGATTCACATACCCTGTTACTGTAACAACAAGGCCTCATAGAGACCATACCCCGTGCGCGTGGAGACTGTGTAGACCTAGCTATTTAAAAGGATTATAATGATGTCTTTATCCGTGTACGGACGCGGGCCGTCCGCAAAGGCTTGCTAGACCGTCCAGTAAGCGCCCAGAGACGCGGAATAGGACGGAACGTTAGCAAAAGACTAGAAAGTGCCGATTCAATAGCTTTTGCGTGGTTGTTGCAGTCGTCGATCGTATACAGGCGTTTTTTTTGCGAAACCTATCTTTCAGGAGCTACCTGAGCCTCAGAAGTGCCTTAATCCCGCAAACCAAACGCATAACCCCTGTTGCGCAATAGCACACGGGGTAAAAAGTGCCTTTTTGAACAGCTTTGACGTGGTTGCTGCAGTCGGCGAGCATATACAGCCTGTTTTTTGCGAATCCTATCTCTCAGGAGCCACACGAGCCCTTGAAAGTGCCTTAATCGCGCAAACGGCCCAAAATTGTGGCCGGACAATACAAAAAGTGCCGTTTCAACAGCTTTGACGTGGTTGCTGCAGTCGGCGAGCCTATACAGCCTGTTTTTATTTTTGCGAAACCTATCTTTCAGGAGCCACTCGAGCCCTTGAAAGTGCCTTAATCGCGCAAACGGCCCAAAATTGTGGCCGGACAAACTGAGCAACAAACCAAACGCATAACCCCTATTGCGCAATAGCGCACGGGGTAAAATCATGTAATGAGCAAGGAAACTGATATGGTGTCAGAACTCTATAAAACTTACAAAAAAGGCTGTCTACTCTCACTACCTCTTAACAAATTCATTCAGAATTGCAGGTGAAAGAGTCTCAGTGATGTGACTGTGAACATGAACCAACATCAAGTGATTTAGTCGTGTGTGACCCATAGATGGCCTCAGATAATTCTTGATTCTTCACAAAGCTGATACACTTCATTCTGACACTGCATTTGTGGCTGGCATTAACAAAAACGAGTTTGACTAGGCCCATCACTTGATGTATGCTAGCTAGCCAGTTGACTGGGATTTAAGGTATGCCACAGTGTCATTGAATGAAAGCTTGTCACCTGTTTGCTGATGTTCATATGCGCAAGTGTTGCCAACTGTATTTGTAAATACTACAATCAATCAAAGAAGTTTCTGGCCTCAAGTATAATGATGAACTAACCTGAAAACTGGTGAGGATTGTCCAAATTTCTTCTTTGGAAAGCTAAATGAAGTTGGCAGCTTTGGCTCTTTAGCAACATCTGGCAATGCATCGGAGGACAAGGCAGACGATGATGAGGACAGCGATGCCACAATTTTACAGAAACATGTCAAGTGGGACTATTGTGCAATAGTGAATTGACTGGGCTTCATGTGGTACGTATGTTATAGACGCTTTAACTTTGTTTTGTCTGTCAGACAATCTCAAGGGCTCCTTTCCTATTTCTGCTCTATTTCAAAGTGATGATTAGCCTACAAGTGTAAGACCACGGACATAGTGGCCGTAGTGCTTCCCCCGACCCTTTTTAATGAGATAGTGGTAGATAGAAATGTCTGAAGATAGCTAGGGTGTGGCATCAATAATCAGATGTCATCAATAATTGGTATCCACATCTCAACTGTAACGCTATGCTACTTTGAAACCATGGTATTTCTTACAATAGTGGAAGCTGGTCAATGTGTATATGTCTTTGGTACCATTGCACACATGAGTCAGTGACCGTGAGCATTGTCCGTCCCCTTTTCTTTGTAGGAAGGAGCCTCATAAGTCACACTGATCGAACCCTAATGAGATCTTCAAGACCGGTCTATGCGTTGCTAGAGAGTTTATTGTGGAAAAGGTTGGGAAGTAGGGTTTCTTGGATTGCACAAGGTGGGTGTGGTGTGAGGATTTACTTGATCGGTGAGGATGAGTGTAGGAAATCCAACTTGATTGACTGATCTTCAGCAGTGTACACTACATCAAATAGTGAAACAGATGTTCAGCAATGGGCCTGTCGTGCCAAATTTGGCCCCCCCATAATTTGGCCCCCCGCGGAACTGAAACGGCAACCGAAATGGTTCCCTCTCTGCTAAATTACCAATGCCAGCGCGGATTGACGGGCAGATTCGTCGTGTACTTGTACCCTAACGTCTTTCCCTAGGCTGGGATGCTTTCTCAATCCAGGATAACATGTTTCGTTTGATGAAAGGGCAATTTCGTTCATTAGATGGGCGCTTTGGTTCGATTTATAGGCGATTACATTCGATGAGTAGACAATTTTGTTAAATGAATAGACGATTTCAGCTGTCTTCGCTGCGCGCTCAAGATTCACCACAACAACGAATATCGGGAGATGAAAGGGACTTTGTCACTACGGCGGAACCATTACGGCAGCCATTTTCTGCCGTTTTTGGCCCGGTGGAACCATTTTGGCGGGGGGAACTTTTACGGCGTGACAGGCCCAAAATCAATATATCAAACTGAATTTCAACAGCATTGAAATTGAATGCCAATGATATTGTTAGCAATGGCCGCACACTTAAAACTGCTTACCTGATCTTCAGCAATGAGCACAAAACCAACCTTACAAATCGAATTGTCCTACCAAGCTACAACCATATGTACAAATCAAATGGTCAAACTGCTATTCAACAATGTGCAGAGAATCAAACTGTCAATTGGATAATACACTATATGCCCATGCAAATGCTGAACATCTGGTCTTGCTATGACAGTGTGCTTTGTGATGGTGATATACCGTAAAAGATTATTTGGGTTGCAGCAAGTGTTGCATTGTCCACTTACTTTCACTGTGCACATGTTCTTGGTTGTGCTAAGGGCTACATCACCAACTAATTGGGAGTTTCTCCTGAGAGGCCATAAAGGTTACTTGTGATGGCAGTTTCTTGACCAGCTCACAAAAGGGAAGAGGGAACTCCTAGTCTAGAAAGAGATCATTGCCAGCAGATGTGTAAGAGTCAGTGTGTGCATTTCTGTGCGTGCGCGCTCGTGTGTGTGTGTCTGTGTGTGTTTGCCTCTGCGTGTGGTTGCAGTATGTGTGTTTGTACTATGTGTACTTGTGCCTTGGTGGCAGTGCACGCTTGAGTTGGCAACTGTCTGTCTCCTTCTGTCTGTAGGGAGGAGCCTCACAAGTCACATTCACCTAACCTTAATGACAAATTCAGTATTCAGATTGCTAGAGTTTGTTGCAGTAATGGGGTTGTTGTGGGTGTTATTCCTCATCATGGAGGTAGGTTTCTTGGATTGTCCAAGGTGGGTGAGCTGTGGGGATTAGCCTGAATAGGCGTGGTTGAGTGCATGAAAATCCAACTTGTTTCGACAGTACTTCAGTTGTGTATGCTAAATCAAATAGTGAAACAGATGTTCAGCAATGGATACAAAATCAATCTGTCAAACTGAATTTCAACAGCATTTAAATCAAAATGCCAATGATATTGTTAGCAATGACCACAGACTTAAACTGCATACCTGATCTTCAGCAATGAGCTCAAAATAAGCCACATCAAACTATTGTACCCAGCTACAACCATATAATACATCAGATGGTCAAACTGCTATTCAACAACATGCAGAGAATTTAACTGTCAAATGACAATATGCCCAAATGCTGAACATCTGGGGTTGGTGTGACTGTGTGTGATGAGATGGTGATGTACCATAATGACTTTTGGGGTTGTAGCAAAATTGTATTGTCCACTTATTTTCTTTCATTGTATTCCTATTCTTGGTTGTGCCAAGGGATAGTGCACTAGCTGACGGCCTGAAAATGCCAAGTAGCTTACCTGTGGTGACACTGTGCATGACCTACTCACAAAGAAGAAGAGGGAACTCCCAGTCCAAAAGGAGTCCATTGCCGGCGGATGTGTGTGTGTGTGGGTATGTGTGGGTGAGTGTGTGGGTGTGTTGGTGGGTGTGTGGTTTGTGTGTGTGGTGTGTGTGGTGTGGTGTATGTGTGCAGTGTGTGGTGGTGTGTGTGCAGTGTCTGGTGTGTTGTGTGTGCATTGTGTGTTACGTATGTATGTGCAGTGTGGTGTGTGTGCGTACAGTGTGGTGTGTGTGTGTGTGCAGTCTGCCTGTGGTGTGTGTGTGCAGTGTGTGTGGTTGTACGTACATTTCTGCCATAGTGCCATTTTAAGCTTGAGTTAGTAACTGCGAGCATTGTCCATTCCCTGTGTTCTGTAGGGAGGAGCCTCACCCAACCCTAATGAGATATTCAAGATTGGTCTTCAGGTTACTGGAGAGTTTGTTGCGGGAAAGGTTTTGCTGTGTGTGCTATTCATCATCAGGGGGGTAGGATTTGTTGAATTGTACAAGGTGGGCGAGCTGTGAGGATTTACTTGGATAGGTGTGTGAGTGCACGAAAAGGCAACTTGGCTGAGTGATCTTCAGCAGTTTGGAAGACGTTAATTTGCAAAACTTGTCATACACTGGAGTTTGGTTGGGTAAGACTCCCCCCTTGCTATTGGGAATGAGAAAAGACGTTTGCAACAATTGGAGTCATGCACTGGAGTTTGGTTGGGTAAGACTCCCCCATTGCTAATGAGAATGAGAAAAGACATTTGCAGCATTTAGTTATGCACTGTAGTTTGGTTGGGTAAGACTCCCTCCTTGCTAATGGGAGTGAGAAAAGACGTTTGCAACATTTGGAGTCATGCACTAAAGTTTGGTTGGGTAACAGTCCCCACTTGCTTAAGAGAATGAGGAAAGTCGTTTATAACATTTACAGTATTGCAATGGAGTTTGGTTGGGTAAGCCTCCACCCTTGCAAATGGGAATGAGAAAAGACATTTGCAACATTTACAGTCATGCACTGGAGTTTGGTTGGGTAACAGTCTCCCTTTGCTAATGGGAATGAGAAAAGACGTTTGCAAAATTTGGAGTCATGCGCTGGTGTTTGATTGGGTAAGACTCCCCCCTTTCTAATGGGAATGAGAAAAGACGTTTGTAGCATTTGGAGTCATGCACTGGAGTTTGGTTTGGATAAGACTACCCCTTTGCTAATGGGAATGAGGAAAGATGTTTGCAACATTTACAGTAATGCACTGGTGTTTGGTTGGGTAACAGTCCCCACTTGCTTAAGGGAATGAGGAAAGTTGTTTGTAACATTTACAGTATTGCAATGGAGTTTGGTTGGGTAAGCCTCCACCCTTGCAAATGGGAATGAGAAAAGACGTTTGCAACATTTACAGTTATGCACTGGAGTTTGGTTGGATAATAGTCCCCCTTTGCTAATGGGAATGAGAAAAGACGTTTGCAACATTTGGAGTCATATACTGGAGTTTTGTTGGGTAAAATTGCCCCTTTGCTCGTGGGAATGGAAGAAGACGTTTGCAACATTTGGAGTCATGCACTGGAGTTTTGTTGGGTAAGACACCCCCTTGCTAATGGGAATGAGAAAAGACGTTTTCAACATTCACAGTCATGCACTAAAGTTTGGTTGGGTAAGACTCCCCTCTTGCTAATGGGAATGTGAAAAGAAGTTTGCAACATTTGGAGTCATGCGCTGGAGTTTGGTTGGGTAAGACTCCCATCTTGCTAATGAGAATGAGAAAAGACGTGTGCAACATTTGGAGACATGCACTGGAGTTTTGTTGGGTAAGACTCCCTCTTTGCAAGTGGTAATCAGAAAAGACGTTTGCAAAATTTGGAGTCATGTACTGGAGTTTTGTTGGGTAAGACACCCCCTTGCTAATGGGAATGAGAAAAGACGTTTTCAACATTCACAGTCATGCACTAAAGTTTAGTTGGGTAAGACTCCCCACATGCTAATGGGAAGGAGAAAAGACGTTTGCAACATTTACAGTCGTTCGCTGTAGTTTAGTTGCGTAAGACTCCTTTCTTGCTAATAGGAATAAGATAAGAAGTTTGCAACATTTGGAGTCATGCACTTGAGTTTGGTTGGGTAAGACTCCCCCCTTGTTAATGGGAATGGGAAAAAAAGTTTGCAACATTTGGAGTGATCAATTCGAGTTCAGTTGTGTAAGACTCCCCCCTTCCTAATGGGAATGAGAAAAGACCTTTGCTAGATTTGAAGTCTTGCACTGGAGTTCGATTGCGTAACACTCCTCCCTTGCTAAGGGGAATGAGAATAGACGTTTGCAAGATTTGGAGTAATGCACAGTACTTTGGTTGGGTAAGACTTCCTTCCCCCTTGAAAATGTGAATGAGAAAGAACCTTTGCAACATTTGGAGTCGTGCACTGGAATTTGGTTAGGTCAGACTCCCCCCTGCTAATGGAAATGAGAAAAGACGTTTGCAATTTTTTCAGTCATGCAATGGAGTTTGGTTGGGAAAGATTCCCCCTTGCTAATGGGAATGAGAAAAGACGTTTGCAACATTTGGAATCATGCACTGGAGTTCGGTTGTGTAAGACTCCCCCCTTGCTAATGGGAATGAGAAAAGACATTTGCAGCAGTTGGAGTCATGCACTGGAGTTTGGTTGTGTAAGACTCCCCCTTGCTAATGGTAATGAGAAAAGACGTTTGCAACATTTGGAGTCATGCGCTGGAGATTGGTTGGGTAAGACTCCCCCCCTTGCAAATGGGTGTGATAAAAGACGATTGCATCATTTAGAGTCATGCACTGGAGATTGGTTGTGTAAGACTCCCCCCTTGCTAATGGGAATGAGGAAAGGAGTTTGCAACATTTGGAGTCATGCCATGGAGTTTGGTTGTGCAAGACTCCCCCATAACTAATGGAAATGAGAAAAGATGTTCGCAACATTTGGAGTCATGTACTGGAGTGTGGTTTAGTAAGACTCCCCCCTTGCTAATGGGAATGAGAAAAGACGATTGCAACATTTGAAGTCATGCACTGGAGTTTAGTTGGGTAAGACTCCCTCCTTGTTAATGGGAATGAGAAAAGACATTTACAACTTTTGAAGTCATACACTGCAGTTTGGTTGTGTAAGACTCCTCCCTTGCTAATGGTATTGAGATAGGACGTTTGCAACACTTGAAGTCATGCACTGGAGTTTGGTTTGAGTAGGACTCCAACCTTGCTAATGGGAATGAGAAAAGATGTTTGCAACATTTGGAGTCATGTACTAAAGTGTGGTTTTGAAACGCTCCCTCCTTGCTAATGGGAATGAGAAAAGACGTTTCCAACATTTGGAGTCATGAACTGTAGTTTGGTTGGGTAAGACTCCCCCCTTGCTAATGGGAATGTGAAAAGACCTTTGCAACAATTGGAGTCATGCACTGTAGTTTGGTTGGGTAAGACTCCCCCTTTACTAGTGGGATTGAGAAAACACGTTTGCAACATTTGGAGTCATGCACTGGAATTTGGTTGGGTAAGACTCCCCACTTGCCAATAGTTACCCAACCAAAGTCCAGTTCATGGATCAAAAATGTTTCAAACATCTTATATCAATCCTATTAGCAAGGGCTATATAGTCTTACTTATTAGTAATGTAAATGAAGTTGTAATGGAACAGCAAACAGTTGATAGTTAGTTAACTGATCATGCATGGCTGGGGACTCAGTCCTCCCCAGCTGCAAGTTCAATGTCGGATTCTGTTGTTGGCCTGCTTGGTCGGTGCCTGGCGGAACGTGCACCACGAACACATTGGGTCGCTGAACAAATCAGCGAGAAGTTCAGCCTGCATCACGGCCATCCCAAGGTCCTGGAGTAGGGCTGCCCCTCTTTTCTGCCAGGAGGGATGTCATTCTCTTGTAGGTGATGGTTGCGGCTGGGTCCATGCCACCTGTAGCAGAGAGGACCAATGGGATGAAGGACCCCTGCTCCACTTTGATGATCCTTTGCTCATATGCCCGTCTCTTCTCTCTCTCATTACGCCTGTACGTGGCTGTCAGGGAGTACTTGCAGCAGCTTTGTGCGTGTGGGTTGAACACCCTTACGTCAAAAAATGCACGCTGCTGCTTGTCCCCCCAGAAGCCTTGGGCACTGATGTCTGCACGAGCATCGTCTTCAGTGTTTGCTGTCCGGTAGTGCAGTTGCTCGCCTGTGAGGGGTTGAAGGGTGGGCTCAATGCAGACACTGGAGCAGACCTCTGTAAGAACATCCGCTGTGATGTCCCTAATGTCATTGTGGCGCATGGATTCCAACCCACCACAGGGGCAACTGAAAGCATGTTCCACACTGAACTTCTTCCCGCAGATGCAGTGAGAGGGCAGGTATGGAAGCTGCCACCCATACCGTGGGGTTGATGGCATCCCTGAATGCCCCCTTGTGTAGTGTGAAGCCATGCTCTGTTAACGGCAACACCGCTAGCCAGTGTGAGGCACCCTTCTCCGAACCATAGGCCATGGCCTGTTGCAGGTTGTTGGGGAGAGAGTCACACAATCTGGCTGCCTTCTCATCCTGTGCTTGTCGCCGCTGAGCCTTAATCCTGTTCTTGATTTGGGCTTGTTCAATTGCAACATTGGCAGGGTATACTGTCTCTTGTTGGAGGATGAGGGCCATTAGTGGGGCTGATATCCACTCAGAATTCACGAATTTCTCTTGTGAAGTCTTGGCAGGATTAGGGATACCCAAACCACCACTCCTGGTGGGAAGAGCAAGGAGCTCCCTCTCCAGGTCTGTGATTCCAGCACTACCAGTGAGGGCCGGTATCAGGTGGTGGCGAATGGCATCCTCCAGTGGCTGTAGCAGATCACTGATGTTGCAGACTGTCTGAGATAGATACGACCACCTACCGATGAGGCCATGGGTCAAAGCGGCATATGCTGCATGAGGCTGGCTTTCTGCAATGGTTGCGAGCTGCTTTACTTCCTTAACCCATTTCTGCATCTGCTTGGCTACATACTCTTTAGTAAACAATTGGGTGCCCAGGGCAGCTCCTAGGTTAATTCCTCTGACCATCCTTGGTTATCTGCACACCCGTGTTGTCAAAAGATGTTATTTGCTTCTGTCATATGCTGTTCCTTCACAATGAGCCATGACTTGGCGGCGTTAGCGTAATAGCCAAAGTCAGGACCCCTTCGCTGTAACTCATCCCACCACTGTTTCAGTGACTGTAGCTTCCCTCTGGCGGTTGCATCATCTGCGAACCAGACTTGGTTCGCTGAGCTGGACTCCTTCAGCTGATGGATGAGGGGGATTGTGGCGATAGCAAACATAGCCATTGCAAGCGGGTCTCCCTGGGTCATGCCTTCACTGGAAGATATTACCTCTCCTACCACGAACAGGTAGGCATCATTGCAGTAACAGTTAATCAGTGCAGGAGCAATTGATGGACACATTCGAAGGGTATTCTGCAGGGCAATGATGCGGTTTAGGCGATTAAAGGCATTTGAGGCATCAACTATAAGAACTGCCTCGGTGTCCGGGTGTGTGAACAAGTGCCTCATGGAGTGGATTGCAGCTTAACAGCCCGCCTGCTGGCCAGCACATAGCTAGAGTGCCCCTATTACCTGTTGAACTTCTGGACTTGTGGCAGTCAGGATAGCTTTGCCAAGAGTATGTCGGACAACTTCACCAATTCCGATCGGTCTTACACCTAGACACTTGTTCAACGCTTTTAATCTGCAGGCGGTACGACCTTCATGAAGAAGGAGATCTATTTTCCCATCACTCCAGGCTTTCAGTCTTCGTTTGAGGCAACTAACGTGCTCCCTGACCTTAGATGACTGAAAGGGCTTCTGAAGTAGAAGGGCGGGCATTGTCATCACACATGTCAGGGCCACCGACTCCATTGCACTCCCCTCAGCATACGCTTGAAATAGGCGGGTTAACTCACGCACAAAGGCCTTGCCAGTTTTGCCGGAGGGAACCTTTAAAAGGTTTCGGCGCCAATGAACAACCTCCTTGCACACTGTTTTGATTGTGCGTGAGAAAGTGTCCTCATCCATATCACCCGAAATAAAGTTTGGTGAATGGCACAGTTCATACACCGGAAGGCAGTAGGGATCCCGGGGAGGCGCTTCATGATTGTCCAAACTCTCACATCTCTCTTCAGGTGCGTCCACTACGAGGTGCGAAGAGTCTGCTGCCGGGGTCGCAATGCCCACGCTTTCGGTTGTATTGATGAGGGCATCGTGTCTTCTCGTCTGGGTCTCAGCTGTGGGTTCAGAGAGGTCGGCAGTTCACTGATTCTTGCAGTGTCCACGGTGTCCAGGTAGACAATCATTGTAAAATCGACCAGATCTGTGGCAGATACAATTTTGACAGCTCCCACTGCCGTTACACCAGCAGCATGTGGGCATTCTGTCAACAACTACTCACGTTAGGTTCTGATCAGGTAAGATTTAGGCCTGGGGGCATGGAACTTGAGCGCCAGCTTCAGTTCGATTCACCGATCATCTGCCATTTTCTCTGTATAATCATCATCAATCAGTCAATCACTGCACGACTCCAAATATGGCAAACGTCTTTTCTCATTCCTATTGGCAAGGAGGGAGTCTTACCGAACCAACTTCCAGTGCATGCCCCGAAATGTTGCAAACATCTTTTCTCATTCCATTAGTAAGGGGGGAGTCTTACCCAACCAAAATCCAGTGCATGACTGTCATTGTTGAAAACGTCTTTTCTCAATCCCATTTGCAAGAGTGGAGTCTTATCTTACCAAACTCCAGTGCACGACTATAAATGTTGCAAACGTCTTTTCTCTTTCCATTATCCAACCAATCTTTAGAGCATGACTTCAAATATTGCAATCGTGTTATTTTATTTCCAATAGTAAGGGGGAGTCTTACCCAACCAATATTCAGTGCATGACTCCGAACGTTGCGAACGTCTTTTCTCATTCCAATTATCAACGGAGAGTATTACCCAACCAAACTCCAGTGCATAACTCCAAATGTTGCAAATGTCTTTTCTCATTCCCATTAACAGAAGTGGAGGTTTACCCAACCAAAGTCCAGTGCATGACTCCAAATGTTGCAAACGTATTTTCTCATTCCCATTAACAAGGGAACTCTTACCCAACCAAACTTCATTGCACAACTCCGTATGTTGAAAACATCATTTCTCATTCCCATTAGCAAGGGGGGACTCTTACACAACCAAAGTCCAGTGTCATTCCCATTAGCAAGGGGGGAGTCTTACCCAACGAAACTCCAGTGTATGACTACAAATGTTGTTACCGTCTTTTCCCAATCCCATTAGCAATGGGGGAGTCTTAACCAACCAAACTCCAGTGCATGAATCCAAATGTTGCAAGCGTCTTTTCTCATTCCTACTAGCAAGGGAGAAGTCTTACCCAACCAAACAAAAAGTGCAAGATTCCAATTGTTGCAAATGTCTTTTCCCATTCCCATTAGCAATGGGGGAGGTTCACCCAACCAAACTCTGGTGCATAACTCCAAATGTTAGATATGTGTTTTCTCATTCCCGTTAGCAAGGGGGAGTCCTACCTAGCCAAAATCCAAGGCATTATTTCAAATTTTAAAAACATCTTTTCTAATTCCCGTTTGCTAACTGGGACTCTTACCTAACCAAACTCCAGTGCATGACTCCAAATGTTTAAAACGTCATTTCTCATTCTCATTTGTAAGGGAAAGCATTACCCAATCAATATGCAGTGCATGACTATAAATGTTGCAAACATATTTCCTCATTCCCATTAGCAAGGGGGAAGTCTGACACAACCAGACTCCATTGCATAACTGCAAATGTTACAAACGTCTTTTCTCATTCCCATTAGCAAGGACCGCGTCTTACACAACCAAACTCCAGTGCGTGACTCCAATTGTTGCAAACGTCTTTTCTCATTCCCATTAGCAAAGGGGCAGTCTAACACAACCAGACTCCATTGCATAACTGCAAATGTTACACACGTCTTTTCTCATTCCCATTAGCAAGGGCCGAGTCTTACACAACCAAACTTTAGTGCGTTACACCAAATGTTTTTAACGTCTTTTATCTTTCTAATTAGCAAAAGTGGAGTCTTACCCAACCAAACTCAAGTGCATGACTATAAATGTTGCAAATGTCTTTTCTCGTTCTCATTAGCAAGGGGGACTGTTACCCAACTAAGCTCCAGTGCATGACTTCAAATTTATGAAACGTCTTTTGTCATTCCCATTAGCAAGGGGGCAGTCTTACCCATCCAATTACCAGTGCATGACTCCAAATGCTGCAAACATTCTTTCTCGTTCCCATTAGCAAGGGGGAGTCTCACCAAACCGAACTCCAGTGCATGACTCCAAATGTTGCAAACGTCTATTCTCATTCCCATTTGTTAGGGTGGAGTCTTACTCAACTAAACTACAGTACTTGACTCCAATTGTTGCAATTGTCTTTCTCATTCCAGTTTTTAAGAGGGGAGTCTTAACTAACCAATATCCTGTGCATGACTTCTAATGTTGCAAACGTCTATTGCCGTTCCCATTTCAGGTGGGAGTCTTACCCAACCAAACTCTAGTGCATTATTCAAAATGTTGCAGAAGTCCTTTCTCATTCCCTTTTTGCACTGGGGGAGTGTTACCCATCCAAACTCAAGTGAATGACTCCAAATGCTGCAAACCTCTTTTCTCGTTCACATTAGCAAGAGAGGGGGTCTTACCCAACTAAAACTCCAGTGCATGACTCCAAATGTATGAAACATCCATCGTCATTCCCATTAGCAAGGGGGACTGTTACCCAACTAAAGTCCAGTGCATGACTTCAAATTTATGAAACGTCTTTTGTCATTCCCATTAGCAAGGGGGCAGTCTTACCCATCCAATTTCCAGTGCATGACTCCAAATGCTGCAAACATTCTTTCTCATTCCCATTAGCAAGGGGGAGTCTCACCCAACCGAACTCCAGTGCATGACTGAAAATGTTGCAAACATCTATTCTCATTCCCATTTGTAATGGTGGAGTCTTACCCAACTAGACTACAGTGCTTGACTCCAATTGTTGCAAACGTCTTTCTCATTCAATTTGTAAGAGGTAAGTCTTACCCAACCAATATCCTTTGCATCACTTCTAATGGTGCAAATGTCTATTCTCATTCCCATTTTCAAGGGGGGAGTCTTACCCAACTAAACTCCAGTGCTTGACTTCAAATGTTGCAAACTTAATTTCTCATTCCGGTTCGTGAGAGGGGACCCTTACCCAACCAATAACCTATGCATGACTACGAATGTTAAAAAGGTCTTTTCTCGTTCCCATTAGCAAAGGGGGCTGTTACCCAACCAAACACCTGTGCATGACTCCAAATGTTGCAAACATCTTCTTTTTTCATTAGCAAAGGAGGACTCTTGCACAACCAAACTCTAGTGCATGACTATAAATGTTGCAAACGTCTTTTCTCATTCCCATTAATAAGGGGGGAGTCTTACCCATCCAATCTCTAGTGCATGATTCCAAATGTTGCAAACGTCTTTTCCCATTCCCATCAGCAAGGGGAAATTCTTTCCTAACCAAACTCCAGTGCATGACTGAAAATGTTGCAAACGTCTATTCTCGTTCCCATTTGTAAGGGGAGATTCTTACCCAACTAAGCTCCAGTGCATGACTTCAATTGTTGAAAACGTCTTCTCTCATTCCGATTGGTAAGAGGGGAGTCTTAACTAACCAATATCCTCTGCATGACTTCTAATGTTGCAGACGTCTATTCTCAATTCCATTTTCAAGGGGGTAGTCTTACCCAACCAAACTCCAGTGCATGACTCCAAATGTATGAAACATCCATCGTCATTCCCATTTTCAAGGGGTAGTCTTACCCAACCAAACTCCAGTGCATGACTCCAAATGTATGAAACATCCATCGTCATTCCCATTAGCAAGGGTGGAGTCTTATTCAACCAAACTACAGTGCATGACTCCAAATGTATGAAACATCCATCGTCATTCCCATTAGCAAGGGTGGAGTCTTATTCAACCAAACTACAGTGCATGACTCCAAATGTATGAAACATCCATCGTCATTCCCATTAGCAAGGGTGGAGTCTTACCCAACCAAACTCCAGTGCATGACTCCAAATGTATGAAACATCCATCGTCATTCCCATTAGCAAGGGTGGAGTCTTACCCAACCAAACTCCAGTGCATGACTCCAAATGTATGAAACATCCATCGTCATTCCCATTAGCAAGGGTGGAGTCTTACCCAACCAAACTACAGTGCATGACTCCAAATGTATGAAACATCCATCGTCATTCCCATTAGCAAGGGTGGAGTCTTACCCAACCAAACTACAGTGCATGACTCCAAATGTATGAAACATCCATCGTCATTCCCATTAGCAAGGGTGGAGTCTTACCCAACCAAACTACAGTGCATGACTCCAAATGTATGAAACATCCATCGTCATTCCCATTAGCAAGGGTGGAGTCTTACCCAACCAAACTACAGTGCATGACTCCAAATGTATGAAACATCCATCGTCATTCCCATTAGCAAGGGTGGAGTCTTATTCAACCAAACTACAGTGCATGACTCCAAATGTATGAAACATCCATCGTCATTCCCATTAGCAAGGGTGGAGTCTTACCCAACCAAACTCCAGTGCATGACTCCAAATGTATGAAACATCCATCGTCATTCCCATTAGCAAGGGTGGAGTCTTACCCAACCAAACTCCAGTGCATGACTCCAAATGTATGAAACATCCATCGTCATTCCCATTAGCAAGGGTGGAGTCTTACCCAACCAAACTCCAGTGCATGACTCCAAATGTATGAAACATCCATCGTCATTCCCATTAGCAAGGGTGGAGTCTTACCCAACCAAACTCCAGTGCATGACTCCAAATGTATGAAACATCCATCGTCATTCCCATTAGCAAGGGGGGAGTTTTATCCACCCAAACTCCAGTGCATGACTCCAAATGTATGAAACATCCATCGTCATTCCCATTAACAAGGGGGGGAGTTTTACCCACCCAAACTCCAGTGCATGACTCCAAATGTATGAAACATCCATCGTCATTCCCAATAACAAGGGTGGAGGCTTACCCAACCAAACTCCAGTGCATAACTCCAAATGTATGAAACATCAATCGTCATTCCCATTGGCAAGGGGGGAGTCTTACCCAACCAAACTCCAGTGCATAACTCTTAATGTATGAAACATCATTCGTCATTCCCATTAGCAAGGGTGGACCCGTCTTACTCAACCAAACTCCAGTGCATGACTCCAAATGTATGAAACATTCATCATCATTTCCATTAGCAAGGGAGGAGTCTAACGCAACCAAACTCCAGTGCATGACTCCAAATGTATGAAACATTCATCGTCATTCCCAATAACAAGGGTGGAGGCTTACCCAACCAAACTCCAGTGCATGACTCCAAATGTATGAAACATCCATCGTCATTCCCATTAGCAAGGGGGGAGTCTAACCCAACCAAACTCCAGTGCATAACTCTTAATGTATGAAACATCCATCGTCATTCCCATTGGCAAGGGTGGACCCGTCTTACTCAACCAAACTCCAGTGCATGACTACAAATGTATGAAACATCCCATCGTCATTCCCATTAGCAAGGAGGGAGTGTTGCACAACCAAAATCCAGTGCATGACTCCAAATGTTACAAACGTCTTTTCTCATTCCGATTAGTAAGAGGAGAGTCTTACCCAACCAAACTCCAGTGCATGACTTCAAATGCTGCAGAAGTCCTTTCTCATTCCAATTAACAAGAGGTGGTCTTACCCAAATAAACTCCAGTGCATGACTCCAACTGTTGCAAACTCCTTTCTCATTCCGGTTGGTGAGAGGGAACTCTTACCCAACCAATATTTTATGCATGACTACAAATGCTGAAAAGGTCTTTTCTCATTCCCATTAGCAAGGGGGGAGTCTTGCCCAACCAAACTTCAGTGCATGACTCAAATGTATGAAACATCCATCGGCACTCCCATTAGCAAGGGGGAGTCTTACCCAACCAAACTTCAATGCATGACTCCAAATGTATGAAACATCCATCGTCATTCCCATTAGCAAGGGTGGAGTCTTACCCAACCAAACTCCATTGCATGACTACAAATGTATGAAACATCCCATCGTCATTCCCATTAGCAAGGAGGGAGTGTTACACAACCAAAATCCAGTGCATGACTCCAAATGTTACAAACGTCTTTTCTCATTCCGATTGGTAAGAGGAGAGTCTTACCCAACCAAACTCCAGTGCATGACTTCAAATGCTGCAGAAGTCCTTTCTCATTCCAATTAGCAAGAGGTGGTCTTACCCAAATAAACTCCAGTGCATGACTCCAACTGTTGCAAACTCCTTTCTCATTCCGGTTGGTGAGAGGGAACTCTTACCCAACCAATATTTTATGCATGACTACAAATGCTGAAAAGGTCTTTTCTCATTCCCATTAGCAAGGGGGGAGTCTTACCCAACCAAATTCCAGTGCATGACTCAAATGTATGAAACATCCATCGACACTCCGATTAGCAAGGTCTTACCCAACCAAACTTCAATGCATGACTACAGATGTATGAAACATCCATCGTCATTCCCATTAGCAAGGGTGAAGTCTTACCCAACCAAACTCCAGTGCATAACTCTCGTCATTCCCATTAGCAAGGGTGGACCCGTCTTACTCAACCAAACTCCAGTGCATGACTACAAATGTATGAAACATCCCATTGTCATTCCCATTAGCAAGGAGGGAGTGTTGCACAACCAAAATCCAGTGCATGACTCCAAATGTTACAAACGTCTTTTCTCATTCCGATTGGTAAGAGGAGAGTCTTACCCAACCAAACTCCAGTGCATGACTTCAAATGCTGCAGAAGTCCTTTCTCATTCCAATTAGCAAGAGGTGGTCTTATCCAAGTAAACTCCAGTGCATGACTCCAACTGTTGCAAACTCCTTTCTCATTCCGGTTGGTGAGAGGGAACTCTTACCCAACCAATATTTTATGCTTGACTACAAATGCTGAAAAGGTCTTTTCTCATTCCCATTAGCAAGGGGGGTCTTACCCAACCAAACTTCAGTGCATGACTCAAATGTATGAAACATCCATCGACACTCCCATTAGCAAGGTCTTACCCAACCAAACTCCAGTGCATGACTCCAAATGTATGAAACATCCATCGTCATTCCCATTAGCAAGAGGGAAATGTTGCCAAACCAAACTCCAGTGCATGACTTTAAAATTATAAAACGTCTTTTGTCATTCCCATTAGCAAGGGGGGAGTCTTACCCAACCGAACTCCAGTGTATGACTCCAAATGTTACAAACGTCTTTTCTCATTCCGATTGGTAAGAGGAGAGTCTTACCCAACCAAACTCCAGTGCATGACTTCAAATGCTGCAGAAGTCCTTTCTCATTTCAATTAGCAAGAGGTGGTCTTACCCAAATAAACTCCAGTGCATGACTCCAACTGTTGCAAACTCCTTTCTCATTCAGGTTGGTAAGAGGGAACTCTTACCCAACCAATATTTTATGCATGACTACAAATGCTGAAAAGGTCTTTTCTCATTCCCATTAGCAAGGGGGGAGTCTTGCCCAACCAAACTTCAGTGCATGACTCAAATGTATGAAACATCCATTGACACTCCCATTAGCAAGGTCTTACCCAACCAAATGTTGTCAACGTGTTTTCTCATTCCCACTAGAAAGAGGAGGTCTTACCCAAATAAATTCCAGTGCATGACTCGCTCTTTTGCAAATTCCTTTTCTCATTCCGGTTGGTGAGAGGGGACTCTTACCCAACCAATATCTTATGCTTGACTACAAATGTTGAAATCGTCTTTTCACATTCCCATTAGCAAGGAGGGAGTCTTATCCAACTCCAGTGCATGACTATAAACGTTGCAGACGTCTATTCTCATTCCATTAGCAAGGGGGAATACTTACCCAACCAAACTTTAGTGCATGACTCCAAATGTATGAAAGATCCATTGTCATTCCCATTAGCAAGGGGGGAGTTTTACCAAACCAAACTCCAGTGCATGACTTAAAATATATAGAACGTATTTTGTCATTCCTATTAGCAAAAGAAACTCTTACCCAACCGAACTTTACTGTATGACTCCAAATGTTGCAGAAGTCCCTTCTCATTCGGATTAGCAATGGGGAATCTTACCCAAGCAAACTCCAGTGCATGACTCCAAATGTATGAAACATACATCGTAATTGAGAGGTCGGTTCATTGCATTAAGCCACTGCAATGGCCAGGCCGGGCTAGGTTGAACAAAGCTAATCACTGGATATTACGCCTACCAGCCTTCTACACCGAAGTGTTTCAGGAGGCTGGGGGGCCGGAGCCCTATTGATGGCAACCAGTGATCGCCCTCCCCCATTACTAGTCATCCTACAAAGATGGAAGAGCCACAGACAGCTGTTTCGCCCTGATTGGGGCTCATCAGTGTGGCGTGCTCTTGTATCCGCCACCAGTGAAACACTTGTGGTTTCAACAAGAGTGAATATTAATGGGGGAAGGCTAAGTCATAAGCTTGACTTGCGCGGGATTGTTGAGAGGTCAGTTCATTGCAGTAAGCCACTGCAACGGCCAGGCCGGGCTAGGTTGAACAAAGGCTAATCACTGGATATTGCGCCTACCAGCCTTCTACACCGAAGTGTTTCAGGAGGCTGGGGGGCCGGAGCCCTATTGATGGCAACCAGTGATCGCCCTCCCCCATTACTAGTCATCCTACAAAGATGGAAGAGCCACAGACAGCTGTTTCGCACTGATTGGGGCTCATCAGTGTGGTGTACTGATGGAAGGCAGGATGACTAGTCACTCTTGTATCCGCCACCAGTGAAACACTTGTGGTTTCAACAATAGTGAATATTAATGGGGGAAGGCTAAGTCATAAGCGTGACTTGCGCGGGAGTGTTGAGAGGTCGGTTCATTGCAATAAGCCACTGCAACGGCCAGGCCGGGCTAGGTTGAACAAAGGCTAATCACTGGATATTACGCCTACCAGCCTTCTACACCGAATTAATATTCACCCTTGTTGAAACCACAAGTGTTTCACTGGTGGCGGATACAAGAGTGACTAGTCATCTTGCATTCCATCAGTACGCCACACTGATGAGCCCCAATCAGGGCGAAACAGCTGTCTGTGGCTCTTCTATCTTTGTAGGATGACTAGTAATGGGGAAGGGCGATCACCGGTTGCCATCAATAGGGCTCCGGCCCCCCAGACTCCTGAAACACTTCGGTGTAGCAGGCTGGTAGGCGTAATATCCAGTGATTAGCCTTTGTTCATACATCGTAATTCCCATAAGCAAGGGGAGAGGTCATACCCAACCAAACTCCTGTGCATGACACCTAATTTATGAAACATCTTTCGTCAATCCTATTGGCAAGGGGGGATGCTGCCCAACCAAATCCCAGTGGATGACTTCAAATTTATAAAACGTCTTTTGTCATTCCCATTAGCAAGGGGGGAGTCTTACCCAACCGAACTCCAGTGTATGACTCCAAAGTTGCAGAAGTTCTTTCTCATTCAGATTAGCAATAGGGGAGTCTTACCCAACCAAACTCTAGTTCATGACTTTTAATGTTGCAAACGTCGTTCCTCATTCTAATTAGCATGGTTGAAGTCTTACCTAACTAAACTCCAGAGCATGACAGAAAATGTTGCAAGTGTCTATTCTCATTTCCATTTGTAAGGGGGAGTCATACCCAATTAAGCTCCAGTGCATGACTGAAAATGTTGCAAACGTCAATTCTAATTCACATTTGTAAGGGTGGAATCTTACCAAAATAATCTGCAGTATATGACTCTAAAATGTTCCTAGCGTACTTTCTCATTCAGATTAGCAAGGAGGGGAGTCTTACCTAACCAAACTCTTGTTCATGACTTCTAATGATGCAAACGTCGTTCCTCATTCCCATTAGCGGGGTTGGAGTCTCACCTAAGTAAACTCCAGTGCATGGCTGAAAATGTTGCAAACGTCTATTCTCATTCCCATTTGTAAGGAGGCAGTCATACCGAACTATGCTCCAGTATATGACTGAAAATGTTGCAAACGTGTATTCGCATTCCCATTTGTAAGGGTGAAGTCTTACCCAACCAAAATCCATCGTCATTCTCACCAGCAAAAGGGCAGTCTTACCCATCCAATTTCCAGTGCATGACTCCAAATGCTGCAAAAGTCTTACCTAATGAATATCCACTGTATGACTCTAAAATGTTGCTAGCGTATTTTCTCATTCTGATTAGCTAGGAGGGAGTCTTACACAACCAAACTTTAGTGCATGACTCCAACTGTAGCAAACGCCTTTTCTCATTCCAGCTAGGAAGGAGGGAGTCTTACTTAACCAAACTGCAGTGCATGACTAAAAATTTTGCAAACGTCTTTTCCCATTGCCATCAACAAGGGGCGTGTCTTACCCAGCCAAACTCCAATGCACCACCATAAATGTTGCAAACGTCGTTCCTCGTTCCCATTAGCAAGGTTGGGGTCTTACCCAATATTCACTGGTGCATTACTCCTAATATTGCAAACGCATTTTCTCATTCTTATTAGCAAGTGATAGGGTCTTTGGGTCCCAACTAAACTTTAGTACATGACTTGAAACGTTGTAAACGATTCCAAATTTGGCAAAAGGTATTTTCTCATTCCCATTAGGAAGTGTGAAGTCTTTCCCAACTAAACTCCATTGGAAGGCTGTGAATGTTGCAAACGTCATTTCTAATTCCCATTAGCAAGGGGAGAGTTTTATTCAAACGATCTCCAGTGAATAACTCCAAATGTTATGAACGTCTTTTCTCATTTGCATTCGGAAGAGAAATGTTTTACCCAACAAAACTGTAGTGCATTACTCCAAATCCTGGGAGATGTTAATGAAATCGATTTTAACTGCTCCATTTCTCTTAGTTAAGAATTTGGGTTAATGACTCCAAATGCTAGCATATGGTTCCTCATGCCTATTAGATAGTGGTGATGATATTCTTCCCGATCTTGTGTCATGACTAGTACACCTGTTCTGGTCCTCATTTGCAATGGGGGAGCTTTTCCAACCTATGCTCGTATCAATTACTCCAAATTGTATAGTATGTCTTGTATTTTGACAATTAAAAGCTGGTGAGGTACCTTCTGGTTCATGACTTCTGTCTATTCTCGTTTTTATTAGCAATGGGAGTGGGTTGCAGACCCAAAGAGGGGTCAATGACTTCAATTGTGGCCAAACCCCTTTTCTCATGCTCATTTGCAGGTGGGCATGGTATCCATGTCAACTTAAGGTCCATGACTGCAAACGTTCTCTAACGCCATTCTTGATTCCCATTTTCAAGAGGATAAGAATTTCAACCAAATCTTTAGTTAATGATTAAGAATGGTTCATTCCTTAGTGATCTGAAACGGTAAGGGTTGCCAACTCATGTTTCTGATGAATATTAAATGGTGGGAATGGTATTCATTTCAACTTTAGGTTTATGACTGCAAAATCTCTCAAACACCTTTTCTGATGCCCACTATCAGAGGGGGAGGGCTTGTAAACCAGATGTCCAGTCAATCATATGAAATGGTTAATTCTTTAGACATTATTAAGAGGGGATTGCAGGATTAAGAGGAATTGCAAATGATCAGAAATGCAGTATCTTGTGCCCATTATAAGGTATTGAGGGTATTCATCCTTATTTTGGGTCCATCACTTCAAAGTCCTTAATGACTATTCTCGTCTTTATTAGAAAGGGGGAAGGTTTACAACCCATGCAAGTCGTGTTCAATGACTCCAAGTGCCTTTACGCATGCTCAATTGCAAGTGGAGATGGCATCCATGTTAACTTAGGGTGCTAGACAACAAATGTTCCCAACACCATATTGATACCCATTTTGAAAGGATGAAGCATGTGAACCAATTTTTTTAGTCGTTGATTCTAAATGATTAATTCTTTACAGATTAGTAGGGAGGTGGGTTACAAACCCAAGTTTGTGTCAATGACCACAAATGGTAAAATAGGCTTTTTCTCACTCCCAAAATTAGGTGAAGAGGGTAGCCATCCAAACTTCGGGTCCACCACTCCTAATGGTCCTAAATGGCTATTCTCTTTCTTTTAGCAAGGGGGGAACTGTTGGCAACTCAAGCTGGGGTCAATGATTCCAAACGGTGCAAGCGCCTGTTCTTATGCTCAATTGCAGATTGGGATAATATCCATTTCCACCTTATTGTCCACAAGTGCAAATGTTCCCAAATGCCTTTTCTGATGTGCAGTATCATGAGGATGCTGGATATGACACGAATATTTAAATGATGATTCGAAATCTTTTCCTTTGAGATTACGAAGGGGGAGAGAAGGACACTTAGTCAATGACTCTAGATGGCCCCAATCTGCTTGTTTCCAATCAAAACAGAAAGCAGGGTGGATGTCGCCCAAAATGAGATCCATGAATCTAACTTGTCCCAAAGGTCTTTCTCATGCCCTTTTGAAGTACGATATGGTTCCACGACTCCAACTGCATTCAAACTTCACTTATCACATGCCCATTAGCAAGCGGGAAGGGTATCCAAACAAAATTCCAGTGAATACTTCCAAATAGTGTTTTCCCATGCAATTAGCACATGAAAAGGATTGTCAACCTATACTCTGATTAATGACTTGAAATGGTCTTAAAAACCTATTGTCATGCCCATCAACAAGCAGTGATGCTTCCTAGCACAAATTTGCGTTAATGATTCCAATTGGTCCACTACAAACTTCCTCATGTTTAACGGCACAGGTGATACTTTACCAGCCTAAACTCTTGTCAATTATTCAAATTCGACCTGGATGACATTTTCTCATGCCCATCATGAATGGAGGCGGGCTGCTAATCCACACTAGTACCATTACAACCTATCGATTGGTGTGTAATTGCAGAGGGTGATTTGCCAACCTATACTCTCGTCAAATTTTCCAAATGGTCCTAAACAAAATTTCTCGTGCACATTAGCAAAAGGAGCTAGCCAAATACCCTGTCGATTCCAAATGGTACCCAATGACTTTTCTTATTCCCGTTGGTAATGGGAGAAAGATGACAGCTGATACCTAGTCAATGACTCTAGATGATCCCAAACGCCAGTTTCCAATATAATAAGAAAGTTGGCAGGGTTGTCTTTCAACCTGGGGTCCATGACTTCAAATGGTCCCAGAGGTCTTTCCTTGTCTACCTTGGCAAAGGGAGAAGGATGTCATGAGGTTCGTGACTCCAAATGCTCCTAGAGGTTTTTTCTCGTGCCCATTAGAAGGAAGAGTGGGTGACAATACAAAGTTAAGTCCATGACTGCAACTGAACTCGAACCACTGTTCACTTGCCAATAACAAGGAGGGAGTGTTGGCAAACCACATTCTAGTCGATGACTCCAAATAGTGCCTTCCAATGCAAATAGCGAGGGAGAAGATTCCCTGCCCATAATCAGTTCAATGACTTCAAGTGTTCTCAAAGGTCTTCTCTCATGCCCATTTACAAAGGGGATAGTTAGGATCTTGAACTTGGGTGAATGTTTCTAAATGGTCCCAAATAATTTTTCTCATGCCCATTAGGAAGAAGAGATGATTGACAATACAAGTTCGGTTCCAATACTCCAACATTGGACTGTGATACTGGGATGTTGGAGCTAGCTAGACATATGGGCCCATGTTGTCATTTATCAAGCAACAGTAACTCACACTATGATTAACCACATTGCTGTGCAGTTCGCTGTTCATTCCTATTTTTTTGCACACCTACATGAGCCCAAATATTCAACATTCAAAATCCCCATATGCAATGGGGGACCAAGCCAAATTTCAGTCAGTAACTCTAAATAGAGCCTTTCCATCCATTTATCAAGGAAGAAGGTTAACTGCCCACACTCAGGTCAATGGTTCGAAAATGTCTCTAAGGCCTGCAAGTATACAGGTCAATTACTTCAAATGGCCCATACCATAAACCTTTTCTTATAAAAATGAGGGAATGATTCCACATAATTCTAAATAAAATTTTTCACGCCCTTTAGAAGATGGAGAAGGATACCAGCTAAAAATCTTGTCAGATTCCAGATGGTCCCAAATAACATTTCCCAAGCCAATGTGTATGGGGAAGGCTTGTCAATCCAACTGTGGTCCATAACTTTAAATGATCCTAAAGGCCTATTCTTATCAAGAATTTGGATGAATGATTCCACATGATCACAAATGACATATTCTCGCGTCCCTTAGCAAAGGGAAAAGGATGCCGGCCGATAGCCTGGCCAATGACATTAGATGGTCCCAAGAAACATTTCTCAAGCTATTTGGCATTGGGGATGTTGTCAATCCAAACTGAAGGCTTTTCTTGTGCCCATTAGAAGGAAGAGTGGGTTGACAATACAAATTTGTACAAATACTCATGTAGTTGGTGGGTTTGGCACTATATTCAGTGAATATCATTTTCAATCAATTGCCTCGCAGCGGCTAACTGCAAGTTATTGTCCTCTTCAGCAATGCTTTAGTCGCGATGACTATTGCCTCTTTTGTTCGTTTCTGTAGAAACCTTAAGAGTGGATGCAGAAATAGCCAGTCATCCATTCTCAACCTTCAGTACACCACATTGATGAGCCCCAAACAGAGTGAAGCAGCTGTCTGTGGCTCTTCCATCTTTGTCGGATGACTGGGGGAGGTGACGACTGGTTGCCAAACAATAGGGCTTCATGCCCCCCTACCAACTGTGACACCAATACTGGTGTAGCTGGTGGGCTTGGCGTAATATTTAGAGATTACCATGTTTTAAACAATTATTTCTCATGTAATGGGCAAAGGAATAGGGTTGCCTACCATACTCTGGTCATTAACTATAATTGCTCTCAAAGGCCTATTGTCAGGCAAATCAACAAGTAGTGAGGCTTCCTTACTTAAATTCACGTTAATGATTCCAAGAGGTCCTAAACCAACTTTCTCGCGCCCAATGGAACGGAGGATGGTTTTACTCCAAATGGCGACAAACTAATATTCTCAATCCCATTAGCCAGGGTGGAAGGTTGCCAGCCCTAAGTCAAGTCAATTATTCGAACTCGACCCAGGCGAATTTTCTCATGCCCAATATGAATGGGGGGAGGAGAGGGGGGGAAGGGATGGATTGCTAGTCCACACTAGTGCTGTTATGATCTATTTTATGCTAATTTCAAAGAGGGAGAGTTGCCAAAATACATTCTAGTGAATTATTCTAAATCGTCCCGAAAACATTTCTCATGCCCATTAGCAAGGCGAGCAGGATGCCAGCAAACATCTATGACTACAGATGGTCCCAAATAGCTTGTTTCCAATCAAAACATAAAGCGAGATGGATGTCACTCAAAGTGGCGCCCATGACACCAAATGGTCCCAAAGGTTATTCTCATATCCATTAGAAGGAAGAGATGGTGGACAGTGCAAGTTCCGTTCCACAACTCCATCTGCGGTCAAAAGACTTTTTCACATACCTTATAGCAAGGGGGAGGGTTTCCAAACGAAATTCCAGCCAATGACTCAAAATAGTTTTTTCCCATGCAGTTATCAAGGGGGAGGGCTGCCTGCCTATAATCAGGTCAGTGGCTCCAAGTAGTCCCAGAGGCCATCTCCTAATCCCATTTTTAAGGGGGGAGAGTTCTGAACTGCAATTTGGATGAATGTTTCCAAATGGTCCCAGATGCTTTTACTCATTCTCAATTGCACAGAGGGAGGGCTGCCAACTCAACCTTGGATCTGTGATATCTTGAAAGCGTAGTAGTGTTTCCATATCAACAACGAATCAAGCACTCAGCTAAACAACTCAATGAACACATATCAATGGGGCAGCCAACCAACTCACAACTACAACAGCTGCAAAAACTAAAAATAGCATGCAAGGCATAAGCTTTAATACTAAATGATTCGTTGCGAAGGTGATCACGGGGACTAATCAGAAACAAGATTAAGACCCATAATGATGCTGTGTGACATAGTGCAATGAATAAAATAAAGATCTTTCATGCATGTCAATATAACAACCATGGCCTAACAAACATAGGTCAACAAACAGATTACTACGCTATAGGATCCACGAAACCAAATACTAGCAAGTAATTTTTCAGATGCCCATTAGCAAGGTGGAGGATTACCAAACCAAATTCCAGTCAATGACAGGTTGACAAATCAAAATCAAGTCAATAACTGCAAATTGTCCAATTCAACTTTTCTCGTGCCACTATCAAGGGGGAGAGTTGCGAACCCAAATTAGGGCAATTTATTTCAATCGTTCCCAAATGAATTTTCTTACGGCAATTAGCACAGTTAGATGGTTGCCAGTCCAATCTCGAGTTATTGAGTCCAAATGATCCCAAACAACATTTCTCATTTGCTTATCCAATTTTGGTCAACAACTCCTAATGGTCTTTCCTCATGACCATTTGCAAGTAGTAAAGGTGGTCGACCAAATCTCAGGTTTATGACTCCATATTATCTCACACCACTTGCCTCAAAACCACTAACAAAGCGGCTGGGTTGCCAACCCAAATTCAGGTCATCCAAATCGTCCTTTCCCTCAGACATCTTTTCTCATGCACATTAGCAAGAAGTGGAGAGTTGCCAACCAAACATGAGTCCATGACTCTTGGACCCACATACCCAAGTGACTTTTCTTATGCCCATTAGTAAGGGGAGAGTGTAGGCGACCCAATTTTGGGTCTACAAAGTCAATGATTCGAATTTACTTTTCTTATGCCATTGTCATGTGTGGAGTGTTGCTAACTCAATTTGGGTTAGCAAGTCTAAACAGTCTCAAACAACTTTTCTCAGTCCCATTAGCAAGGGGGAGGGTTGCCAACGCAAACTCAGGTCCATGACTTCAAATGGTCCCAAAAGACTTTAATCATGCCCATTGGTAAGGTGGGAGGGTTGCCAATCCCAATTTTAGTCAAGGACTCCAAATGGTTCGGGAAGACTTTCTCATTCCCATTGGCAAGATAGAAAAGTTGGCACCCAAATTTGGGCAAATGACTCGAAATGGTCCCAAAAGACTTCCTCCATTCCCATTGACAAGGGGGGATTGAAACCTGGGAATCAAGTCAAGGGCCATTTAACTGAGGTCAATGGCTCCTGATGGTGAAAAAATACTTTTCTCGTGCCCATTAGCAAAGGTGGGGAGTGTTGGTTCTCCAAATTTAGGACATGGAATACAAATGGTGCAAAAGATGTTTCTCGTGCCTATTGACAAGGTGAGAGGGTTTAATTCCTAAATTCAGATAATTGACTAGAAATCGTTCCGAAGACATTAACTAGGGTGGAGGGTTGGCACCAAAATCAGGTTAAAGGCCATTTAACTCGGGTCAATGACTCCTAATGGTCAAAACAGACTATTAGGAACCACTGACAATTCAATTCAGGTAAATGACTCCAAACAGCCCCAATAGACATTCTCCTGTCCATTAGCAAATGGGAGAGGGTTGGCACACCAAATTTCGGTCAATTGACATCCAAGTTGCCGTCATCTTTCCTCCGGAGCAGAGCGTCGAGAAAGGGGAGGCTCCCTTCCTTCTCCACTTCAACAGTTAACCCGCACACTGTTGAGGTGGCTCAGGAGTCCTTCCATTGTGCCCTTCACAATGTAGCAGGTGTCATCCACGTACCTCTTCCAGAGCCAGGGCTTGGTTGGGGCGGACCTGAGTGCCAGTTTTTCGAAGAACTCAATGTACAGGTTCGCCACAACTGCTGAGACAGGGGAACCCATTGCTGCACCTTCCCGGTGCTTATAGAACTCTCATCCGTAGCAGAAGTAGGTGGACTTCAAGCACATCTCAAGCAATTCCGCAACCCTTTCAGGAGAGAGAGTGGTCCTGTTCACCAGCGTTTCATTCCTTCAAAGTCTGTCACAAATAACCTGAACTTCCTCGTCGATGGGCACGTTGGTGAACAGGGAGGACATGTCAAAGCTGACCAGCAAAGCTTACCAGGCGATGTGTTCGGAGAGTTGGTAAGAAGGGGCCCCAATGCATGAGACAATGGGTCTGAGAGGGACTTCAAGAGGTACAAAAAGCCTTCATCATGCCTATTAGCAATTTCTGTGAAGTCGCTCCAAATGGTTCCCAAAGACTACTCTCATGATATTAGCAAGGGTGGAGAGTTGGCACCACAAATTCAAGTCAAGGACTTCAAGAGATGCAAAAAGTATTTTCTCATCCCCATTAGCAAGGGAATAGGTTTATGACCTGAAACTCAGTGCGATGACTCCAAATGGGCCCAAAAGATTTTTCTCATGCCTGTTAGGAAGGGGGAAAAGGTGGCTCAACAAATCTAGGCAATGACTCCAAATTGTCTGAAAAGACTTCTCCCATGCCTAATAGAGGGGGGGGAGGGATGTGGCATTCAAAATTAGGGTCAATGATTGCAATGGTTTAAAGTCACTTTTCTCATGCCCATTATTAGGAGGATGGGTTGACACCACAATGTCAAGATCTTGTCTTTTGAAGGACCCAAATGACATATCTCATTCATATTACTAAGGGAGAAGTGTTGGCACTGCGATTTTCTGCCCACTCTTCTCATGCCCAGTAGTTGGGGGGGGGGGGGGGGGGGGGGTTCCATATTATATGCCCACTAGCAGGGCGCCCGCCTTCGGCCGGCTTCTGCTATGGCTAGTGGCACAACAGCGAGTCTGCCCCAGCCAGTTTTGACGTATGTGAGCTGGTAGCAATGGACGGTAGCTGCTATAACGACGGTCGAGTTTAATGTCGATCGTTGAACGACAGCGAATCAAACCGTCCGACAACCGGAAGTCAAGGGAGCAATAATTAATAAAATGGCCGCCAGCCGCGAACAGAAAATCCGAAAATAGAAGGATATCTCTTCAAGAACGGCAAGACGGGCAATTTTAACCTGTGAAGAACACTCGCGGAGCCCCACGTTATAATTCTTGAGAATTTGGTGGCGTTCTGTGCAGTAGTTTTTGCCCGAATCGAACGAACGAACAAACAAACGAACTGGATTATATTGTACTAGCAGGGCGCCAACCTTCGGCGGGCTTCTGCTATGGCGAGTCGCACAACAGCGAGTCGGCCCCAGCCAGTTATGACGTATGTGAGCTGGTAGCAACGGAAGATAGCTGCTATAACTACGGCCGAGTTTAAAGTCGTTCCTTGAACTACAGCGAATCAAACCGTCCGAAAATCGGAAGTCAAGTGCGCCATAATTAATAAAATGGCCGTCAGCCGCGAACGAAAAACCGATAATAGGAGGATATCTCTTCAATAACTGCAAGACGGGGAATTTCAACACTCGCAGAGCCCCACTTTGTAATCCCTGAGAGTTTGGTGGTGTTCTGCGCAGTAGTTTTTGCTCGAATCGCCAACGAACAGACAAGCAAACGAACTGAATTATATATATAGATACCCATTTATCTCAAATGGCCCAAAGACAACTGCCATGCTCATTGGCAAGTGTTGATAGATAGCAGCCGGATTCACCGTGAATTTCTCAAATTTACGTGAAATGACTTTTCTTATAGCTATATACCATTAACACCCTGATCACATACGCTTTGTACTAAAAGGTCCCAAAATTGGGACAGTTTCCGCCTGACTGCACTTTATACTTATATATGCCCCGTTGCCATGGTAACCGCGCGAAAATATATTGCGTAAACAAGCCATCCGGGATATAACAGGAGCTAAGAAGCATATATGCACAGGGGCCCTTATCCTGTTATATCCCAGCCCAAATATGTAAGGTGTGAAAGATAACAAGGAATTGTTATTGATAACAACGAAAGTGTCAAATCACACCAAAACACACACAGAAATGAAGCAACTTGCAGTCAGCTTCAACTTTGCGTGGCTCCGAGAGAATCCGCAAAGCACTGAAAAGGAGAATACCTCACTCCACCATGCTGCAGCCAATGCACGCAAGCTAAAAATGTAAAGCGGTTTGTAGCCGAGCTAGATAAACCATGTACGCGACCCGCACAGTGCACAAACGAGAAACAGCAAGCTCGTGCACTAATTCGTACGCAAAGGTACCCAAACTCACTGCAGCAGTGGGAACGCACTGTTTTACGGAGAACAGAAAGTCGAGTAGCGAGCGCAAAGAACCCTCGAAGACCGAAAACGTCGCAGATGCCTCAATCACTAGACTGGCTTCTTAGAGTGTTGCTCCAGTGGCTTAACAAAAGGCAAAACTTCACAGCACTTGCGAATTCAACAAAACTTGACAGCCGCTCTTCAGAGCTTCAGTCCTGGAAGAATCCCGCCTTTCGAATAAGAGCCTAGACGCGCTAGGCGGGGTATATATCACTTATACCACGACGCTTCGGTGTATATGGATTTTAGACGCATTCGCCCTCGGGCGCGAGCGCCAAAAATTCATATATATACACCTCAGCGCCGTGGTATAACTAATACTTAATTTATAGATAACTGCCAAGAATATTCATTGATCCAATATGTAATTGAGCTAAGTGTTAGCTGCATACTTCCATACTCCTGGTAGGGTTCCATATTAGTGTTATGCAATTGGCCAGTTCTTTTCATTTGCAATCCCCCCCCCCCCCCAACTTCCAGTACTATCAAGGGTATAATGAAATCAGCAACATTTGGTGCCAGTGCAGAGAAGAAAGGGAAACAGCATTCTCTCCAGATACTGATGGCATTTCATTGTCAGGAATGCAGTGGTGTGAATGTGCTCAGGCACAATAAAAGCAGACATACGTGTGCTGCACCTGAGAGACAGAACCGGTAGGCCCAATTGTAGCACCACAGGCCATGTGCAGAGCAACTTCCTAACAGCAACAGCACAACCATACAACGAATTTGCAGCAGTTTTGCTGCAAAATGCACAATCTTCAGAGGACTGACCGGAACGGCCATTCACACTGCCAGAATTCAATGTCTGCACAGAACACAATATACTGGAGCCAGCATACTTTAGCAGCAGCTACAGCATGACTTCAGAAGACCGGCGACGATAATGACCACTGTGGGCATAGCTCACAACATTATAGCCAGCAACAGGACTATGTAGATCTCAAAGAAATTTAAGTTTTATCTATTGAAAGAAATGGCAGAGCTGTATGAAACAGAAGGGTACTAAACACATACACTTAAATTTTGTTGCATCAGCTCTGTATAAATTCCTTAATTTGTTATGGTATATATGTATTATGTAAGATAACTGTGTTTCATGAGGTTATATGCAGTCTATCCCGAAGTGCTGGTACCAATGCTCCAAGTGATGTCACATCAAAATGGCATTGCAGTTCACAAACAACATCTTGGAAGGCTGGTAAGAAGGATTCAGCTACCTGCAGGCGCTCCAACACTCTACATAACAGGGAAGTGAGAACTAGGCAATTGCAACACTAACAAAACTCTCATGCAACATAGAATTAAATAATAGCTATTATTAGTTGCTATGGCAGTGCTAGAAACACCAAAGGAACAAGTATTTTGAGTTAAAACACTTGTGCAGGGGTGCCTCTGAACTCAAACTACTTGCTAACAGTTTCCCTGTGTACGTTCAATAGTTCAGACAGTTGGGATGCAGCATTGCTGATGGCCCAAAAGATACATCAAGATGCCATAGACTGATGGTTTTGCAAGTGTTTCAAGTCTCCAGACCAGCCAGTCATCCAGTGAACCAAAGCACCCCTACTAAACTGTCAAATGCTTTGCTAACTCCTTTTTGATCTACTTATTCTGAATGAGGATGAACATACTACTTTGTGCCTGGAGGATTATGCCGGCTAAAAAGGCTACCCTAAGTGGTAATGCCAAGATTCGCATGTCTCCATCATTATTGTCCAACAGGTCATTCAACTTCTATGTATTAGGGACTGTATGCCCCACAGGTAAACAGTTAGGTAAGCTCTACTACAATATTACTGTACTACTTGAACTTGATCTAGGAACACTTTGTGTTTTTGGATACACAATGAAATATGAAGAAAGATGACTAGGACTGGGATTGGGAATCTTATTTTACCTGGGAAGACCTTTAGCCAAATGGCAACTTTTCAAGGCACCCAGCACAGTACAAGAAACAAGAAAACAGGGATACATACATATACATGCACGAAACTAATTAACTAAAATTGAGAAATGATTGTTATATGAAATCATTTACATAGCTTAGTTGTACCAGTTGGCCATGCAACTAGTCAACAAAAGTGATCACAGATTGTAAGTTAATAGACATGAGCAGATGGCAGTGGCTCCACCTGTTCTCAGGCTGGGTGGAAGGGCATTCCATCTGCATGCTCCTCTGTACACAAAGGACTTCTTCCCCATTTCTGGTTTCTGATTATTATGCGCCTAGCAAACAGAGAGCACCAAGCACGACCATTTTAGAATGTCCGTCCATGATACTTGAAGTTGTATCATGCAGAAGAGTCTTTTGTTAGGCTTTTACTAGTATCACGCTATTAACACGTGTTTATGAACACATTTCATTGATTGAGAGACGATGAAATGCCATTAAAAAGATGACTTTAAGTTTTGTAAAGAACAACATGAGTGCTGCCATTGCAATGACAGAAATACATCATTGCACATGAAGCCATATGAATACATAAAACTGAAAACAATACAGGGGAGCCTATGGCTCTCCCAAAACTAGGGTATTAGCAAAATCATGTATCTGTGGTTAAATGCTGCTCTAGAGGTGTCTGATTTAGCGCACAAAGCTCAAGGGTGTGAAGTGCCCAAGTGCTGAGTGGTCTAAATCCTAGCAGACACCAAATGGGCAGTGTTTAAGTCTTGCAGAACGGATAGATAGGTCTAATATGTGAAGCTACAATCGTACGTCAATGCTTACATTCATACTGAATGTATTGGGCAAAGTATTGGGTATAAGAATTTATATTGCAGCCATTTCAGCCAGAAGTGGACCGTGTGCAAGACCAAGGGACTTTCAACATCGGTTTCCATTCATTCCATCCAACATTGTCTTAGTGAACTTTGGTCGTCCTCTTTCGCCGCCACTCATGGAACAGACTCTTACAGCAATTCTCGTCAACGGGCACAGACACAGCTTTGCAATAGCACCCAACAGGTCATTGACTTATCCCCGTGTTTCCTTCGATAATGGCCGCCCGCCTCAGAGGCCTTCACTCCGCTGCCTGAAGCAAATGACAGGAGTAACGCAGAAAATGATGAGTGCCGTGATTTGCGCATACTTGTACATAGTTAAGCTTAGCATGCACAGTTGCCTTTCTAATGCGCTTCAGAACCTTCACCCGCGTACTGCGCTGTAGCAAACTACAGTAGATCCTCCCTTAACCAGGCAGTGCTCGTGACTCAGAAATGCCCGTATCTTAGAAATACCAACAATACAGATTAAATGCAATGTAATTAAAATAATTGCAATTAAGCTGTAATACAGTACACATGGTACTGTACTGTAATGCAGTACATATAGCACTGTACTGTAATACAGTACACATAGTACTGTACTGTAATACAGTACACATAGTACTGTACTGTAATACAGTACATACAAATAATTTTTTTAAGAAAAATATTGTAAATTTGTTTTAGAAAAGTTCTTTTTTGCCTGCCTGATAGAGGGAGGTGCCCGTAACTAAGAGGTCCGGATAAGGGAAGTTCTACTGTACGTACATAGCTTTTGGCATCATAGAACACTAGCTGCTCTGGTGACTGTGGGTTCCTTGTTACATTATGTTTCTGTAAATACTCACTGTAAATGCATGTCCTGTAAGCAGTGGTGTGTCTGTCTGTGCTGGAGCTTTCTCTGTGCATGTGTGTGTGTGTGTGTGTGTGTGCATGTTCTTACTTTTGGTGAGTGACAGAGCAGTGTCTGAAGGGAGTAAGTATTTCGAGTTGGGGCGGCAGCTTCACGAGTGTTTTAACTTGAAATACTTGTTTTATGACAGTGACATGTAATTGTGCATGCAATGTCTTTAGTGATAGAGAAACTCAAGAATCCCTGAGTTCACTTAGTGGACATTACTTCTACTTGGAGATAGGTCTTGCCACTCCCAAGTTCACCAGACCTTCGAATCCTGTTTCTTCATAACTTTTGAAAGCAATAAGCCAATTATAGCAAATTAAGCCACCTATATACTTCTTAACTCACTTGCTCAAATGAGACTAATGTGGTCAAGGTGGGAAAGGATGTTGTGCACTATCAAGGATGGGGTTGCACACCGATGGGAGGTGCAGTCCACAGTCCAAGTTCATTGTGGGACTCCGCTGTCAAACGAGGATGGCTTCTGCAGTTCTACTGTTTTAGTAGTTGGTGATCACCTGCTCAATTCGGGCACCTTCCCAAGTGATGCAGCAGTCACACACTTGTATATGCACAGCAATTCAAGAGTCTCACTGGTTCATGTGAAGAAGAATTCGGCTGAAGTGAAGAAGAGATTGGTGGTTTACCAGTCCCCTGCAATGGATGTGACCAGGTATACACTGGAGAGACCAAAATGAACCTAATAATACAACGAGGTGATGACAAGAATGGAATTGTGGCGCATGTACAAACTGTGACCACTGCATTGATTGGGAAAGTCCTCGAGTTGAGCATGTGATCCCCAGCCATTGGAAAAGATCTGCAGAAGCCATCCTCATTCAATAGCGGAGTCCCCCCATAAATGTGGACTGTGAATTCCACCTCCCATCAATGTGGAAATGTATCCTTGACAGTATGCAACATCTATGCAGCAACTAGGACTAGCAGCCACTGTTGTCATTTTAGGTGCACTACCGTAATGTAAAAATTTTGCAGGTAAAAAGATATAGTTATAGTACACTAAGCCCGCCTATATGTTTTTTATTTCACGACACACGAGGGCGAGTGAATTAAGAAACATATAGGCCCAGCTTAGTGTACTACAATAGGCTTATTGCTTTTCAAAAGCTAAGAAGAACATAGCTGATTTGCTGAACCCTCGAACATTTCGTTACCAAGGGCGTAGCAGATCAGTAGGAATGCGCAAGAACTCAGAAGGATTCTTTGCAGAAAGGCTCTCAGCTCTGGTTCTTGCTGCGGCCGGAGGAACTTAGTAGCTATTTATATGTGGCTACCTCGACTGCAATGAGGCTTACACGAATGACCTTTCAGTGTAGAAACCATCCTTCTGACATCTTGGGTCTCTGAAGATATTCAACAACAGGATACAGGTTCGCAGTAAGTGGTTAAGTATGTCAGACTTTACCAAGTTTGGATTATTTGCAGAAAACATTATCTGAATTCACTGTAGCTACAAAATGGAGAATAGGCAGCCACTGACTGTATGTCTTATCAAGAATTCCCCGCTTGCATGGAAAGGCTTTAGTTTGTTGCAGTACTGTGCAGCAGTGGAAACATGTTGTATTCAGCAGAGAAATGGCCACTTCCTGGCATTTTATGCTTAATGATATTATATCCACCATTTTTTTATGCATGAACATAGCATACACACAAGCAAGTCATGCTTAATCGTGGGATATCATGAGCATACACTGCCATGACATGACCAGGTGACACATGCACTTAGGGTTGATGCATGCTGCAAGAAAGTGATGCATGCAATGTGGAGAGCAGCTGCTTGACACAAAGGTGTGCAAAAAGAACAACAGTTTTAAAACAAAATAAACTTTGGACATGAAGCGGATTGGCTGAAAATAAGAGCCCAGAGCTCCTGGTAAATTTATAACCTGGCTAGCTGGAGTCTATATAATACAATATATACCTCAGTCTTTTTCTATGATGTTTCTGGCGTTGCCATGCCAGTCAACAATACATTTTGCATAAAAACCATTTTTGTAAGTACAGATGAGATATTCGAGTGGAATTATTTTGTGCCATGTATGCTCCACGACATGTAATTGTTCAATTAGTGGAGAGTAGCATGACTGTGGGCTTGGCTGAGGTGACAGAAAACATGACTGTTTTTGCACAGAAGTGCCAGTAAATGCTCAACTTCCTTGACAATTGCGCTACTGCTGCCTCTTACACCTGCCTGTTGGTCTCTGCAATGGCCTGTCCCGGGATTGCTGAGAATTGTCCCTTGGGGTTTAGTAAATTCATTTAATGGCTGGAAGTCACATGAGAGTATCGCATGTTGTGCAATTTGCCAACTTGAATACATAATATCCATGTGCAAACTCTATAATGGCTTGTATAACTGCTGTGAATTCAGCTTCAGCTGCTAGTGATGGAGCCATCACTGCAACATCTTTGCATAAGCTTAAGGTAGCTGTCAAAGTAAGACTAAATTCTGTAAAGTTATAATATCTAATGTACAACTGTTACAGGAATTTATTCTATCAAGAGATCTTTAGCGTCAGCAATGATTTTGGCCCAACTTGAACCAGTGGGGAACTGCTGGGCAGACAGCAAATGAACTGATGCTACATCAGTGATGTTTTGGAAGAGTTGACGAGTGCTTATATGTGATGCCACATGCCTGGACTCCTTTGCCCCGTCTCACTTGCAGTTGGCTGCCACAGCAGCAGGTGCAATGGTAGACCAGGCTGAGCAAAGGAGAATGGCCAAGTACACTTAGCTAGCCACCAGCCACCACTTCATCCCAGTGGCCATCAAGGCCATTGGAGTCTTTGGGCCTGAGGCACTCGGGGTCTTCCAAGACCTTGACCACTGCATCAGGGATGAGTTAGGGGAGCCACAATACTATTACTACCTCCTGCAGTGGATCGCAGTTGCTGTGCAAAGAGGGAATTCAGCAGCTGTGATGGGTACCTCCCTCCCCTGAATTTTTGATTCCCACTTTGGCAATGTACATCAATCTAGCATGCATGGATCACAAGCACACGCAGGTGTGCCCTTCATTTAAATTGAATTGTGTTGAATTGTATTATTAATTTTTAGCTGTGAATAAGGCCTATTAATGTTTGATCACTGTTAACACGTGTGTAGTTTCTGTTAGATGGCTTAAACGTTCTTCTTTCAGGTGTCACAACACTTGCATCACCATTAATGTCCTCAATTCTTTATCACTGTTAACCACCAGAATTCCTGATGTATACTACAGTCGAAAGCCCAGTTTGCCAAGTCACTCCATGCAATTTCACGTCACCCTTGTTCAAGTTCGAACAAACTACAGATCAACTTCAGTTCGGATCAAAATCAATTTTACGTATTCCCATCAGCACTGAGGCTGGTCTATTGACTCACTCATCGGCAGTGGTGTACCCATAGTCTCTGTGCACTTGCTGCCAGAATCTTGAAGACTGGGAAGCAGACAACACTGCCACATGATTTACCAGGGAATGCAGGGAAGTGGAACCTAGGAACAAGTGTTGTAAAAGGAAGTACATAGTTGGGGCTCTAGCACAATGAAAACTGTCCAGTCATAACACAGCATGCTGAACTGGGGTTCTGGGGCATGCTCCTCATAAATTATTAAATGTAGATGCTCTAAGATTACTCTAGGAGCATTTCTAAGCCCATCAACACCTCTTACCTGTGAGCAGCAAGCTGTGACAAAACTAGTATGTTGTGGTAAACAAGAAAGTGGCTATCTTGCATGTGACAAAACTTACAGTAGAATTACTCAGTATTCAATATGACAAATCATTGCAACAATCAAACTTACAGTATGTACTGTAACTAGCAACAGCAATTGCATTTTAACAACTTGATTGTGTATGCAGCTCTTCACACTAGCTAGGGAAGCAGGAAGATTATCACTATAGATCAAAAGTTAGGTAGAATCAGACCTATTCTTCTTGCTTCCATTTGACATGCCAGCTCTGCAGTTTGAATATTAGATTATCACGGCAATTGGTAACACTATTTTCTGCAGGGTCATCTCCACTTCCGAAAAAAGGCTGCCACTGTGAAGGTGGACCTGTGTACTGCCTACTCTGTGCAAAATAGAATCCTCCAATACACAAGCTAGTCACATAGCACAAACTACTGTGGTAGAACAGCAACATAACAACTCACCAGCATTGACCATGGACTGCAGTGTCTTGATGACATTCTGGTACTGCGACAGCTTGCAATATACATCAGTCATTCTAGTGACGATGCCACTGGTTTCCCTTACATCAAATAGCTTTTGAAAGTGAGCCAGCATGGCAGGAACAGTTTCACTCTTAGCAACCTTCATAAAACGTAATGATATTACTACAAAGAGCACTCTTCTAAACCAATACTACTCATGCATGAACTATTTAGTGGTTAAGACTGGCACGGGGGCGTCAAGGCATACTGTATAAAATGCCAAGGACGAGTGCATTATGCATGCTGTAAAGCCCGAGTGCACATGTCTAAATCAGTATAGCACCAGACGCTCTAGGAATACACATACTACTCTTTTCAACTGTATAAAATATACTCTGTTTAGAGTTTAGGCTGGAAAAATTGTTGATTGGCACGATGGAGAAGGAAAATGTTCCCTCAAGTTTGTGCCCAAAAGATCAGTCTGTCTCTGAAGAAACGATTTGCAGCTATGGAAAGAGAAGAAGTAACCAGCATTCCTTCGTGAAGGTTCCCAAATGTGACACAGCATGCTGAACTG
This sequence comes from Ianthella basta, assembly GCA_964019415.1. Classification (NCBI taxonomy): domain Eukaryota; kingdom Metazoa; phylum Porifera; class Demospongiae; order Verongiida; family Ianthellidae; genus Ianthella; species Ianthella basta. The sequence goes on from OZ025878.1 coordinate 4,265,012, forward strand.
AAAAGTGCATCAACTGGGATGCAAGCAATTTTGAGGAGTGGCAAAGAGATTGCGACAGAAGACACTCTGGTAGCGAGATTTGTAGTGACACCTTAAGGTCTACAGACTGCCAAAAGTTGGATGAAATGCTGTCTACTTTCGTAGTGGAGCTTTCATAGTGGAAACTCGAAAGGAGAACAGTGAGAAGTGTCTTCAGCAAACACTTCATCAGCTTCTCACTGGACTGCATTGCTATGCTTCGCTACTCCACCTGGACTTACATCAAGCTCAGTTTTGTTCTAGCAAGTTCACCTTTCGCCGTCTTTAGTGGTAGGAGAGAAGCCATGTGGTGGTGGCCCTGAACCTTCTGGCGGATACGTTGTTGTGCACAGAGGCCTATCAGATTGAAAGGGGAGGGATGGATCAAAATTTGTTGGTCTGGACACAGTCAAAGCAGAGACAAACGAAGAGAGACCCACAAAGGTCCAACTCATCACTCTAGTGTCAATGTGCTCCCTACCCCTCCAGGTGACACAAGCTAGAGTTGAGAGGAAAGGTGGCTGGTTGCAAGGGGCAGAGATTGAGGATGAGGTCAGCAAGAACTCTTAGGACTCTCTGCCTGAAGGAGATGGAACAAAAAGCAACTTGATGACAAAGAGTAAGACTGGTGGTGGTGATGATGTGGCCCTACGTAAGTCTCCAGAGACTCTCGCTGACCAAGGGTCCAATTTAGTGTCACTACTTTTGGGGGAGATTTAATGACTGCTGCAGGTCAAACGTATCTAGAGTACACCATACCACCCGCAGACTGATGGACTGGTTGAAGGATTTAATGGCACTCTGGAGATGATATTGTGGAAGTTTGTCAGCTGCAGTCAGAAGGACTGGAATGGGCACCTACCATACCTGCTGTTTGCATACTGCGAGGTCCTCAGGCCCTTAACATGCTTTACTCCATTCAAGCTTCTTTATGGCATAATAATAATCTTACAATAAACGTAACAGACATTTTTGATGTCCGGGATAAGCAGCTGTCCTCCATTGCCCAAAGTGAGCCACAATCAGGTTTTGCCGCATTCATGCACGGTATTGTTAATGAGTGGCTGTTTTCTTGAGAACAGTTACAGTAACCGAGGGCCAGCTGGCCCCACTGGAAGAGGCCATCAGATTTGTGTTCATCCCAGCCATATTAGGATGCAGTGGCTTCACCGACAAGGAGAGAGATCTCCTGTCCTTATCAGCAAGGCTTGGTGGCCTGGGACTTACTGATACAAGAATATTGAGGGAGGAGATCAAAAGAAGCAGAGAAGTCACGCAACCTCTAATCGAGCACATCATTAACAAGGATACCACGTACAGCAGTGAAATGAAAGCAAACCAACTGCAAGCCAGGAGGGTGGTGAAGGCAAAGAAACGCAAAATGATTGAGGAGGAGGCAGATCTACTTGCACAAGCCCTGGACGAGCAACAAAAACGAGCGATGATCCTGTCCCAAGAGAAAGACGCTTCCCACTGGCTGACTGTTTTTCCAATGGTGGAACATGGATTCAGCTCTACGAGGGAGTGTGTCGAGATGGACTGTGCCTTAGATATGAGTGGAAGCCGGTAAGAGTGTCTACAGCTTGTGCGTGTGGAAAGCAGTTCGATGTTGAGCATGCCCTCAGTTGAAACTGTGGTGGCTTTCCAATCCTAAGGCACAAAGAGCTAAGGAACATAACTGCCAATATGCTATCACAGGTGTGCCACAATGTGTCTGTTGAACCACACTTACAACCCCTCAATGGAGAAGATATGACACATGCCACGGGCCATCAGAGAAGACAATGCTAGACCCAATGTGAAGGCAAACGGGTTCTAAGTAGACAACTTTCACACAACCGTTTTTGATGTGCAAGGTTTAAACCCACATGCTCCCAGCAACAGAACCATTACCCCCTCCAGCATGTACCAGAAGCATGAAAGGCAAAGAGGAGAGCCTACAATCAAAGAATCACTCAAATCAAACATGGCTCTTTCTCACCCTTGGTCTTTTCCAACACTCTAGGAATGGGATGAGCAGCAGTGAGTGTACAAGAGATTGGCTGGCCTGATTGCAGAGAAGAAGGGACAAGACTACAGCCAAACACTGAGGTGGCTAAGATGCAGGCTGAACTTTGCCCTCCTCAGATCTTCCATCATGTGTCTCAGAGGGACCAGATCAAAGAGTGCACCCTCCACCCGTGATGATGCCTCACCCAACGTGGTACTGCAGGAATGCAGGATCAGTTCTGAGTCCTAATCTGCAGTCCTATGTATGGTCTATCATTAACCATGCCTTGCAATATCATACGTATCTGACTCAGTGCTATGCCATCATAATTTTTATGCCTCTCAGAAGCATTATATGACTCATGTTTTTCTTTATCCCCTACATTATTATGTTGAGAATGGGCAGTGCACATGTGTGCCTTTACTGTATTACATTTATATGACTATTGGTAAGAGCCGTGGATGGCAGCCCTGCTCTGGAGTGGACCAAATCCAGACTTGCTGTCCTGGTCCTTCCTTGTGGGCGCTGCAGGGGTGTCCTGAACATCGTTGCAATTCCAACTTACACTAGCAAACCGAAAAGCTGCGCAATGTGATGCTGAGTATGTACAGACCAGTGAATTGAGTTAATAGTATTCATGCATTACGTCAGAATATTAACAGTGTTACCATGCCCACGTGTGACATGTTGCTGCATCATTTTAGAAAAATGCTGCTATACACGCAGGGACACGCAGTTGTGTACTCTCATCTCTCATCTACTCTTGGTATTGATAACACAGCAGCACAAAAACGTATATGTCGTGAAGGAGAATCCGTGACCAGAAACAGAGAAGGATGTACGCACATTCCTTGGCCTTGCTTGTATTGTATGTATAAGTGGGAATAGTATGAGGGCAGTAAGATGAAAAGTACAAGGCTCCTGTAGGGACTTACAGAGGAACACCCTGCAGTCCAGATATTTCTGCCACAAGGTGTACCTTTGTAAATCTTTGACCTGCTTGCCCAAATGTGTACAGCATAGTGAAGCATCACTGTAAATTACATCTCATAACAGTTTCAAACTAGGCTGAGAAGAGGCTATGCCCTGACTTGGAAGCCATGACCCAATGTGAGTAGGAAAGTTGTTATGCGGCTTTGCTGTGAGTGTGCTTTGACAGGACAATTTTCATGGCCTCTTTAAAAAGTTAACATACCGTAATTTGGGAAATTAATGCGACTGTCTTATTAATGCTATGTAAATGCGAGTGGACAGGGTTCTGCATTATTAAGAAAATATTTATTTTCCCGCTGGTATTTCGGGCAATTCAAGATGGCGGCGCTCGAGGGGCCTATGCCTTACAAGGCTCACAATCATCTTTGTTTGCATTTCACTGTCTATCTATTAAACGAAATTAGGAAATAGGTACAGTATGTTTTTGTATGGTAATGCTAGTAAGAAGTCTATTAACAGACTCTCCTGTGAGATATGGCCCCAAATATCATGAAGGCTGAGCGACGGGCATTTTAAAATGGCGGCGCTATGAGCCGAGTCTACTAGGACACACAAATAAACACACACTCATGCTCACGCGCGCGCGCACACACACATGCACACAGAGAGAGAGAGAGAGAACAGAGGAACCTGTGAGGTAGTGGACATAGCTGAGAGTGACAGTGATTCCAATCTTTTTGCTGATATTGATGAACAGTAGCTTGATCACTTGAACAATTACATTGCGACTATGCATGTGTGTATGGATGTGTTCCTGCATTATTTAAACAAGCATTAATATTTCAGTGACTCAACTTGGGCGGATTCGCATTATTTTAACAGCGCATTTATTTCCCAAATTACGGTATGCTGTCAAACAGGAAATGACATTATAGGAATATTTAGATGCGAGTCATGCATCGTTACATCATAGCAAAGTGTGCAATAATGAATGCTTCCAATCCAGTTGCTTGGTTAGAGTATTTATGCTGAAATGAAGAAGGTGATGCAGATTACAGCACAATGTCCATTGCTAATTGGAGCAGATTTGTGTTGACTGCTGAGGATGAACAGCTCCTGGTTCATGAGGTGTCTGTGTACCTCTTGCACGATCGAAGTGTCCCAAAGTGAATGCTATGAATATATACACACATATGTAAATTCATACATGTATATACATAAATACGTTCAAACCCACAGCAACTTGAGTGTCAAGATTACTTCTCTCGAATTTCAGCTTGGCAGTAACATATGGCTGTTATTGTTACATTTAGAGATATCACAGCTACGTACAATGAAGTGGTAGAGTAGGTATTGCCTAACTGCAGGGAAATAAAATTAATTATTTGGTAATTCTCATTTTGAAATGACTGTATTCTGTTAGTATTCCACTGTGACTGTGAGGTTTGACATGGATCAATTCACAAAGAATGGTGCAGGAGAATACCTTGTAATTGTGCCTCTTTTCCAGCCACTGCCGGAGGAGAGCTGCCATGACCGTGCAGGACAGTCTAGGAGTATCATCATTGCAGTCCCTCTTATTTTCTATGCCGACAAACACCTTACAAAACACAGCTTGTAATTCCTGAGCATAGAGACAGATGTAGGAACAGATTCAATTTATGACAGAAACAGATTTAAAGTACACATAAGTTTACATATATACCGTCACCAAGGAAACCATGTTTTCTCAGGCCTATACTTCCAAATTGGACATGGTTTCCTTGGTAATGGTATATATATTATACATAGAACTCTTGAAGAGGCTGTATTGGTGATATATTCCTTGGCCTTCGGCCTTGGGAAATATCACCTAATACAGCCCCTTCAAGAGGGCAATATATATTACACACAAACTGTAGAACAGCATTGTGCACAAACATTATGTAATAGTTAAATCCTGACCAAGAGGTGTCTTTGAGATTTAGAGCACAAGGCACGAGGGTGCAAAGCGCCCAAGTGCCGAGTGGTCTGAATCTTAAGAGACACCGATTGGTCAGCAATTAAGTGTTATAGATCCCAATGATTGGGCAAGGAGCGGCAGTGAATCAGTTTACCTACTAGTACTTGCGTCATCTTGCGTCTTCCAGAAGTAGTTTGCTATTTCTGACAATGGCTGAGAAAAAGTTGTTTGATTCGGGTCTCAACTTGGACTGGTCATCTCGCAGCAGACGTTTCTTACAGTTCGGCAGTGGATGAGGTGCATCAGCTAAGTGTAAGCTTACTAACTGTCAGCCACGTCAGCCACAGTGTTTCCCAGAGCGGTGTACATGTCCTTTAACCAAAGCCTGCTTCCAGCTCGTAACCATTTCATTTTGGCTCTGGTTCGACGCAACAAGTAAGCTGGGCAACCTGTACAATGTATGTTGTGGCGTATTAATTGGAACAGCTGCAGTTCTCTGCTATAAAAGCAAACAACGCGCCTTAGTTAAAGCCCAGCTAGACGAAATAGAAGTCGTGGCGTGAAGGTACAGCTGGGGTGTCTAGGAGATTTAGAGATTGCGAAAAGAGGCCCGTTGCCATGGTAACGGGATTTATACAGTAATTAGCTTTTTCAGCAGAGGTGGCTGTGTCTGATGAACAGAGTAGCTTGGGATCTTACAGCATGTAACAATATAATGTTAAGGTTTCATTCTGTACTTCTTCAGTAGTTTGAACAATTTGACTGATTTGCTTTCTGTTCTTATCCATTCCGTTATAAACCATAAAACGGTTGTAATATAGAATGGAACGGATATAGTTCGAAAGATTTGATGGGGTACGGTACGGTGTACAGTCACTGTCAAAGTAGTTTGGCTCAAAGTCGAGTAATTGACAAGTGACCGGAAAAGATGCTCTTGAGTTCCAGGGTTCCCATTTCAACAAAGTGACAACATTATATCATAGGTGCATATAAAAGTGTGAGAAAATGGTTGCAGTGAACAATCGTGTCGGGTTACTTGTCTTCATTGTGACAGCCCACCAATCTAGCAAGAATGCTACAGATTAAGAAGTGAGCAATATGTCTAGGATAGAGACTTAGAATGTAAGAGTGATAAAGGATGAAGAAAGTGAAGTGATACAGAAGATGGACAGGGACAACATTGATGTCCTGGGACTCAGCGAGATGAAGGCGAGAGGTAATTGTTTGAAAGTGATAGTCAGTGCTAGCTATGTTTACTTGGGGGTGACAGAAGGTAGAGTAAAGCGTGGTGTGGCTATCAATGTCAAGGAAGGTGGGCTGACTGTGTTAGGAGTTGGAGGCGCGTGAGTGAAAGATGTGTAACAGTTTGGCTGAACATTTCTTACCGCATTCATCATGCTAGCTAGACATTGTGTGTGCTACTGTTCTTGATTTAAGTTGCTTGTTGCCAATTGCAGCCATAGAAATTGCACATGCACTGCTCAGGCTCGCCCTACAATGCTCTGCATTTGTCTAGTTATTATAATTATTATGTTTATTTTATGTATAGATGGTACGACCGTTTTGGCCCTGGGGCTGATTTCTTTTGTGACATTATGTTTATTGTTTAAAAGGCCGCCACTCAAGCACCACCTTGAATATTCGCCACGGAAAGCCTCAAACGGTGAGTTATGCGAATGACACACTGAGGACCTGCTGCCGTTACCACACCCAGCCTTTCCTGGAGTGACTTTGGGAGAAGATCAGTGACTGTTTTCTCCAGGACTTCCCTCACCAACCGAGAACACTCTGAAACAAAGACAACTTACCAACCATGCACACCCCGTTGGAAGGCTTGCTGGGGTGCCAATATTAGATGCAGGGCTTTCTTGGTGATCTTGTCAGTGATCAAAGTTGGCTGCAGCGAGTTCTATTCGAGCATGGCTGCTCATCTAGTGCATTCATGCTGATGCATGCACACTCCGTTGGAACTTCAGCTGGGGTGCTGCTATTCGATGCAGTGCTTTCTGCACGATCTTCATGGTCAGGTGCTTACAGTCAATGCTCCACTGTAACGACAGTGTGCCTACAAGCAATTGTTCTAGCCAGGGACCAGATTTCTTCAGCAAACAAAGTTGGCTGCAGCGAGTTCTCTTCGAGCATGGCTGTTCATCTAGTATAGCTGTATAGTTACTGCAAGGGTCTGCATCTGCCTGTGTGTGGGTGATTCTGACTTTGCTCTGATGCACACACACTGTACTGAAAGCCATGTAGCTATGCACATTCCATCCCGACCGCAGTAGGCCTATCCACGCTTCCTAACCTGTTTCAAATTCATTCACCTAAAACCTTCATGCATGTGTGCCCCGTTCCTGCCATTGCCCACTCTCTAGGCCACAATCACTGCACGTGTATGTGACGCTCGCTCAGGCTCACCCCACAATGCCTTGCATTTGCTTAGTGAATAGGGTTTCAAGAGGTGACAGAATTATTGTAATGGGTGACATTAATGCAAGGCTAGAGAAGAATGTGAGCATGTGGAAGGGTGTGATCGGTGCACATGGTGAGGATGTGGAGAATGGCATGGTATGGATTTCATATTTCACCCGGGGAAGCCTTTAGTCATGAGGCTACTTCACAAGGCAACCATAACAGTACAAACACAAGCAGTAAAATAAAGAAGAGGGGTGGAGGGGGGGAATAAATATAAAGAATAAAAGGCCATGTATTAATAATAGGATTACATTTAAGCATTTAAAATAAAGAGTGAAGAATTGTCATGCCGGCATGCAGAGAATGAGATTGACAGTGGTAGAAGGGACCCTTGTTAACGCTTCACTGTGTAGCAGCATTTACTTGTTTCTCTCCTTATGCCATCCCTACATTCTTACTATTTTGTGGAAATTTGTATCATTTCTAGCCTAAATGAAGTCCATATGGTCATTATGGGCAGAATACCAGCAGGAAATTGTCTCCCGTATACAGTATGTAGAGAACTCTGCGTTTGTGACCTTTGCATGCTTAAGTGTTATCTTTGCTTGTGTGTCATGTGATGTGATGTTATAGGTGCATATGCTTTGTGGGTAAGACAGAGAGCCACATGTTGTACCCATTGCTGTATTTTGGATGGTGAATTATTGAACTGAAGCCAGTGAGTGGCAGCTGTATTGGTGTTACATTGGTAGCAGAGGGTGGTTCAGTTGGACGGTGAAATAGAAGAGTCATGGCTTATTATCATATTAGCTTATCTCAGCCTATTGCACAAGGGGACCCTGGAGGGTGGCTTAGGATGTTTGAGATCTGTTGTAAGGCCAATGTCTGGGATAGTGCTGCTAAGGCAGCTGAGTCACCCACTCTGCTGGATGAAGAGGCACTGGCAGTGTGGTTGGAGCTGGGTGAGGTTGAGCAAGGGTTTATCCAACTAGTGTCAGCAGCAGGAGAAAGGCTACCTGTCGCTGGTCATGTATCTGCTGCAGTGTAGGTGTGTGCACTGTGCACTAGCGGTTGCGCATTCCCTCATAGTTGTAGATTCACTGATCACACCTGTCATCTTGGGAATGGACTCTCTACAGGGCCATGAGATAATTCTCAACTGCTCATCTCTAGTTCAGATCCCAAGATCACTTGCTGACATGAGTGGCTTACAGAAGTTGATGCCAGTGGTGGCTGCAGTGGACCAAGCTAACTCTCAATGTTGTGCAGCAATAACAGCAAGGGAAATGGCTGAAGAGGTTGTAATTGAGTGCCATTCCCCAGTTCAGCAGGTCCAAGTGACAAGATGCCTAGCTATGCTATACCAATGATAGATGTCTACCCGTTGCCAAGGCCAGATGAAGTGCAGGACCATCTAGCTGGCTCATCCATCTTCTCCACACTCAATTACATGCATACATCTACAGTTACTACTGCCATCACTTTATGGAATACCTTACCAGATTCAATCAGATTGCTCAAATCCAGCTCAGAAAAGAGAACTGTTGCAGGTGAAGACAAGGACCCCAGAGCAGAAACAGACAGGAGTTGTATACGAGATTCCCTGTAAGGACTGTTCAGAGGTGTATGTGGATGAAACAAAGATGACACTGACAGTCAGGTCGAGCCAGTGAAAAGAAGAGATCCAAAGAATGATATTGCAGTCCACGTCCAGAAGACTGACCATACGTAGGATCAACTGGGATGGTGCCACAGTCCAACAAAGAGCTGCAGGGTTCTGGCAGAGAAGGACTGTGGAGGCCATCCGGATCAGAAGATTAACCCCTAACATGAATGTGGACAGTGGCCTACTCCTCCCCATGGTCTGGAACTCCATCCTGAACCCACCCACCACACACCCCAACTAATCACACACATTTCACGTTTAAGATATTTAGCACTAATCTTACTGGTCATCTGTTAAATGCTCTCTCACGCATTATCACTTTAGCCACTCTCAAACCTACGCTCTATCACACATCATTACCTGCGCATTATTGCCCGCGAATTACACAACTTGATTGATCACACTGGCGTCAGTATTTGCTATATAAAGACTCATATTGCTTTCCAGTCTCTCAGTTTTGTATTCAGTTGATAAATGCCCACGAGGCCGAAAGATCCTGCAAATCAAGTTGTCATTGATTCTGCTATGTACGTATCTGCTCAAGATCAGTTTGCTCCCTTAACGAATAGCGTACCCATGAGGCTCTACGATAGTACTGAACTGAATCCAGTGAGTAGCAGTTGTATCGGTGTTACATTGACATAACTAGCTATACATAACTTAGGGTCTATGTCCTACTTCAGAAGAACAGAAAGCAGAATGGCAGTGGTATTGCAATGGTTCATATACCATGTATCTGAGGTGGTCAGCAAGTCAAGTGGCTGGCCAGAGAGCAAGATAAATGAAAGATTAAGTGGAACAGGATCTACAACATGGACTCTTGGTAATCCTTACTTGATTATACAACACAAGTCTGGTTCGAAACACCTACTCACCTGAAGGTCTTCTAACTGGCCAGAGAGCAAGATAAATGAAAGATTAAGCGGAACAGGATCTACAACATGGACTCTTGGTAATCCTTACTAGATTATACAACACAAGTCTGGTTCGAAACACCTACTCACCTGAAGGTCTTCTAACTGAGTTACCCAATAGCGCAGTGTGGGGATCACATGACTCCAAGTGACATGACACCAAGGCTTGTGCAATGGTGCCTCTGCTTCTTCCATTGAGTCAGGCAGATGAGGTGCTGACGCATGGTTCACAATGCCCACCACACTCACAATGAACTGCACAGAATCAGACGAAGAGGTTTCTTTCAGTCCAATGATGCAAGAAGGTATAAAGACTTATACGGCTGTCCCAACAGACAGCACTAATCAACAAGATGTATGAAATGCAGAGTGCTCAAAAGAAGAAATTACTACAATTGTCTACAGTAGGCACAAAATTGATATCACTTTGGCTTCATGCTGTGCTTAGTACGTACTGGCGTATAATGACAGCATTTCTGAGTCATGAGCATGATTCATGCAACAAAAGGTGGGCTTACATCCAAAATGTGATGTTTAATGTTCTATAATAATTATGTAAGCCAGTGCATATAATTATGTATGTATTGATAGTATAACAGTGATGAAGCACAAATTTAGACAGGTCACTAATAAACCCCTTCACATGGACCATTATCCCAGATTGATTAAAGGGGTGGTAACCAGATCAAATCTAGATTAGTTGCACACACAAAATATCTAATTCAGAATAGATCCCATTGGCATGGTAACATGTATTTGAACGATGGTTCTAAGCGTCATAGACACCCCAGCTGTGGTTTCGCACAGTGGTCTATTTCATCCAGCTGTGTTCTAATTGGGTGTGGCATTTGCACCTATGCTCTAAATACCGATTTAGAGCATGGGCGTGGCTTAGGCCTGTCACGTGAAAATTGGACCCCCATAATATATGTTCCCCCCGGTCCAAATATTTCGAAATATTTGGACCACTACTGAAACATAAGTTCCCTACATTCCACACATAGAAATGGCATGTGAGCGAAATAGCGGGTCACACTCCGAACGAAATGGTGGTTCACACATCGAACGAAATGGCGGGCACTAGCACCTATAAAGAGAGTGGAGAATCTGTAGAGAATAACGATTGAGATGGAGCAGAAGGAAGAACCTGGTACCGAAGAAGACGTTATATTCGAGCTTGCTATTGAGTACGTGCTGGGTAATGGCTACCCCTCTGACCTAGTCAAGGATCGAAAGTGTGCAGTGCGGAAGAGAGCGGCGACGCTAACAGCAGAACAGGGTGAAGTTTTCGTTCAGAGGAAAGGGAGAAGGGTCAAAGTAGTGACCTCTGTAGAGGAGCAGCGATTTATCCTCAAAGCCTGCCATTTGGACCCAACATCAAGCCACTTTGGCGTAACGAAGACCTGGCAAAGGGTATCCGAACGCTTCTATTGGAAAGGTCTAGCTAGTGATGTCAGGGAGCTGGTAAGTTCATAGCTATATCCAGTGGCTAGCTAGCTAGCTATGTACATGCGCATGTGTAACTGATTTCACGTGCATGTAGCTAGTAGATGTTTCTGCTAGACACGTAGCTGCATGAACTATCATGGAATCATGGTCACATCTTGTTACTCATTTGTCTTGATCACTACTCTGTAGGTGAAGCATTGCCCAGCCTGTCAACATGTGAATAAGAAGGTTGGCATTGAAAGACCAGCATTGCATCCAGTCCCCGTCAAGGCCCCATGGTTTCACTTGGGGATGGATTTTGTTGGGCCTATTAGTCCTCCTTCAAGGAATGGCAATCGATACATACTTACAATTTCAGACTATTTCACTAAGTTTGCCTATGCAGTAGCTCTGCCAATGAAAGAAGCATCACCGGTTGTTGCTGCACTTCAAGAGGTTTGTGAGTGTAACTATATTATTACAAGCTAAAAGCAGTCTTATTTCAAGTGTCACCTTAGGGTTAGCTAGCTAACTATACGATTAGCTAGCATTATTACTGTATGGCTATTTCCACTCTTTGCTGCAGCTCTTCTTCATTATGGGGCTGCCATCAGTAATCACTACGGACCAAGGGAAAGAATTTCCCAACCTCCTCAATGCTGAGCTAATGACAGTTTTTGGTATCAAGCATCGACTGACCACGTGTTACCATCCACAATCCAATGGATTGGATGAAAGATTCAATCAGACGCTTGTGAATGCTTTGACCAAGTATGCCCAAGATGATCGTGCAGCATGGGACAGCAACCTGAAGGAAACAGTGTACACCTACAATACTGCCATTCAGGACTCCTCCAAGCACACGCCATTTGAAGCAATGTTTGGGCGAACTGCCAAACTACCAGTAGATTTCAATGTCATGGGTGACTACAATGTGACACAGCAACTACAGGAGTACTTTGATAGCGATGAACCAGATCATGGTGAAAGGGCAGCAAAGCGGCGAAAGCTTAATGAAGCAGTGAAGCAGAATATTGAGATGGCCCAACAAAGCAGAAGATGTATTATGACACCAAGCATGGTGCAGCTACATGCTTCACTGTCGGAGATAAAGTACTGAAGATAGACTTCAGAAGGAAGAAACGACGCGGAGGAAAGCTGGACTGCTGCTGGGAGGGTCCTTACCTGATAACAAAGTCACTTGGAAAAGGGCTGTTCCAGCTGGAGGGGGTCAACAGCAAAGTGGTAAGACCTCATCGATTGGAATTTTGACCTTTATCTGTATTTGTACGTATGTTAGGGTAAATATATGATTCATTTATAGCTCCTTGCATTTTACATAGGTGGTTAAACGTGTCAATGGGGCCCATCTAAAGAGATATTATCTCCCACAAGCCAGTCCTACCCAGACGTCCCCACCCGCCAGTCCCGGACAGATGTCACAACCAGTCAGTCCTTGCCTGATGTCCCCAGTAGCCAGTCCTGGACAGATGTCACAACCAGCCAGTCCTTGCCTGATGTCCCCAGTAGCCAGTTCAGAGGCAGTTCCATTCACACCAGTATTATTTGTGTAACCTCTCATCACACCTGTGAGAGAAGCATGTAAGGTGTTGGCTGCCACCCCTCAACAGACATCCACACCAGCCATGCCAAAGAGGACCAAACCCAAGCCATCCAAGTCAAAAGCAGTTAGACGGATGTTTGTACCAAAGGATGAATATCTTACGGTTGTGCAGCTTGGGGAACGATTGAGTGACATTCACATTACTGCTGCACTCCAGCTGATTCAAAAAGAATTTCCTGATCTTGATGGATGTCAAAATCCACTACTCAGCCAATTGAACCAATTTGTTCCTATGATCAAGGAAGGAGTACAAATCCATTTCATCAATAGCCATTGGGTAACCTCCTCAAATATCAGTGGAAATATAGTCATCTATGACAGCGCATACAGTGGAAAGCTGTGTGCTGACCTATCCCACCAGTTGGCTCGAGTATACAAGCTGACCGCTATTTTGTGGGAAGGATGCAACCACATGGAGCCACAGCTGACAGTCAAAGTTCCAACTATACCACAACAGGAGGGGAGCAAAGATTGTGGTGTGTATGCCATTGCCTATGCATACCATGCAGCCCGAAAAGATGATATTATGGGCATCTTTTTTTTAGACAGGAAAAAAATGAGAAGTCACTTGGCAAAGTGCTTTCGCAAGGGAAAGATGCTCCCTTTCCCAAGGGATAGGCATAGGCCCAAGTTCTTGCACCCACGAAAGCCGAAGAACATCCGTCTGAACTGCAATTGTCTCATGCCAGAGACCTGGAGCAACATGGTCTTGTGTGATTCATGTGATCAATGGTTCCACATGCAGTGTGTTGGGTTGAAGGCACCTCCGGCTTTAGAGGAACAGTGGATTTGTAATGACTGTGCATGACATTGTGCTATGTAAGCTACAACTTCATTTTTGCAACATTATAGCTGCATTTGTATTTATTCACATTCTGCTTAAATCATGTACTTTTATGAAGTTCAAATCCCCATGCATGTATTGTGTTGATGATGAAAATGAAATGCATATCAAGTACGTAGCTATTAGGCCTGGAAAGCCCAGAATCTAAACATAGATGAGGGGGTCCACATATTTCAGGGTAGGTCCAAAGATTTCAGTCTATTTCTGAAATATTAGTTCCGGGGGGTCCAATTTTTTCATGACAGGCCCGGGGTCTATACCGGAGAAACTGCAGCTGTGATAACAACAGTAGCTAACGCCGACATACAATGCACTGGTCGCCTGGCTTACTTGTTTTGTCGAGAAACAGGGTAGAGTAACAATCCGGCTACGAACCAGAGCCAAGAAAGGAACTGGTTTACAAGCTGGGAACAGATTTTGGTTAAAGGACACTGCTGTGGCTGACGTGGCTGACAGTGACTAAGCTTATGCTTAGCTGACGTGCCACATCCACAGCCGTCCTGTAGGAACCGTCTGCTGCGAGATGACGAGCCCAAGTTGAGACCCAAATCAAATAATGTTTTCTCAGCCACTGTCAGAAATAGCTAACTACTTCCGGAAGATGCAGATGACGCAAGAACGAGTAGGTATACTGATTCCCTGTCGGCTCCTTGCTCAATTGGGGGTGCTGGTGGTCTAGAGCACAAGGCATAAGATTCAAGGTCCAGTGATTACGGAATGCCCCAAGATCAAGCCCAGGCCATGGCAACAAATTTTCAGTGACAGCACCCCCTGACAACAAACACTGCCCCACTGAACAAATAACAAACTGATTTACTAACTGATTCACTAACTGATTTACTGACTGATTGCTGTATGTGTGCTTGTGTTGTATCACTATGTACTGTGCATGCATGTGGGTGGCTGGTAGAGTAGCCTCTGGCTAAAGCCTCCCCACGTTAAATAAGATTCCAAACCAAACCAAACCAATCCTTGGGATCTATACAACTTAAATGCTGACCAATCAGTGTCTCTAAAGATTTAGATCACTTGGCACTTGGGCGCGCTTTGCTCCCTCGTGCCTCGTGCTCTAAATCTCAGAGACACCACTTTGTCAGTATTTAACTATTACTTAAAATCTGGGTTGAAACCACTTTTGGAGGTGGTCTTGGCCTATCTTTGAACCTGAAAATGAAGTATAAGGAAACCATAGGGAAGCTATGTAAGAGCAGTGCAGGGGTTGAGAGTGAGGATGAAGACCCGCATCCATTATAAGAGGTATCGCGCAGTTGCAAGACTTGCACATAGCAGCATTTGCTGCTGTGACTCCCTTACCACATAGTGGATCCTTGCAGCTACACGGGACTGGCTAGCCAGACATTTGATCCATGTAGCTGCACAAGGAAATTAGGAATGCAGAGCGAATGGCACGGAAATGTGGTTCATCATCTTGTTGAGTTACTATTGCTTGTTTCTATGCTTTTTCTGCTGGCCATTCCTAAATCCCCTTTAATTCTAAAGAAATTTTTATACACTAGTTTGTGTACAGTTTGCATATCCAAAGGACTATGGCTACATTAATACCAGTGCTGACTAATATCCCTTCCTTAAATTAGATGAAGGTTGTGCAGAGCATCTAGCACTGTTATGCCACTTTAGATGAAGTGGCTGCCGTGTACCATACGGTATACCAGCGCAACAAAATGGTGGCATTAGGGTATCTTTAATACACGGAGAGGACAGATTTCCTGCCCGCTCCAGCGCTGTACTCATCATATTGCTAGCGCCGCTCAGATCCTAGTCTTTCGTGTATGCATGTATGTAGTATTAGAAAATGGGGTCTATAGGTGCCCTGTGTCGTGCGCTAGGAGCGCGCAAAATTCTGCGGGAAGAATAATAAGAATAATATGAAAAGAACAAATGGGGTATGAGCAGCCTGTGACGCTTTTCTCCTATGTGAACTCCAGGTTGCCTTTGGGTGTGCTGCTGACTTCAATGCATCCAAAGAAGCCTACCCACGGCCTTTAATCGTTTTTGCCACCTCTGTTTGGCTAGTTTCATCGAAGCATGCTAATACATTAACATAGAAGTGATGATGAGCGTTCGCGTAGCTGTAGGTCTGGTAACGTTTTGACCACAAGGGTCTTCGTCAGTTACAAAATTGATGAAGACCCTCGTGGTTGAAATGTTTAACAACACAACACATAACAAAGCACATTTATGCCATACCTTTTCCATTTTCTTGCAGTACTCAATTCTTTGTCGATGATCATGCAATACTTGCAAAACATCTCCAACAGTGGATTGACCACTAACTGAGTACAGAGTCTACACAACAGGCAGCCATACAATTAGGAGCAATTTATGCTCTACTCAGAAAGTAGGCATACAAGCAAGCATCTAGAAAGGTAAACACAGATTATAGAAAAGTTGCAAAAAGAACAGAGAGAATCACGCCAGCAATTCACTCACAACTTTAAAAACTGCACCTGTAGATCCTTTGTTAGCTGGACACACTTGAATTGCTCATATGTCAGTGCTTGCCTGTGTTGACAGGTAAGAAACATTTATATTACAACAATCATGTTTGGGACACCATCAACATGTTGCCATCTCAATGGTGAAGTGAAAGAGGGTTAGTTCTCCAAATACCAGCTTGATCCAACAGGGTTTGACCCTTGCCTTTGAAGGTAAGCCCAGTTGAAAGAGAACAAAGGCTGAGCCAACCAGAATCAATCCACCACTTCCAGTGGCACCCTTTGATGATGCAACTTCTGATGACAGCGAGTGATGAGATGCACGGCTATAAGATGAGTGCTCATGGTAGCTATTTCACTTTCACCCTGAGGAAGACCAGAGCATCTGATCAAAATGTCAGCAAGATTCAAACCCTGTTGGATCAAGCTGGTATTTGGAGAGCTAACCCTCTTTCTCATGCCTACGCCAGCTGAGAAGCCCTCACTTCAATGATGATGCATGGAACAGAAACACTGTTTCAACATTAATTGAATAGGACCATCTGTAATATATCTAATCTTTTCCAGTCTGTGTGTTTGTACATTTATGGCAGTAGAAGTGGTCATCTGAATGGCTGACACAAGCAGGTGACCACATTCCATAGACAACTGCACCCTTGACCCCCTTGAGACTCAGTCCATCCTCTGGTGTTCAACTCCTGACTTTCAATGGCCACCGCACTAACCAAAAATTGGACAGATCATACTGTGACAGTCCTTAGAGTGCAACCTGATGGCGGTGTACAACAGCAGCAGCCTCAGATATGTCTGCTCTGGCTATGTGAATGTGTACCTCAGCAAGCAGTGAGTCTCTGTCACACCATCTGCGTCCTCAGGCTGGGTCTCTCCAGTGTCACACACTTGCGCTGATTTAGGTACTCCTCAGGTGCAGCAACACAAATGCACAACAGTCCACATTGTTAAATGTTACCAACTTTGTGCATCATACTTCAGCAATTTGAACACCAATTTCAACATGAGTAGGAGTCTAAAGCATAGTTCACTCAATGAAGTGAGGGCTTCTCAGCTGGCTCAGGCATCAGAAAGGGTTGGTTCTCCAATACCAGCTTCACAACAGGGTTGATAACCTTGCCGATGTTTCGACCAGATGCTCTGGTCTTCTTCAGCGCGAAGATGCTCTTTGCCCTGAAGAAGACCAGAGCATCTGGTCGAAACGTCGGCAAGGTTTTCAACCCTGTTGTGAAGCTGGTATTGGAGAACCAACCCTTTCTGATAGTTAACTCAACCCAACAACTACTCCACATGACTAGGTATAAGCTTTTCAAACATGCAGAAACAACAGAATGCTGAATGACTGTAAATAGGTCAGTCAATCAATCAACCAGACCAATAGCTTTCCTCTTAGTAGGTGGTCACCACAAATACAGAAATTCAATAATGCAAAAGTTAGAAATAAGTACAGTTCTGGCATTAATACAGTGGAACACCACCTTGTGGACACCTCAATTATGCAGACAATTCCATTATACTAAACAAGTATTTTGAGTTAAAAATGCCCCAACTCTAAATACTTGCTCCCTTCGGTCTCCGCTCTGTCACTCATGATTGGTAACACATGACATTGTGTCATACACCTCAGTGACAGTACACACATACCACTAGTCACCTGACATAGCTACATGACACACACACACACACACACACACACACACACACACACACACCGGCCACACACACACACCACACATGCACAGAGAAATCTCCAGCAAAGACAGACACATGACTGCTTACAGCATATGCATTTACCGGATCAGGTGCATTATCCAGACCATAACCTTAACCCTAACCCTAACTGTAGCAAGCACCCAAGGCTAAGTTGTTGTAGCAAGCACCCAAGGCTAAGTTGTTGTAGCGAGCGCCCAAGACTAAGTTGTTGTAGCGAGCGCCCAAGACTAAGTTGTTGTAGCGAGCGCCCAAGACTAAGTTGTTGTAGCGAGCGCCCAAGGCTAAGCTGTTGTGAAATTCACCCTGGTCCGGATAATGCACCTGACCCGATGGCAGAAGCTACGTACGTTTGCTACAGCGCAGTACGCGTGGGCCAGGTTCTGAAGAGCATTTAGAAGGGCAACCGTGCGAGCTAAGCTTTTCAACGCTAGAAACGGTTGAAGAATGTTAGCGTGCACATATCACGGCACTCACCAGTTTCTGCGTTACTCCTGTCATGTGTTCCAGGCGGCGGCATGAAGTCCTCCGAGGCGGGCGCGGCCATTATCGAAGAGGGCGCGGGGCGAAGTCGATGACCTGTTGGGCGCCGTCTAGACGCTGTCTCTTTGCCCGTCGACCAGAAGTGCTGTGGGAGTCTGTTCCAGGATCGGAGGCGGAAGAAAACGTCCAAAGTTCGCTAAGACGTCGTTTAGAAGCCGGTTTTTAAAGTCCCTTGGCCTCGCACACGGTCTACTTCCGGCCGAATAAATAATAATAAATAATAAATATAAATTCCCTATACCCAATACTTCGCCCAATACATTCAATATAAATGTAAGTATTGACGTACAACAGTAGGTTCGCGTATTATATATATATCTACATGTTTAGTGTACTATAACTGGCTTATTGTTTTTCAAAAGTTAAAAAGAACGCAGCCGATTCCCTGAACCCTAGAACGTTTCGTTGCCAAGCTCGTAGGGGATCAGAAGGAATGCGCAAGAACTCGGAAGGATTCTGTTGTAGAAGCGCTGTTCTTGTTGTCGCCGCGGCCGGAGGAACAGTATAAACTACGTAGCTGCTTCGACTGCAATGAGGCCTACGCGAAGGACGTTTTAGCACAGCAACCGTCATTCCGACGTCTTGAGTCTCTAAACATATTCCACAACGGGATACAGATTCGCAGTAAGCAGTTACGTACGCCAAACTTTACCAAGTTTGGAGTACTTGCGGAAAACATCATCTGAATTCGCTGTAGCTGCAGAATGGAGACGAGGCAGGCACTGTAAGTGTTGCCGAGAAGGCCCTGCTTGCACAGAAACGCTTTAGCTTGTTGCAGTACTGTGCAGCAGCGTAAACATGTTGTATTCAGTAGAGAAATGGCCACTTCCCGGCATTTCTTGCTTAATGTGACTTCAC
Source organism: Ianthella basta (assembly GCA_964019415.1). Classification (NCBI taxonomy): domain Eukaryota; kingdom Metazoa; phylum Porifera; class Demospongiae; order Verongiida; family Ianthellidae; genus Ianthella; species Ianthella basta. Next base: position 4,284,362 of record OZ025878.1, read on the forward strand.
ATCCACCACTCCTTTCTTGCATGAACATAGCATGCACACAAGCAAGTCATGCTCAATCATGGGATGCCATGAGCATACACTGCCATGACATGACAAGGTGACACATGCACATGCTGCGAGAAAGTGATGCATGCAATGTGGACACAGCTGCTCAATGCAAAAGGTGTGAAAAGTGAACAACAATTTTAAAATAAACTAAACTTTGGACTAGTCAGACGTCGCGTGACCCCTCCTCACGGAAGGGTCAGGTTAAGTCTAATACATTGCCTTGTCCATGCGGAATGCAATTATGTGCTGTGGAATGAAATTATTGCGCAACATTATGCCTCGCTTGTGGCCGCAAGTACGTGCGACGGCTCGCAACACTTACCTGATCTTTCATAATAGCCGTCAAAGGAGCGACAGCAAAGACTGTAGATGTACCTTCGACTGGCAACACCAGGCCGAACACTGCCAGTGGACATGCGTAGCACAGGCTCTTGCCGAAGCCGGTTGGCAAAATGGCGAAAACATCCCTCACAGAAATGATGCCAGATACGACCTGAAGTTGCTCTGGCTTCATGGTAGAATAACCAAGGTGCTGGATGGCTTCCGTCGCAGCGTATAACACTCTCTGGTCCATGCTCTGGTCTGCTGCCATTTGCGAAAACGCGAGCGATAAATATTTCACACCTTTCCCGCAATCTGATTGGGCACGCAGCCATTGTGGCGTGCTGCACAAGTCAATGTATTAGACTTAACCTGACCCTTCTGTGAGGAGGGGTCACGCAATGCCTGACTAACTTTGGACATGAAGTGGATTGGCTGAAAATAAGAGCCCAGAGCTCCTGGTAAATTTATAACCCGGCTAGCTGGGGTATATACAATGTATACCCCAGTCTTTTCCTTTGATGTTTCTGGTGTTGCCATGGCAACCAACAATAAATATATATATATATATATATCCGTAACATGAAGCCATACAAAAATGTCAATTTGAAAACAATATAGGGGCCATTCTATATCATCTGTCCACCTCCTCTTATTTGGTTGTCCTCTAGGTCTTCTTCTACCCACAAACTCCTCAAATACTCCTCTCACCAACCTTCTGTGACATTTCTTCAATCCTCATCATCCACTCCTTCCTGTCAGCTACTGCTAAAACTGCTACATTTTAAATGGTGTATGTCTCAAATACTTATATCCCTTCAAAAACAAATTCCTGTACAGATACTACTATGGGTCTATGGGTTTGGAGATTTGCCTCAAACAATACCCAGTATATTGCTTAGCACTCAGTTTTTCGCTTACCTGCAGCTATCAAGGTCATGTTCTACTTGCTGCACTTTCTTCTGGCTTATTTTCCACTCCTTTTGATTAGGTCTGAAATAACCAACCAGGTTTATGCACATAAACTATATCACTGCATATGAAATTAACATATACACACAGCACAGGCAGGAACAAAATCAGCAGTCATGGCTTAGATGTGAAAATTTGCTTGGTTCAAACCTGTTCAGAAATCCAACTTTGTCATGCATTACCACAGCAAGACACCTCATAAGATAACCTAAATAGTGTAGTTTTAGATACTAGAAAGCCATTATGAGACATGTGGGTTTGTAGATTCAAACACTGGATTTTTTTTAGACAAAGTACAATCACTAGTCAATTCTAAACCACAAGTACAAGAAAGGATAACACACCGCAGAAATGGACCCCAAATGAACACTGTCATGGACTTATTTACTGAAATGTCACACCAGTAGCAAGTGTGGCTTTTCTTCCTTGTTTCAGAATGAAGGTGATGATTTCAAGCTGTGTTTATAACACAGCTGGAGCCGCAAATGACACAATTTAATAATATCATCTACAACAATAATAGTTGGCTGATTATGGTCAGCATACAGTACCTTTAGGTAGGCTGTCCCGACTGGATGGTTGCAATTGGTTATTGGTTATCAATTATCAACCCAGTGATGTCATTTTTACATGCCCTATAGTATACCCAATTCAGTTGGCGGATGGCGTTCAGGAGATTCAGGGTATGTGGCAAAGGTGGGTGACTTGAGTCACCAACAGTTTTCTCAGTGGTCTGGAACGCAGATTACAGAAAGTCGCTGCACGCGATCAGTACGGGTCTGTTTAGCCCCCGTGCTATCTGCTCACTTATTGTGGAGGCGTTTTCCTCTTGGTACAGAAACGTCCCCACCATTCTTAGCCTTAAATCGTCCAATTACGCTATACAATGGAACCTCCCTTAACGGACACCAGCCGCGATTTCATAAATCAAATATACTTTATGAGGGGGGGGGGTTCAGCTCCCTAGCCCCTCTGTTCTGCCGCCCTAGCCTATATCACAGCTAACTCTGCAACATGATAGCTTATCCAAACAGAAGTAATACATTTGATACATGAGATCCTTTGTGATGTTACAATTTATCATCAGCATCAGCAGGGCAGTCTGTAACACCCCAGCTCTCCAACACTGCAGCTCGTGCTCTGAGCCAGCTCAAATCTGCTGCTGATGTCATTGGTAAAAATAGCAAATTTCTGCAGTCTGTGTGGCCATAGCTTGGGGTTCAGATGGTTGCAAAAGAAGGCAGACACTGTCCTTGATTCGTTGGAAACATTTACAGCACTACAGTACATTTTGGGTCAGTTGTCTCGACTGGATGATTGCAATCGGTCACTGGCTATTGGTTATCGACCTGGTGACATCATAATGGTGGCTACAACTCTAGTTCAAGCAGCGGTGATTGGAGCGAGGAAGGCCAGTCTAAAGCGTATTTGGACAATTTAAGGCTGAGAATGGTGGGGATGTTTCGGTATCAAGAGGAAATGCCTCCATTGCTTGTTGGTTTGTCTTGGTGTAAGCTGACAGAGCAGGATACGTATACATGTAAGTGCTGACCTGAAAGAGGTTGGGTCCTGCAACGGATATGTACCTCTATAGAAACATGTAATGCAACCAAAGAGTAGGAACCCCTAGATTGTAAAGCACAGCAAGGAGGAGAAGCAAGCAATTTGCGGGGCACAATCAGGTGGTAGGGTAGTTAGATAGGATTGCAGAACACAGCAAAGCCAAGACAAATCAATATGTATGGATCTACCTGGTGGTCTATAGAAAGGATGCAAAGGAAGCATGGCAAATTGTTGAGAGATGTAGGGAAGGTGAAAATGTATCCAAAGTGTCTTGAAGCCAGCTAATGTCGACCTAGGTTGTTACATGAACTGGCCCCTTCCTATTCCGGAGTTTTTTTTCCACCAGTTGGTTTGCACACTGCAGCATCCCTACATCTGTCCTTGTTTCTGTAGGAAATATTCTGACAACCCTTGGAATATATACACAATCATCCTCGAGTGCTACGTACGTCCAACTGTGCTTGCTTGTGTGTATGTCAAATTCATTAGAATATGCAAGCCGTGCACGTGGCTTAGGTATGTTTGTGTGCTGTGAAGTTGATGATTAAATTTGATCTTTCAGTTCAATCACTTGTGTCATCATGAAGTGTGTGTACAAGTGTGTCCATGATTTGTGCATATTTAGTTTGGTAGAAATGAGTGAAGAGCAGCAACCAAAGGAGCAAGTATTCTGAGTTGGCCGCCTCATGCATTTTTAGCTTGTTCTTCATGGGCCAAGACACCATTAAATTTGATGTCATACGGAGACCTTCACACATTCTGTTCCATCCTAAGAATGAGTCTGACTGCCCTGAATTACCAAAGCCAGTTACATAGTTTACACACTAGCTTCATTCACTTGCACAGCTGCATGAATGATCAAGGCAAGGTGACTTCCTTTGCTATGAATGGGATGTGGAATCAGCACAGAACTGCTTTCACGTAGACAATACTGTCTATCAAACCTATGCCCCTGTATGAAATAGCAGGAGACATTCAAATGCTAGCTATAGTCTCTACAATTGGCAACTCTTTCGACCTACTATTAACACAGTAGATGTCATCAAAGTATCTGTTGCTACACTGTCCGGCACCTGATTAGTGGTTACACGTCTTGCCAGTATGTGATGTGCTGTAGCAGATTCACCCTCTTGTTTGAAACACCTTTCTTACCTGTTCTGCAACTCTACTGTAAGCTTTGCATTCATGTATTCCAACTCTGCAATACGGCTCCTTAGAGATTCAATCACAGATACCTGTATAAATGGGGATCAAAACACAACTAGGCATAACTTAAAGGACTCTTGAGAAAGTACCCTTGGCAGAAGGAGGGATGTCACTGTACACTTTCTTTCTATGCACCCTTTATGTAAAAGGCTTGAAGTAGACATACGTATGTACATGCATGACTGAAACATAACATACAGTTAAGACACACAAAACTTTTCACAGAAACAACAAGCTGCAAGGATGGTGCAGCGTCTCCAAAAATGCACTGGCAGAAAAATATTAACTTCAACAAATCAAGGGGTGCCTATGCCCTCTTTGCCTGCAATATCCAATGCAAGCAAATTTTCACACTACAAGACATTGCTCACGTCCTAGGTGTTGCTTGACCCCTCTCTACAGGGTACGTCACAAACTTTGACTTGTTGCTCTGGCATGCAATTATTGCAGCTGGACTGTATTTTGTGCAAATAATAGTCATTACCTAACTCTTTCCCTTTATCAAGTGATGCCTAGCTAGGCCTAGATGTCTTATCAATAATACATGTCTTCAGGCCAGCCAGGGCAGTCATCTAGTGACAGTAGCCTATACTAAACTGTCAAAACCCTTTATTGACTGATTTGCAGATCGTCCAGAATGTGGATGTGGATGGTACTGTATGTGTGGAGGAGTATATAATTGGCTATACAAGATGCCCTAGATGGTAATCAAGATTCAAGTCCACTGGTGAACAGTCGTTCAACTTTAGTTGTATATGGAGCTGTACTTGTAGGAGAGTATGCTTACACATAAGCATTTTGTAACGGACTGTTGGACCACAGCTTAGGTGTTGTGTTGTAATTAGGAACTGTTCTAGTGTGTGTTTACATAACCTTCAATACTTAACTAGTAGGTGTGACCCGAGAGGGGTGAACACATGTAGGGACAGCATTGTTGATTCATTGAGTAGTGATTTCGAGTCCATTTGTCATTGCTGTTTGCCACCGCTGCTCCCCGACTGTGCTCCAAATAACAGTGGACGTCCTGCTGAGACCGGAGTGCTGTCATTCAAGGGGGAAACAGCCCAATCACAGGAGTGGTTAGAGGGCCTGTGAGTAGATCCTCACCATTGACAATCCTGCGATTCTCCAGCTGATCGCGCTTCGCAAGGAGCTTGAGGACGATGGAGGACCCAGCTACCCAGCCACCATTGCACATTCTCTGAATGTCTTGACAAGGAAGAACCAGATGTTCCACTGGAATGAAGACTGCCATAAAGCTTTCACAACTTTGAAGCAGTTACTATCAAGCACCTCCAGGATGAGACCAGGATGAGAAGGCAGCCAGATTGTATGACTCTCTCCCCAACAACCTGCAACAGGCCATAGCCTATGGTTCGGAGAAGGGTGTCTCACACTAGCTAGCGGTGTTGCCGTTAACAGAGCATGGCTTCACACTACACAAGGGGGCATTCAGGGATGCCATCAACCTACAGTACGGGTGGCAGCTTCCATACCTGCCCTCTCACTGCATCTGCGGGAAGAAGTTCAGTGTGGAACATGCTTTCAGTTGCCCCTGTGGTGGGTTTCCCTCCATGCGCCACAATGACATTAGGGACATCACAGCGGATGTTCTTACAGAGGTCTGCTCCAGTGTCTGCATTGAGCCCACCCTTCAATCCCTCACAGGCGAGCAACTGCACTATCGGACAGCAAACACTGAAGACAATGCTCGTGCATACATCATTGCCCAAGGCTTCTGGGGGGACAAGCAGCAGCGTGCATTTTTTGACGTAAGGGTGTTCAACCCACACGCACAAAGCTGCTGCAAGTCCTCCCTGACAGCCACGTACAGGCGTAATGAGAGAGAGAAGAGACAGGCATACGAGCAAACGATCATCGAAGTGGAGCACGGGTCCTTCACCCCACTGGTCTTCTCTGCTACAGGTGGCATGGGCCCAGCCGCAACCATCACCTACAAGAGAATGGCATTCCTCCTGGCAGAAAAGAGGGGGCAGCCCTACTCCAGGACCTTGGGATGGCTGCGATGTAGGCTGAACTTCTTGCTGATTCGTTCAGCAATCCAATGTGTTCGTGGTGCGCGCTCTGCCAGGCACCGACCAAGCAGGCCAACAATGGAATCCGACATCAAACTTGCAGCTGGGGAGGGTTGAGTCCCCAAGCCATGCATGATCAATTAACTAACTATCAACTGTTTTCCGTTCCATTACAACTTCATTTACATTACTAATAGGTTAGTCACACCATTTATTTGTATCACATTATTCCAGGCAGTGTGCATGTGTGGCTATGTATTGTATAATTATCTTGCCATTGTTTTGATGCATGGCTTCCTTATGTACAGTATCACAGCTAAAAAAATCAAGCACCTCTGTGCTTGCATATACCGTTTTGAACAGTCCATTCCTCCTGGAAACAGATGCAAGCATCTGTGGACTGGGCACTGTCCTATACCAAGCAGGCAAACATGCATTGAGCCATCCGGTTGCATATGCCAGTTGCTCCCTGACTGACGCAGAGCGAAACTACAGTGTGACAGAACTGTACACGCTTGCCGTTGCGTGGGCCACGAGTCATTTCTGTAGCTATCTCTAAAGCCAGAAGTTACTGTCTTCACTGATCATTCTGCTGTAAGGTCCATTTTGAACACTCCTCATCCTACCTAGAAACACACCCAAAGGTGGACAAGGTGTATGGTCTAGGAGTCCAAGCACTCAAAACCCTTCATTCCGGGAAGAGTAATAGCAACGCTGATGCACTATCTTGGAGCCCATCTGCACCAGCTCCTCCAGAAGGAGTGGGAGACTCTGAACTACAAGTAGCGACTGTCTTTTCCTTCTCATCTGAGGAAGGAGAGGAGGCTGATGATGCATCATCACAAGTTGCAATGGCAGCAACTGAGTTCATTCCATCCAATTCCATTGATAGTTCAGCTTTAATAACAGCAGAACCCAAGGAGGCAGCTTTGGTGTCATTTGGAAGTGAACAGAATGAGGATCCTAAACTACTCGGCATCTTGCAATTTGTTGAGAAAGGAACTTTACCAACTGATGGTCAGCTGGCCAAGAAAGTCGCTCTGCCAGTCCCACTTTTTGTCATTGCCCAAGGTGCTCTTTGCGGATCCCAAAGCAGAAGCACCAACTCCAAGTGCCGAGGCACTTGTACAGCAGGTCCTTAATTCGTGCAACTGTGGCCCAAAATCGAGGACACTATTCGGGCAACAGGACTTACAGAGATCTATGTCGGAAGTGGTGGTGGGAAAGGATGTGCAGCGATGCCCAACAGTTCTCTACAAACTGCCCAGAGTGTGCCATTGTGAATGATAGTGGACGTCATCAGCCGCCTCCTCTTCACCCAATAACATCAGTTTAGTGGCCTTTCCAGATAGTTGGAGTAGATGTGATGGAGTTGCGAATCACAACCGAAGGAAACAAGCATGTTGCAGTCTTCAAAACTACCTGACAAAGTGGCCTATGGTCTATGCCATGCCTGACCAGAAGGTGTATCAGATTGCCAGGCTCCTGATAGTTGAGATCATACCATTTTATGGTGTTCCAAAGTGGCTCCTCTTGGATAGGGGAACTGACCTTCTATCACATTTAGGGGAACTAACTTTCTATCACATTTAGGGGAACTAACCTTCTATCACATTTAATGATGTACCTGTGCAAGATGTTGGGGATCAAGACGTTAAACACCACCACCTAACACCCGGAGCGTGACGGCATGGTAGAGCAGTTCAAGCACGCATTGAAATCCATGCTCAGAAAGCATGCAGCCCGATTCAACAAGCAATGGGATAGATTCTCCCGGGTGTCCTGTAGTCATAAAGAAACACCCTGCATGAGAGTATGGGGGAAAAGCCATCTTTTCTACTGTTTGGGGTTGACCTGCATTTGCCAACGGAGGCTGCTTTCTTACCTCTAGCAGAACGAGAATAGTTTGTTCTCGATGACTACAGGGAAGAAGAAATCATTTCGCTGTCATCAGCTCGTGCCTTAGCAGTTTAACCTATCGAGCACACACAGAAGAGGTACAAGAGAAACTATGAACAAAGAGCCAAGCAGCTGGAGATTCGACTTGGACAGCAGGTGTTGGTGTGTTTTCCCAATACAATAAGGAGCAAGGAAAACTACAGAAGTTATCACAGCCTTGGCATGGGACATGCAGGGTTCTATCCCATGATGATCCTGACACAATCATAGCAAAGGTGTATCTTTCTGATAAAGGGACCATCCAAGTTCATCAGTTCAGGGTCTGCATCTGTCCCATTGGATTCCCACCGGGCTACTACTGGTATTGCTCAAAGCACCTATCTGATGGAACTTTCCTAAGGTGGATCCAGTGCTTCCAGGTGGATCAGTCACCAGATGTTGAGCACCTGATGGACATCAGGTATCACCTAAAAATTCCTTTCCTGCTGCCCAGAAACAAGAGGTGGACTCCGAACCAGAGGGACCTCCCAACTGCTACTTCTTGCGTTCCTGCTCCACCCCAGATTATGAAACTGGAAATTAATGTGGGGGGGAACTACTCTGAAGGAGTGAGTGATGTAACAGACTGTTGGACCAGAGCTTAAGTGTTGTGCTGCAATTAGGAACTGTTCTAGTGTGTGTTTACATAACCCTCATTACTTAACTAGTAGACATGTCCGGAGAGGGTGAACACGTGTGGAGACAGCATTGTTGATGCATTCAGCAGCAATTTCGAATCCATTTATTGTTGCTGTTTACCGCCGCTGCTCCCCGACCGTGCTCCATATTACAATTTGCTAACATAAATGTGAGTGGATTTGACAAAAGGGCTCACTTGTAGCTATGTATAAAGCGTCACTACGGTCCAAAGCATGCAACCGAGTGATGCTTTGAGTCTTTCATACCTGTGGTATTGTCCCAGGACCCTGGCCAAGTTTGAAACCCGTAGTCCTTTCCTGTGCTTCAAAGCATGAAGAATGGTTACACCATTGCCATGTTTACGGATTTGGTAACGAAAAGGTTATGAGCGGTTTTCTCATAATTGCACCGAGCGTATTTTTGTACTTTGAGCCAGTGTATCTCGAGATCAGGAGCAGCTATTGAAGTGCAAGAAAGTGCAACGAAGAACTCATCTACTGTGCTTCCACCCAGTACCGCTAACTCAAAATTGACAAACAGCGACAAGTGGGCCTATTTTGTCAGATCTGCTCACAAATATGTTTAATCAACAAATTTGTTCTTTGCACACACAGTGAGGTACTGAGAACGATGCTATGAGCTTAGCAAAAGGATAGCCCAAAACACTGTCATGTTACTATGGCATCACTACATAGAATGGCTCACTCTTCAACATCTTGTTCAAAGTAGCACTTACACCATTGTACAAAGGTATGGAACAGGGTAGGGGTTTGATAACAACACTTACTTCAACCAACACCCTCAAACCATAGCCTTCCACAGATTTGCAATGCCTTCTGTCAAATGAGGACCATGGATAAAACTGTTTAAGAGGAATTTGTAAATTGTATACTTGTGTAGTACACATTATGTCAATAATCAAATATGTAGGCATTTGGTACCTGCAGAATGTATGCATAGTAATGTGGACATGCAAGTCCCTTTTATGTGTGACAGTAAATAATACCTACTCTGTAAATAGCAGTGTCTCCTGACTGCTCCTTAGTATGAGGCAGCTTCATTTCCAAGCCCTGTCTTCCAGAAACATCTTTCTTTTGACTGCAAATCCCTGTCACATTTGTCAGCACCTGCAGTGCTGGTGTAACTTGCACCTCCCCAACATTCTTCTTACTTTCTGAAATCATCTCATCACTGTCCCTTTCCTTTTGAACTTGCTGGCTTTGCTTTTCTCCAAGATTTTTCTGGATAACCGCTTCCTTCTGCTCTAAGTCATCAAGAATACCAAGGAGGGTGGACCGCAAAGATGTAGCAGCCAATTGGTCAAGAACAGTGTGACCTTCACAGAAAGCAAAGTGGATAGGTGAGACACTTGCATACATCTAATGTCTCCCTCTCCCGCTCAATTTGATAGGCCTGGCTATGCTGCTATATGCAGGCCACTCCCTACCCTGATAGGACCCAGCTACAATGACCAACCCCAGAAGAGTGAACACGGTACCAGTGTACATTGCTGGAACCATGCTTGATGTTAAAGGTGTGGGCCCCACCAATGCATGGCCTTTGCACTGTGAATGTGTGACCTTTGATCTCTGACCTTTGCACTGGTTCCCAAGCAACAGCTACATTACATAATTCCAAAGTCACACCTAGGGGAGACCCATCCCCCTTTGGGGGCCCCAGATGGGAGAAAAACATCATAATTATCTGTCTTCGTATCCGAGGGAACCGTGATTAAAACAACATGCTAATGGAACAAGTATTTTGAGTTAAAAAACTCGTGGGGCGACGGGGCACCCCTGAACTTGAACTACTTGTCCAATTGTTATTGTAAGGTAACTAATTGCTCACACACGCTCACACTGAACATGCATACTGAACACGTAAACACACACATGCACACACACAGCACACACACATACTGAACACGTACACACACACACACACACACACACAAACACACTTGTGTGTGCACACACATGCACACACACACACACACACACACACACACACACACACACACACACACACACACACGCACGCACACACGCATGCACGCACACACGCACAAACACACTTGTGTGCACACACACATGCACACACACACACACACACACACACACACACACACACACACACACACACACACGTGCACACACACATAGGAAGAGAGAGAGAGAGGGAGGGGTAGACATAGCTGGTAATGTCTGTTGTAAATAGAGGAACGGTGTAATTACAATTCTACTAGGAGTACTAACCTTTGCACACTTTGCATAGAAGTACGCCATGCTGTTCCACTGTCTAGCTACAACCATGTCACAACGAACTCCATGATTGTAGCTAGTTTCCCATCATGCTAAATATCAGGCATTTTCGGTTAAAACCAAGCCAATTCATTCAATTAACCTCTTTGCGTTAGTATATTATAATGAACAAACGATTGTAATCCCCCTACAAGCACCTCTTCCTCTAAGCCTCGTCCTTGGTGTGTATCTCCCTTGTGTCATCAAACTGCATTTCCTGAAGTGCTTCTGGAAGCTAGTCTGCTAGATCCATGTACTTCCTGGCCTTGATGGCCTGCACCATATGTCCGGGGATGGGTGGCTGGCCAGAGTTTGGCCTGACAAGGGACTCCTCTGGTGGGGTCACAGAGGGTGTAGCTGGCCTGGGGGCACCTGGAGAGCTGACTCCAGAACCTCGGGCTGGACCCTGGAGTGAGTACCTGCATGTAGGCACTGCACCAGAAAGTAAGCGGATTCCCTGCAGGATGCAACCTAGGCAGTATGAACCATGCCTGCTGAGTCTTGGGATGGTTGTACAGTGTTGCTGTTTGTGAGTGAGCTTACAGTGAGCTGGGGGTGCTTGTTTATGCAGTTCTTTCCTACTGGGGGTGCTCCGTTGCTCCGTTGCCTTGCTCCGTTGGGGGCACCAACTGTAGCTCTGCTTGGGAAACATGGAGTTCATATGTGAGCAGTGTGGGTGAGCTGTGAAGGTAGTTATGGGCTGTTGTGCTGCTATTGAAATGATCTGTGAGGACAGTGCATCATCATGGCTCACGGCCATTCTAATCGCAGACTTTGGATTTGATCTCCACAAACAGGCATTCCAGGATGCCTTGTGTCTGTGTTATAGTTGGCCCCTCAGCCACCTTCCACTTCGCTGTGCCTGTGGCATATCCTTCAACATTGATCATGCAATTACCTGTCCAAAGGGTGCTTTATCCACAATCAGGCACAACTAGATCAGAGACTTATTGGCATAGCTCCACACTGTAGTGTGTCCGTGTGTTGCAGTCAAGCCTGCACTTCAGCCCCTCAGTGGCGGACAAGTTCAACTTTGTTCAACCAACATTGAGGACAATGCAAGGCTAGATGTTTCTGCATGAAAGTTCTGGGACAAGAGGAGAACAACGGCTTTTTTTGATATCAAGGTGTTTATGCCCAGGCCCCATCTAACTGCACTTCCTTGGCAGCTGCATGTTATCACAGACATGAACTTGACAAGAGAAGGAAGTACGAGAGAAGGGTGATTGAGGTGGAGCATGGGACATTCACTCCGTTTGTGATGTCCACTAGCGGAGGAATGGGACCCTCTGCTACAGTCACTATCAAGAGGCTGGTGTTGCTCCTTGCAGAGAAGTTGGACATGCCCTACTCCATCATGGCAAAGTAATCAGATGCAAGCTGCCCTTCTCCCTCATCAGAGGAGCAAGATCATACTCTAGAAGACCAGCAATAGCCACTGATTCTCCAGCGTTGATTGAGGAAACTATTGAGTAGATCCCTCACCTAACACACCTAACAGATAAACAGAATAACTAACATTCTACATTAGATACTTCTACGCCACTCCTATTTGATTTGCACAGTTTGATTTGCTCTGTTTAGTTTGCTCTGTCTGTTTGGTGTGCTCTGTTTATTGATTGAATGAAATCGGAAAAACTAGGGTATATCCATGTGTACATGGCCAGTTCTGAGCAGAGGGGAGGTAAGCCATTTGATCATCAAACAATTGCTTCGTCAAGCACGCATTACACAACTGTGCGTGGGCGTTTCCTTTGATGTGGTCGAGCCAATAAATAACATATCGACCCAACCACAGGTTGATATGTTTTTATCAACCTGGGGCTCTTATCACATTTGTCGACTCTTATTGTTTAAAATGATTAAAATGAAATAATCACAAAGAAGGCAGCATTCAAGTTGATTGTAATGTCAGTCAAGTGGTCATGTTAACAAATGTCAACCCCACAAAATGGTTCTAACCCTAACTCTTCCCCTGAAAGTTAACAACGAGACTCTCCATTGAAGCTAAACAACTTTTGCATGTCTTGCCAAGATGTAGCTTCAGGCTTTGACTCTTGAGGCTCCTCTTCTTGCTTCATCTTCTTGCTGTAGTGGGCAATGCTCACTGTCCTTGTTCCGAACCTCCAATACGAAGCAAGGTATCCACACTGACAGTTCATCGTCAGTCACACTAGCAAGATCTGGGTTCACTCACTCGTTTGAGGATTTGCTGTTGCATCCAATGGCCCATGTTTCTCACGTATTGGCATAAGCAGCAGTGCCAAGCAGTTTTTCCAGTCCAGTAGTCGGTCTGTCATGGCCTTGCTAGCTCGTGCATTTCATTCAAAGTAAACGCCCATGCCCACGTTGTGTAAGACGGTTATTGACTTTGGTAATGGTCGAGATGTGATTTATTGCATATCAACTGATACTAACCTCTTCCTCATTCAATAACCTATACTTACAGATGGTCTTCACACCACATAATTTGTATGTGGAATATTGTTCTGTATTGGGAAATAGTAATCTTATTTAACGTGGGGCAAATGGACAAGTGAGAATCTACGTACACTTTGCACCACCGCATACAACCACTTCTACTACCACCCAGCCCCACTGTTAGCTATGATGTAGCAACTGCATGCAACCCAAGGCCATCTGTAGAGGGTATTAATAATAATGTGCACTCTAGTTTGACAAGCGAACCACTTGCAAGAACAGCTCACCTTCTCCGATGCTATTCAAAGAGGTACAGTGTTTGACCTTCACCGTGGAATATCCCGCTTTGGTCAAGCGATGGTTCACTACAGCCCATGGATCAAACGAGCTGCTCGCTTGCGTCGCCATCACAACACAATTAAAGCCCTAGGCGTGTAACCTACGCCTAACTTCGCGCCGCTCCAGTTTAATGATCATGCATAAACGCCTTCATCTCCTTATTGGGTATTAGGATGGCGTCCGCAGAAATTGAGCCTGACTTGGTGAGGTCTTCTCTCTAGTTAGTCCATTACTTTATAGTGTGGACTGTATTGTGCGTATGTTATTTTGAGTTAGTAGATCAATGCAATTGAGTTAACCGAGCAACGGTAAAATATGAGGCCGGGGGTGATTGAGAGTTCCAGGATGTGGGCCAATGTGAGAGCACGGAATGACTAGCCACTTGAAATGACCAAGTACATCTACCTGGGTTCTGTACCTTGTTTGTACATACATGGTTGTATTTTGCTGCACTTGGACTGTGTTTCGAACTATCAACTGGCAAGTCATTTTTCCATCATTAACTTAGTTATTATGTACCAGTCTTCACTTCCAATAAAGCTGCTCAGAACATGAAATCTTTCAGTCTTATACACAGGTAAATATACTCATTTCATTGTGGGTTTTGTTTTGAATCAACCACAATAGCCCAATTGTCTAGAATGAAGTTCCAATATAGTTTGTCTTCTTCCTAGTCATCATTCCATTCGAGCCTGGTGTGACTAAATGGTTACAAGGTTGAAAGTGCTCCAAATCGTGGTGATCCACCTAATCTTATTGCTTAGACTCTCCAATCTCACATTCACATACGTATATTGGCGGCAGTAAGCATCCTGATACCAGTGTTCTCGCTAGGCTGTTTTTGAAGGGTACAGAACTCTTCTTGCTCCCTTAAGAACTCTCCTTGAGGCTGTAAACATAACACTGTACCGTCCGTGAAAAGCCCAGTGCCATTAGTCATGTAGTGTGGGCAATAGCATTTGCATGCATACACACTGTGTCCGAGGCTCTCCCAGTGTTCAGCTAATGCACTTTGCACAAGGAAGTGACACCCTCTCCCACACCCACCCATCCAATAATGCTTGTTGATCAAGTGTGCCCTTCTTATGGTATTTTCTGGGGAGAACACTGCCTTATACATAAGTGACATGATTTGCACCTTGCTTCAGCCCTCTCCTGTTGAAGGCTGGACAGTTTCCACTGTAAGAGGAATTTTCATGCTGGACATCTACTGTTATGTGAGCTGCCTGAGGCATTTGAAGAAAATCTTTTAAGGAATCTAGCAGTACTGGACCATGGCACCCTTCTGTGTTTCTTCTATCAGGGGATAGAGGAGCTCAATCTATGCCCATGTACAACTACCCATGCATGAGTTGCAAAAGACAGTGAGGCAAAATTGAAGGGAATTCGGTGTGATGGTTGTAACCAGTGATGCCATACTTCATGTACTCGCGTGTCTGATGACATCTATTCCAAACTGGTATTTTGAAATTTGAGTTGGGACTGCACCAAATGTTTACTGCTTGAGCTCCCATTTGCTGTCCCTACCAGTTAGAAGCCCCACATGGCTGTCGGTAAACTGAGATGGATAGAGAAAAATGTGCTGGACTATCATCCCCTCTTGACTTCTTCACCAGCCAAGCCACCTTCTGTCATCTAAGTGAACAAAGTCTGATGAATTAGATGGATGAGCTGTGCTTGCCTTTGGGGTTAACCAGACCCATTGTGCTGGGTGTAAACAACATTGGTATGACCACTCCATTCCTACTGGTATAGTTATTATCCAGTCGTATGTTCTCCATAAGACATGACAGAGGCAGCCAAGGTCCTGGTACCCTGGTATCATGCCAACTGATCTTAAACGTCAGGGAAGGATAGACCTCAAAGACAAAGATGTGGAGGCAATTTGATTGGAGCTACTCCTGTTCAAGGAGACTGTTCTCTTTAGTACTATCTACTACCTCCCTGGTGCCAGCAAGAGGGTACGTGCTGGATGGCATTATAGGTATGCTGACAGC
The DNA here is from genome assembly GCA_964019415.1 of Ianthella basta. Taxonomy (NCBI): domain Eukaryota; kingdom Metazoa; phylum Porifera; class Demospongiae; order Verongiida; family Ianthellidae; genus Ianthella; species Ianthella basta. Next base: position 4,300,142 of record OZ025878.1, read on the forward strand.
TGCACAGGAATGGAAGGAAGTGATTCTAATCAGTGGCTTTAACTATGACATGCTTTAACCTCAGCCTTCAGTTGCAGCAATGGAACTACATTGTGTTATTGAGGAATTGGATCATAGTCAGCTGATCTCTAAAATTTCACATCTGCCACCTACAACTCTGCATCCTTTTTTGACCTTTTCACAATCAATCCTGGATTTTAGGGGCTGCCTTCGGCAGCCCCAATATTGTTTTCAAATTGACTTTTCGTATGGCTTCATGTTACGAATATATAAAATATATATGTATTATATATCTAATATATAAAGCTGGAATTGTCTGTCTGTGTGTGTGTGTGTTCACGATACGAGCGCGCGTTTCTTGCTCCATCGCCCTCAAACTCGCTGTGGCTGCTGGGAGCACCGGGGGGCAGGTTATAGTGGGGTTGATGTCGCCCGTCTTGCGGTTGGCAGAGAGTTATTCATCCATTTCTGCTTATTCCTTCGTGAACGATGGCCTTCGGTGAAGTTCACTCTGCAGTCCTAAAGGAATTTTTGCACACCAGTTTGTACAGTTTTTGCATATCCAAAGGACTATGGTTACATCAGATTAATGCTTGAGCTGACTATTTACCCTTCCTTAAAGGAGATGAAGATTGTGCAGAAGATCGAGCACAGCCCAGATGAACCGGCTGCCGTGTTACGTTAATGATATACCAGCGCAACAAAATGGCGGCATTGGGGTAACTTATTACATGGGGAGGACAAGTTTCCTGGCCACTCTAGCGCTGTACTTATCGAATTGCCAGTTTCTCTGAAGCGCTCTAATACATTAAGATAAGAGATGCCATTTTTATTGGACACATTCCTGAATAGACATCACGAGCGTGACGTCTGATTTAGCTCATTTCCCCATACCTTTCTGTTTCATGGAAGTGACATAAACTGAGGTGCATACGAAACTAACCAATTTGGACAAGGGGATGGTATGGGTCGTGACGAATTTTTGTCAAGGCTTTTGTGCAAGAGTGCCCTATCAATTGCACTCTTTTCAATGCAAGCCTTCCCACTGGTCAATGTTTCCATCCAAATGGATTGAGGCCAACATCAGACCTATGTATGCCCAAATCAGGAGACAGGAGGGACTTCAACAGCTTCAGACCAATTTTTATTGTGCCACTACTATCCAAAATCTGTGAATTTGTAGTTGCCATCCAGCTCGCGTTGTCCAATCATCTAAAAACCATGACTTTAGATTCAGCCTTTGCAAGGCTCTACTTATGCAGTACTCATTAGCTGGTAACTGAACTGACTGGCAAGAATTGAATTCTGCTATTTACCCATTCTCCCTTTACATAATCCTCACCCCCATGGTTGTTATGAAAGCTGTAGTTATGTAGATGTAGCATTTCTTGTAGTGAAATAGAATTGATGATGAACATGATGGTACTCACTTCTACTCATACAGGAACAAGATTGCTCTTGAGCAATCATGTAGCAAGGCAAAGGTAAGTGAGATGTTTTGACCATGAGGTCCTCATCAGTCACTAAACGTATACAGAGAAGGTACTGCAATTGATGATGAGTGACAAGATCAGTTTAGTGACTGATGAAGACCCTCGTGGTTGAAACAGCTCGATAATTTACCTCTGCCTTGCTACATGATTGCTCAAGAATAATTCTTTTCCTGTCTGAACACCATAGCATGAACCTCTACCACATCTTCTACTCCATTGGCCATGTCTATGGTGATTAATACTGGTTATGTGCAGCAGTCACTATCCTCCAAGCCATAGTTGATCTTTGCACACATTGGATAGCAGCATCGTGTTGAATAACTAAGTGAAGTGAACACAGGCCACAGCTTGCAGTAAGAATACGAGATAGCTCATATTTTGTAGGGGTTCTGCTTTCCACATGACAGACAATGGCATGTTATATATAGTAGCCAGTGTACATTATCTACGTACAGTACGTACGTACATACACTGACGTTTCTGTAGCATCCATTGGTAGTTCTGTCCTCATGATGGCTGTGCAGTGACCAGACATTGTGTTTAAGATAAGATAAGATTTGGTCTTTGCTATATGTGCATGTCTTTGCATCTTTCTTCCCTCCAGACTAAGCCACCACCTCATTTGGAAGGTCAACTTTTGCGGCAGAATCCCAGTAGTTTTATGGGAAAGAAAGGATGGAAGAGCAACTTCTTTGTGGTACGCATGTAAGACTGGAAATTTGGTCACTTGTTGTATTTTATACAGAGATAGAGATTTTGACAAAAAACTACCCACTATGTTTATCTGTTTGGGTTTAATTAACTGTTATAGATCTCTACCAGTTGGTAATAAATCGCCTTACGCCATCTTCTTGGCGACTTTCATGTCTGTTGTGATTTGCCTCAGAATAGCTGTCCAAACAGGATGTAGAGAAACTGTGTACTGATTTTTGAGTCATTGTGATCCAGTTTACTTAGTAAAATAGCATAATCCATTTACTGTAATATTGTTTCATTGTAATATATTATTAGTGCAATGCATAGCTGCAGCTCTCTCAATTAAGTTATAAACTTCCAGCGTGAATGCCACATTCCCTAGTTAGAGCCTGACTGGACTAGTTAGAGTCCAAGCACGGATACCGCGCATTCCAGTTTAGACCCTACTTTGTCATCTCATGAAAGCTTGGGTGTCTATGAAATTCAGAACCAGCGATTAGATCCCCTTTGCCACAGCGAAGGAATCTATTTATGAATAAGGTAATTGCTGTGCAGGTGGCATCCTACATTGTTTTTGACACTGGTTCATCCTGCAGGTTCGTAAAGACAAACTGCTGTATTATAAGCGGAAGGATGACTATGCTAGCCAGAGGGATCCCATATCAGTTATCCTTTTGTCACGAGTAAGGACCAACCTTCAGTTTGCTCCAGGCAGTAGTATTCCCAGTCACAACGTACATTTGTCTGTTGCACGTTTTACCTTCACTTGTAGTGTCATAAATTTATGTAATGTGCACTTTGCTTAATGCAGATCACAGATGTAATTGAGTGTGTTCACAGTGACGTGCCCAAGAAGCACCACTTGAATTGTGGATTCCAAGTCGTGACACATGATGCAGTGTACAACTTGTTGACAGAGGCCAGTATCCATGGGTGACATAGAAAGGCTGTGTTATGCACATGTACTATGTAGTGGCTATCATACATACTTGTGCAGTACTTATCATTTGGATAGTTCCTCACCATTGCAGCCAAAGTCACTTTAGAAATGTGTGAGAGTTGGATAGCTACACTGCTGGTAGTAGACATAAGTTTACAGTATGTACTATGGTTGCATACGTATCACTTCTCCTTTCCACTATCCGCACTTAGGCTTTGTGAGGAACTAACTTTGTTTGACAAATGAATGCTTGTGTACTTGTGCATACATTTGGACTGTAGTAAGGTTCTATGTACATTGTCTTGAAGTATATATAATTATGTATATACGTATACAATTATAGATACAATATTAGAAGTGGTTAAAGTGTAATGAATTATTTGCTATGTATCTAGCTGAGCTCTTAGTGATGATTGCAGTTTGCGGGCCTATTATTCTACAGACTGTAAAAGATACCCGCCACTGGGTGTCAACACTGAGGTATATCAAAGAGTACTGTTCAAGGTTGGAAGTGAGATACACAGTGATCTCTGCCGAGCAGGAAATGGAGTACGTTAGACGTGCTTTGGAAGATGATGCTGACAGCACAGGAGTTAGTTGAATAAGAACATGTACTGTAAAAAAGTGTATAATATAGTCATTTTGAGTATTCTGGGATGCTGTCACATGAATACACAATGCAATTTTGTGTGGGTGGGTCATAGTTGCATTTTAGAGTGCATCCTCGATAATTTTGGATACCATCAATTATCGGACAGTGTCCTCTAATGGTCAGTAAACACTCAGATGTAGCCCTCACATTCATCTTATCCAAATTGCCTAGTTTGTAATCTGAAGCACAAGGACGTCAGCCATTTTTTGACATTTTCCAATCTAATCAGCCTCCATTTGGCCCTTGCAATTTCTGATATGGCCTGCAGGCAATGTCAGCTCAATAGCCTTACATCAGACTACACATATGCGGTTAATGTCTCAAATATTGAATAATGTGCATCATCATCATCATCATCATCATCATCATCATCATCATCATCATCATCATCATCATCATCATCATCATCATCATCATCAATCTTCATGGCTTTATCTCCTTAGCAGGATGTAGCCCAACAGAAAACAAGTACAGTATACACAGACATGGCCCTCACCTCCTCATTTCTGACTCTATCCGTTCTTGTCAAACCTTGCACTCTTCTCAAACACATCATTTCAAATGCTTGCAGCTTGCTTACATGTCTCCTCTGCACTGTCCACGTCTCACATGTAAAGAAGTGTTGGTACCACCATAGCATTGAAGACCCACATTTTAGTTTCTTCTGCAATTCTCTTCTCTCCAATACTTCTTTCCTCATTCCTCCCACCACTCTCACTGCTGCACCAATTCTCTGCTCAATCTCATTATCACACACACCATCTCCACTTATCATCACTCCAAGGTACTTCAACTTGTCCACTTTTTCAACTTCCTCCCCATCAACACTTATTTTGCACCCCTCACCTGTCCTGCTAACCATCATTACTTTTGTTTTCCTCCAATGCATGCCCATTCCCCACTACTCCATTACCACTGTCATCTCAGCTAGATTTCTCTCCATATCCTCCTTCTTTCCAGTACGTACAATTATGTCATCTGCAAATAGTAGCATCTGAACCAGTGTAGTAGTGAGCTGTACACTACCTTGTAGCCTTTTCTTCATTTCTTTTTGTTATTCTTCAGGCAGTTTTTGGTGAATTCAATGACAGTGAGGTAGATTCCTCCAGTATTAAGAGTGAGCAGCACAGCAGGTCAGTTGGTGTCTCTTGTTGTTTCACTGTAACCTTGTGAGTACTAGTAGAACTCCAGAAACTGATCTTCATTCATGTCTCAACCTTTATGATTCTTAAGATGTTTCTGGTTCATATGGATGCATGTAATTTGTAGATCATATTCTGTATGTATTTTCTTTCTTAGTAGTATAGGATATTGTGATCATAGCTTTAAACAGTGTGCTCATTTATCATCTTTTTATTCAGTTACTGTTTACTGTCAAAATTGAGCTGGCTTCTCTATCAGTTAATCTCCAGAACAGTACAAGCCAGTATTATAAATGGGATAGTGGATGTCAGTGTACATGTGGACTGCACTGGCATCAGTGGAAGGCAATGATAGCAGAACAGCACACCTTTGTAGCACTTCAGTCTTACAGCTGAAGAAGCCCTCTGCTACCGAAAATTCTATTATCATTGACTTCCTACTATGTAACTTGCTCAAATGCTTGCCATTTCAAGTTCTACGACAAATTATTGAACTTCTACAATATTACGCTTTTCATGTCTGTTGAGCTCATGATGGGACCAGGCGGTTATCTCACAGTGATGGTGAATGTCCACTGCCCTTACGTACATCATTGCAGGGATACTGCATGGGCTCTGTTGTCTAGCAAAGTGATTTTGTATTCACAACCACATACAGTAGTTTATATTTCTTGTACAATGTGTACAAATGTTAGGGGCATTTTCTGTTCAGGCCCTGCTACATATATCGATATACATACGTATTTATAGATATGAGGGCTTATCTGCTGGTACACATCCATCCACTTGACCAGAGGCACAACCACTGTCGCTGCTGTAGCTTGCCTTTAAATTGTTTTGAGATGATTTGTCAGAGGCTCAATTACTCAGCCTTGTATTGTACAGGTATACATATCTCTACTACTTGTTCACAGGTTGGTTACAGTCACTTTCAGTGACTTGACGAAGACCAGTGTTCGAGTGCCTGTTAGTGCTCATGGGGCTGACCTACTTGGAGCTGTTAAAGACCATTTGACTAGCTCTGCCTCAGTACTCTGGGCTGTGAACAAGAAAGGCCAGGACTACATATTGAAACATGAGAGTGAACTAGCACAGTTTCTTAAGGAGGATGTGTGCTTCTATGCACTGGGTCCTTCATATGTGGTAGGTTTCTAGTCACAGTGTGTGTTTGTATGCAATTTCCTTAGAATGGTTGTTTTACATAATGGAAATAGCGCTGTGGAATGCCCATTTACATTGAGTACAATTCAGTATACGTATGAACTGTTGGAATGCCCACCTCATGTCTTCTATTATACCTGATGTAGACCTGTTTCTGCTATAGACAATACATAGTTTTTAGAGGTAAAAGGGTTGATTCTTGTGCTAAGTTATGTTATTTGAATATTGTTACGAGCATTGTTGTGGTTCTCTTTCTAATTAAGAGGATAAAGTTTTGGTTCTTACTCATGCTCTCCTATTGTGCAGATTTTGGTGATATTCTTCAAGAATGAGGCATTTGAGCAGTTGGTTGCTCCAAGTGTGATCACAGCTCAGAAGGTGGGTGCTCACTATTCCTGAATGTTAAGCACTGGTGTCACATTGTGTATACACCTACGTATGCATTAGGTGGTCAACCACCCAAGCATTGCGTTGCAGCGTGATAAAATGGGAATCGGTAGTCCAGGACTGTTTTATCAGGATGGTGAGGGAGGTGAGCTGTGCAATGAGATGGGAAAGTGCTGGGATTTGAATTGCTGTGGTGTGTGGTGTCTGCATTTGTTATGCACTATGTGAATGTTTATGTACTGTGAAATCTGATGATTCTTGCTACCGCATTTTTACTTCATTGTCTGCAGTGGAGACCATGTTTCGGCCTGCTGAGTGTCCTACTGATGTACTGCTTGGTGAGCTACAAGTGCCATTTGGCACTGATGCATGCTTGAAACATTTGTGCTGATGGAAATGCAGTCCATTGCAGTGCATTGTATGTAGCTCATCTGTAGGAAAGATTGCAGGATGGTGATGGATGGATTAACTGAATTAAGAAATGGAAGCGTTGCGAATGTCATGACACAGTACAACAATATGCCTAGTTAATTATGTCTAGTTCAATATTCTTGTGGGGGCAATGTCCTGAGGAATTTATTATGACTGGGGTACTTAATGGATCATTGTTGGACCTTAGTGTTTATAACAAGTTACTACTGTGTATTTGTGTGTACAGTGTAGCTGCCTCCAGTACTATTTGTGTAATGACTAGAATTATATTACTTCTACATACATTTCTAGAATCGTCTATGGAATATGGACAGCTTCGTCGACCTGGAAAATTAATGATCAAGAACAAAACTCTGGGTGGCATTGACACATCACACATTTCAAGCTCTCATCGGCGCAGAACCCTGCGAGTACAGACTGAGAAACTGAAAATGCACACTGGAACAATCAAGGTATGATACGTGGTCTGTTTGTAGCATACTCAAATACATCACATAGCCAATTAAACCTGAATGTGCCTCTCCCCACACACGCACCAATACATAATATGAGTGCCGAATCCACTCTAAAACTTCCTAACTGCTTGTGCAGCATATATTTTGTTATTTGGAGCCAATAGAGCTGGATTGGAGGAGGATGAGAACATTACAGTAAAGGCAAATCATTAGAGTGCTATTGCATGAGGCATTCCTCTCTGAAATGGCTGAATTTGAACTGGGTGAACAGCAGACAAGGCATGTTTGATGCTAACATGTTTGGCGATCGATCACTGTAGTGCTTTGTGGCACCAAAGGAACAAAAACAAATGGTATACATGGTGTCGAAAGGACTTGTAGACGACAAAACAAAGATATAACTTAGCCTTGTTGTCTTTGTTCTTCGCATTGTTTCTAGGCTGTTGCATCCTTTTGTAGCCACTTCCAATGAATATTTAGAACACTTCCTGTTCATGACATAATTTTTTTTTGTTGTCAGAGGTGCTGCCACTGAATTAGTTGCCATGGCCTGAGGCTGAATTCAGATGTCCCATAATCACTGGTACTTGGATTTTGTGCCTTTAGCTCCAGCCCACTGGCACCCCCAAATCTTAAATAAGCCTTTTTATCTAATTTTCTTGCCAATGCTAGGCACAGGGTTCAATTGAGGAAGACGCTCAACAAGCAGTTCTGGAGAAACTTGCTGCCCGAAGGTCTGGACAGAAGCCACCAAGTGAAGAAATTCCGAATGCAGGTACAGTAGTTCATTGTAAGATGCTATGCTGTAACTAGAGCTTCTGCATGACTTTCTTCTGTATGTACACCACCACAGGCACTCTTGACATTGATGGTAGTGGTGTGGATGATGATGGTGTGAAGACACCACAACGAAAACTGCAGCGAAGCCCCAAAGTTGTGAAAGCACGTCCGCAGCAGGGGGACGAAGAGCAGAGTTTTGAGTCAAGCATGGAAAACAGTGGACCCAAGTTGCAAAATTCTCGGAAGCGTTCTGTGGACCGTAGGAGGAAAACCTCAGGCACAAGGAAGACCAATAAGAACGGGAAACTTTCTGTTGCATCAGGTGCAGCTGAAGCTGCAGGAAGCCCAGACTATGACAGTAGGAATTGTACAGAAGGTGAGTGGGATTACAATCTATTTTCTTTGCAGCACATTGGTGTGGCATCTAAGTATGGTGTAATTATCTTGTTTTTGACATTGTAATCAAACTGAATGAGTATATCATGGCACTCCAGGGAATGACTTAGGGTGTTAGAGCTGTTGCCGCTTGACTCCTTTGGACAAAGTGGATTAACATGAATAAGTTGTGTTCCCATGTAGTTTTATGGAGTGAATCTACGGAATGCTTCCAATTAAATAGACAGTTTCGATTGGTTAAATGCCCAAATTTCAAACCATAGGCTGGGAACCCACCTGAAGGGCAGGTATTCAGCTACTAATATAATTCAATTTAACTGCATGGTGTACAGTATCTTCAAGGGCTGGGATGAAGTCTCAAAGCATCACTACTATTCGAGGCTTCCTGAATAGTAATGGTTTTTTCACTATTTGAAGCTTTGTTTCTACTTTCTTTGTTAAAGACTTCTCTTTGGTAATAGCTCAGATCAAGTGAATTGTTGTTTTTCATTCATTTTGTCATTTCTCATTGCATCTTTAACCCTTCTTCATACGATTTTGAGTGAATCAACAACCTTTGTGCAAGGTAGTCATTTAAGTAGGTAAGTCATTTAAGTAAGTAAGTCATTTTATTGATGTCATAGTTGTAAGACATACAGGTTCCATACACACCGAAACAGGTGAAGCTTCAAATAGTAAAATCGACAGGTGTCCTAGCCCTAGTAAATTCATATCTCATGCAGGTGTTTGGTAATTTGCCCCACTACTACTCAAGTGCAATGTATACAGCAATATTTCTAAACTAAGTATTGTCTCATAATTTCTCAGTAGGATTTGTTATAACATTCTGAACAGAAAGGGTTTCTTGATCCATCCTCCTATGTTGGGATGTATATGGTCATTGCGGGGCATGCACACTGATGTATCACCGCGGATGCAAACTCAAATCACCACACACAAGGGTGATACACACACAGCAGCTGCATTCTAACACGTGGTCTCTAGCCTATCTCCTACCATACGTCATGCATTACAACATACGCATGTGGACACTATTCTAAACTGCGCTTCCTAGCATAGCACCATGCAATACAACATGCACATGAGGATACAACATTGGCCTATAGAGTCACTAACAAGGGGTTCATGGCAGTCCAGCACATACATATATAGGCTCAATGTGTGATATGTATCTTCTAAGATTACCTTTGTGCTTACTGTACGTCTTTTTATGCATTTCCCAGAGTTGGGTGACTCTCCTATCAGCTCAGAGCTTTTCCATGGATCAGATCTGAATGGTTAGTCCGTGAATGGTAGTGCTAGGATGCATGCAGATGCCTCTATAATACCTGAAAATCAAGGGAGAGGTAGGAATCACTATGGAAATGTCTACAAAAGCTACCGCCAGGTAAACTGCCATATAGCGGGAACATTTCGCAGAAGAAGTTTGCAATTTCGTTCAGGACTATGCATTTCGGGGTTAATTTTGCAATTCCCCGAATAGTTTGCTCATTAATACATCTTGCTATGTACTCCTACTTGCACATTTGCCTTAAGGTATATCACATTCCAGTACCTTTCTCTCTCTCACTACACTGTCACATTTCAACAAGAAGTGCGTGCTCCACATCCTCCACTTCCCCTAAGCCGCATTGTACTCAGATTCTATCCTCTCTCTTCAACCCAACTTATCTGCCTGAATCCACCCTCAGCTGTGCTGTGCCACCTCTGAGTTCAGTCAGAATTCATCTGAGGCCATTCTCCCTACTGCACACACCTCAACTAACTTACGCATATATGAAGAAGCTGCGATGTCTACAATGGCTTTATGAGCACTACCATTGGAATGGAGCTGCAGTGTACCAGGGAGAAGAGTAATTCTGCGAATCATTACTCAGAAGCAATACAGAGGGTCGGTGAGGTGGTTGAGTACATTCCTCAGAAGATTTCAAGGCATGCTTACTGTTTAGGTTAATGTTTTCTAAGGCTCTGGCTTCACTTTGGCTGACAAGCATTCGCTGGAGATCGTGGAGGTGGAGCGAGGGGAGAAATACCATAACTGGGGCATACAGAGTGATAGATGGGTCAACAACATTGTGCACCTGCTGACACGATGTTTACAGCATATGCAATAGACATGTACCTTAGATCGCATAGGGATAAAATTTTGCCAAGTTAATATTTCGTTGTAACGTGAAAACAGCAATCATTAATCCTCTCAAAATTTTCCCACTATACTATGAAAGGTTTACAAACAAGGCTGTGGAGCTGTGTCTTTTCCATAATAACAAGCAAGATGTAGGCCTGTACTAAGCCTCTAGTAGTATACTGAATTACAGGTATTGCTGTGGCTCCAGGAAACACCTTCCCTGCCAGTTTGTAGAGAGGCTGCTCCAACATGGAAGTGAGAGAGAGTGCAATGCAGCAGTGCCTTTAAGCTTTCGTGCCCTAGCACAAGCTACAAGTTATTGCTGCTATATGTTTGAACTTGTGGCATGCTGTCCTTTGCAACCTAATTGTGCTTTGTGTGTGTGTGTGTTGTGTCACCTGTCCTCCATGTGCACAATGGTACATTCCTATGCCTTATTACTAGAAGTGTTCGATACTAATACCTGTGTAGTGTTTGCTATGGCATCACACATTTGCATGGTGTTATGGTGATAAGTAGAACCATTGGCTCAAGTTAATGCAAGTGTTTTAGCCTCCCTGCTCTAGTTGCATCATTGGCTAAACTCAAATGACTTGCGCTTCATTTCCTTTTAGAAATTACTCCGGCGCTTTTCAATGAGGAAAATGAGGAGGATCGTTTAGATAACTTGTTTGAAGTTGGTGAAGGAAATGTCCCCACATTGATCCTAGGTGATGCAGAGAGTGTAGTGTTGTCTCTAGCGCGAAAATGCCTGAAGTACCACATGAATGTTGAGTGGGGTAAGTTGTTTCTCATGTACGTTTGTGCAGAAGTCCATTTCTTGCAGATATGTGTAGTTATGTACACTGTACATGTACAGTATGTACATGTATGTATGTATAGTCCTATAGTGCTATCGAGTTGGTACTGACTACGTGTGGAGTGAGACAGTGTGTGGAGTGAGGCAGTGTGTGGAGTGAGGCAGTGTGTGGAGTGAGACAGTGTGTGGAGTGAGGCAGCATGTGGAGTGAGGCAGTGTGTGGAGTGAGGCAGTGTGTAGACTGAGACAGTGCGCGGACTGAGGCTGCGTGTGGAGTTAGACAGCAGACAGAGTGAGACAGCACACGTAGTGAGGCAGTGTGTGGAGTGAGGCAGAGTGTGGAGTGAGGCAGTGTGGAGTGAGGCAGTGTGTGGAGTGAGGCAGTGTGTGGACTGAGACAGTGCGCGGACTAAAGCTGTGTGTGGAGTTAGGCAGCACGCTGAGTAAGACAGCGCATGGATTGAGGCAGTGTGTGGAGTAGTGCTTTCAACGCGACGCATGTAGTGGGGTACACTAGGATGCACCCCAACGTACCTTCACTAAGTTCTGTTGGCCTGATGATAACTACTATATAACAGTTACTGTCCTTGACTGTTACACTTTGGTTGACGAGCCGATGTTTGTTGACGTCATCACCAATGGCTGGCTGTTGTATAGGGAATTTTGTATAAAAGCAGCATACCTAGAGCTCCTTCTTGGTGAGTGTGCTGTGCATCATCGTGTTTAGGAGGAAATTATCTTCATATTCGACTGGAAACAGAAGTGAACTTTACACTTCCCTACACCTAACCAGCGCAACTACGTGTGTCCCAGGTGTCATCTAGATATGCTGGTTTTGTTCTGATTGTCGGTGAGTATGCCATTTTCAACACTATCAAAACATCTTAATCCAAGCTTTCGCCATTGCACTGATTGACTTTTCTCATAAGCTAAGATCATACTTCCTTATCCTGCCAATCTTTCTTCGTAGAGTCATTCAGAGAGTGAAAGTATAATGTTTCAAGAAGGTACAAATTTAGTGGCCATTATAGTGGTTTCCAGGTATAACTACCCTGTGATGTTACAGTGTTCAAGGGGTCCTCCATCACTGCCTTTATGGGACATTGAGGTGTCCCTGATCATGTCAATATACAGTATAAGGAATATCAGTTGTATTTTGCATGCTGTGCCATTGCATTCAGTGTGCCCATTACTACCACTCCTCTGTTGTATTAGATTCACCACAGAATCTCACTCCAATATCCATTGCACTTGAAGATATGTGCCAAGCACCTACACCCTTGCTTCCACCTGAGGGAGAAGGGTCTGTTCCTATCCCTGTGCATGGCATTGGATATTTGAAACAGCTGCTGAATGCTCTGTCACATGGCAATTCAAATGGACGTGCTGAAGGACATAGGTTTGCATTTTGTGTTATTGTGCATGGTGGTTACCTTATTGTACTCAGTTTTGGCATCTGTTCATCATCATTGCCGCTATAATTTGAATGGATTAACTTCTTTGTAGAAGGTAGCCCAAAGTATGAAGTGCTGCATGTTAAAGCCTTTCATAGAGATGTGATGATAATTTGTTAGTACTTCATGAAGATGAGTGTCTCTTGCTATCTTTCCTCAGGTGTTTCCTTGGTCTGCTTTCCCTTGCTTCTTCCTAGCTAATTATTTCCCACTTTTGCCTTCTTTCTGTACTTCTCTTATACCATTTCCATCACTGCTCGATGTCTTTCTCAGCTGTTCATTTCTAATTCTGTCCTGCCTTGGCACGTACACTTCTCACAACCATATATAACATCGTTTCAAATGCTTGCAGCTTAAGTCGGTGTCTCATTTATTACATGAGCTGAAAAATTTAGCAGTTTGCTACCATGACCTTGTATGAAAGTAGACTTAATCAAACTGCCATGAAGATCAGCCCATCATTTCGACCGCATACCATTCTATAGTCATGTTTTCTGTTTTCATGCGTTGCCTACAAGACTAAGATACAGTTGTCTTTTTTGCAGAGCAATGGTTCTTTCCTTGTCTGGAAAGTACTTATGTGTCAATGATGTGTGGGAGCTGGCAGAAGGCTGTCACTTTGATAGGGATATTGATGTGGTTCAGGTATGTTTGTACACAACATATAATAGTATTGTAATCCATGATTTTATTCATTTGCATGGTTAAGACCCAGAAGTAGATTTGCAGGATCTGGGGTCATTTCAGTTACAGCAGTAAACATGACCTGCATGCTCCATTGAAAGGAAACATCCATGTGTACGTATTCTGTAGTTGTTGGTGTTTGTAACTGGTTGGTATACAATTTGCTTCCCTTGGTGTGCTACCCTTCTATGTATGCTAAGCCATGTAACAACCCTGCACGTTGGCCTACAGTAAATGTCATTACCCCTCGGCGTATGCACCGCAGGGTTACAGTAGTTGTGTGTGTTCGGCTTTCGCATGTTTCCATACAGTAACAAATCAGACAAGAATACCTATGGATTGCCTCAGCGCTGCAAAAGCTTAAATCAAACAAGTTGTTTTTCATAGAACAGCCTCTTTGCAAAGTTACAGAATTCGCTTCGAAGCTACTAGCGCACCTGTCAGCCATATTGTTTGCCCTGGCTAGTGCATGAGTGTATTTTAATCACGTGACGTTGCTCTGGACCACGTGGTGTTTTAATTGTCCACTTGCCGTTGTGCTTGCGCGTACCTATATATAGCGCACGTGCGTATGGTCATCTCTGGTGGTTGCTCTGGTCCAGGTGGTGAACTTTGCCTGAAGGAAGGTGTGTTCTTTGGCCTAAAGGAAGATATTTCCTCAGGGCAGTAGCTACTCCATTGAGTGAGATCTTTCTGTAATAATTGCTCATATTGCAGAGTCAGCATTGTTTCCTTAATGCATGTCTGAAAATTGTATAGCTTACTGCGGCGTAGCTAATAGCAATTGCTGTCATTCTCCCATGCAGTACTTTTGATTTAATACCAGCTCTTATTATAGAACCATACATTCTAATCGGCATTTTGATTTGGATGAATGAAACTTTGTATATAGCTTATTACGCCGAGGGTTTAGCACTTAAGTGCCTTCATTTTAATTTCGTAACAGCTGCATTATGTATATTTGGCTCCACACCTGTACCTCAGCACAATGTTTTCAGCAATTGAATGAGTATAGACAAGGACTAAATGATGCCCACTAAGCCCTATAAAGTCCATCTTACCATTTTTTACCACCCTTCGCCCCTTATACGTAGTTGTATGTACATGTATAGGTCCTTGGAGTAGAGTGAGAGTGACCCACATGATGACCATGTTATACAAAATTTTGGCTATGTATGGTATTTATGATAAGACATACATCCGAAGTATCACAAGGAATCCTGTGTAGTCATCTCTCCATATTAGGCACACAACAGTGTTTTCTCAGAGGAGGTGGTGGTGCCAGGTGGCATTAGGGTGTTGTTTGACTACTCTGAACAGTGCTGGATTGTCCTAGCACCACTAGACCAGTGCAAATCAGAGCAGCATGTTGTCTACTCCTTGTCTGAAGAAGAGATGGATCTCATTGCTGAGAAGAAAGGTGAAAGGCACTAATATTGTAGCTGTGGCTAAAGACTTCACAATTTCGGTTGGTGCTATTGTGTGTGCTTGCATAACACCATTCTACCCTGTATAACAATTATCATTGACAATCAGCACGTTTCTGGAAGTAAGTACATCATGCTGAGGTCGCCTCAGTGGTTCCACCTCCCCTGATCATCGTAGTGTCAGATTGTCCCCTTGTCTGTAGTGTAGCAACTTGCTCCTAAACATGCTGTTTCCTCTCCTTGAGGTCGCATATACAGAGAAATAGACCAAGAATACTGTATTGATACAACCACTGCATCTTCATTTCCTGATTTAGCTGTATTGAAAGCACTGACTGACTTGCCATATATCTATTTTGTCTTTGTGACTCTTGTGCACAGTCTATTGCCAGCAACTGCAATCAGCTGTAGAAGTCATTCTGAGCGAGTTTAAACAGGCAAAGTCTGCTGATCAAAAGGTACTGCATTGGGTTGTTGGAACTACGTAATTGTGCGGTGGCAAGTATGGCACATCATTGTGGTTTTGTTGATGAATGAGTCAACATGCATGGTTTGAAATGACGACTACATATCACTTAGGGATTATGTACAACCTCCTGAAAACTGCTGTTAGTAGATCAAAGTTGTTAAACTGTCACACTCTCAGCCTGCTCATTTCTCTGCTGCTCACAATTAGCTTACTCTTCAGTATACTGACTTTATGTAACTGGTTAAGGGGGCGGGTGCACCTTTTGGTGCAAATATGAAAGTTTATTACCTTTGTACATATCTTTGGCATTGTATCTACTAATTACTTCTTACTTTCTACACAGTTTCTAGTATATCTCAACTAGAAATGGTAGGAAAGATGCCTCTTTGGCTAGTTGTCGTAGCTGAATATGACGTTTTCACTGGCAGTCACCTAAATCATGTTTAATATGACTGCTTCCTAACTTGTGAATACAACCTAGAGCTTTTGCTTATACAAATATCCAATGAATATCTGTAAATTTAGACCACCCTGTACCTGGAGCTTTGTGTCCTCATACCATACATACCTCTTGCTTTAAATCCCACAGATGCCTCTTATGTGGTGATTAGCTACTGTATATACTAGAAACTCAGTGTCCACTGTGTTAGAATCAGTTGGAGATAAGCATTTTTCTAAGTTTCAAATTTTGAGTGTCTCACTGTTATTGCTGTCATTCCTTTGCAGGCATTTGCGGGGAATGAGCTGGCCAACCGAAATATTGGTCAACTCATTCGCTTTCGGCTATGTGACACTATAGCTGTAATATTGAATGATGGTCGCCGTCCTTATCGCTTTCATGGTTTGGTTGAAGTGTCCCTTTGGGATTCAGTTTACCAGTTGAATGACTCAGGTTAGTTTGTGGGCCTTTATGCAAGGTTTGTATGAACTTTGGTTTCACAGGGTAAAATATGCTCTGTAAGATATTTTGTGAAGACCTGAGTAGCTAGGTAGGGTATCAGTGCCACACTTTGTTTCACACTAACCAAAATATCTCAATTTTACAAAGTGAAATTGAAAATCGTCAAATTCTGGCTAGTGTGAAACAAAGTGCAGCACGAGATATACATATGTATTTGAAACAACCACTGTGTCAATTTGAAGAGGCCTAATAATTGTGGTGTTTGATTTACTGTAAGGCGCAATTCTCCATGCTCCTATTATTTAAGTAGATATATTAGTGATGAACTTTGACATGCACTGTTGTTTGTTTGGTACTTCAGGATCGAAGTTGTTCTTGGTCTACGAAAGGGCAAAGAAGCATGCGTGTGATGTCAATGAACACCCAGTTATCGCCAATCACAGCATGAAGTTTAGGACTTTCATCTCTCTTCTGCTGAGGTGTGCTATGCATTGCATTTGAATGCTTTTATGTGTTACAATTTCCTCTCCTCTGCTGTTTATGCTACCTAATTGACTATTTTTCATTACAGTTGCTGCCTTGTGTGTGATCACACACTTCGTTATGTACTTGTTTCTGTATGTATTTGAAGTCACTAACCAACTATTATTTTGCATGTTCTCAGTTCCTTCATTGCCCCTAATTACGTTACATACTGCATTTCATTACATACATCAACTTGTCACTATTTGCTGCTAATACTGATTTGTGCAGCCACCTACACATACATGCTGCATGTAAATAAAATTGGTTGTACTTGGATAATGAGTGTATTGTAGTACAGTGTGCATGTTTGTTATTGAGGATTCAATTAATGTGTGTTATTGCTGTCCTCTGCAGGGATGGACTACTGGCAGAATGGGTTGAGAAGTTACCCCTCCTAGAGGAACCTCTGAAGAAGGACTACATACCCAAATCCTTCCTGCGCTCTGCTGCACCTAGCTGTGTAGCCAGTGTGTGCTATAAGGATGTGTCGCTGGCTCTTGAGCCACTGATGAAGCTTCCTTTTTCTGTAGATATATTCTATGAATTCCGGAAGCCATGTACTAGTACAGAGGATTTGTCCAGCCCATCTGCTCATCCCAGTGAATCATTTGCTTCTGCACTTGCCCTTACTTCGAACACAGTAGGAGATACACTGCCTGCTGTTTCTGAGGATGCCGAAGCAGATTTTGAGATTGATACAGGTGCTGTCAAGCCTTCAGCCATTAGTCAGGCAACTGTCTCGGCTTCTGAAGGAACTAAAAAAAGCGACAAACCTGGATGGTTCAAGAGTCTCAACTTAAGGTGTGTGAGAACACTGAGATCAAACAACGATGCCTAATTTCCATTAATGTACTTGCAGGTACAAATGCAAGCTTTGTTATTCATTGTCTTTCAGATTGCTATTCAGATTCCAGTTACAGTTGGCCTACCATGTGTTTTTTGATTTTGCAAGGTTTTCCATGTGCAGGTTTACACTTGTAATTTTTGTATTTTAAACTTGTGGTTGCTGGAGACAGTGGTATGCAGATGCCAATGTGCTGGTTATATATTTGTGGTTATATTAGAAAGAGCGGATGGCTGAGGCGACTGCTTCTACTGAAATAGTGGGACAGCAGCTGGCCCCTCTGGAGGAGGTGGCACTTGGGAATTTGGGAGTGGTGGGGGGTGCTTCTGCCTAAGGGCATTCAGGGCGTGGTCATTCACATAGGTGACAGAGTCTTCCGAACAGGCTAAGCGGACTGCCCCTGTGAAATTATCATCTTCAAGATTCGAAGCAACAAGTGTGGCAAGTGATTCCAGTTGGTATCGTTCTTTCAGGGCTTCTGGTAACTCTGGGCAGATAGAGAAGGCAGAGGATCCAACTCGGTCACGATGTGGGCATTGAAGGCTCAGGCTAAGTTCCACTGATGGTCACCCCAGGTTGGGGCTTGTAGGCAATGAGAGCTGAAGTGGAGACAGTCCCAGGCAGGTATACTGGCAGGTTGAGGACTACTGTTTTGATGACAGTGGCTAGTTTCTTGGCTGCTGGTTCTCAAGATACGCATGGGATTCTCTGTATTGGCTTCACCTGGGACCTCGACAGTAGGCGCGAGAACAGTCCTCTTCCTGCTGAGCTGACAACGACGGCATTGGTGCATCAACGCTGGAATGAGGGTGGAAGTTGCTGCTGGCATTGGGGGGGGGGGGGGGGGGGGGGCACGCAAACCTGGGCCGCGACTGTCAACAGCACTGTGAGTTTGGACCAAACTGGCCTTTCTTAAAGTCAGGACCCTTCCACAGACTGCGCAGGGGGTGCCTAAGCTTCCTCCAGACGGTTGCACATCCTGTATTTCCTCTAATGACTTCGCATCTGTGTCCATTTCTGCCATTTTCTCAAATGTATATTTTTGTGTTGGCAGTTTGCAGACACTAAGATGCTTGGGAACCAATAGAGTATGAATAGACTTGCTGCGTGACAGTGCTCAATATGAGGAAAATTAGTGAACTGATGAGTTGCATCCAAAAATTGAGAACTTTTGCAATTCATGATGTAGATTTGCTAGCTTTCTTGATAGTACTTTTATGTTGATATTTAATTTTTTGTTAGCTTAATGTTCATGATTATCTGCTGATCCATGAAAACTGTGAATATGTAATACCGTGAAAGTTAAGGTACATGCTGGTACATGTAGTATGTAGTTATGTGCTTGATATGTGTACTAGTGTGTAATGGTTGTCCTGTCATTCTGGGTACCATTTTGCAGTGTGACACCAATGCTGTTAGGAGGAAGTGCAATGGGCTCTCCTAAGCAACAGAAGTCACCCAGTGGAAGTATTACTCCCAAATTTGAATCAGGATATGAAGATGAAGAGGCAACTATTCTCAAGCCAACATTCAAACAGAAATTTGTTGGGAGTAAGTGGTTCCAGCAGCTAAATATTGGGGGTGCCTTGAGTGGACCACCACCAAAGGATAATGTTACCGCGCTGGAGACATCACCACAACATGTAATGACTGGTGCACTTGGTACTGAGTTACAAGAGAGTGCTGCTAGAATTAGACTGGTAGCCTTGTGTGACAACAGGACAGGCGTTGGTAGCAAGGAGCTGTGCTTTCAACAAGGGGACATACTTGTACTTGAGCGAGAATTGGACTCCGAATGGGTCATTTGTTGCAGTGAAAGCAGTGGCAGTCGTGGTTTGGTTCCCACTCAGTTTGTAAAGAAATGCTGACGTATTATACACTTGTTGAGTAAAATATGTGTATGTAGTTATGAATGGCTCATCAGTTGACAATTCTGTATTATGCATTTGTACTACAGTTTACAGCCTGGCTTCTTTGATTTCATGATATAACCTGTAGTAGTTGCTTTGGTTCAAGTGTGTAAGGCATGTGTTGAAAAATTTCAAAAGTACAACAATTTCAGGACAGTGGCAACTTGATCTTGAACAGATATATACTGGTTGTACCTGTGCTGTGTGTGAGTGCAGGTGTGTGTGCAGGTGTCACTGGTTGTACCTGTGCTGTGTGTGAGGGTGTGTGTGCAGGTGTCACTGGTTGTACCTGTGCTGTGTGAGTGAGGGTGTGTGTGCAGGTGTCACTGGTTGTACCTGTGCTGTGTGTGAGTGAGGGTGTGTGCAGGTGTCACTGGTTGTACCTGTGCTGTGTGTGAGTGAGGGTGTGTGTGCAGGTGTCACTGGTTGTACCTGTGCTGTGTGTGAGTGAGGGTGTGTGTGCAGGTGTCACTGGTTGCACCTGTGCTGTGTGTGAGTGAGGGTGTGTGTGCAGGTGTCACTGGTTGTACCTGTGCTGTGTGTGAGTGAGGGTGTGTGTGCAGGTGTCACTGGTTGTACCTGTGCTGTGTGTGAGTGAGGGTGTGTGTGCAGGTGTCACTGGTTGTACCTGTGCTGTGTGTGAGTGAGGGAGTGTGTGCAGGTGTCACTGGTTGTACCTGTGCTGTGTGTGAGTGAGGGTGTGTGCAGGTGTCACTGGTTGTACCTGTGCTGTGTGTGAGTGAGGGTGTGTGTGCAGGTGTCACATGCACACAGGCAATATGTTTACTCTCTGGTATTGCTAACTTAATCAAATTGTCACTTCCCTTCTGTGATGTCTCTCAATGCATGATAGCTGGCTGCAGTACATTCCGGCCTTTGTAGTATAATTTTATAGGCCTTCATCAGCTACATATATACCATGCAACTGAGAATAGCAAGCATGATTTGTGTGGTGTGTGGGAGTGCAATGTGTGGGTTTGAGTGGCTGACAACTAGTAAGGCATGATGTGTGTGTACAAGTTATCTCCTACACCATAGCTTGAATTAATATTCACAATTACATGAATTGAATGTTTAGGCAGTTAGTGAGTGTAGAGGAGTGTAGATGCAATTATTGCTCTTGACCTTGATACAGACCCATACCCAATAATTAATATTTTGTACTCTTGTACTGTACTTTTGTATCATTATTAGAATGTCCAAACAATATTCATAACCGTGAATTATTGCATAACCCCAATAAACGGAATGTAAATGTAACAATTCACGGCACCAATGATGTATAATCTAAATTGTTTTGGCCACAAGTGAATTCTCAACCATTTCGTTCGAATTAGATATCAAATTGCTGCTCTTGAGTTGTATTATTTGAATCTTCCGGTAAGAACTTGCTTTACCTAATTTTGCAGCTGTTTAGTTCTGATTTACTACCGATTAGGGAGCTTCTCGAGCCCCTTCAAGCTGTACAAAGATCTTACCACAAGATTTAGGTTAGTTGGTGCATTGGCTTTGTTACTTTGTGCGGCAATTACTACTTGAGCAATTGGCCTTCTATGGAACACACCAGATCTATGCTGATCTTCCTGGTCTGAGGGCCTCAGAAACGCCACTAGCCACCATCCCTTTTGAGGTGACCATGGCCTCCTCAAGACCAGACATTGCAATCGTCAAAAGAAGGGAATTGCACATACTAGAACTAACAGTGTGTTGATACACATGTGATGCTCTGGCCACAGCTCATGCCAGAAAAAACAGGAAGCAGGACTATCATCACCTGCTAGCTGATACTAGGAGGAATGGCTGGGAGGAATACAGCCAAGTATACCACAATTGAGATTTGTGGGGCACCACCACCCATGGGTGGTGGTGCCCTAGTGCTCCAACCTCAATCCCAATTTCAATCTCAGTAGGGACTACTGCAGTAGTCCCTACTGAGCTGGCTAGCAATTGCCAAAACATCTACTTGCGGAATTGGAGAGACATCCTTTTGAGGGCAGGAAGAGTTGCCATCAATTGCTCACAGGCAATCTTCTTAGCAACATCTAACCACACCTGGCCATCCTGCAGACTCTTACTAACTCTCTAATAACCTAACAGCAGTTCACTCCTAACCACTCTTAACTACACTTAATCTTACTTTATATTATTTCCTGTTTTATCAGCGCAGACACTCTGGCCAGGACAAAAAATCTCATGCACCAGTACACACTGATGCTTTTTTAACCCTGTGTCTGAGAACCCACACAGTCATGCTCGCATGTATCATACCTGTGCTATGTTTAATAATAATCTTGTAGTGGCTCATTGTTGCGTCATATAATTAGGCATATCTTCCCCCAGGCAGTGCACATGTGTGCCTGACTCATAATTGATAATTTCATTCTCAAAAAAGCCATTTTTCGTCTGGTCAGTGTTGGACCATGCACCGTCGACAGATGCTGTGCAGACAGCCAATGATGTACCATTTACGTATAATTATAGCAATACATGCATGTACAGTACATGTGTAAACTGGAGGAATTCAATTAACTGCATTCTGGAAATGTCTTCGGACTTGTTCACACTAATTGTGCCATTATGTATAGAATAGGACAAAGCTGTCTTATGTTGTATTTTATTCTCTTTCACAGCCCTCACAGGGTCTGGGTCAGGGAAACTTATTTTAGCTGGGAGAACCTTTAGCCCACAGGGCTACTATTCTAGGTGCCCAGCAAACAACACAATTAACAGCTCAGCTGTACATGCATTCAGTACACTTCAAACTTGAATTTGGGTATATATTTAAGAGGAAATGGGGCACAAGCATTACAAAGTACAATAATGCACTTGTCTGACATAGAGTACATGACATTAAACTGGAGGAGGTTGGGGGGGTTGACGCTGAGATTCTTTTTTGATCGGAGGTAGTGGTTTATGTTTGATAGAATGAACATCCACACTGCCTCTTTCTGCATGTTCCAATCCTTCTTCTACAATACTATTGCACAAAGGTGACTGCTTCTTTGGTTCAGTATTCAAAGGCTGCAAAGACCCGGTTGCCAAACCTTGGCATCGTCTATTTGGGATGTACTTCGTTGGTGTGCTTCTTCTTTTAGATAAGAAGGGTGAATCAAATAGTGTCATCATGTCACCAGAATGGGGGGCTTCGCGATGCTTTTGCACAGGGACACGACTTTGTAATGTAAAGCTAGGCCTTAGTGGCTTTATCTTTGGCAATTCAAACATTGATTGTGCCGGTACATCCACCTTATCACATGCACCTCCAGATCTGCTGTCCTGTACTTTCATGAGTAGTGTGTCATTGTGACTTCTGGAGGACCTGGCAGGACCTTGCAGACTGCTTCCATGATGTTGGAACATGAATACATTGGGTGATGATCTGCTCGTATGTGCACTGTCTCCTAAGTAGTCACTTAGGACCTTGATGCTGTGTGGGAGACTGGCTCCTCTCCTCCGTGGTGTGGCTAGAAATGCAAGCTCAGAGGATGGGACATTGGTTGAGGATTGCATCCAGTCTTTGGCAGTCATAAAGTTGTCTAAATCTCTCATCTTGGTGGATGCATTGCCTTCACAAACTAAAACTCTAGCTGCATCAACATGTCCATTTTGTGATGCAAGAAGCAATGGTGTTAGTCCCATCATGTTCTTTCGATCAACATCATACCCATGGGTGACATACTCCTGCACCAAGAAGCGCACTACTTCAGTTCGTCCCTCAAGAGCGGCCAAAGAAAGGGCAGAGTTGCACTCACCGTCCTCTATTGTTAGGCTAGAACCTTGGTCAGCCAACCATTTGGTAACTTCTACACTTCCTCTTTTACATGCAATCATAAGGGATGTGAATCCGGCACCGTTAGTTCCGTTAATGTCTGCTCCGCTACTCACTAGTTCTGAAAGAAGAGGGATGACCGCGCTCGGGCTGGTACAGACAGAAA
Source organism: Ianthella basta (assembly GCA_964019415.1). Lineage (NCBI taxonomy): Eukaryota > Metazoa > Porifera > Demospongiae > Verongiida > Ianthellidae > Ianthella > Ianthella basta. The sequence continues at coordinate 4,323,752 of OZ025878.1, forward strand.
CGGCAAGGGTCAGCATCGTTTCGCCACTCTTGCTTCGATGGTTCGGATCTGCACCTGACGCTATAAGCTTCTTTACCATTCTCACTTTTCCTGCACAGACTACTCCTTCGAGCTTGTCGTTGCGCTCTTGAAGTGATTCCTTTTCTTGGCTCCTACGATCGCGGGGAGCTTTAGCAGGCATATTGTGGATAGACCCACCCACCTTGCGGCAAACCCCCCAACAACCTTATATGGCATGCAGGTGACCTACGTGACCTGCCCCTCATTATTAATTTTGGTATGGTACGTAGATATACTGGTACACGGACTGCGGGTGCCCCTGGTGAACACAAGCACACTTGTTTGTTCCACGATGGCTAGTCGCAGCAGACTCCTTGCCTCTTGCGTAGGCTATCGAATTCGAACTTTCCACTCCTCACGTTTGGTGAGGGCTCATCAAGATTCCTATCAGTTTGTCGTAGCCGGAGGCGGTGCAGGGGGACTAGCAGTGGCCTCAACGCTGACAAACAAGTTTGGAACTGGACGTGTTGCAGTGGTAGAACCAGCTGATGTGAGACATATTTACGTCCATGTGCATGTATGTAGGTGTTGGGGAGTATGTTACGAAGACGCGTGTATGAAAATAGATTTCTGCTTGTATAGACACTTGAACCACACTCTGTGACAATGAGAGCTCTGCAGAATGCCATTTAAACGACCATAATGATGTACTCAATTGTGCATACACAGTGGTGACAGCTGATGGACATGAAAGGTGCAGAGTACATCATATGCAGCATAGTCTAGTTGTTCAGACTGCGCAACCTTGGTTGAACAAATCTGCTTAGTTACCCTGTTTTGGACACAGAATGCTCACTTATTGAGAGTGTGTTGAAAGTTTTGCCACTGGAATAGCTAGGATGGAACAGAAGAGATGTATGTATCAGATTCTGTCCAAATTCAGTAGTTCCAACTATACTTGTTGTCCATATCAGATAATGGCTGAACACTCCCCACTCTTGCACAGCGCAAGCAGTGGGCGGTCATATTAGCACTTGCTCACATAGCATTTGTCTTTAATAATATATGCATGCAATAGTTAGGATGCTGACTTCTGCTTGTGGCATACTTCTGTTCTGTAGTGGCAGCAATGATACTGCATGCAGTGATGAACACAGCAATATAACACAATTGGGTGGTGCCCTGTTGTCTGTTTCGAAGTTTGCTTTTTTACTGAAGTTGTGTTTAACTGTGCATTTCTTATTCTTTCTAGGTTCACTATTACCAGCCTATGTGGACGTTGGTGGGTGGTGGTGCCAAGCCAATGGGGCAGTCCATGAGAGCCATGCAAGATGTGATGCCAAAAAAGGCTACTTGGTTCAAAACAGCAGTTGCTGAATTTAGCCCAGATGAGAATGCTGTTGTGACAGCCAATGGAGACAAGGCAAGCTGAACACTATAATACATGTCACTGAGGTACCTTGCTGGGTTGGTATTACTGTAGATGGTAAATGCATCTTGATTTGGCCAAGTTGATCAAAATGCACGAAGTTTACATTTGTCACTTGATTTAGGGGTGGTTCAACAGTGCTTTTAGGCCATCAGTAAAGTGATGTTGTAGTATTACATAGTTCCTGTTGCCATAGTGACTTATATCTACTACATGTTTCTACACATTGTAGACACCCCAGCTGTTCTTTTGTGCCGTGGTCTATTTTGTCCCGAGATGCTCTAGCTTCAACATGCAATATTCGTGCCTGTGCTCTGAATATATATATCCAGACTTGTTCTAATTATGATGCGCTATATTTGTGCCGGCGGGGCATAGAGCAGAAACTGCAGCTGCACAGTAATTTATTTGTGAAGCACCATTAATGAATAATGGTACATTTATATAACACACTGATCAATTGTGAAATAAGTAACTCATGATCAGCTGTGGTATGATGCGCAGGTTACTGGTTTCATTGTGAAGTGGGCCATAGCAACAATCTAGCTACGTATGAGCCAATGCTGAAAAGAAGTGGTTACACACAGGATCGCATGAAGAGGCTCTGGGTATGATGCTGCATAGGGAATTGCTGAGTGTAACATGACTGTCAGTGAGTAGCTGATTAGGTGCATCTGCAGTTGACCTCTTGGTATTTAACTATTAATTGAAGGCAGTGCACATTTTGCAAATATCTTGGAGTTATTGAAAGCACTTGCAGCATGCAGCATGTGCAGTCATTGTTGGCTAGCATTCAATAGTCTTGCGTAGCCAGACCGCTTTCCAGGAAGAAAGGGTCTGGTACAATGCCTATGCACCACTTGTGCAGAGACCACCTCTCCCAGAACTAGGGGGTAATAATTGCATTCCACACCAACGCGTTGCCAGGCCTGCCCACAATGTGTTGCACAAACCATCTAATGAAGGCCACAACTCGATCAGTGTGTAACAGGCTGCTACGAAAAGGCTTTGCGAAGCGAAATTGCTTAATCTGAGAAGGCTAAAAACTCAGCGCCGAAAGGATCATGGCCTTCATTGCCATGGCTTGTGCAACACCAGTAGTTGTGGGTGGACGGTTGCCTGGCAACGTGTGGACATGGAATGCAATTATCACCCCCTAGTTTCAGGGGGTCTCTGCACAAGCAGCACATATGAATTTATTAGACCCTTTCCCCCTGGAAACCGATCTGGCTATGCAAGACTAAGCATTCAAGCTGTAGTTGTTGTTTATTTACCCCAAAGAGTGATGTTTAATGCTGGTAAGTTATGAATATGCTTGGTCAGACCATAGATACTTGAGTATCTATAGTCAGACAGACAGCAAAAGCCAACACCAACATTTTGGTTTCTGCAGGCTCAGTAATTTACTTGATGAATGCCTGCAAGATTCATACTGTATATCTTATTCCATTCATTAGCTGAAGTATGATTTCCTGATAGTAGCTGTTGGGCTCAAGGTCAACTACCACAAGATAGCAGGGCTCACTGAGGCACTAGAGGATCCAAACTCTCCTGTGTCTACGAATTTCTCAGCAAAGTATGCACCGAAGACCTTCCAATTGATAAGCAACTACAAGGGAGGAAATGCCATTTTCACAATGCCTCCTCTGCCTATCAAGTGCCCTGGTGCACCCCAGAAAATCATGTACCTTGCGGATGATTACTTCAGAAAGGTAGGAATGTCTTTGCAAGTCTGCATGATGACCATTTCCTCATTTGCTATTTGCTAAGCACTCTTTACCATACATACCAAGGTGGTTGGTTCCTAATTCTTTCGGGTTGATATAATTATGCATACATGCGTGTTACATAGTATGAAATACAGCCTACACTCAGCAAACTCCAATGGAATTGGTATGCTATAGACTAATGTCCAAATGCTGTGCATCTCTGACTGAGGACATAGCTTGTTTGATGATGTGTAGTAGCAAATCTTACTGAACTGTTACAGATACTGCATAGTATGATGTAAAGTAAGGTGTCTGTACTGAGCTGCCATGCCATCATTTAATCAGACAGCATGGTAGTGCTGTCTATGTACGGATGGCAGTGGTGGTCTGTATGCTGTAACACAAACAAAAGGTCACGCTACACCTTCCCAGTGAAGGTGCGTCTACATGCAGAGAGCGCCCTCAACTTTTCCCATGTTTCGTCTTCTTCCTGTTACCATTATTCTTCTTTGACAGCCATAGCACACTAATCAAAGGGACCAGGAGAATACTTCTCGCACCATATTGCATCAGTTTTGGCTGGCTGCATTCCTTTGCAGGTTAGAAGGTGGTGCAATTTAGTATGGAAGACAATGCTTGCCAGGACTCCCGCCATGTTGCTTGGCCAAGCAGGGCGGATGCCATTTTCAAAATACGTAATTCCCTAATTCCCCTAACCGTAACCCTACAATGTCAATACAATTTCTCAAGAGCTAATTCTATCAGGAGCTACACAAGGATGTTAAAATAGCTAGTTATATTGTGCATCTTAGCTCTTGCTTCATACAAAGCGCAGAAACTAGACATACGTAATAAACATTTTCTACAAAAATTGTAAGGATGGCATAAAAAGACAGAAACAAGTAAAGGCTGTTACACAGTGGAGCATTAACCATTGTCCTTACATTCAAGGGTGTAGGACTATACGGTGCAACATTCTTGCATGTAGGGATCATGGTTAATGCTTCACTGTGTAACAGTCTTTACTTGTTTCTGTCTTTTTTATGCCATCCCTACATCCTTACAATTTTTGTAGAATTTTTTATAATATACATACCTCCACTCCTAACATCCTGCTCCCCCCAAGTGCCAGCATAAGTGTGGTTACATGTACAGTACATGTTCGTATGCGTTTTGTGATGACATTGAATGAAACATGACCAATAGCAAGTAAAGATGGCCATGTTTTTTGCCTGACCTACGCGTTTGAATAATATTTCTGTTTTGTTCACGATTCCTGTAATATGTGATTTCTCTTGTACAGCATGGGACTAGGGATCAAGGTGATGTGATTTACAACTCTGCTCTGGGAGTTATCTTTGGGGTGAAGAAGTATGCTAATGCCTTGTGGAAAGTAGTGGAAAGGAAAGGCATAAAGGTTAATCTACAGAGGAAACTGGTGATGATCAGGCCTCGTGAAAGAGAGGCTGTTTTTGAGGTCCTTGATCTTGAGGCCTCTAAGGAAGAGGAAACCTTTGAGGTACAATGTGCATTCAGTATATTCCTACTCCCTACACAGCTGTAGCTGGTAGGTAGCGACATGTCTAATGGCTGAAGTTCATACATGCTAGTCTGACAGAGGTTCATTGCTATGTTGTTCACTAAATGTGAACTGAGCTTAAGCAAATACACATAGCAGAAACAGTCACACCTGATTGCGTAACAGTGACGTTGAAATATTCACAGGTAAGATGTTTGTGGATGTGCAGAGTACTATACCAGTGCTCTATAACTCACTGTCGTTTGCAGCGATGTATCTGGTGATCTTTGTTTGACTGTCAGGCTTGTATGAATTTTGCCTTTTGTTCCTGTGAAGTCATCAACATGCTTTGCTCAGCATACTGTGTACTTGGAAATATTCACAAGACAATTTTTGTGAATGATGTCACCTTCGCGAATATATAATTCATAAACGTTTCCCATTTGTTCATATCTTGTACATGATACTGTAAAGGCTTGCCTGTCTTGTGCATAGCTACGCATTAGCACTGCATTGCACAGCATGCACCCTTAGCTACCTCATACCATGTCCTACAATTTCGCCACTCTTCATCATTGCCACAGCATAAGGATCCTCTCTGCTACGTGTCTCTCTGCTGCATAGCAATGTTTCTTCCTCCGTTGCTGTCCATATCTCTTGACATATGTGATATCCGCGCACACAGCTTGCAAAAATGAACGATGCCACCATCTTTTGAATTCAATTAATGCATATACATTGGCTATATAACTAATAATTATAAATAGTCAGGTCCCCATTCACAAAAATAAAATTGTGACATTTCAGTTCAGCTGGCAATTCGCGAAAATTTCGTCTCGCACAAATTTCCTAGTACACGGTAGCTGCACATGCACAGTAGTCTCTCCTTTTTTTGTGGCCACTGCTGTCCAAGCCAGAATTACCTTAAGCAGATGTAGCATATTGCTACATTTTAAGAAGCTTCTTTACCAGTAGTAACATAGCTCTCCAATGTCAAAGGAACTAGCTAACTGAAAGAAAAGGTCAACTAATCAACACCATTGTTGCAATTATGACTTCATTGATTTGGTATCTTTCTAAACATTTTTGTGCACACGATATATGCTGTATGTACTATGTATGTAAAATTCAAGACTCATCTCTCATTTCTGTTCCTCATATAATGTTTCCCTGTGTTTATCCCTGTTAGTACTCACTGCTACATGTTACCCCTCCTATGGGTCCCCTGGATGTGGTGAAGGAGAGCCCCATCTCAGACAAGGCAGGCTGGGTGGATGTCAATAAGGAGACCATGCAGCACAACAAGTACAGCAATGTATTTGCTTTGGGTGACTGTTCCAGTGTGCCTACAAGCAAGACTGCTGCTGCTGTTGCGGCTGAATCAGGAGTCCTCAAAAGTGCACTTTTCAGTGTGATGAGAGGGGAACCTGTTAAATTGAAAGTATGTGAATAATTCTAATGTTTTATGCATTTGTGTCAACCAGTAATGTGCCAGTATTTGCTGAATGCATTGTATTGACCTCAATTATGGCAATTTAAAAATATGGAGTAGGCCATTTACGTAATTTAGAGGTGCTAATGAGTCCTGTACCTAGCTGTATGTGTTATGTCCCTCACAGCCTCCTGCAGTAGCATGAAGTGGCTTACCAACCTACTATTAGATAGTCAATTGATCTATTCCTTTAGTATGATGGTTACACATCATGTCCTCTCATCACTGAAGTGGGCAAGACCATCATGGCTGAGTTTGACTTCAATGCTCAACCACTTGAGACCTTTCCATTTGACCAAGGCAAGGTGAGAATCATGACAGAGCATGCGTGCATGTACTATGCACGCATAATATTAATCACCATGGGCTTATCCCATAATAATGTAATTTGCATTTTCGTCCATACCCTTGCTAGGTTTTACTCTGTGTAGGTGATTCTGGTCTCAAAATACAGCTTATTGCATGTATATACTTTCCATTGATGCATTCACTACTAGCACAACTACTGCCTGGGCCAAGTTACGGGTCCACCCTTGAATCTACATAATGCACCTTAACTCAAGACTCTTTACTCTTGACCCCTTTCTACTCTGTCAGGATGTAGATAAAGCACAGATATATACATTGTGCATAGAGATAGGTCATAGACTGTAAAGGTGATTAGTAAGAAAGGAAACGCCTTCTATGCAGCATCCTGACTGGTGTCTCACCCACATATGGTCATTGCAAAGTTTTAATAATTCAAAAGAAAGAGCAGAAAAAGCTCTTTTAAATGATAGTTTAACATATTGCATATGACAAAAGACAGGAAGTTATAATACATTGAATGCTATAACCATGCGTTTGAGAAAACAGCTGATAAAAGTAAGGTGTGTGCTTGTTAGTTTTTTGTGCAGTGTAATGAAGATAAATGCATTTCGTGCATAAAGCAAAGCATGAAAAAGGCATAGAATCCACCAGGAGCATAAGTTACTCCTTCTTCCACAATGTGCTCTTCCTCAGCTGCCTTCTCTGCAGTGTGCTTTGATTTTCTTTGTTGTTTAGCTATTGCTAAGCTGCTTGCCTGCGCCCTCTTTATACGAACTAAATCTTTCGTATGCAACTAAGCTCTACACAGAGGGCCTGGATCAATCTGCAGTCAATGCATGATAGGAAGTAAAGCTAGAGTTGAAAACGATGGCAGCTTGGCTAACAGCAATTTCAATTGTAGGCCTAGGAACAAACTCTGTCTTAGGGGCACGAGCCCAGATGAGGTTATTAAAACTTTTGTTTCTATTCTGTGTGGCCCCCATCAGGCATTTCTTCAGCAGTTCTTGCTTGCATAAATCATCAAACACTGGTTTGATGTAGTGGTCAAAATCATAGGGCAGTGTCAAGGAGCATCCTGACCTAGAGCTAGGGCACGTTGTAACTTGCACAAGCTGTCAGGTCCCTCAGGACAACAGTGGTGCTGTGGTTTCTCATCAGTTGAGATGGAGTGGTAGAATACAGCCCAACAAGCCTTCATCATCCCCTCCAAATCATTACTATGACCACGGATAGCATTTCCATAGTAAGTAAGAGGAGATCCACAGTATTCTCATTCAAGACCCCCTTGACCATTGACAGCATCGATCTCAGCTTGAACACTTTTGACCGCTTCATTTTCTTTCCCTTGCTTTTCCTTGCCCTTCCCTATCTTACCTTTCCCCTTAGTCTTCACCTTCAATTCCTGCAACTGATCCTTCAGTGCTGACAACTTGTCCCGAGCCATCTTCTTGTCATGGTTGACAGTCTCTTGACAGCACATAGTCGGGTGCCCACCCCTTCTGGACATGTCCAATGCACTCATGCTTAGTGATTGTCACTCCTTCACCATAAGGTTTTAGATCATTGAGATGGGTGATTGTCTTTGAATCACCATCACAAATGATCTATGTGTACCTTAGGTGAAGTCTTTCTTCTGATTGCTTCCTAGCTGTTACCTAGGTTACGAAGCAAAGTGTGCACAACACATGACGTCACACAGCCCATACCCTATGGCAAGTTATAAAAGCCAGAAAACTGGGTGTGGTTGCCTATTCTACAACTTTCGAAGGCAGAAGACGCCTATGCTCTGTGCAGAGCGACATTCGGAAGCCGGTTTCAAAGTCCTGCCCTCGGTCCTTCTGGCGTACGAGAGGCAAACAAAATGGCCGACAATATAAAATCCCTATCTTCAATACTTCTGTTGATACATTATTATATGAATGTAAGCACAGTGGGTTAACCCTAACCCAATGACATACACACATCCTCCGCCTCCCCACTGTCACATTCCTTGCATACTCTCTCCTCTCTCTTTATCTCATGCCACCTTCCCATTTCAATCTGAAAAGCTGCTGTTCCACCCCTCTACTTCAACATTGTCCTCTTTTCAGCCTTTGACCTTCAAAAATGCACAAGTCGACTCAACCTCACACTCCCCTATCACCTTCATTGTGGACAACTTCAGCTTTTTGTGCACTTCCTTCCTCCGTTCATCCTTTACATTCCTCCAAGCCACACTCAGCAACATACATTTCACTTCCTCCTCTGACAACTCCCTGACCAGGGTTTGGTTGTTAGAAGGGACATGATGCCGTTTCAGCTTTCGATGCAGCTTGGAATTAAAAGAAAACTAACAACCATGAACACAATAAGAAAGCCCCAAAATTCAGATGTCAAGTACAAGTAAATCTGTCAATGGGATTTCGCTGACAATGGGATAAGTGCGCACAGGTGTATGGCTAGGACCTCTCGGCACTGAGGACATATCTGGCATTCCCAAAGGATGCGGAACCTTGTGCTGTCTGGTACAGCATTCTCAGCATCCTCCCGTGGCACTACTCTGGACGTGGATGATCCTGTATTGTCTGACGTGATTACTGCAGGTGGAGCAAAACTTCTCTAATTTAATCCACATGATTTCATCGCATCTGGTCCCCATCCTTCTGGGCCAAATAGGACACAGGACCCCAGTGCTCTGGGTACCAGGCTTCCAAACTGACTTGTCTCGACCCTCCCGTACCATGACTCTGGCACTGGCTGCGAGCTGTCAGAAATGTGCCCCTGCATCATGATGTTGCTTCTGATGTGCTTGTTCTCTGCATACTTTCTTACCACAGGATGCATCAAGTCGAAACATGTACAGATGGGTCTCCACAAAAACAATGAGGCAGGTGACTTCCCAAGCAGCATGTAGGCATGCCTAGAATCCTCTTTCACAGACAGCCCTATCACATTCTTCTTTTCAAACTTCATCTGTTCCCTGTCACTAATCTGATCAGTGATCTTCTGTCTCTTGCTCTCAGAGGCCCTGGTTGCCTTCTCCTCTGCCCGCTGGGTCCTGAAGGCCTTGCTGTCATCTAATTTCTTCTCCACGAACAGCAGTGGGTACACCCAGGCCACTGTGAAACTGGTGCTGCTGACTTCGCCACCATCTAGCCGAACAGAATAGAGAGGGATATAGAAGGGTTTAGCATGTTGGTGGAAGCCACGCTTGGTGTGCTCTGATACAGCATGAGGAAATTCTGCAAATGATACTGAAAAGACAAACTATTTCCCTCTCCCGACTTCATGGCCTGCTTAAAGGTCCAGGCGAGCCTTTCAATTGTGCCATTTGTTGCCATCCAAACTCCCCATAACAAACAGTTTTCCTCTATACTGTCAACTACTCTGACCCTGAGTAAAATGGCTTTAAATCAGGAGGAACATTGCTGGGCCAACCACAACGGGTAAAGTGCATTATGCGACTCACCTGAGGGTTGTGCTTTTGTGGAAGTGATGGGTAAAGCTTGAATTTGGCCCAGACTGTAACAAGTAGCATCCCTGGATGCTTCTACCCCTGGGGGAGAGATGAGAGGCAAGCGCAAAAGCCATTGCATTTGCATGTTCCTCTGTGCTGCGGAACTGGATCTTGTAGTTGTAGACAGATAACATGTTGGCGCAGCACTGTAATTGAGCTGTGGCCAAAGTGGGAATGGCATGATAGGGACCGAGCTGGACCGGTAATATGTAGGTGTGGCTTCACCTTTCCCTAGCTGTAGCCAGGGCATTTTGTCCTCTGTTTTTGTTTTAAGTCAATTGATGCATCTTCACATCCTCCTTGGCTGAACCATGCTACCAGCGGAAGATTTTGAGGAACAACGCACTCAGGCTAGGTGTCCCTTCGTATGGCATTTGTGGCACACAAAACTGACAAAATGACAATGTGAAGCTTTGTGGTCTGGGCTGCCACTCCGGTAACACTCCTGGCCTTGCTGCACTGGTGTGCCTGTGCTTGCAGTTTAAGGCTGTGGAGTGCATACAGGTATGTATACAAATTAAGCTGCAAAGGATATGGCCAATATGCTGGCCAAACCAAATAGCTAGTGTATATGGCCTTCTCTCTACCTCGGAACAGCTGCATGCATGATCTCAAGGCTTCCCATGTCTTGCCTCACAATGATATGGTATACTGTCCGGCTGGGTAACTTGGCATATGTGGTGTTGGTCTCAGATGAAGGGAAACCAGCTGGTAGCTAACTCAATAGAGCCTTTTGGGCCTCCCAGCCAACTGTAACATCAATACCAGTGTAGTTGGCTGGTGGCATAAATCCAGTGATCCTTCGAGCAACAAACTGAGCCTTTGCAGTGGCACTACTGCAAGAGTTACTTTTGAACAACCCTGACTCCAGCCATCTTCCTGGCTGAGGCTTCCCCCTAATTTAATGCTGCTTCTATGTGTTGAAACCACAAGTGTTTCAGCTTGTGGTGGATACATATGGAGGTGGCATACATTCTATTACCATCAGTACGCCACACTGATGAGCCCTAATCAGGGTGAAACAGCTGTCTGTGGATCTCCATCTTTGTAGGAATTTAGGCGAAAGGCAATCACTGGTAGCCAACTCAATAGGGCCTTTTGGGCCTCCGAGCCAACTGTAATCCCAATACCGGTGTAGTTGGCAGCCAGGCTGGTGGCATAAATCCAGGGATTCTTCGAGCAATGAAGCAAAACTACGTGTCACTGAACAAAGTCAATCAGCAACAACTTATTTAACAATTTATTTGCAAGCACGTACAGGATTAAGGTTTAACATCAAAGAAATACAGGTCACATAGTCAACTAATGCACAGTCAGCACTGAGCAAGGTCTTACACCGCTGTGAAATGCAACTTCGTCATACCACGTGCTCCTTAAGAAGTCAGACATATTCTGGAAGGTTAGCTGTATGACAGCACTCAGGGCTTTGAGCTGGTCACTGAGATTGGCTCTTCTAGCAGATCTCACAGGATTTGCAATATCTAGCCATCTCTAGGAATGACTCCAGGCCAGTAGTACCATTGGACAATGTGATCCTGGGTTATGGTGATCCCAAGGTGTCCAACCCTATGCATTGGCACAACCAACACTTCTAGCAGCTTTGGCCAGCCTGCTGACCCCTCTGGCTGCCAGTGTTGGTATAGGAGTCCATCCAGTATGTAGAAGTGACCTCACCTCCCTTCTGCTGGTCCTTCCACGACCTATCTACAGATCGTCTCCAGGGTGGAGTCACTGCAATTGCTGGTAACTTCTGTTCACTTTCTGTGCCTTGACACTTGCACCTGTCACCTCCCTCTCTGGCTGCATCTGCTGCTTGGATCACTGCTGGTTTTTCATCAGCTGTTGCTGGTTATGCATAATCACAAGAACTGTCATCCAACTCTTCTTTTTCTGCAACTGCGGCCAGCTCTTTCTCTGTCTGTTCTGCTGATTTCTGTTTCAATTTGTATGCAGTATCGATACACAAGATTAAGGTCTAAAATCAAAGAAATGCAGTCTACACAATCACACAACGCAGTACATAAATGTATGAATGTCTTACAGCAATGAAGGCACAGCTTTGCGGCACATGCCACCAACAGATGTTATGTAGGCAACATGCATAGGGATTGGGTAATTTTGTACCAGTTTTTACTAGAAGTGAGCCTCAAATAGAAGCTAGGCACAAATAGAGATGAGTCAGAAATGCTTGGACGGAAGTAGAGGCTTGGGCCTCTATGTGGTCTTGCATGATACATGCAATGTGTTGTGGAATTTTTATTGCAGGAGAGAATGACCATGTACCACCTGAAAGCTGACATTATGCCAGAATTATACTGGAATGGACTGCTAAAGTGAGTTCTGGTATTGCTAAGTGCGTTATTATGCCACATACATACATACATATGTCGGCCTATTACAGCACCGGGGCTACATACAAGAAGCTATAGTGTACACATGTCCAATGAAAGTTGTGCAATATCAGTAAGTTGGTAGTTGCATGGCCTATGTAGCTAGTTGATTCGCTTCCTCCATTCGTCTCTGTCAGCAGCACATCTTGAGATTTCTGCAGCAGTCTCATGTCCTCCCAGATCACTAATGATTGTTTTGAGGAATGTCCTTCTGTTTCCCTGCCCCCTTCGCATAGGACCTGAGCCCTGCCAGAATACTAGGTCTACCACCGGTTGGTATCTGTCTTTGATGCAGCGAGCAGCATGCCCAACAAAATGTAGGCGCCGGTCTCGTATGATGTCATCTGCTCGTGGTAGGTCTCCGTACAGCTCTGCATTAGTGATGCGATCTCTCCAGTGCACATTCAGGGCTTTGTGCAGCAAGTTAGAGTAGGTGCCACAGATTCTCGATGTCAGCTGCTCAGTCTAGGTCCAGGTTTCTGCTCCATAAAGCAGAACACTCTCCACTGTGGCTTTGAATACTCTGATCTTAGTGTTACGGCATTATGCCACAGCCCAACACAATGTACTGGTTAAGTTATGCTAGGTGCGTGGATGCACTAATAGTCTGAACTACACAATGCACAACAGGTTTTAAACTTTCTTTTAAGTTTCAACATATTGCTATGTATTTAATTCCTATGAAAAATATGCTATTTGTGGTAACTGAAGCTAAAATTTGTGTGAGAACAATGAATTAGTATTCTAAATTATACATTGACCATTTGTGTTTACTTTATTGACCTGTGTAGTAGCCAGCACTGTCACTAGAGCAACCAATTGTTCTATTTGGTGTGGTCTTGGCACCATCCACAAGAGGAGCTGTGTAACTTTTAGCGTAGGGGTGCCTTGTAACACACCTTGCCAAAGCTTGACCTCTGTTAGTGGTAGAACAAAACAGCAATCAAGCTTACTCCATTGTAGGCATAGTGTTAGCACTTAAACATTACTTACTCTCACTATCAATTGCAGAGGTGTCTGGGAAGGACCAACTAGTCTGAGAAGACTTCTTAGCCTTGGAACAAGAAAATAATGTGGTGAACATTAGCTTTCACTAGCAATGATTATAGCCAGTTATGCATGCATTCATGACTGTAGCTGCAAGTTTCTCTAGTGTTAGTGTTTTCTTTGAGCATGCTGTAAGTTGGTGAAAGGAGCAAGAATGATAAGTACAAGAATGATAAGTGCATGATAAGTGTAAGTGGCCTCTGTAAATTCTTGTATGCACGCATGCAGTGGGGGGTGACAGGGATGACATCGCTGTTGCCTGTATCTGCACACAGTGGTGGATCAGTCATTACTCATACAATTACAGCTCTAGCTGCCAATAGTACACCTGCTGTTTGGTTATGCACGGATAACGGTAAGCTAGCTGTGCTGTCATATTTGTTTGATACTTTCCAAAATAGTGCTGCTAAGTGTCATACTAAGCTAACTATATATGAGTGCAAATGCTGGCTTAGCTCGCCCCCTATACAAATCGGTAGGTATATAGCTCGATTCAACGCTCTGGGCGGGATTATTTTGTCTGTGCTGATTTGGGCCATGTGGGGAAAGTTTAGCGTAATGATTTTGGGCACATGGGGGGACTGCAACACATTTCGGCGCAGGGGACTGCGAGATGTCTATAAAAATGGAGGCGCCAACGAAAGCGGTCTGGGTACGAGACTAGGGTTCAGGTGGATCGGCGCCTGTGGCTGTCAGACTGATCAGTGAGCAGAACGTTGACCTGGCCTGATGTTTGCACTGTAAGCCTGTTGTTCGCATTACTGGTAGCCACCGAAGCCTAGCTTTTTGACTAATGGTTCTTTATTTCACGATTTGGCTGGACGGCATGGCTGTGCCATGCACAACTAGGGCTTCAGTCACCTAACCTGTACGCAAAGTTCACGTGGCTTCAGGACAAGCGACGTCTCCGAGGCAGACACACTTCACCTATAGCTACATTCAGTGAAATCATCCCCCAGGCAAATGTTCAAGCACCCCACAAGTAGATGGGTGGCAAGAACAGGGGTACCCTATTGCTCAAGGGGCTGTACCATTACAGAGCAAACATCTGGACCATCCTCACCCATGACCACAGGAATGCTGTCTGCTGCTTTCTTCCACCTAGCTATTTATCGTGCATGCAGCCATCACTGTACTGACTACACACACCTTGAATTCATGCATGTGCATGCATGCACGTTCATGCTCACATACATCTTTACATCTTGCATACAATCACATACATGAGTGACTATTGTACTACAGCCAATACCCTGATTGCAATTGTACACATGTGTGCATGTCTTCTTGATAATAATAAGACCAAAAAAACTTCACACTCATCCCCACAATGCCTTGCATTCGACTAGTTATACCTGCAATGAAGAATGTCTTCCAGAATGATCAGAATCTGCAGTTTTCATGCAAGGTTTGCCATAAGTCACAGAATGAGCTGGGAGTGGTCTGGCTAGTGAGACTATAACAGATTTAAGGAAGGGGTGTGGTTTGCAGAGTGCACACTGACCTGCCAGAATGATCAACATGCCTGTGGAGATTGTTTACCCAGACTGATGGTACACTCACAGCTAGTGGAGGGAAAGTAAAATCAAGGACATCCATATATACCAGATGGCCTGCAACCACCATAACATGAGTTAGCAACTGAAGTTCATACTAGGGAATGAAAGCACATCATCAGTACCTAGTAAATAGTGTCCTGTGGGGACACAATTCGACAGTCAATAGTGTCCTATATAATAGGACAGCATTTGACAGTGAACTGTATAATCCTATTATTATAGGACAGTTTGACTCAATGTCAAATACTGCCCCAAATGGGCACTATTGAGTGTCACTAACAAATGCTGTCCACCTGGGATGTTAATAACAGGTGATACGGTCCTCCTTAGTACCTAGGAAAGTAATGACTGACAAATAGAGTCTCCTTATGGTCACAAGGTGGTAGCTACATTTGTTTTACACTTCAGTCAGAGTGCAAACACAAAGCATAATTATGAGCGACTCTAAATTTTTGCGAAGTAATCTGACTGTAGTGTACTGTAGTCAGGCGACGCCTGACTAATCTGACTGGGGGTCCAAATATTTCGAAATATTTCATGGGGGTCCACTTTTTATCACAATAGACCTGAGGCCCACGCGGCGAAATTTTGTTACTCAAGCAGCAGTAGCTCCCAATTCCTGATATCAGCTCAACAACACTATAGATTCTCCAATATCATGACAACATTAAATCCATCTACTATCGGACTCCACTGCCGTCCGTGGTGAAATGTACTTGGAGTCCTTGGCAGTCAGGGGGGTCGGTCAAGGTCACGTGTGTCGGCAAAATGGCCGACGCGGCTGCTCTTTACTGTGTATTTTACCTATACTAGCTAAGAGCAGACATATTTCGAGAAACACGTCGCATCGCTTGTTTCTTTGCTTCTGAGCACACAGGTGGACTAGGGCTATCAGAAAATGGACCCTTCCCCGCCCTTCCCCAGCATCTAGGTAGGTTTTGCGAGCATTTTCTAACACCGCTGTACGAGTGTTCGCTGATGCTGGCTACGAGGCAGATGGAGCCTAATCTGGAGTACTGAGCAAGTGCTCCTGTGGAAGTGACTCCTTAGAAGCTGGTAGCGAGTCCTCATTGATCACTTCAGGACTGCAAGACTGATAGGTTGACTGCTTCTGCAATGGGAGTTCAATCGGCAGCCACGTCCTTGCAATCGTCTTGGCTCTGTACACGATTTGTCACATTCGATAGCAGGGATGCTAGAAATGGCTTAAGCGTGCTGGCAATCCTCAAGAAACGCTGCGATAACTTGCAAAACTAAATCGTGAAAGCGGTCAGACAATTAAGCCCAATCCACCGTATGGCTCCTTGGCTACGTAAGTACGAGTCACACCAGGTGCGCGAATGCAGTACAAGGCCCTGCCGTGGCTCAGGGTATGCACATTCGGCCTTGGAGCACAGTCAGCTAACATATGGAAACGCAATTAGAATGTCAGGAATGCAATTATTGAGGTGCTGGTATTGCGCAATCCCATGACTTGTCCGACCCCTTGCTTGGCAGTCACGTGAGTTTACTGGCGGCCATTGTCACGTGAGATAGTCCTTGGCACGTGTTCAAAGATGGAGGACGTGTTATCGGGAAAGAAGAAGCTCGAACAATTCAAAGTGGCCGAGTTACGCGAACTGCTGGAGCAGAGAGGGCTTTCAAAGACTGGAGTAAAATTGGAGTTGATAAAGAGATTGAAAGAGGTCACTTTCCACATGTAGTTCTTAGTGACTGAGATTTTGGTTTATCACGCCTGGTGATTATCTTTTGTTGTGTTTCTACCATGTAGGCGATTTCTAAGGAGGATTCTACGCAGTCTAAGGAATCAACCGAAGACCAGACTGGTACGTAATGATGTAGTCTGCGGTCAGAAGTTGTACTCTCGTAAATTCAATTCAATTATTATTAACTTGCACTATGCCACATGGTGCACTAGGACTCACTGTGGTCCAATGTACAACTTACACAAACATAAGAAACATGTAGATAGCCTTGTTGATGAGTAACGTAGAATGTCTGTGCCATAGCTAACAAGAAAAAAGCATAGTACCATTGTGACTACATATAATGTATAAAACTGCATCATATGTGTGTACAGTAGGCAGACATGCCTACCTCGTGCAATAGAGTTTCCTTTCTGACCTTAAAGGGTGTGAGGGTGACTTACTTTATTAATAGTGATGGAACAATGACCCATGAGTGATTATTAAGTTTGGACTGTTTCAGACCATATCAATGTTGTTGGACTCTCAGCTGGTCTGGTATAAAGTAAGCCTTCCTATCCTTTCAAGATGCTTCTACAGGATGCTTGTTTCTAATGCTGTACTTATCGGGTGTAGCCAGGAATTTTATAAGGAGGTTTCCTGTTTATTAGGCCTAATTATTATGTCAGCATATGACGTCATAGTGCATCATCAAATGGCCACCGAGAGCGAAGTGAAATTTTGGTCGCTAAAATTATGGGATAGGAATGAAAGAGACAAGGAGAGATCATGGATACTATGTTATGCAGTGCAACAGCAGCAGGAGGCCAACAGTAGAAATGCTAACTCATCCTCAAGTGTGTTGCTATGATGATTTTTTTCTTTAATTTTTATTGTCATTGTATAGCTAGCTGTTTGAAAGGGGGCTTCCTGAAACCCCTGGAAACCCACCTCCCTATGGCCCTGCTTATAACTGACATCAAAGGAGGTCAATTTAGGTATTTTTCTTGCTTAATCACAGCTTCCTTGTTGGCAAGCACCACTACTTCAAGCAGCAATCTCTGTGTAGGAGTGGTAGTGTTGAATAGTCCAGTGTGACATGTACATATACTAGTACGTTCATGGGAAGTTGTTGAATGGCACCAAAATATTCTGAGCTGTATACTGTTTGCAAGCATACAAAATTTGAACCTGCTTTGAGTGTCAGTCCAAGTTGACTTTCTGGTGGACAGTAATCCTTTGGACATGTCCACACAAGACATCATCTAATGCTGCGTCCTTTGCATGGGTTTCTCTGCACCCTAATACACTATGTACATATAGTTTAATTAACGTATAATTTAGCTTTACTATGCAAAACTATCAAGAATGATTAATTTATGTACTTGAGTGAGGCATAAACCTTGAAGAAATTCATGTCAACTTCACTGAGCTGAGATCATATGTATTTAGTGGTTTCTTCTACTACTCAACATTGAAGATGCTAGCATTGCAGTCAGAAGTAGTCTCCTCCAAGTGCAAATTCAGCAGCAGATCTGGTTGCTTGTCATGGCGGTCTTCTGGTTGACATACTTCATATTCCCATACCTTTTGATTCCACTTGCAGCATGGTAATATTGATCATGTATGTCAAATTTGCACTGTGAACAGATTTTGGCACTTAGGTTGCGAACTTCTTCTCGTGCAAATATGAACATGTGTTATGAAAGCTTCACAATCAACTTGTGATATAACACCCTGCCAATTTTGAACTTACACCCTTCCAAATTTATAATGCCATCCTTCTGGGTATCTTTCCAAACCCAACTGATCGTGTTAATGTAGCTTTACCTCCTCTTGTCCAGATGATACTGCACATTTCTCTCATGAATATGGGATAAGCATGAAATGGAAATACTCTCGTCTGTGTGAACATGACAACAGATTCTATGTGGTACATGTAAGGAGAGCTCAGGTTGGAGCTGCCAAGTAGTAGTGAATATCATTTCGATTTCCTGGAATCCTCAAATCATTTCCATAATAGTACATGACACGTGATAAGCAGGGCAAGGACTTGATCCACTCATGGCTCTGTTTGTGGTCTTCTATAGTAAGTAGATGCCCACAGGGCGTGTAGACTAGGCAGTAGTACGGATGATCATCAGCTAATTAATATTCCTTTACTTACATGCTTCTGGAACTACTTTGTTCATCGTCCCTGTTAATGGACCCTGCTTTTGTTCACTTCTTGTTCTTTCTGACTACCTTCACATCAGTTGTACCAGATACCTCTTTAAGACTAGTGACACTTCAGGACAATTTCTCCCATCAGCAAATATACGTACAAATCACTCTCCCGAATACAGTGACTCACGAAAGTTACATTTATGAAAATTTTGTGTTTATCGCATGTGATGTAAAATTTAGAGGCTGACTAACCATATTAAGGCTGGCCGGTAGCTTAGATATATTTCAGTATTAATACTTACAATGCTTTTGAGGCCCTCTGTACTGCAACTGTGTCTGTTGTTCCAGCAGAAGGTGGAACTGATACCACCAGTACTGCAGAGGATGCTGAGACACAGGAAGAAAGTACCAACTCACAATTGGATCAGTCCACCAGCCAATCTGCACAGTTGCAAGAAGTCCCTGGTGCAGACCAGTCAGCAGTGGAGCTGTTTGAAAGCGAGGAGCTTGCATTTGAGGAGGAAAGTGATGCAGAGAAGATTGCAGGTAGGGTTGTAACAGGAGAGAGAGAAGGCACACCACTCCAGGATGAAAATGAGGAGAAAGACAAGCCCAGCAAGGAAGATTCTGAGAGCAAGGAGCCAGACCCCGTCATTGACCTCCACGTGAGCGAGGCCATGGAGATGATTGATGATGAGGAAGCTTCGGGGGCAAAGAAGAGCCCTACCAAGGCCCAAGAGGCGGCTGAGCCTAAGAAGGAAGCTGAACAGCCTCCAGCCTCATCAGAGCCTCACGATCTGCCCCTTGAACGTTTTTCATCGAGGTACTCATTTGACCACTCTCCATCTTCTGCAGGACACTTCGTTACATTGCATGAGGTTGTGTGTGTGGGTATACAGTATGTGACAATAGAACATTACTGTTAACATTACTGTTCTGTTTTATAAAGCAAAACGAAACTTCCGTCTTTATAGAACAGTGGAGAAACACGCAGTACCGTCGGTCAAATCATACGAAAGAAGTATGCAACACTTCCAGATGGTTGGATACAGTGATATCGCCTTGCGTTGGGAGCGCCAGTGGGAGAATATTATGTCTGCAAGTGCTGCTGCTGTCACTCCTCATTGGACAAGCTCGACGAATGCATACAAAGTCATTTTGCCAGTGCCTAATTGTTCGAGGCCCACTGAAGCATTTCATTCCCCCATCGTCCCTGTGCGCTAACCCGTTCTTTTGTTTCCATCTTTCGGACCGTACAAAGCACCGTAGAATGGTTAAATTGTTCATTTTAAATGGGAACAGAACATTAACGTTATATTGTCACATGCTGTATGTATGGTGGTTGTGGAAGGGGGGCTTAACTGAACATTGTGCTATTTTGTAGTTGTCTTTCTCTTCCAGCAATGATGTCATCCTATTTATGTTATCTTGTTGATGTGTATGTTGCTCTTACTTAGTCGGTAGTAGCAGTATTGCAAGAATGTAACAATGCTGTCTTTGGGTTCTGTGCATGTATGTGCAGCTCCAGACGACACTTATGGGTTAGTGGAACTGGGGGGAGCTTGAGCAAGGCTATCAAAGCAATTGACCTGAAAGACTTTTTTTCGAAATATGGAAAGGTTAGTGTTTAACAAGATGTGTTGCAACCAACTGTGGCTCATTTACGTAGTCATGAGTTGGATTGCTTTATGTGTGTGTGTGTTTGTTTATCCTCGACTCCACATATTTTGTCAGGTTGTGTCGGCAACAATTGTTGCTCCAAAGAGTCGATATTATCCTCCAAAGATGTATGGTTTTGTGACAATGAAGACAGAGAAGGAAGCAGAGTTGTGTATTCGGGAGCTCAATCTGCGTGAAGTGAAGGGCCAGAAACTTCTAATTGAGATTGTAAGTCACCCCATTGTGAATGCACTTCCACTTTGCTACCTACAGTACTGATTACTACTTTGCCACGTCATACGTGTTCGGTTTGTGTGCGTTCGAGGGCACAAGCAAGTATCTTCATGTACTCACATGGATTAGCACACATCATACTCACTTCAAGGCATTAAATGGCGGCTATGCAGTCAACATGTAAAACGGTATCAAGTGTAAAATCAGTTGCATTGAACATACGTTACTGCGAACTTGATCTAGCTATGGCAAATCATCCAGCTACCAGAGAGAACAGATCATATGTTGTTGGAGGAGGGCAAGAATATCTCGCAAATTGTGGCGAATCTAACGTGGCACAGTTAGAAAGTGGGTAAATCAATGGAGAATGAACTGTGGATTGAAGATCAGCATCGCTCTGAACGACTGAATAAGATTACTCAAGAAAAGGCTGCCTTTATGACATAATGAAGGCGACACATTTGATGCCAGCATATTCCGATTTAAGCATTAATTTAGTACTCACAGACGTACTAGTCCCCAGTCGTGGCACGTGTTATAGTGATAAAGTAATTTTAATTAGTACAGTGTCTGTTATGCATTGCATACTGTGACATCTTGCAGTAGCTTGACGGAGCCTAGCAGAACCAGTGCAAATGGCATGTCACCATCTTTTGAAATGCCTGCTATTTCGTGCACCTGTAGTGTGATATTTATATGGACATCATTACTTTATATAAGGAAAAGTTGGTCTGCCTGGGAGCACTGCCCACAATATTGGTTCAGTGGTTCTTATGAACTTAACAAAAATTGATTATTTCAGCCAAACTGTTTTAATTTTGACATTTAAGATGTATGTACATGTAAGGTGGCGTTGTGTATGTAATGGTTTGAGGCCAGATTCAAGCCGTTTTCTTGTCAAAGGGTCACTCATCTGAATTACACTTGGTCTGCATAGGCAAAGAATCCCCCTCGTGTAGCACCAGTGGACACTTATGTCGATCCATCCAAAGCAGGTGAGACAAACTCTTCCCCAACATCAACAGAAAAATCCCAAGGCAGACAAGATGGTAACTCTAGTGAGACACCACCAGCAGACCGTACCAATAAGGAGACAAAGCCAGAAGATGCTAGTGCCAACCCTGAAAGTCAAAGTCAAGGAGGCAGTAAAGAGGCAGAGAGGGAGAAAAAGAGAGGAAGCCCTCGTGCACATGAGCTGAACAGAAATCGGCAGAGAGGTGTGTACAGTGCAATAGTGCATGCTGTTATTTGTATGTACGTAGAGTGCAGTAGGGTTCTAAGAATTCCAATCCAGTATGCCAGATTTTTTGTACATGACGTATTTAAGGCCCTTAAACACGCATACAACTGCATACACTAGCAGGTAGTGGTGTTTGAGCACTGACCCATCACCACAACTTGAAGAGTGTTGCTCCATAATATAGTATTACAGTCTTGCATGTGGCGGTGTGCAGGTGTATGTCCCTCACTTTTTGATTCTGGAGTGGAACCAAAGTGACAGCTAGCATGTAGGTTCTGCGCTAGCTCAGAAATGTCCACCGGAAGCCACACGGTAATTGAAAATGACGTGCCTATTGCACAATCACTGCGGATGTCCTTCTAAATGGTTCACAGGCTAACATCAGTCAAAGCTTGTCCCATCTGCACCAGCAAACACTGACTGCATTGTGGGGCTGTTGGACCATATCTTAAAGAGGACTAAGCAGACAACCGTGGTGAACACATGTGAACATCATTGTAGAATGGTATATTGCACCTAGCAATGTCTCCTGAAGGCCCGAAAAACGCCACTTGTGGACTTGCTCACGGAACCATCAAACCTACAAAAGGCACTGCCTGGCGAAAGCGCAGTATTACTGTAGATAATTTATTCTCCTACTATCTTACATTTGTGAACTACAGCTGACTGAGAAGGCGGCAGCGACGAAACGCAGAAAAAACTGACGGTGCTTTCTACACAACAGGTTCTTCTGTTCAGGAGTAGTGCTACTTTTTCATTGCATTGCAGCATGCATGAAGGAGTGAAGAATGATGTGAGGTTCTACACTTACATGTCTTTCCTTTACTGTACACAGACTCTTCACCAAAGAGGCGGTCACCCATGAGCAGACGGCTGGGAGACAACAGGCCACGGGACAGGCGATCTAGCCCAAAGTAAGTGTGCTCATTATTAAAATGTTCATGACTTTCCCTACATGTATGCAAGGTAGGTGCCAGTGCTGTCATGTGATTAGGGAAAGAGATATGCATTATTTCCTCTTCCTGCTTGTTGTGCATAACTATCAGATACTTCCTTCAGCAAACCACATTAAACCACATTGCATGCTTTGTGGCTCTTTCCTAACTAACAGTAGGAGAGCGCGAAGTCGCTCCCCACCTAGAGCGAATAGAAGGTCGCCACCCTTTCATAGGCGGTCCCCAAGGGGCAGGAGCCCACCTAGAGGAGACCTGAGGAGAGGGTTGATGGCGGATAGAAGACATGGTCATGGTGATGGACGAGGACCTCCATTTGATGCTAGGGATAGAGGAATTTTACCAGACCCCCCACCACCACCTGTCCGTGGGAGTATGGGTCGCTTTGAAGGACGCTTGGAACCCAGACCAGAGCCTAGAATGGATTCCAGAATGGATCCTCGACCGGACATTATTGTTCGTACCCAGAACGAGCTCTTTCAGAGAGAGCTTGCCATCCAGAGACATGAAAAGCAGTTAGCACAGCAGATGAAACTGGTACGGGATAGAGAAATGAAGGAGAAGGAAATGCTGCTCGATCAAGAACGAAGAATGAGGGAAAAGGAACGGGAAATTCTGGATCGTGAACGGAGAGACAGGCAGCTTAGAGATGAGTTGGAGCGGGAGCTGAAACACAAAGCTATTCGAGAGAAGGAGCTTATTGAGAGGGAAAGGAAGGAACTAGAGGAAAAGCAGCGGGTTTTGAGGGAGAAGGAAGACCGTATGGAGCAGGAAAGGCAGCAGAAACAGATGTCCCTCGAGGCCAAGGAGAGGGAGCTGAAGGAAAGAGAGAGGCAGATGGCACACCATCCCCACAGCATGTATGGCATGCACCCCTCACACACAATGACAGCCAGCAGTGGGCAGAAGAGGCCATACCCAGGTGAGGTCCATTCTGAATATGGCATTAAGCGCCCTTCTCCCAGCCGCCTTTCTTCACCTTATGCGCAAATGAGCATGAAGTCAGGCTTGGGTGGGCCTTCTGCATCACCTACCAACTGGGGCGAGGCAAGCACCTCCTACAACTATGGGCACATCCAGGAGACCAAGAAGATAGTTGGGAGTGGAGGTTATCCTAGTACTGGCAGCAGTGGGGGTAGCAATCGATCCTATTATCCCCAAGTCAGTGGAAGCCTCACCAGTCGCAGCCCATCCGAGGCTGCCTATGGGGGATACCAACAGCATGAACTGTCCACCCAGAGGAGCCCACCTTTTGCTAGCCAAAAGCAGTCTGCCACGTCCACATGGAGGGGTCAGCCGATGGCAATGAGCTCTGGAAGCAGTGGGGCAAGAGGGTAAGAATCACATTATGTGGCTCTCGGTCATGGCAGTGATTCTGTTTGTGGTACGTTGATCATGTTGGTATTTGAAGGTCGTCCTCTTCTGCCTGTCCGTCTGTTAGGTACGCTCTCCAAAGCCGATCTGTGGGAGGAGTACCTGTGAGTGGAAGCTCCATCTTGGGCATGGCCACTCCCAACAGTCGAGGCAGACCGTCGCTGGGTCAAGGTGTCCCTCCGTCTCATATGACCAGCACCCGCTTTCCATCCTCGAGGGAGGGCGGAGCAATGAGGAGCCCCTACCAGCAGCCTTCTCAAGGAGGGAGGCCTTACTGACAGGAGCTTAGGCAGGCAGCAATGCTGGTGTATGAGTACAAGTAGTTAGGAACAGTGGTATAATAAAACACTAAGAAATTTGTGTTACTTGTAACTGGCCTAATTATACGAGTTCATGTTTTAGTTGAAGGTAGGTTTGGGTCTTTGAAAGACATCATTTTGTCAAGGAATGATCCAAAATGCATTGGTTCTCCAGGTTTGTATCTTGCCATTAGGGAGGGATCAAATTCTTGCAGAGTCTTCAACAAATGTCTGCATGAAAGTAAACACATCTTTCATAGTTGTATTACAAGAGATAACTATTCACATGTGATACATACTTTGGGGTTGTGTGTACCAGGTGCCTGTCTTTAGCAAGCTGTTCAGCTAGCTCTGTTTGGTGGTTGTCCATTAGTGAGTCATTGATGACTACAATCACATGCTTCCCTGCATCCAGTGCCTCCATAATGCTGCCTGCACCTGCAATATGCATGTAATGGTTCACACAGGCTCACAAACATACTGTTCATATGGCAATATATGTATGTATGTATGTGTGTTGAATTTGTCCTTTTGTGCTAAGGGACATTGTCTTCTCCCAGCAGTAATTCTTTACTGGAAGGATGGTTCTATAGTTATGTACCTCCCAAAGTATTGCTCATTTAGTAACTAGCACATTTACTGATGCAGGTGCTAGTGAAGGACAGGTATTGCAAATTGCACTGTGTGGCGATGGTGATAAATTACCTACAATAATTATGAAGCTGCCTGTCACGAGAGGAGCCAACCAGACACTTGGATTTCAAGTTTGAATGAAACCTTGGGATGTGTACTTCACATTAAGGCCATGCCCCAGCTACCACGTGTATCCAATGGAGCATGATACGTATATACCATCCATCGAGTATCAGACAACCAGTGTATGGGGCAGCATTGGATGAACGATAGTAGGCCATGCACACATGCTAATGACATTCAATGTAGAGTACAGGACAAACAGAAAAGGGAAGTGTGAAGAGTAGATGCAAAGATGCAGCAAACTGCAACATGCGTACCTCCATGGCTGATGACAAGTGAAGCACTTTGCAAATCATTACGCAGGCTACTCTTGTAATCGTAGCAGTCCAAGTGGAAGTCTTCGGTGACTGGTGGTGGCAAGAATGAACCACTACCAGCTTGTACTACAAGTCCATTGTAGCCCTTCTCTTTTAGTGCCTGTAAGCAGTCACACGAGGAACGGGAGAATCATTGAGTGCTCTGTGGCTCCAGTCCATCTGCCCAATGGGCATCAAGGCCAAGGAGCTATTTATGGAAGCAGTACATTTAAAGGAAAGCAGTGGGCTCTGTACGTACTCAGTATGTACAGGAGTCCACTACTTGATTGCACTTGATTTGCGTTACAAAGATGGCAAGACTATACTTCATGGTGTACCAAGCTACACCAAAGCACCCTACTAAATGTGACAATAAACAGTGAAACGGAGCTAGTATCTGAAAGTAAGCAACAAGCAGCACCATTCAGTACTCAACAACCAGCTTACCTCTACAAAATTGGGCTTCAAAACGGCCTGTACTAGTTGTTCGAACTTCGTCGTACCAACGGTAACGAAAACAGAACGACCGGCGGCCATTTTAATGACACGGAATAAAATGGCGGCTAGCCCAGACACTCAAACGCAAAAGGAACAATTGCTAGCCCTTTGTCAGAAAGGTGAGTACGAATAGTAATAACAAAAACTTAGTTTTAGCTGGGAGCTGTAGTATTTCTTGATGTTATCGTCCCTAATGAAAGACAGCGTTCGGACTACATGTGGTAAGGTAAACGGGGGGAAGGGAAATATGGCAGTGAACTGGACCGGCACAGGCAACCTCCAGATCATTAGCCGACCCTTTAGCAGCCGGTTCACTGGTTATCGCCAACAGCCATTGATTCATTCGCTCCTTATATACTGATGTGGGCGAGTAACCTAAGCCTCCTTTGAAACTCCCACCGGCACCGACTAATCAGTGACATCAGAAATGCTAATTAAGATTTAATAATTAAGCTACGATAATTAAGATTTGAGAATTAAGGTACAATTCTCATGATTAGTCACTTGCGTACAATCCGAGGTTGTGTATCATAAGAAATTCACTTGAGGCGCTGCCTGTAAGATGAAATATTTGGAGAGGCTGTCATGCACAAGTTATCCAATGTGGGAGGGAATTGTGCTTTAGTGCAACTGCCAGATAAATGGCATTATGAGGCTTCCCCATGACTTAGGGTCTTACGGTTAGAGTCTAGGCCACTCAATCAGATTGCAGAACTGCCACTGTGGTATATTCACAGTGTATGTTCAAGTGCATTATAAACTGCAAACTGCAGAATAGATTGAGCTTCTGCCTTCTGCTGCGGAGTTGTTGGGCTACAACTCACTTCATGTCTCCCTGACAGCAGTAGAAAGTGACTGTGGTACTGCCTGTTGTGCATCAGTCTGGCTTGTGAGACTAGTAACAATCATATCAACTTAGTATGCTGTGCCTGTGATGACATGAATGGGGGCATAGTATTGCGGCAACAGTTAAGAATGCATCCCATTGCAGAAGTATACGGAGACACACAGACCTACTGCATGAGGTGCTGTAGTCTACTGCTGTGTGTTGTAGTGATGATAGAGAATGTAAGATTTTCTACTTGTAGCTGCTTTTTACATGAAAACGTCACAGAACATAAACATATTGTGTGATCCTATGTTCATGTTAATTCTCATGCCACGTTTTTACAGCTAGACCCCTTACTAGCCATAAGGATTTTGAACACTGCACTTTTTGCTCTTCTTTGCTTGTTTGCCATTTTGTGAGTTAAATTGAGTAGAATGATGCTTTGTGTTAACTATTTGAATGACCTTTACATGTATGTGGGGTTACAAGTATTTCGTACAGTAAACTGCTGTTTTTGAGAGAGATGAGGCTTGTGCTGACTACATTATTCCTAGCCTTTTTCCAACATAAAACTTCACTGGATGCCATCATTCATGCGGCCAGAGCCTTTGTAAGACGTTGCTATTTGACCGGCAAACAGCTCACATCATCTTTGTTGCTGCTTCACTCAAGAGGCAGGCCTGCTGTTTATGTACGCCGTCTCCTCCAGCTTGTCCTCGAAATAGAAAGACGAACGGGTATTACTTCTGGCAGTACAATCTACGGCTGAGCAAACTTGTGTTTTGCAACTTTTCGATCCTGTAATCTCACCGTATGTATGTATTTCTTCATGCGCCAATCTAAAGTTACTTTTCTTCGATGTTTATGTGTACGTGAATGTGTAATGTGGTGCTGTCACTTGGACATTTGCGCTAGGTGTATATGACAATTTTAACATCTCTAAGGTAAAGAGGGGGGTTTCCGAACAAACACTCATGATGCGACAAACTTTTGCTCACCGCTTTGCTTCTTCTCTTGATTTGAAATTCAGGAAAGGATGGCCTCAAAGCTAAAAGTTGGAACTGCCACTAAACGGCGTTTCAAATCTGTGCGACGTTGCTCCTGGCCAAACGCGCCGCTTTTCCCCACATACTTGCTTAACCGCAGAATTCCAATTAGGCGGGGTTTCCGAACACATGCGTGTTCCCCGTGGTCACAGCTTAAGATAGCAGCTACAGCGGTGGTGGATGATCTCTAAGCGCAAACAATGAACCCTGCATCCTTATGAGGTGGAATTTCAATTATTAAAAGCAGCATTGAAAAATTGGCGAGTGTAAAACAGCGACATGCAGTGAACACAAGTGAGGAGTCACAAAGTGTGCCGGATGCAAGTCAAGGTGAGCAGCATCGATATACTCTAAACTAGAGTATCTTTGTTAACAGTAAGAGCAGATGAACTTTTTACAAGAGCTTGGCTTTCTGTCAAACCCAGCGCACCAGTAATGAAGCCACCTTCCACAGTCATCATTGTCACATCTGATCCCTGCATCTTGGAACTCATCTTCATCACAAATGACACCGCACTCCTGACATATGTTCTCACCCACTTCCTCTATCTGTACAGGATCTTTGCACACATTCTCCTGTTGCTTCTTTCCTCTGTTCTTCTTCCCTTTCTTGTCTTTCTCTGCCTCCTTTCTTGTCTTTCTCTGCCTTCTTGCGTGCCTTTTCTGCCTGGTCTGCTTCCATAAGCTCTACAAAATCATCTGAAGTGATTGCCTCCCCTTCAAGCTGCACCTTAAATTTGTTCCGCTCACCAACTGCAGGCCTGGCCCTGTCTACCTTCAAGATCCCAGTGAAGTGTGCTACAATGCCAGACTTGATAATAGGTGTCAGAGCCATCTCATTTCCACAGCCTGTGCACTTCAGTTGTGGGATCCTCTCTGGTCTGTGGTGGTGTGGATGTCGCTATTGGTGCTGATAGCATCCTTGCTACTGACAGCTGTGTCCGGCGGAGTGATTTTTTTGAGGACGTGTTCCCGGGAGAAAGGGACTAGCCCAGTACCACGGAACCCACCTTTGCAGTGGTCTGGCTTGAAGGAGATATCCCACAATCGTACCAGAAGGCTAGAGAACACTTCCTTACTGACCCGTTCACCCCTGCTTTCCAGCTTATGCCTTTTGATGATTGATCTCCAAGCATTCTTCATTGGCCCAAATACACCTACGTCCAGTGGCTGGAGAAAGTGTGTCGTGTTGGGTGGGAGGCAAAGGAGCATGATGTTGTTGTCACAGGCAGTCCTGATCAGTTCCAAACTTATGTGTGAATGGTGACCATCTAGAAAAAGCAGGACTGGTGCGCTTTCTGTCAGGTGGGCACACAGCTCTCAGGAACAGCTTTGTGAACCATGATAGGAAGACACTTGCGTCTATCCAGCCTGATTCATCTACCCCATGGAGCGCACATGCTGGGCCATCCTCTGTCCACCTTTTGTACACGTTTTTACCTTTGTACAAATGAACAGGGGTAGCTGCTCTCCAGATGCACTCCCCGCGCAGTGAACAGTGATGTACTTGGGCGAGTGAAGGCCTGCACTTGTGAACACATCCTCTACTCAGTCAAACCATGCATTGATGATATCAGGAACTCCTGCACCTGCCCTCTTTGTGGTGAGGTGTTGAGGTTTTCTTTCGCTCATGGATGGCCACCGCTTCAAGAATCTCTGTCACCAATCTTTCCCAGGGACTTCGTCTGTGAATGAATTTGCAATGGCATTCTCATGCAGGTAATCACACACAATTTCTGCTACCACGTCACGTGTCAGGCCATAGCCCATGTCCGCAAGAGCCATGCAGGTCAAGGCTATGTCCCTCTCCTCAGATGAAGTCAACACCGTGGGACCTCCAGAACCAACCTTCAAAGACTTGCCTGACAGATGGTCGTGCGTGTGGTGGGAAGAATGCCGTATTTGTGTGCCACCGAACACATGCTGGAAGCCTCTCTGACCTCAGCAAGAGCATTTCTGAGGTCCTTTGTTGTGTACAGCTTTCGTGTAGCCATTTCCGCAGGAATTTTGCACGTTATTTTTGAATACTGAAAGTTTATTGGCAAAGTAATGTACTACGCATGCCAATTAGTTAAGAATTCAATTGTTGCAGGAGCCGACGGAGAGCAGTTCTATTGAGAGTTAAACAGCATCGGATAGTACGAAGGTAGGAAGTATGCACTTGTTCTTACTTAGAAAGTCCGCTGTTCTTCTGAGGAATGGCAAGCTTTCGGCCGAGTGTTCGTAAACCCCCTACCATTTGGAAACCCCCTCCCTTACCTTAATATGAAGCAAAGATGGTTGATCAAACCATCTTGTACGAGTAGTACAAGGAATGGTATTTTTGACAAGATGAAGCTCTTTGCCAGCTGAGCGAACTGAGTTGTGGGGTGAAATATGTAGAAATAATATGCAACCTTCAAACCCAAGTATACTCGGTTGGTGAGGAGATTCTTATATTCATGAATTTATCTATAATTTGCAGCCCAATTATGAACCTGTACCATATCATATATGCGTATGTACCAGACATGTAGTGGTGGCCCCATTAATAAGGCATCCACCCTTTAGCTATCTTGTGTTATTTCTGTAGATGTGGTGAGTTTTGAAAATGATGAACTGGTAGCACTCTTGAAGACATCTGCTATCAAAGTGGATACAACGGATGAGGTATTGTGTTTGTGTGTTCATGTACATATGCTATGTATGTGAATGCACTTCTGTTGGCAAATATCTTGTATGTGCATGTGTGTGTTTGCAAGTATATGTACCTGTTGTTTATATATTTACTAGACGAATGTACAACATTGTGGAGGCAAGCGGGAGTATATATGCATGCAGGGACATGTTGGTAACTAAGTAATGACTGAGACAGCTTGATTAGCATTAAGGTGTGCCATGCAATGTCAGACTGCGTAACTGCAAGTGCACAATATAGACAAGGAATAGACCGACGAAAAGGCAATGTGGCTACAGCGAGCAAGGCTGAGTAAGAGAAGATATAGCTGAATGGTAGCAAAGCTGCAGCACACTTCTAACCTGGCCGTGCAGTATTTGTAGAGCCATGTGGTCCAGTGCACCCTCACTCATGATCCTGACAGGCGCGCTGTCCAGCCGAAGCATAAGTATGCAAAGCTCTACTGGACTGATGCAACTTCAGCAACAACGAGCAAGAACACCATCAAACGACAGCACACTTCTCGCCTGCCCCACTTAGTCCTTGTGTAGCCAGCCAAAATGTATCTGCGCTTCAGTTTCTGCCTCCCGGTCGCGCTCTTTGGCCTTGCCTGGCTTTAACTAGCCGAAGCTGTACCTGCTGTGCAGTTGGGCCTTTTGCGCTGTACAATACAGTGTGTGTCTTGTGTATGAAATCATGTCTGATATTGCAACAGCAATGCTTGTATAGAGAATGCGTACTGGTATTAATGACTTTCAGCTGCTGTACATATGACACAGGGAAAGCGGACGCTGCACAAATAGGAGGTACGGTAGGTAGGAGAGGTACGGAGTGTGTCGTGTGTAGACACCTCGCCCAAAATGTGTTGCAGTCCCCTGGTGTGCCCAAAATATTATGCTAAAGCTTTCCCTCTGTGGCCCAAAATGGCACAAACAAACTTCGGCCACAGACAAAGCCCTGCCCAAAGCATTGTGTCGAACTACCTACTGATTTGTGTAGGGGGCTTGCTTTGCTCCCCCCAATTAAAAGTTGCACCGATAATTGGATTGGCAATCGGTATCGGCCAATATTGGGTATCTGTAACCTTATCAGTAATCAATTTTTTCCCTTTGTCCTCTACTGATTACGTCCTCTCGAGCATGTGACGTTTGCGAGTAAAGTGTTATGTTGAGTGGTTATGTTGTTGCAGTGCTTGCCGTTGGTTTGTCCTGTGTCTGTGGCACTTTGAATCACCGGGAAGGAAGATGTCACCAGTGTGGGACTACTTCTCCGTTGACGAGGACCTCAACTTTGTAGTATGCCAGGCATGCCACAAGAAGGTATCCGTGCTGCGATAGGAATTGCAAGAGTTATTATATGTGATTATACAATGGTGCACAACTTGAGTGGACTGGATTGGTAGTTGCTAGAAAGCGGGTCATCTGTTGTGGAAGAAAACATCTTGGACTTGCCGTCTGCTTGGTCAGCTGCATTTGATGTGCAAGTAAATGGCCAGTTGGAGTTGCTGTCGGCAGATCTTCTAATCTTGGAAAGGTCTTGTTCATGAACACCTCTATTTCTTTTTCTGCCATTTTCAGCAAGGAGTTGGAATAGTAACTCCCTCACAAGGACTCCTCAATGGCATTTACTTGTGACTGAGGGATGAACTATTAATCTGAGTTGTCTGCCATCCACAGTCCATGGAAATGAGAGCACTAGACATCTGCACAACTGAGAATACCCATACGTAGGTCTGTAGAGAAATGAACATGTGAAGCGGAAGAGGTGTTATATAGCAGAAAAAAGATACGGGTGAAAACAGCAGGTTTTGAAAGAGTGGGCGAGAGAGTAATAAGTCCAAGGACAAATATAAGCTTAGAGCCATGCAACCAATTTTGGTGAGAGCACTAATATCTGTATTGGTGGGAAGCTATCTTATATCTTGCAAGGCAAGCTTCCAGTTAAAGGACAGGGACATGATGTATCACACTTAAGTGTGGTATAACCAATGCATATATGTATGCACTTTCAATTAAGAGTATGGTTTCCCCTTTGCAGGCTGGTATGACTCCCTTGATGCATGCTGCTTACAAAGGCAATCTGAAGGCATGTGAAACTCTCTTGAAACATGGAGCAGATGTAAACTGCAACCAACATGAGCATTCTGTAAGTACGTAGTATGTTTACGTACCTCTTTGTTTATTACATATTGAGCCACAAGTAGTGTACTATGTAGTCTGTTTGTGGCATTGCAGTACACTGCCCTGATGTTTGGTGCAATGTCTGGGTCAGCAGAGGTGGTCAGTGTGCTACTGGAGGCAGGTGCTAAGCCACATGCCACCAACAAGCAAGGACGAACTGCAGCACAGACTGCAGGCTTTGTTGGTAGGTCTTTCGTATTGTTGCTTGCACACACAACTCTGCTGTGATGTACTCTGGGCAGCCTTTTATGCAATGATGGAGAGTTGCATGACTTGAGATATATATGTAAATGGTGGAAGGTGCTGGGTTTGTGCATTGACCATCATTGGAACAACTTTTTATGCACATTCAAGCAATCTACAATAGCACAAGAGAATGTGAAGTTGTTGCACTGACAATGTGCCCTATCAGTCTAGATTCTAGGTTGGCATTTATGTACTTTAAAGAAGTCTAAATTCTGTCCATTTAACTGCTGGCAGTAGTCTTCTTTTAGGTGTAATGTCTCGCCTTTGTCGACATTGAAACTGAAAATGGTTCATTAATACCAATCAACTTTAAGTGGTGTTTAGGAGTATTTCAAAATACACAGTGTGAATGTTGTAGCTCCCCCCCTCTCCCCTCCCCCCCCCCCCACACACATGTATGTCTCTATCAGGTCACTATACTTGTGCTGCTGCCATAACCAACTTCTTCCCTCGAGAGAGTGTGGCCTATTACTCTAGGCCTCAAGGTACGTAATGTTGTGCTGCTCTGCATGTTAGGGTGTCTCTCTGAGCATCCAGTGTTTGCCGTACTGATTGGTATAGCCCACATGTCACCACTCCTCCCCACACCCTGCCAACACTACATCAGTCCACTTGTGTGTCCCTCCATATTAGCTTTACATTTGTTGTGCATTCTGTGGTGGAGAGTTTTTATGTGTTGTAGGCATTTTCACATTCAGAGTTTGAATTTTCATGATCATTACTCTCGTCAATGTTGTGGTGCTGTGTGTGCCATCACGTGCTAAATCGTGTGTTGGATGACCTACTTCTGAGAGCTACATGCACACTACAGTGTATGGTAGAGGTTGTGTCCATAACTGTGTGATGTGATGTGTCTTTCTAACAGGGCTGGAGGTGGTTGCCAAGCTTCCCTCTACCATTGTAAATGAGGTACGGGAGGCTCTCATGACCACCAACCTGCACCCGATAAAGATGATGCAGTTCTTCTTTGAGAACCTGTTTATCTGCCAGCACCACACAAGAGTCGCGACAACTCTTGAAACCATTGCATCAAAAATGGCCTCAGAAATGAACGAGATCATGTCACTTAAAGCTTATTACATCTACTACATACTACGTCTCTTCATTGGCGAAGGGACAGACGTCTACATCAAAAAGTTTGTTGTGTGTGTGTGTGTGTGTGTGTGTGTGTGTGTGTGTGTGTGTGTGTGTGTGTGTGTGTGTGTGTGTGTGTGTGTGTGTGTGGTGTGGTGTGGTGTGTGCAAGTAAACTGAGTCCAGGTTGTCGCGAGGTGAGTTGTGTGGTGTAGGTACAGTACTTCCACAACCACTTCATCATAGATGTTTGGCCCAGCAATACCCTGAAGGTGTTTACAGAGATCGTGATGTTTACCTGCGGCAATTCCTCAAGGAATACCCGTACATACAGAACTCTGTGTGGAAGCAAATGGCTGCCACAGTGTCAAGACTGCCTCTGGTAATTCCCTGCTATGCCATAGTGTGCTGCAAAAGTGGACATGCTGAGCAGTTAGCACAAAACCACATTTAAGTAGTGTTTTATGTAGCTTACAAAAGTGGTTCAGTAAAGTCACTATGTGATCTTATTGAACCACCATTTGGAAGGTGTTATTGTGTAGTGATTGCTCTGGTGTTTACATGTGGACACCACCACCTGTCTCCTCCCCTACCCTCCTCCCCTTCCAATGCCGCCCCTTCCACAGGGTGGCCCTCCATCAGTGTTATCGCTGCTGCACTCTGCTGTGCGGGGGCATGCAGGTTTCAGTGAGGGTGAGGAGGAGGAGTGTGCAACGTGTGGTACAGTTGGTGGCGAATTGAAGAAATGCTTAGCTTGTAAGCAGGTAAGTACAATGTGTGCAAAGCCACCTCAGTGTGGAGCTCACAGTGTTGGTGCCTACGTGATGTATGTGTTTGGGTTGCATCAGAGTGATAACCATAAGGCATAATGTAGAAATGCCCTCTAATGAGCACTTTTGACTGACTGTTGTATGTAGACTACTATCATGGGTGATTTGTGTGTCTAGTGCATTTAATGCTAATGGTTTGGTATGGGCAGTTTAATGCATTGTGTTTTGTGTAATGATGTTATTCGTATCACCCCTAATGTGTGTGTGTGTGTGTGTGTGTGTGTGTGTGTGTGTGTGTGTGTGTGTGTGTGTGTGTGTGTGTGTGTGTGTGTGTGTGTGTGTGTGTGTGTGTGTGTGTGTGTGTGTGCAGGTCAGCTACTGCAATGTGGCATGTCAGAAGATGGCATGGGAACAAGGCAGCCACAAGAAACTATGCAAGCTGTATCGCAAGCAGCAGTCACGTCCTAGTGAGGATCAAGGTTCTTCAACTCCTACAGCAAGCACCAACAGCACGCAGGAGTCATCTGTTCAAAGTGTAGAGAGCTAACACTGAGATTGCTACACTGATATCTCCATGTTCACATGATCAGTCTGCTTCAAACACATTCAGGTCAATTGTAACAGTAGAAATCATAGAGCCATGTTTCACTGTATATATCCTTTAATCTGACAGTTCATTGATTGTCATCATGTTACCCATCTGTAAACCACATCCAATGCAACCATTTAGATTGTAACCATGTTGATTAATGAAGTGCAATTACGTAATAAGACATTGTATGTATGTGCACAATGAGATTGTCTGCCCTGGCTGCTATAGGCTATGACAATGCAAGAACAGGACTAGCAGGTTGACCATATTTTGCAGTTGCATGCATATGGCTGAAGAAAACCATTGTGGCCATCCACAGTTATATTTAACTGTGCTCTGATGGAGTGACACTGACTTAAGGCTGATCATGATGGCGCTGCAGGCACATGTACATGCCAGCACCAGGACTGGGGCCGCAAATGTACATGTGTGAAAGATTGGAACAATCTCCAGGGGCTACTACCCATTCCACGAATCCAGAGTGTGCATGGGCTGAACTCTCAACATCATGGAGCCCTGCTGGACCTGATTTAACCAATCCCCTGGCTGCTCAGTCCCTAACTAGATTGACAATAATATAATGACAATTAATATAATAGGAATAGAGTACATTCATGATTGAACTGAATCATACACCTAGCTGATATTGTATATATGTACTATTGATATGTTTTGCTCTGCTGTACATCATGCAGGTTTTGGATCACTGTGCTGTGCATATGCAGCTTGCAGTGGTCCTGACTTGGACTCCTGGTCATGTGCACTTGTGTCTGTATCACATTCCACTGTAGTCACTGCTGAGCTCCTACTCCCGTCCTCGGTGCCATGTTGCTGCAGGGGCAGCTCTGTATCAGGTGGCAGTGGCACAGGGTCCACATGCACAGCAGAGGGTGACTTGGGTGACTGCAACTTGGGCAGTTGAGAGCGGTGGATTGCAGGAGTTGGGGTGCGCTGGAAGAATTTCATGTCACTTGTGTTGGCTGCTCCACTGCCAGGTGGTGTCAAGCCTCCATCGGCAGCCACATCTCCCATGTTCAGCTTGGTCATCAATTCAGCCAATTTATTTGCTTTTCGCATCTCATTTTGCTGAATGATGGAGCAGAGGTGCTCTGCAATGAGCTCTTTCGCTTCAGCAGTTTGATGAAGTTCCAGCTTTGCACTGACATATTCCTTTTCAGCATGTTCAAATCGCTTCCTGTACAAGTATAAAGGCAGACGCATGAGTGAGGTAATGCAAGAATCATACAGTGGAACCCTGATAAACGACCACCTCTATACAACGACCACCATAAAAATAAGGCTGCTTTAGTTTAGTCCCAAATTCATGTATACATGAATAATGGCTCTCAGAATTAAGACTACTTCGAAAATAAGACCATTTTTATGGCCTGGATGGTGGTCTTATTTCTGAGGTTCACCTGTAGATACCACATGTACTGAACAGCTATGCATACAAGTACTGAGGGACGTGAAACCGACAAACCTTGAGTATTCAAACTTTCTGTTAACCTCCTCAATTTTGTCCCTCAGAATTAGCACGTCATTTGATAGTATTGTATCAATCTTTTCAAGCTCTTGTTTCACAGTCGCCAAGATCTGAGATTCAGCTGCTGTTCTCTCATACCTACGTACATTATAATGAAGAACACAATGTCACATAGTCAAGATGTAGTGGGCCACAGAATGCAGTAAAATACACAGCAATATGTCTGCATAGGCTGCTGGTATACTGAACTGTTGCCCACAGTAAAGTGTGTAGAGTGCAAGGTAATAATTATATATACAGTTTGCCAGCACAAATTAATATCCATTTATGTTACCTTTCAGCCAAGACCTGATGCAACAATTTCTTTTTCTGTTGGTTTTCTTCCTCAATTTCTTTCTGCTTCTTTTGAAGTGCATCTAAACTGGTTGCAGGTCTACATGGAACAATCAATGCTACCACAGGTTCACTGCGACAAGCTGACACAAAACTGCTTGCCTACCGTGACTGCCAACATCAAGCTATGCACTGCGGTGCAAAGGCTGCACATGATGACAAGTTTCTAAGCTAAACAATCCCTCTACAGGCAGTACTACTGTGCGGCCTGATAAAGAATACAAGTATACATGATGTAATAGCCACTAAAGTGTACTTAATGTACATGGACAGGTTCATACACACCTCACCAACATGAACTCAGAATACGTTAGTGCAATTTACATTTCTAGATAATGTTAGTGGGGCAAATAGTGCAAGTAGTCAAACAGAAATGGGATTTGTAAATTTTCACAAAATTTTGAGCAGTAGTGCAAAATCTGGTCCCAGTAAAATAGTTCTGGTTAGTTGTTCATGCTAATCATGTTTGTTGAGAAAGTAACCAGAACAAGTGACGTCAGGTCATGTACACATCGATGTAGCCTGTCACAACAAAGTGTACATTGGAGCGGTTTATGAAAACAAACTGAATGTTGGAATAGCCTGCTACCACAATGTACAAGCTGCATAGCTAACATCCTCTTCTCCCATGATGGGTACTGGTTGTATTTGGAGTTTGTGCTCTTCATGTTGTATCCAGTCTGTATCGATACATGCAATGCAGAGAGCATTCACAAGGCCCAGCACTGCATACTTGGTGTTGCTGTGGTGTTGACCATGGACACACAATGACTGGAGTGGTATGCATGCAATGGCTACTCAGTAACTACAAGTCACCACTCACTGATCACTTAGGGACACTTCGTTTCGGTCTTCTAGCAACGGTCCTGTTGGCGTGCTATCTTCGCCCTTGGTACTATTATCTGACATTTCTGGTGTCTGCACTGGATGCAAAGATGACGGGCGGGCGCTAGGAGGGTGAGCCGACGCGCCGTTGCGATCTGTCGCCGTTTTTGAAGCATGCATGGCGACATCATCGGTCTGAGCAGGGCGAGACGCGGGTTGACAAATAAATGCCTCAGAAGGGAGCTTCGATGCTTCGCTAGGTGAGGAAAGTACCATGTTTGTACGTGTTTTCGAGGCACTGGAGTACGTTTGGACACCTTTCCTAGCGTTATCGTGTTTTACAGCTGAGTGTAAGGCATCTCCTTCTGTCGCCGCGCGTGCAAAGGACGGCTGTGTGGCATTCTTTAGCCGCTGCAACTCCCGATCCGTGAATCCTTCCCAGCTAGTCATCCTTTCACACTGTTGGGCCCAGTCCCGTTTTCAGTTCAAATCGAGTCGGCCTCGGCCCCAACCTGGTCTCGTTCCCAGCCTACTTCCGGCCGCCATTTTTAAGGGCACCCGTCAATTAAAAACGGCGGCCAGAAGTGGGCTGAGACTAGTCAACCCAGGTAAACGGGAGGGTCTAGCGTGCTGGACACCGCCGGGCCGCGTTATTTATATACGCCGGGATAGCGTGGCGCTGTCGGATCTGGTATAAATGAAACTGTAAAACCGCAGTAGTACACACTCAATACACAGCCATCGGCGCAGTAGCGGTGTAGAACTTGTCTGGGATCCCCAGCATGCCGCTACTTCAGAGACAGATTGAACCGCGGTACTTGGGGAGGCAAGAACTTGATGAGGCCGTGCGGAATGACCTAGGCGCAGCATTCGTCAATAGCCTAGCCGGCGTGATCAGGCAGCTCGGTTCGCTGTCCAAGCAGGCAGAAGATCTGTTGTCGCAGATAATCGGGGAGATAGAGAAAGTGAGCCGAAAGGCAGATTCGCTGCATGTACGAATCGAAGGTGCATCGCACAGAGTGTCGCGATTGAACCCAAAGGATGAACAAGGTGAAGCATCACGACTATCTTTGCATGTAATATTTCAGTTCACTTTATAGGTCCTATCTATAAAATGAAATGTCTGTTTGATCATAATGATAGCAGACCTATGTACATGCATATGAGGACTTCACAGTATAAGAGTTATGCACTTGCAATTCATGCTGAGACGTATATGTACAATAGTTTTGTTAGAATTTCTACATATACATGAAGTGCTGATGTGGTAGAGAGGCTCAAGCTACAGTACAGCATGAACTTGAGTAGCAGCAGGGCACAATAGCAAGTTATACTGCAAAGGTCTTCGTCAACTAAAAAACAGTTTGTAGCTGACAAAGACTTTCATGGATGCAAGTCTTGCTATTGTTACCTGTTGCTATGTGAAAGCTCACGTACAGTACTGCACAAAGCATCTGCCCCAGCATCTGTTATACATCATGTATGAGCATAGTACACTTAAGAAATCATGAAAATGCAAATATTCCCTGTCTTGCCTTGTGCAAGGTTGAGGTCCGGCAAAACAAACTTGCTTGACACAATCCAAGTGCAGCAATTTCAATTTTGCATAACCAACATTTCCTATGGGAAAGCCCTTTCTTTCTTCTTCACTTCCTCCTCCTTCCTCCTAGTTTCAATTGTAACTGTGTTTGAATAGACCTTTCAAACAGGATAGCTGTGGGAAGGCTGCAATAAATAGTGTCACAACTGCTTACATACACATTAGTCTTAAATTATACAAACAGTCACAGCTCATCATATATCAGTTAGCTAGGCAAGACTGGAGATGTTGATGCAAATATGTCTAGCTTCCTGAGTGCTTTACAAGCTATTCATCTATTTATTTTAGATAATCTATTTTCTGGTCGCAACTCAAAAGATGCATTGTTGAGGAACTTGCCACTAGCTGGTATCAAACATATATGCTCAAATATGTAGTTCCTCGGCCATCGAGCCAATCCAACCCGGCAGTGGCAACTCACCCTCCTTTGACCTACGTACATACATACCAGCAGTGGACTAACTGCCCTACGGCAGCTGAAGGCCAAGCTATGAAAGCCTGTATATGAAATGATGACAAGGTTCCACCACCAAGTGTATATACTCTTTAACTTAGTTCACTAACCCTGACAGGTGAGCCACTCACTGCAGCATCTCAACCACCAGTGCAGTACAAGGTCTCCTCTATTTTGCACGCACATTCAAGAGAACTCTCTTAAGTACATGTGCGAAACAAAGTGAAACATCACTACTGTATTTGCATATAATCTTTCAGCTCACCGTCCTGTCCATAGCATGTGTATAATTATGTTTGATGAGAACAGAATTATAAATACACAACACGTTGTGAAAACTTCACAGTATTTGAATAATGCATTCTAGTGATCCATACTGAGATGTATTCATACAGATTTTGTTCTACGTACATGCATGTACAGTGCTGCACAAGGCACTTGCATGCACGCCCGCTATACATTTTATTCCCCGGCAGGTGCACGAGGGCAATCTGGGAAAACAAGTTGTTTTGAGATGATCCATGCAACTTGCATAGCTAACATTTCCTATTAGCTCCTTCTCATTCCTCCAAGTTGAAATTGTAAACGTACGTGTTTGAATAGACCTTAGAATAGGACAACTATGGGAATCCTGACTGTATAGTGTCATGCACAACTGCTTCACATTAGTATTACAGTTTATGAAGGTTGGTCATATGTGGCCGGTTATGTATGAGCACAAACATACTGTATGCACAGGTCATGGGCAGTAGTGCTCACTGCATGTTCCATGTCCATGAAGTATGTATGTTGGTTTACACCGTCAGTTCCAGCACTAGATAGTGACATGGGTAGTGACTATATCACCATACTACAATACTAAGGCTTGAAATTAAGATGTTTATCTACAGATGTGGCCCTGATGCTTATTATGATTAAGCACCATTCTAAGAAATGTAAAAGACTACAACTTGCGTAAAGTCATTATCTTCTTGGTGGATACTGACACCACTATTCTCTGTTTGAATTTGCCCCAATATGCTTAGGGCATTCTTCCTTGTTCAAAACACAGCTGCCTGAACAAGGTTTGTCATTGCCAGAATGACATCGCTAGCATTGACACAAGTGTCAACCTAGCAATTTAGAAAAAAATGAGGGAGAAGTGCAGTAAAAGTGGGACATTGGCTAAAAAAAGCAGCATAAAGATTATTTTGCCTTCTACACTTGTGATACTCTGTAAACTTCATTCGGGAAATTCAACATCTTAGGATAAACATGGGGGATTATTTGTTATAGCTATACTGGTTGTACAGTGAAACCTGTGTAAGACAACCGCCTGTGGGCCAGTTCTCACTGACTTATATAGTGAGCTGGCTCCTCTACATAGGTAACTATATTGCAATGTTTCAGTGAAGTTTCATGGGAAGCTGGCTGTTTTAGATAGGTGGCTGCCTGACACAGTGACCATCTTAGACAGGTTCCATTGTATAACTTTGAAAACAGCTATCAATGCTGTTTGTTCATCTAAGCTATTAATGTTAAGCTAGAATCCTTCAAAGGTGGGAAACTGAGGAGTGAGAATGGGACAGTGGACATCTGCATGCAAGGTATATTAAGATTATGACTGTTTTCATCGCAGTATAGTGATTGGCAGATATGCTGATTTTGACTTAGCTTTATCACAGAGATGCTGCATATAATAGCAATTAACTATAGTCATACTGTCTGTATTATGTGTGGGATCATCTTGTGTTGTTATCCCCCACAGAGACACAGCTGAGTGTATGCTAATTCACTTGTCTGTTATCACAAATGCATGATGAAACCAATAATAATTCAATGTTATGGTTACTTGTGCGCAGTTCGGATTGATGACATTGGCACTCAACAGCACTTCAGAAGCCACTTTGGCTATAGCAAGGAGCAAGCATTTGATGCTCGTGAAGTACCTTCAGGTGTTGTAGATCTGTACTATGCATGCCCATCAACTCCACATCTGGCGGACTTTGACAAATACAGAACAGATGGCAAGAAGTCACTGAAGTTGTATACCGATTCATCGTACTTCTTCACCTTATGGTTGGAGGAACAGAAGAGAATGATGGAGAAGGTATGTCACATTTAGAGACTATGCGATAGAGGTTATGTATGCTGTGTGTTTAGCTTCTTCTGTGTCTGCTCATGGCCTTTGTCCAGTTGCAAATAGCAAATAGAAAGTTGCATTTTCAGGCAAATCATTATTTTTTAATTCTAGCAGGAAAGCCCGCCGAAGGTGGGCTTCCCTGCTCCGGCGCCTCCACGACGGCTGCTGCACAATAGCTACTCCACGACAGTGTGGCTTATGGTTGTGTGGGTATGCCAGCTGGTAGGCTGCAATCATAGCTATGCATGCATGCTGCAGGCGGTACTGTGTGTAGCATGATGTGGACAGAGATGGATATGACATAAAATCAACTGCAAAATTGGTAGTCTAAGAATGGAGCTGAAGAACAGTGCATGTGGGCATAGCAAGTAAATTGGAAGCTTATGTATGCTCTGGGAACACCATGTCTTAAGATGGCTTTGGACAGGTCATGCATGGTACTGTTCCAGGTCAAAGTGTGATGAAAAGTCACTGATTGAGCTACTATATCTCACTTTGGCCTAGAACAGCACCATGCATGTACTGTCCAAAACCATCAAGACATGTTGCTCACCTGAGTGTACTGAAGCTCCAACACTTGATGCGCCCACACAGATATACAATGGTGGATAGGTGCAAAATATTGCCAACAGATTGTTAGCTATCATTGTCTTGATGCAAAAGCAGCAACATGCTCACAGAAGGAAGAGGTCTATGATGTTGCTGCTGCATCGTAGATTCATATTGTAGCTGATGTATATCAGAATGGTGCCATAGATAGTGTTGGCTGCAGCTCTGTTGCTTCACAGAAGGAAGAGGTTTAACATGTTGCCGCATTTTAGTCTCATATTGCATCTGATTTACATCAGTATGGTGCGATAGATAGTGTTAGCTGTAGCGCTGTTGCATGGCAGAGCGCGAGCGCTCTCCCTTGCGCATGGTTTGAAACCTTAAATAACCGGAATCCCGTATACGTAAACCGTAAACGGACAAAAAACATGGCGTCTTTTTCCGTAACGGAGGGAAAACGTGCGGCGCTCTTCGCAGCCGCGAATCATCTTCCGTCTACCCCCTTATAACCATCACCATGCGGCACTCTGTAATAATCCCGAGTTTCACGGCGATCGCGCGCAAACTGTGTGAGGAGTTTGCGAACATAGGATTTGAGCTCTACCAAAATATATAAATTGCTAGCGGACAGACCCACCCTTCGGGCGGGTCTCTCCGTGTGCTCGGCGTATGCCAGCTGGTTGGACACAGGCTGGTAATGCCATTGCTACTCAGGCCCCAGCTAGTAATGCACTGGCTGGTCATGCATGCTCTGGAAAAGGATAGTCCAGGCTGGCCTGGTGATGTCAGTGTGACTGACCTACCATGTGTGCATGCAATTTATATGGAAGATCACCGTAGACAAACAAT
Source organism: Ianthella basta (assembly GCA_964019415.1). Lineage (NCBI taxonomy): Eukaryota > Metazoa > Porifera > Demospongiae > Verongiida > Ianthellidae > Ianthella > Ianthella basta. Next base: position 4,367,532 of record OZ025878.1, read on the forward strand.
GGATAGTTGTAAAAAGCTGATGGTTCCTGTGTGTATATATGCAGACTTTCTGCAATAGAAAGCTGTATAATGTACAAAGGAATGCTATAATTATATGTACAAAGGAAAGCTCTATGTGTACAAAGAATCTGCGTGTAGCTACATGCTGATGTTTATAGCTATAGTACTTCTCTATAAACAACATTCCTTGTCTCACCACCAGGTGCATAAATAAAAAGGTTGTTACGACAGCCAACTCTGGAACAACACACATAGAACTGACCATGAGCAAAGCAGGGCGGTTCGAGGTATAGCCCAGCGACTATCAAACTTTGGCCTTGGGCTTTGTTGATTGACATGGCAGAACAACGCGAACGCCTAGGATACGGCATACTTTTTCTTCCAAATGTTCAGCAAGCCCTGTAGGAGGGTACAGTGTATACTGTAAAGTGGTCGAGTGCTTCCTGTAGGGGGCCCTAGTGCATCCTGTAGAGGGGTCGTGTACGTTTTTCGCAGATCCAAGATGGCCGACGGTCGGTTCATCCGGGTTTTCACCACGCGCTCCTCGGCAGCAGCTTATTTTAGCACGTCTACCACCTTATATTGTGGACATGTTGGTGGCCCCAAACCGCTGTAACTTGCACTGGTAGTGGTTTTGCATAACAATTAGCACATGAATGTAGATCCAGAAATATGTACGTATACACTACCTTCGGGCGGGTCTGTCCGCGTGCACGGCGTATGCCAGTTGGTCGGGTACAGGCTGGTAATGCCATTGCTACTCAGGCCCCAGCTAGTAATGCACTGGATTGCCATGCATGCTTTGGCAAAGGATAGTCCAGGCTGGCCTGGTGATGTCAGTGTGACTGACCTACCATGTGTACATGCAATTTATATGGAAGATCACCGTAGACAAACAACGGATAGTTGTAAGAAGCTGATGGTTTCTGCGTGTGAGACAACCCCCTTTCTTTTTTGTCCGCTTCAGCATCGCGCTAGCTTGGATGCGCGAACGCCTAGGATACGGCATACTTTCTTCCAAGAGCCAAGATGGCCGACGGTCGGTTCATTCTGGGTTTTCGCCGCGCGCTCCTCGGCAGCAGCTTATTTTAGCACGTCTACCACCTTATATTGATTTGAGATACAGCGTGCCACTGCTGGGAACGTTTGGGTGCTTTTCGTGGACGTTCGCGAACAACGGTTGGGGTTCTTCTTTTGTATTGGCAGCATAGGAGCATGCGCGGAAAACCGCATATTTTTTCCGTAAATCCAATATGGCGGACACGCTCGTTTGGAGGGTTTTCGCCGCGCCCTCCTCGGCAGGGGCTTCATTGCGCACGTCGCCCCCCTTAGATCGAGACCGGGTGTGGCGTCCGTAATCTGGGAAAGTTTGGTGTCCATGCCCCTTTGCTCGCGGGAGCACTTCGCGGACAACCGTTCTGCTCACTCCTTCTTTATACATATAGATTACTAGCAGAGTGGCCCGCCTTCGGTGAGCTATGGCGCCTGACGCCTGACTCCCGGTGCCCTCAGCAACCATGTTACTCAGTAGTGTAGGAAGATGGTTCCAGTTAAGGGGGCTGAATCAACTTCAAGGGCCGACGATCAAGCTGTGGGTAGCCCGGTTCAATCAATTACCTATTGATACCAAAATGCATCTGCGAAGTGGTTAACCTAGGCTCTGCAATAATTGAGTCAAAATTGTACAGCTAATTTACTAAGGGGGGCTGAGCCCCCCCCCCCCCCCCCCCCCCCCCCCATTTTAATCCAAGGAGCTCAACACCTTGGTTATAATGGTCCCTACGCCCGATGCCCTCAGCAACCACGTTACTGCTACGGCTCAAAAATTAATGATTATCGGTTTAAATTCGAACGTGGGATGATAGCGAATCACGTCCTGTAAAAGCCAGAAGTCGACAGGGACAGTAATTAGAAAATGGCGGTCGTCCGCAAAGGAAAAAGCGGATATGGAAGGATAACTCTCTGCGAACCGCAAGACGGACGCCGTGAACCCCGCTATAACCTGACATCCGATGCCCCCAGCAACTACAGCGAGTTTGATGACAATGGAGCAAGAAACGCGCGCGCATATCGCGAACACACACACACACAGACAGACAATTTCGGCTTTATATGTTACATAGAGATGATCAATTATGTAAATTAAATTGAGCAATGGGTAGGTAGCAGAATGATGAATTGGTAGATTGCAGGTACATTCGTGAATTATTTTAGGCAATAGTAAATCGAGCTGCATAGGATGGGTTGTTGTATGGGCGCTAGAAGATGTCATGTCTTATGATTGCATCATAGTACCATCACAGCAACTGTTGAATGTGGACCACTTGAAAGAATCCTGTATAGCTTGCTATGTAGGTGGTATGAAAACAAGTGAACGAGATGTTGCAGTACTCAAGATCTGTATGTGCATGATTTAAATTTGAATTCAATCACATGCACTTAATATTTATGCACATTTGTAGATTCATATGCATGCTGAACATACAGTCACTAGCTCTACAAATGTGGTAGCTAGGTAGATGAAGTATGCATGCACATGTGTGCCCCAGTAAGGGAACAAGTAGAGCTGTAGAAATCATTGCATGCTTCTATAGCTATCACTGTACATGAATGTGACTTCTGTATGGCATGTGTGGAATATGAATAACTTGCTTGTACGCTCTCTCTATACAGACAGCAGTGAAGAAGAAGAGGAAGAAAAAGAAGACTCGGGAAGCAAAGACCGAAGATATAAAGGTGCCAAAACGCAAGGTTTATAAAACAGAACTGGACATGCTCAATGAACCACTTACCCAAGAAGCAGCTTATGTCAATGCGTTCAGCAATCATTCAGTGTCACAACATTCTGGTCGTGCCACACTTAAGACAAAGGCCACTGCCTCCACAGGGTTGCATGAGAATGCTTCTAGAGCTGCTATGCTCACTTCTTCAAATCACCATACGTTGAACAGAAGTCCTGTAGAGAAGAGAGAGGAGATGAGACAGTCCACTCCCCCACCTCGCTCTGCTCCTGCCCCTCCTGCTGCTGTAAGCACAGCTGATACCAAGCCACTGGGAGCTCCCTATAACCCTGGCCAGTGTGTGAATGAAGTCACTCAAATCCAACCTACACCAGTACATGCTACACCAAGATGTGTCCATACATCTCCAAAGGTTGATTCCCAACCACGCAGTCTGCCATCCTCTAGTGTCCCTGCACCCTTCAGTACACCAGTGCAGCCCACTGTGCCTCAACCTCCTCCTCCTCCTCCTGCTGCTGCTACACCGGCATCAACAGAAGAAGCAGAGACTGGGTGGGATCAGACTGACTTCCATAATGCTCCTCCACCACCTGCTCACTCCCCTGTGCACCAGCCATCAGAAATCATTCCCAGAGATCCTCCTCCTCCCCCAGCCCCTGCCCCACCCCCTATCATACCACCAGAAAACATTACAACTTCCCTGGAGCCAGTGTCTACCAGTGCAATCAAGATGCCTCCTGTAGCAGTAGAACCAAGGAATGATCTACTGGAGGCAATTAGGCAGGGAAAGAAACTGAGGACAGTGGAGCCACTGACAGTGTCAAAGACCATGGAATTTCAGGGAATGGATGTGGCATCAATCCTAGCACGCCGAGTGGCTTTCGTGAGTGAATCTGAGAGTGAGGAGGGTTCAGATGAAGAGGAATGGAGCGATTAATTTAGTGTGTCTACTTAATAATAACTGGTTTCAAATCATAGTTTACACACAGTTATCTGTCTCTTCCTTATATGGGAGAGACGGAATACCGTATAACATCGTAATCTGTTGTGAACAAGAACGTTGACTCATTGACTTGCCAGTGCTTGTTGTATTTTCAGTCATGCCTTTGGTTCAGCGCGCCATTGAGCCGTACTTTACCAGCCGGCACCAGCTCGATAAGACCGTCAAGAATGAGCTGGAGGGAGTAGTTGCCAATACTCTGGGCGAGTTGATCCGACAGTTGAGTTCCCTCTCCAGACACGCCGAGAACCTGTTTGGCGAACTCTTCAAGGAGGCCGATGGTATGTATCACCGCTCAAACAAGCTCAACCAACGCGTTGAAGTCCTCGTGGACACAGTCACCAAGCTTGACCCGGTTGTAGAGGAAGGTGGGCGAGCACGTGCATACACCCGCACCCTACTTGGTATGTTCGTCCATAGACACGACACACATTAGTACTTGAAGTTGGATGGTTGGGTCTCTGAAGTGTGCGATAAGTACTGCATTCTCTCTCGTGGACGTACTCAGCAATGGTATATACCGTGGGTTTGGGGCTAGTGACGGCCTTGCCAAGGGTGCCCAGTCCTGGTACATTGGTCCACTCCCCCCATGCATTACATTGCACCTAGCATGTTGCTAGCTGGTCAGAGGAATGCATATTGAGCAAGTAAGGAATTGAGTGTCTGGTTCGCCTCTGCTAGGCCAATTAGTGAAAACCACACTTCAGCAGTGGCTTTGTCCACTTGACAACCTGCTGCTGGGAATTCTCATCAAACTTTGCAGTCTGACCATGGTAGCATAGAACAGCTGAATTGTGTGTGGCGTAGCCACTGGTGCTATGATTGCCTGCGTGTTAACAGCTTAGAGATATCATGTGTCCGCAGCAAACATACAATGTCCTGTGCTTAGGCTGACAACATTCATTAACTTTAGCCATGGTTCAACTTTGCTGGCAAGTGGCCGGTAATGGCAGAGGCTACTCTGCTGTTACTAAATCCCAGCATGACATACAATTTCTTTCAGAAGCTACAATTTCATGGGAAAGTGTACTGACCACTAGCAACGAGCCTACACTTGTACTGTGGCAATCTGCACGAGTAGATACAGTATTTGTGCACAGGAGCAGCAGCAGGGATCCTTTGGTAGCCCTCCCTTCTGGTGCTTATGCCATGGCTCACATAACACTGGTAGTGAAATTGTGGAATGCTGCCATTCTCTTCCCCCTCCAATACTTGTGAATCTTTAAAAGATGTTATGATAGCTTCAATAATTTTGCGGTATGTATCCAGTTGCCCATAATGTGTCCCTTCTGTACTGAGTGGTGTGTGTCCTGTACATGCAGTGCGCATTGAGGACATCACTACGCAGAACCACTACAAGAACTCTGCAGAGCAAGAGCAGCAGGTTCTTGACCGGCAGACCCTCTCCACTGCTTTGCTTGAAACATATGAAGGCTGTGATGCCCCTCCACGTCTACGGGAGTTCACGCGATACCGTGAGGATCAAAAGGATGGACTCACATTCTTCACCAACCCAGCCTACTTCTTTACCCTGTGGAAGCAACAGCAAGACCAGCAGATTGAGAACAGAAAACGAAAGAAGGTAGGACACTTTTTTGGGGATAGGCCTGTGTGTGTGTGTGTGTGTGTGTGCATGCGTGCGTGTTGCCTGTTCCATTAATGGACTCTCCTCTAGGAATGTTTCAACTGTAGTTTGAGTGAAAGTGAAGTCCATTGCCAATTGTTCCTTGCAGGGTGGGAAGAGGCGCCACAAGAAGACAGACAGGCCCAAGAAGGTCAAACAGGCACAGCGCAAACGCTATCATCAGCATGGCAAGGAATTTGAAGAGCCGTCCCGTCCTGCTCCACCTGCCCCTCCAGAGAATGCCAAAGCAGCGCCGACTGAGGTCACCTCCACTTCCTTTGAGGGGTCCTCCACAAGCGGGCCTTCCCAGCCTCCACCACCACCTCCACCGGTTACTACGGCAGGACCCACTGCTCCTCCACCACCACCCCCACCCCCACCACCAGCAGTGACGGTAGTCAATGAGAGCAGTGCCCAGCCCCCTCCTCCACCCCCTCCTGCTGCTGCAGACGCCTCGCCACAAGTGGTACACCCTAAAATTCAAGTGAAAGCCGAGTCAGCCTCAACTCCCCCTATTATGCTGCGCATGCCACCTCCGCCCCCAATGAATGGCACAGCTGCAGCCCCACCTCCACCCACGGCCATCATAGGCAATGATCCTGCTCCGTCTGCTGCTCCCCACACTGTCCCGGCACCACCTCCTCCTCCAGTGCCCCCTGCTGCTGCCCCCATGGTACCACCCCCTCCTCCTCTGTCTCCAGCCATAGAGGTTCCCAAGGTGCAGCACCAGACAGTGCCTGATACCAGAGGGGATCTCCTGGCAGCAATTAGGGTGGGGAAGGAGCTGAGGAAGGTGGAGAAGACAGAGGAAAGCCGCAAGACTCAGTCCTTTGTGGGAATGGATGTGGCCTCCATTCTTGCCCGCCGTGTTGCAGTGGAGCTGAGTGACACTGACAGTGACAGCTCAGAAGGGGATTGGAGCGACGATGATTGGGATGACTAGGTATTGATTTGTTGGTGGCTCTGCCTCTATTAATTGAACTGATCTGTAATATGGTGTGTGTTAAATAGGTTGTAATACCATTTTTCGTGTGATTTAGTACAATGTGTCAGTTTAGCCTTAGGCGCCGGTCGTGTCACGTGGTAAGCCAGTGTGCGTGTGATAAGCCAGAACGATATCTTTGAATTAATCAAAACTTGGTCACGCGCGAATATTAAACGCAGAGGGCGATCTAGTGGGCGGTGGGGAATGACCTCGTCCTGGCTGGACATTCGGACTGCCACAACAATCATGGCCGTTTCTGTGTTTATGGAGAGCTACCGGCAACGGGACCAGGTCTGCCGTCTGATCCAATACAGTGCCCAGCTCCTAGGTGGCTACACGGAGTGGGCAGGGTCGGCTCCACAGTTGAGCGCGGCTTCTGTGAAACTGTTCGTGGCATTTGGGAACATGCGAGTGATGACGCGGCTGATGGATAGCCTACCCGCACTGGCAGATTGTCTGAAGAGCTTCAGGAAGCTAACAGTAAGGGTAGAACGGTGTAGCTGTAACTTTGGTGGCAAATAGGTGCATGCCAAGGTGTGAGGCGTGAGAGTCTGAAAGTCTGTGTGACTATAGATACAGGAAGAAGTGTGATCACTGCTGAATGGCATGGTGTGACATGTCCTTATGCCCATTGTACCATGGTGTGGCATGTTGTGATCATGGTACCATGGTGTAACACATTCACCACAGACTCACTGTGACAGGATATGATAAAGTGCATTAGCAGTGGCAAGGCTTCACTTCCTTTCTATACACTAAACAGGTTAGCAATGCCCCCAGAGGCCAAGAAAGCTCCATGACTGCTGCCAGTTTGTCTGACATAGCCCGCACTCCTTTCCTGCCTCCATTTTTTGATGACGTCATGAGTATAGGAAAGGGCTGGTAGATATATAGCTGACCTTACCATTAACACTAAAAAATTAGGTAACAACCATGTGTGTATCTTGCCTTCTGATCTATCACAACAGTAGCCTCTTTCCCAGGCCATCTGCATTAATTAGTGTGTGGGTAGTCTCGCATAGCCAGACCGCTTCTCCCCTCCATTTTTTATCACAACGTAATTGGTCCTTCACCCCTTCCGATTATGTCATAATAAAAATGAAGGGGATAAACGGTCTGGCTACGCAAGATTAGTGCATGGGTGGAAAGGACACTGACTAGTGTGTGGGTGGAAAGGCATCCTTTCCATCCACAATGGCCTTGGAACAAGGCTATTATACATAGCATAGGCCATTTTAAAGCAACTGATGTCGGCTTCTTGTGCATTTCAAGGCAATCGAAGATGGGCAGTAATTACCCATAGATCAGATTGGTAACTTTCCAAAGCCCATTGGCAGGAATAGACCACTCTAAAGATGTAATTTGTCAGTGTGCACTGCAATTAAAGTTACAAAGCCTATTTGACATTAACAGCTTCCATTTGACATTAACTGCTTTTAGAGAATTTACTTCATTCATTCACCTGATTAAGTATCACGTTTATCCAACATTACATGTAGCTACCTTGTTAATGGTTATCTGTATGGGTGTGGTCATGGGAGTGCAATTGGTGTGCAGTGCCAGGTGCTTAGGCATGCATGTGTGATCACGTACGTACTCATTAGGTACCAGCGTGTGCACACACAAAGCACAATGAGTGTATGAAACATAGGCACACCAAGTATGTGCATGTTGCTGTGGCAATGGGACCTTTAACCTAGTGACAACTTTAGGGTGACGTCTCAGGTATAGAGTGCTGGGTTTGGTTAGGGAGGTCCATGGCTGTGGCATCGTGTGGTGTATGTACTAAATAGATCCTTATATTACAAGCTGTACCCATGTGGTGTATGTTGTTGGCGATGCCATTTACTAACCCAATATCATTGTATTCCTGTATCACCAGACCCAGTGGAGCACTGCCAATGTCCTTGATTCAGTCGCAGTGCTCTCATTTCAGATGTACTACCCAGCTGAAAACATTGCATGGCTGGCAGACAATCGACTCATATCTCGACCATCTGGCATGTTTTGGTCAGCGTCCAACGTCTTTTGGGGGGTTGCTGTCCTAGCCACTCTAATCAAGAACATTATCACTTTAATAAGGAACTGTTCCACCATTTTACAGTATAGGAGAGAGTATGCTAAGAGTAAGAAAACTGATGATGCTAGCAGCCCAGTGGATGTGAAGAAACTGCAGTGGCAGGTTTATGCTGCAGTCTTAGCATGCTGCATGAATGCTGCTGATCTGTTCATTGCAGTCGATGGTGCTTTCTTGAAGGGAAGACTGTGGAAACACAGCAAACCACTAACCAATGTCTTCATCGGTCTTTGTGGCACTGTTTCATCCTTTATTGGATTGATCAAACTGATCTATCCAACCAGTACCTATTTGAACATGCATGACTAGATGTACACTATCAAACAATGACTGCTTGCCTTCTGTTATACATAACTCATTGCTGTCTTAATTTCTCCTCCTACATGATTGTACGTACATGTATAGCTTACAGCATCTGCTCCTATACCTGAGTGTTCCATATTCATTGGGCTAGATAATTATTGTACTGTGTCATTTCTTCTTCTTGGCTTCTTTCTGCTTTTTCTTGTCCTTTTGCTTCCGGTCTCTTGCTGTGCTGACATGAATCAACCGGTACACGCCATACCCTGCATGCATGTGCCGTAAGATGACACTCCTATCCAACACAAAGCTAATCATACATTGACCTAGTGATGCAACCTTGCACTGTAAACATGAAAACAGCAATTGCAAACATGGGGAAAAGTGGACGTGTGATATCTACCTCAGCAGCGAGTTCAAAAGAGGGTATACATAGGTGCCACTTATACTCACTAATGACTGCTGCATAGCCTGTACAAGGACTGCTTGCGGACCTTTAATATAATACTTTACATATGGTTATCATTTACACAGTAATACTTAACTCAAATGTATGATACATGTGTACGCTATGCAGTTGATTTGCCAGAGACCTACTGCTATGTACAGTGAAACATGCCTAAGATGGTCTTTGTGTAAGGCAGCCATCTCTGTAAACAGCCAGCCTCCCTGGCCCCAATCGCGATATAGCATTATTGCAATCTACCTCTGTAGAGGAGCCACCTCTCTATCAAGGTCAGCTATAGCTGGCCCACAGGTGGCTGTCTTAGACAGGTTCCACCGTATTCAGCTACATTCTTATGTCAACCTGCTCAGTGCGGTCTAAGTCTACACCGACACTAACATTTTCAGAATCGCAAACACCAAACATGCTTTATCCAGTTTCTTTCAGGAACTTACCAATAATAACCACAAAGATAACAGTGAAGATAAGCAAATATATCTGCAGAGTATTGGACACCTCGTGCCAGTGAGGTTTGTCCACGCTTTCCAATGGTACGCTAGACTCGGGCTCTACAGTGGGTTCGGACGCCATTTCTTCAGTCCTATACCTATGGGATACGTATTACGCAATACCAACCATACAGTATATTGTCATGCTGTTACATATCTACCCTACACTTCGCGACAGGTCTACTCCTGCCGCTCTCCAACAAACCGTACTACTATATAGTTATACGTTTGTGCTCGCAGCGTTACACTCCACCCACCCTTATAGTGGGCGTGTCCCTTAGAGGGTTAGTCCTTGACGGTGAAGACACGCAAGGTGTTGGTATGGGCTGGTCCGCGCTTCCACCCACTGAGACACACCACAGCGGAGCCATTCTTGACACAGCCCAGCTTTCGAGCCCTGTCGATGCCAGCAATGAAGCGTTCCTCCATGTCCACAGGCCAACTTGGGTTGAGTGGCTTCTCATACAACAGAGGGTGCAAACCACGGTACATGTGGCACTGCAAGGGTGGAGAGAGGGATGAAGAAGCAGGAGAAACTGTGCAAGCAACATACAACCAGTAACCACCATATGGTCCCATCAGTGATGTTGGTACAAAACACTAATGAACTGGCTTCAGAATTAGTATTGGCATGGACATAATTGAACCATTATCTCTTGACTAGCCAAACAGTTAATGCCATGGTTTACAGTGCTTTCTGCTAACCAATCTTGTAGTCAGTTTAACTATGCCCATCAGCTTGTGTTGTCTCATGACTTTGAACTAAAATACTACTTGAACATATGCTTGGCAGTAGTGTAGACATCCACTGTGTATGTGTAACTACGTACAAGCAGTTATGCAAGCACAGCAGAACCTTAAACATATGTAGGCAGTTTGTGTACATTGCAGTGGAGTCTGTGTCCTTATACACTGCACTGGAGTTTAGTGTTGGATTCATTGCTTATGGAATTGTTGCATCACACATCAAGGAAATGATACTGCAGAGGTTCATTACTGTGTGGTCATGATGCAATGGAAGTTTATGAGCTTCAAGCGTAGTAACGGCAATAGGGTACAGAACGTTTCGATCCGTGAATCTTCATCAGCTGTGATACAAAACTTAGGGAAGCGTGACATTAAATAAGGGTGGGCGTGTCATTGGGTGTCAAAGGTTTGGCGGGAGGTGATGTAATGGGCCTTCGTCAGCTGCGTACAAAACATTTCTACAAACAGTTTTGTACGCAGCTGACGAAGGCCTTCGGGCCGAAATGTCCTGCATTCAGTTGTTGAATAATCTGCTACGTATTGCCCACAAACTATTTGCCTACATTGAACAACGTAGCAATGAGCCTCTTCTTCTACACTCTTATCCATACTTGGGCCATTTTCCCAGGTGTTCCATATGTGCTGGCTATAACTGGTGTGACATCACTTCCACTATGGGAGCATTTCATGTGTCACATCTGTCACATAAAACGATATGACGTCACTCCCTTTACAGGAACACTATGACATCATGCTATACAATAGGTGCCACGCACTAGGGTACATTGGGGGTGGTTCAACCCCTTAAAAACAAAAGTGGCTACCACCCCATACAGGGTGGTTCGTCTTGCTATATAGGTCAACGGACAGGTACAAGTATTGAAGTATGAGGACAAACTGATGTAGTCACTCTCAACCCTGTGGCAGGAATGGGGCGTGTAACATTAACCTGACTTAGACAAAGCAGTCGAGCTGGCCTGAGCTCAAAAAGTGCACTGTACATGCACTGTCTCAGTTAGGAACTTGTCAATTGTCAACTGGTATTTCACTCGCTAAAGGAGGCTCCAATTGAGGCACCCATTCTACTCTACCCTCGGTTCACTTCATCCACTACACCTTTTGGCTTGCAGACCAGACCCAGTGTACTGTATTTGGTCTAATACTACTCAAATCATGCAAAGAGCTTGTAGCGATATTTTACAGAATTCATGATCTGAGATCAGAGGTAGCAATAAATCCATCTTTGTTAGTTAGCTAGGCATACACCCAATTGTCTCCCACAAAAGTAAAATTGTTATGGTAGACACAACTTACATGCAATGACATAAGCAAAGCTCCATATATTAGGACTCGGCTACACAGATACAGTTGTGAGGCATTTCTTGTCTGGATGGTCAGCATGAACTTACAATTCTGGCTGTTCTTGCATCCCTTGTTATTGAAATGATGGGACAGCGTGGACGGAACTTTGCCAACAGGAAGGCAGTCCTAAGGTAATTTAGAAATGAGTATAGACAAGGTTACAAAGATAGTTGTTACAAGTACATATGCTTTCTTTCACACTAACAAGTGAGCTGCGACCAATGCTACATTACTGTACAGTGAAACCTGTCTAAGACAGCCACCTTCAGGCCAGTTCTAACTGACCATATATAGAGAGGTGGCTGCCCTACAGAGATAGATTGCAAAACTTTAGTGCTATTTGGGGCCAGGGAGGCTGGCTGTTGGAGAGTGGTGTCTGCCTAACAAAATGACCATCTTAGACAGGTTCCACTGTAGGAGCCTACAAGAGCATGAAGGTATTTCAGAGTGAACAGCATGATACACAAGCACACATATGCATGTGCATTTTCTTCCCACTACGTATACCTCACTTCCTCAATCAGCAATGCAGAATACCCCCCCATCCACCTATGTACCACACCCAGACCTACATGCATACACACACACATATACCTGCCAGTAGTAGTCAAACAGATAATAGCACCGGCATTCTGTGAGTACGCTGCATTGACTGCTGCAATGGCAATGGTCTCCCCTGTCTCAGTGGGAGTGGGAGTGTTGTCCCGTATCTCATTGAACACCATGCGGTGGAACATGGCTACCTCAGCCTCGCGACACACACTGGCCATTATATGCACCGCCTCAACAGGATACTTGCCTATCAAAAACAGGGAGAGTGCCATACTTATTTCCACACCCATGCAATGTAGCATTCACATACTCCTGACACACACACACACACACACACACACACACACACACACACACACACACACACACACACACACACATGCACACAAGTACGCACGCACGCACGCACGCACGCACGCACACACGCACGCACACACACACGCACACACACACATACACACTTCTGCTGACTCTAGTCTATAATACCTGCATGCACTATGCTTAGAAACTGCATGATTTGTCTGTCAGTCTACATGTATGTAAGTCTATTGTACGTCAGTCCTCCACCTTTAGCAGTCTCCCCGGAAAGCATCACACAGTCGGATCCATCCAGGACAGCATTGGCCACGTCAGAGGTCTCTGCCCGAGTAGGGCGTGGCTTGCTGATCATACTCTCCAGCATCTTGAGGATGGAAGAGAAGAGAACCAGAGGACAAGGTACATATTTTAGACACCTTCCTCTGACACAGTACGCCAATAACTGTGGCACGAAGTGGTGGAGCCCTGCTCACCACCTATGCAAAGTACATTCACATACACACGTTCTATTGGGGCAATGTGCTATGGTAGCATACCACCTTCACTAGTGTCTGATGGCTACCAGGCGTTAATGGCACAATTTACTTTGTACATGTATAACATTAACCCATTAGGACCCAATTTTAAACTTCGTGCTCGTGTACTGTAAGCCCAACATAAAAATGGCAGCTACATACAAGCCCCGTATTTTGCTTTTCTGTGCTTTTCCTGGCTTTTTACGTGCAAAATGTTGACATTGGGTGTTGCATTCCATGGTGCTGTTTCTCAGAAAGGCTATGGGGTGTTCATGGCCCAGCTCTAGAATCTTCGCAAGCATGTGCAGCCGAAGAAGACGAGAATGGTAAGTGAACACTTGTATTTTACTTGCTGGCCCTTCTATGACCCAGAAAAGGACCTAGGAGCCGCTCTAGCTGCTGGACTATTTGTGCAACAGCCGACTGCATTCGTTCTTGTCGCTACGTGGTACATGGTAGCTTTCTGGTCACGCACCAAAATGGTGCGTAACTTCACAAAACATTAGGCACTTGATTGTGCGGCATGAGAACGACCAGAAGAGACGGCGAGAGTCCGAAACGATGGCCAAATGACTACTAGGCGTGCTGTGAAAAGTTCGTACCATTCCTCCGTTCTTGGTAGCCTAACGAAGGGAAAGTTTGTCTTGACGCAAATCTGCGTCAATGGGCCTTAAGCGCATACAAATATTTGACACAAATTTGCGTCTATGGGCCCTAATGGGTTAATATAGCCTCGCTAGTACGTAAATGGAGAATCCAGCTAGCGTTAAGTGTGTGAGGGTCACCTGTGTTGCCACAATGACTGGCTTGCCCACTTTATTGCATTTGGCAATCATCATCTTCTGAGCCACAAACACCTTCTCAGGAGGAATCTCAATCCCGAGGTCACCACGGGCCACCATGATTCCATCGCTGGCTTCCAGGATCTCATCAAAGTTAGCAACCCCTTCATTGCTCTCAATCTGCACACAGACAGACAGACAGACAGACATGCATGCATGCAATGGCTTGTGTACGCTAGTGACAAATGAACACAGAAACGTCTTACTACCATTAAATGCATGGACACACACTGTACATGCTAACACGAAAAGGTTTGTTTCAAAGTAGATTTCCAAAAAGTGTAATCCCTGTCAGCATTTGAGCAACCAAAGTATGTAGGCACACCTGGTTAGTTCAGCTGCTAGACTCTACTTCATAATATCATGTGGAGTCAGAAGAGAAGCACTTCTCACCTCCTCCTCTGTGAATACAGACTAAACTAGGCTAACTGGAGCTACACCTTCTCAGCACATCAAAGACAGTACATGATCCAAGGTGTCGCTCTACTTGCTGTACAGGTGCAGGGCATGCTACATAAATTCCTACTCTCTTGCAAATACACGGGTGTATGTGAGTGCCAACGCAGCACTCACCTTTGACACCACCTTGATGTGCTTGCCCTTCTCACCCAACACCTCACGGATGTGGGCCAGATCAGCTGCCTTACGGATGAAGGATGCATAGATAATGTCCACATCCTGCTCTACTCCAAACTTGATATCCTTGATATCCTTCTCCGACAGAGCAGGTAGATCCACCACGGCATCAGGCAGGTTGACACCCTTCCTGGATCCAAGGCTGCCCCCGTTCTCTACTCGGCAGACCAGGCTGATGTCCTTCACCTCCTCAACGAGGAGGGAGATGAGGCCATCGTCGATATACACTCGCATCCCCACATTGACTGTCTTCACGATATTCTTGTAGTCAACATAGATGTTCTTCTGATCTACTGCCTCCTTGAAAGCAGGGTCTGTGGTCACATTGACCATGTCTCCCTCACGTAGCTGGATCTCAGCCACAGATTCCTTGCCACTCTGAGAGAGAAAGGGGAGAGTCCCACAAACAGACTAGTCACTTCATACATACATGCTGGTATATACAAGCTTAGCTGGTGCACTAAAATATATGTAGCAGTTCCCCGACATTACCCTTCATTTCTCAGATTGCATAACTATAATTATACAATGTTGCTTGCTTATTGTGGCTATTTGCAGTAGTGCTGTTTTCTCATTGCAAAGTAATGTTACCTTCTCTAGTACATATGCTCAGTTTGGTTGAGGGCTTCACGTTTAGTGAGTTCATATGAGCGATTGTTAACCTGTGCACTTGAGTCCTTCTAGTCATCTGGAGTTGCCCCCAGTTTACACTGGTGACTAAACCCAAGACTATGGCATCTGGTGTTGGCCTTGCTCTGCCTGAGCCCCTCCAAGAAGACGACATGAATGAATACCCATGTGAGCTAATAGGAAGTGCATCACAACCAAGCAGGGAAAGAAAGAATGAAGAAGATCTAGAGTACACTCTCCACATCCCATATGTGGTGGACATAGGTGAAGATCTCAGGAGGGTTTGCAGATGACGCACAACATAAGGACATTCTTCAAGGATCCACATACACGGAGATAGCAGCTATGCAGGATCAATGACAAGGATCCTATGGAGAGGTCATCGGGAGTGGTGTATGCAATCCCTTGTGGCTGTGGCAAGACCTATGCTGGAGGGACTAGAGGGTCTTGGGAACTAGACTGAAGGAGCACCAAGCTGCCATGACAAGAGGAGAAAAGGAGAAGTCAGCAACTGCAGAACATGCCTGGAACTGCCCACCAACATTAGCCTGTCTGGGAGGAGACCCGGATCCTACGCCATGCAAGGAATACCAACATTCTTAGGATCAAGAGGTCATCCACATCTCCTTGGTAGTTGGCGGAAGTGCCTCATTTGGAGGCAACAATCAAGATCAGTCTGACAGATTTAGAGTCTAAAACTGACAATGTCACATAATGACAGTGACTACAGCTGTAAGGTGTAAGGATTCAATCACTGTCTGCTGCCTTTCTCAGTTTGTTTTGTTTAATAATTGTACTCTAAAGAAGGCCGCAGCATGCAGCCAAACTGTCAGCAATGATTTACTGAATATACTTGGGTTGGTAGCAAGTGAGTTTGAACTATGGTAGTGACAAGCTCTTGGATGTGTGTAGCTTTCCTGATCCTCGCTTCAGACTGGACTATGTCTGGGATGATGATGATACTGATGTTAATGCTAAACCGGGCAAGTTGAGATGTGCACCCCAGTAACCACTGCCACCACTACCAATCAGCTAGAGCAGGCTGCTGAGCCTGAGGGGGCAGAGGAATCCGAGCCAAAGCCAGAGAGGAAATGGTTTGCAGACATCTACAAAAAGCCCAGCAGCACTGAGCTGCCAACTCTGCAACAAAGTATCTCACAAGAGGTTGACGGGTACATACAAAGTCCACAGTCCAAACCAGACACCAATCCCATGGAATAGTGGACAATGCACTGCAAACAGTACTTTAATTTGACTGTTCTTGCAAGAAAGTATCTATGCATGCGTAACTAGTGTTGCTTCAGAAAGCTGTTCAGTACAGTACATAGGGCCACACTGTATCTGATAGATGATCTTACTTGGTTAACATGTTGGTATTTTTAGCCAAGAACTTGAACATGTCAAGAACATTGCCCAGTTCTAGTCCTGACTCACACTGCTGTGCACATTGGAATCCATTACAAGAAAGAGCATTGGGGAGGCAAATCTCGTGTGACTTCTGATTGTGTATTGCATGTGAGAATCCACTGCTCCAATGCATAGTCATATGCTGGATTGTAACGACAATCAGTACAGAATTTGAGCTAGTATGTAAGTATTGAGGCCATCTCACGAGCACCGGGGCTGAAGTAGTTACACTCGCAACTAAGACAGGATAGGATGTGTGAGGGGAGAATTAAAATGTCCACCAGATGAAGAACTGCCTAATTGTACATACAGTAGGCACAACTGAATAAAATAGCAATAAAGTGGCACAGAGTAGATATGGACATTGCAATACACATATACGTACACTGTACTGTGCAGGGTCCAATATGTATTGTCACTACAGGTTTGCACCATACTCACTCCTTTGAGCAAGCCCGTCCTGATCTCAGGCCCCTTGGTGTCCAGAGCAATGGCCAGGCTGCGACTAGGTACCTGTTCATCAGCCTCCCGGATGCGACGGATGCTCTCTGCATGAGTCTACAGGAAGCATATAACAGGATGCAACATTATGTCACAACTCCCAGATGAGTTAGGGATTACCGTATACGCTTAAACTTTCGCAGGGTTACACTTCCTCGGTTCGAGAGTTTTCGCATTCTTCGCGTTTTTACTTTCGCGGTCGCAGAGTCTCAAGCAGAAGGAATAAAGCCTTGTGTAAATTTTCGCGGGGCGAAACTTTCACGGATGGTTGATGATCTGCGAAAGTTTAACCCCGTGAAAGTTAAAGCGTATACAGTATGACATACAGCGACAGCCCCTCAGACTCCGTTTCAACAATACTTACGTACCACACTAGATTTGACACACTTTGGCTACAGGAAACATACAAATAGGTAACAGTCTCAATTGCTGTTTTCTGTGATTGAGATGACCAAAACCTACACTTGGCCATCTACAATGGCCTGCGCACGTACGTATGTCACAACAGTATGCAAAATTGAGAAAGCACCGAGTCAGTGGCCAGGGTTGGTGGCTCGGTAACTGAAAGCTCACGACAGAGCATAGGTCCTGGGCTTGAGCCTCAGTCATACGGCTACTTAATATCTATACCTCTTGCCACTTCCTTTCTGGTACAATGTACTATTTAGGGCACTTGCAGCACAGAGCACTGAACAAGCAATTTTGATAAGGACAGCCTAATATGTCATAGTAAGCCAAGAGAAGACATTAAAGCTACATGCACAGCAACGCAATGAAGGTAAGTACAAGTACATTGCTACACAATGTGCTACAGGCCACTTGCCTCATAGTCACCATGTGAAAAGTTGAGCCTGGCCACACACATCCCCTCCAGCATCATCTTCACTAGAGTCTCCACTTGCTTGCATGCAGGACCTGTAGACAAAGACAGAACGCATAGCAACGGCAGTGAATCTCACATTACACACAATGCACACAAAGTCCACTTGCACACGGTGAAGAAGCTTATGTTCTCTCCATTGGCACACAGGTAAATGGTGTATTAACACCATCTTCCATTACTACAAGTTGTGTCAACCACAAGAGAAGCTAATCACAGATTGTTCCTAACCAATGTTCTTGGCACCCTTCCTTCTGCACTCTCGTCTCCCTTGAAAATTTGCCTAGCCATATGTCAACATGGTATCACCCCCTTACTTCTTGCATTGCACCCCCCTCCCCACAATTCATAGAACTTCAGTTTTGTCCCCCCTCACACCTCACAGCCATGGCTATAACTCTGCTTAGCAGCTTGATCACCAATCCTCTTCCCTTGCCCTCAGTGCAATGGGCTCATTCTATCATGATACCATGCATAAGACGTACACTGCAACCAGTTGATGTATTGTGTTTTCCATTGTGTTAGCCACATACAGTCATGAAAGCCTCTCACACCAAACACACCCACGGCACACAGTAGGTGGCACCTGGCACCACGTCCAGTAGGTGAGCACAAGTCCATTAGGGTTTAATAGACCCACTAAGAAAAACAAAATCACTGGAAATAACCAGCAGTACCACAATTAGGAAGTGTGGTCTACTGTTGCTACTGAAAACTGAATGCACAGGGTCTATTGAGGGGCTACCTCATCAGTTACACACTGCCCACAGTACACTAGGAGAGACTTACATAACATCATACAGCTGCTGTCTTTATGAAATATTGCATGAATCACAGGCTCACTTTCACTTGCATCGTTGTGTGCATGGAACTATTCAGGCCAGTTCTGACTGGACATTGTAATCAGCTACAGGTAGTCGAGCTAGTGACGTCATTCTGGCGCTGACAAGTTTTGTTCTAGCAGCCATAATTGGAGTGAAGGAGAATGCCACAACGTGCATTCTGATGATTTATGCTCGAAAAAAGTGTGGGCATTTCTGTACCAAAAGGAAATCTAGCTAAAGGCTTGTATTTATCTCGGGCATGACATCCTTCTGAAGTTGTGTTCCAGATCACTGAGAAGGCTGTCTAATCACAAATAGTGGCTGAGTCTTGACGCCATCCTTGACTCTTGTTCCTTGTCCACTGCTAAGGGAAGTTCTTACCAGAATGACCTCACCAGCTTAATTACTGATTACTGATCGCAAACGTCCGGTCCGAACAACCTACCCTGACAATACAGTAGCAGATGTCACTGGGTATACAGTATTCTTGAGATACCGTGACAATAGGGTCCTCCACACACAGAAGAATGCACACCAATAAGCATGAAATTAGAGACCACGTGGAGCAGTGAACTCTAAAAAGGGCTATGAACGGTAGACTTGTAAAAAAGATTACCCTTAGAGCCTAAGAGCATTCACTAAATATTTTATTGCTTGCTACCCTTCTCCTTCACTTAATGGTCACCTGTGCCTGGTAAGCCTACCAGTAGGCTAATGTTCGCAACAGACACTTCCCGACCCTGTGCGTACTCACCAATGGTGCACACGATGCCCGTGTTCCTGACGGCAGCAGGTGGGCGCCGAATGTCGAGGCGACTCAGGTGCTCGAGGAGGCTGGAGGCCTGGGCAGGCATGGGAAGCTCTTCGCTGTGGGTACTCGATACGGACCAACGAATGCCCTTTGCCGGGGGGTGCTGGAACGGCAGAGCGTCGGGAACGTTCACTGTCGAGTCAGATGCCATTTCCCTTTAGACGAATACAGTGTGTCTCCTGTCAAAATTGTGCTCGCGCTCAAGTATACACGCCCGCCCTTCCTTCGCCGTGGGCTCCTAGTTGGACCGCCTGCCAATCACATGCTCGGAAATCACGTGACTTCGCCCAAGGGCACGCCGTAAAAGATGATAAAGTTTATCCTCGTCTTTAACAATCAGGGCAAGGCCCGTCTTGTCAAGTTCTACATGAACTTCGTGAGTGGAGATTGATGGTTTACAGATAAGCTTAACACTGTAGTGGTCTTGTGCGTGAATTGGGTTTCTGCCCCTGCCACGAAGTGCCTAGCTACTGTGTGAACATGGTACCTGTAGTGTGGAGTATGTCATCCTGCAGTGCAGCGCTGCAGTACTCGGCATTACTTCCCATTGTTGCCATTATTACTGAAAACTGTTCCCTGGCCCATTGGAAGTTCCATTCCTGTGCACCTAGTCATGTGACTGATGTTCACATTTATATTACCCGGGTACATGGTGGACAGGGGAGGGCCAAGTGACTGTACATGGTGGACAGGGGAGGGCCAAGTGACTGTACATGGTGGACAGGGGAGGGCCAAGTGACTGTACATGGTGGACAGGGGAGGGCCAAGTGACTGTACATGGTGGACAGGGGAGGGCCAAGTGACTGTACATGGTGGACAGGGGAGGGCCAAGTGACTGTACATGGTGGACAGGGGAGGGCCAAGTGACTGTACATGGTGGACAGGGGAGGGCCAAGTGACTGTACATGGTGGACAGGGGAGGGACTAGTGACTGTGCATGATGGACAGGGGAGGGCCAAGTGACTGTGCATGGTGGACAGGGGAGGGCCAAGTGACTGTACAGTAGAACTCTGCCTTGTGGACACTCTGGAAAGTGGACAGATTGATTTTATAGAGCTGTAAAGTTTGAAGGCCTATTCTAGCGATGTGAATGTGTGCGTCCCCTTGATATGCAGGCACCCTGCTAATCAGTGCTTAGTGAGGACATCACCTGGTGCACAAGTGTATACTGTACTAACTCACCCGATGACCATGTATTCAGTATTTATCTACCAGCACATAATGTATCTAGCATTTCATTGATCTTACAATAAAGTTGTGCTAGCTAGGACAAGCAGTATGGTGTGATAGGGGTTGCCTGGGCAGAAGGGAATGACTGACATGTGCTAAATGAGGCGAAGCAAATGTTCCTTACAGCTTAGCCACAGAGTGGGCTGGTACTTGTTCCTAGTTGCTTAAGCTAGTTGAACCCATAGTGAATTGTTGGTTGAGACTGGGTGATGGTATTTCCCACTTTGATTAGTTTGATACGTGTCCAAGGTCAGATGTGTGAGTTTCCCACAGCGTAGCACCGGTTCTTCCTTCTAACTTGTGTTTCCTTTCCAACCGTTAGTCGGAAGATGAGCAGCAGCAGATTCTCAAGGAAACCTACCAGGCAGTGTCACGGAGGGATGACTTGTCATGCAACTTCCTGGAGACTACTGGGTAATGCAGTTGTAGTAGATGTCACCTGTTGACTCCTTGAAGCTCTTGACATCACTAGCCATGCAAAAGCAGCAACAAAACAAGACATGATATGCAATCTGCACACTATCGTTGCATCACTTTGCTGTTATTGGAATGAGTGATACTGTTGATCTCCAACGGATACTGAATGCTGTGTGAAATGTGTGGATGACCCTTTGTAGGGATGTCTTAGCTGGGATTCAACGGTGCTCACTGTATGCCTGTACATGTTGCTTACTTGTGTATGATCCTTGATCACAACGAGCAGTGGAGTACCACTCACATTAGGTTGCTGTTGCTGTTACTTCAGCAATGTTGTTGGGACCTATGGTGTCACTGTTATGGGTGTACTATACTTCCTTCTGTACAGTGTCACGGGTGACAGCGACTTCAAACTGATATATCGGCATTATGCTACACTATACTTTGTATTCTGTGTGGACCAATCGGAAAGTGAGCTTGGTGTTCTGGACCTTATTCAGGTGAGAAGCATATACACACATGAGCATGTGAGTGCAGGAAGCTCCAGCAGTGATATGTCATCACATAAGTGCTCTGAAACAGGTACTGTTTCTTACATAGGCATTGTACCAGACTATTTTCCCCCCCAAGAAAGCCGTCTACCTATGTGAGGCTACTACACTAGTAGGGATGGACATATTCATGTCCCAATAATATGGCAAGCAACAATTGTCCTTGAACTAGGATTGGATTGGATTGGATTGGATTGAACTATGATAATAATATCGTTTCAGTGACATATCATAGCAAAGTAGAGAAAGGAGCAGCACTTTGAGTGCTGATGGAACAGCTAGTTGTGTGTGTTCTAGATCTACAACAAAGCGAAATAGCTCAATTGCCCGAGATGTAGAGTTCAAACTTGGTAAGAAAGAAAAACAGTACGTACGAATGTGTTGGGTTTGTCAGTCCACTGTCCCTAATGAGTGAGTACAGGCCGGTGTGTAGAATGTGTATGTCAGGTTAACGCGCTCACTAGCAACTGTAGTTGACTAATATAGCCATGCCCTTCATCTGGTGTAATAGTCTACCTATGTGCAACAATGTGGAGTTTTCTTCATGTGTGCAGGTATTTGTGGAAGCTTTGGACAAGTGCTTTGAGAATGTGTGTGAATTGGACCTCATTTTTCATGTGGATAAAGTGCAGAACATCCTTCAAGAGATTTGCATGGGTGGAATGGTGGTGGAGACCAGTCAGGCCGAGATACTTACCCACGTTGATGCTCAGAGCAAGCTGGAGAAGTCTGAAAGCAATGTATCGGGAGCGGTTAAGGTATGCTAGCTACTGTGAATGCCACGTTGTTGCTTAAGTTCATGCTTCACTTCTAGTGATACATATGACAACCATAATCACATGTTCGTGTTGGTCAGAGCTAGCACTCCTTTGGAAGTCACTTGACAACCAAAGCCAGTATGTGTACAAAGCATTGTTATGCAATAACCATTGTGCTGCATCGTAGCACATTAATTTTGTTGTTGTAATTGAAGATTGCATCATGGGTAGTTCTCTCAAAAGTCGCTAGCCAAAGATTTGATTTTCCCAAATGTTTTGGCAGCTCACTGCTAAAGTGGCAGATACACAGAATGAGCAAGATTCTGAGACACAATGTCATTTAGAAGCAAATTGGTCGGCTAGCTGAACCTAGTAAATATATGGAACAATGTGACGAATGAATAGAAGTCACAGGAGCCCATTTTATTTGGAGAAATGCAAATGGCCGCTTTTAGTTTGAGAGTTGTAGCTGCTATTTCAGGGCTCGTACCATGTCCTGGTTTTCGGTGTTTGGTGCAGTCCCTCATGTGCACTTAGACCCAATGCATTGTACTACGGCTGGCAACTACATGCTATATGGCTTTTTGTGTGAAACTCATTACCAATTGATATTTTTATTGCATTAGATTGAGTGTGTAGTGTGAGAGGATAACCTTTGTCCACTCTCTCTCTTTCTTCTTACAGAGTGCCCTCAGCTCTGCTCCGAACAGAGCATTCTCAGCTGCAAAGAATATTCAGTCTGGTGGCATCAAACTACCAAGCATCAAACTGCCAGGGTCACATTCTTAATGTAATATTAAGTTGTCTGTTTAATTAAAAGTGGCACTGTGCTTTTTGAGGAATGTATGTGCTTGTATGGTGTAATGGCATTCTGTTGGCACCTGGATGTATGTATTGCCATCTGTCAGTAGTGATGAGCTCAGACCCAGATATATTGTGACTGTTCTGGTCTGCTGGTAGTCTTATTGGAAGTCGCTGCCTTTGGACCATGAGTCTTTCTCAACTGCATTTGTCTTAACTGGTGTGCTTGATTTGGAAGAGAGTGACAGCACCACACAAAGAAGTGATGGCAGGTGTTCCAGCCTATAGCTAGCTGTTTAGGAACATTTCAACCCTCTGGCATGTGGGTCTAGGATACCAATAAAAACAAAGGTGCTAATATTTGCCGATGGTGTTGTCACTGCATGCATGCATGGAATGGCACCAGGGAGTTCTGTTACTATCCAAAGCCATGTCAGCATCACACTTAACACAGGTGCCTGATGTCATTGTCTGCAGCTTGTGCTGGTATATGTCGTACTGGTGGCCATGGTCTTTTCATTGTAGCACTCCATAGCTACATGTACTGATAAAAGTACACATAATTATTGCAGCTGCCATTGTGGTGGTGGTGTTTATGTTCCTTGCTGTATGTGAGAGCCAAATTCTTGCATGAATTGCATGCATATTATGCCAGATTTGCAAGTGGGAAAAGCAACTGTTAAAGTATAATAACGTCATTTACATTAAGTACGAAAGTCATAGAGTGAATTGATGGCAATGGAAGAGAAGGGTTCTAGGTGGACTTGAGGCAGGGGCAGCTGGAATTCCTTGTTACTTAGGAGTGTTCGCACCACAAGGTAGCCTTCAAGAATAGCATTCTGGTGTGGCACCTGCACTAGCTTGCTCACACACTCCACTGCACAACCTGGTAGACAGGTTACACTGCTGTCAGGTAAGGTCTGCAATGCGAATGTGCTGGAGTGTGAGTCAACTTTGTGGCCATTGATCTTGACACAGTCCCGCACCAGCCAGCAACCTTCCTTCAGTGGTGCATCCTCTGACAACTCTACGGTGAGACACAGAGCACTAAGGTAGCACTCATCTGACAGCACAGCATGGTCAGGGACTACAGCAGTGGCCACACGTATGGTAAAACCACCAGTGACAGCCACGGAATCTGGATGGAGAATGAATCGCGTCAGCTGGTGGTCTTGGTTTGTTACATGGTAGTACTGAAGCCTGTCTGCCTCAGCAGATAGCCACTCGGCAAATGTGCTTGCTGTGGGCATTCGCCTCCATTGGGTTAACCCCGTGCTGCCACCGTGCTCATGAGATACACTGTGTATGGGCACAGAGATGGAGTATGCTAGGAACACATTCCCCATAGGAACCTTTGAATACTCTGCACCATCTTCACCTGTGACCATTAACAAACAAGTACTGCATGTCTTGGAGGGTCCAGAGCCATGGGTGCCGGCAATGGTGGTAAAATGGTATCTCCGTGGATCCCAGCTTGGACCCATATCAACGAGCTCAACATCGTTACTTCCCAACAGGTGCAGCATCTTTTGCTGGATGATACCTCCATCATCACAGTACTTGACGCCCCCCAGAGGTATGGACTGCACACCGTGCAGCCTCATTGAGCACCTGTAGTCATTAGGAAGGCGAATTCCTAGTTTTCGTTCCAGCCTATCCAGCTCCCTCTCGCTCAATCCGCGAGAGGCCATCAGTTCACAGTAGGCTACGGGGCATCTAGCCTGCAAGGTAGACTCGATCTGGTCCCACGTCGACTTCACCTGAGGATAGCAGAACCTGTAACGACCAAATTCTCTACACAGGTAGAGCCATTGTTCGCACCAGCTCTTCGCACCATCAGTGCCTGTGGGGAGCTCTTCGCAACCCCAAACGCGTCCGCAGTGTCGCCTCCACAGCGGACCGTTCTGCCTAATAGCGAAGTACAGGGATGAGGAGGCTTGGGACAGACAAACAACATCGCGAAGATCCAGGTACTGACATACGCGCCAGAGCGCTGTGGCAGGAAGGGAATTCATCGCAAGCTACCTTGCCTGTAGCTACACACGGTCGAACTGCTTCGTCATGCAGAAGTCGACCCGTAATAAGGGGAAATCCCTATAGTGTGCCTTCAACCTTGTTATATTTCTTCGATTGAGCCCTAAGATCCAGATATATGCCGACCGCAGAACATGGAAAAAGCATTCCAAGATTAAAGTGGATTGAGTTATTAACAACAGTTCAGCTTTTGCTAGGAGGGGCAGCTGCAATGAGTTGGATTGCTAGCAGGAAGCCCCCCTAGGCTTATGTTGAGGTAAATCGGAGCTTAGCCATTTATTGCTACAGCTGGAAATTCAGCAGGTGTAGTAATTCGGCAGCTAATGTTGCCTTTGCAGCAGTCAGCTCTATGTAGTACAGCACAGGCCATCATAGCCCACCAACCAGCTGCATTTAATTGCCTTTGCACTGCTGACATGTCTGCACATAAAGAATAGCTAACATATTTAAATTCACAACATAAATTTCTCATGCCATCACGATTTTGGCAGCCTGTCTCTTCATACCAAGTGAGTGATGCTTCACTGGGTGTGGGAGCAGCAATGCTTGATCAACACTGCATGCCTTTCAGTTTCAAAAATGTGGATACTCTTTGTAATTAGCTATGCAGAAGTGCCTATATATGTTGACTGCACGTACAGTGGAACCCTATAATGCGGACACCCTTCGGAACAACAGAAGTGCCCTGATTATAGCGGAGTCTGCATTTCAAGGAGAAGTTTATACAGGTAGAATAAACCAATCGTTGGGACTTTAGAAAGTGTCCACATAATCAAGGTTTCCGCAAGGCGGGGTTACACTGTATAGGCAGAAAGTAGGGGCTAGCAACCCAGATCTTGAGCCAATAATTTATATCATTGCACAATGCATTGTATGCCTGTCAGTCAGAATATTATTGTATGCACTACATACATAATACTACTGCAGTTGACACTGGCCTGCATGGTGCATGACTATAGCTGGTGGAGCTTGAGGCAGGCCTAAGAGGTGCATGGAAAGGATACAGTAGTACTGTCTTGTAAAGGCCACCTCGAGATCTGCATGGTTAATCATTTCAAATTGACTCAATTCACGAATGACTGCTAGATCACATGCTAGAATCTGAGTATATACATGTGTCAAGGTGTAGCTTTACTTTGGTGAAGCAGCAGTGCCAATTTGCTCTCAGAGGAGCTTCCTTGCTTTTATCGTATGTAGAAACATACGTACAACTCAAAGCAGCCATGCAACTGGCCATCATTGAGAAATGATAATCGAAATTTAGTTGAAATAATATATAATATTATATATGAACACAAGAAATACTATTTCAATGGAATAGTGCATATGGGACGCCTGTGCAGCTCTGAGAATAGCTCTAAGTTGACCGGAGCCTGACCCTTCCCCTTCTCAGAGGTCTGTGTGGTCACTGAATGTGCCTTCCTCAGAAGAGCCAGCCCAAGCACAACCTTCACTACAACAAGACTGCAAGTAAGCAAAATGCAACATGGGATGTTAAACAGCAGCAGTCAAGTACTTGTGGTTTGGTGCATTGTGTACAGAACTGAATGTGTGCATGAAATTATAATATGGATATGCACATAATGGTCCAGAGTGAAACAGATATACT
The DNA here is from genome assembly GCA_964019415.1 of Ianthella basta. Classification (NCBI taxonomy): domain Eukaryota; kingdom Metazoa; phylum Porifera; class Demospongiae; order Verongiida; family Ianthellidae; genus Ianthella; species Ianthella basta. The sequence continues at coordinate 4,394,638 of OZ025878.1, forward strand.
GTACATGCCATAGATTAGCATACATTGTATGTATGTAGATGTCCAATGGTCAGCCTGTACAAAATCTCAGTGCACTTGTACATTGTATTATCCACATGTACGAATGTGAGAAGAGGGAATAGCTGAGCAGTACAAATAGCATGGTACATATGGCACCCTTAATAAGCAATCCAACACTCTAAGTCACCAGCACACTCACATAGCAAATATTTGCAAGAGAAGCAGCCAACTCCTGATGCTCTCCAGCTTCACATTTTGCTGTATGGTCTGTAGCACCTGGCAGTAGTGGCAGATAGCAGCATGCAACAGTTTCAGGTGTGCATGAATACCAACACAGCACAAAAGCAGTACATGAGTAGCTAAAGAGTGAGTCCTCTAAAGGAGCTGTATTCTGATACATGCCCCACACAGACAAGTGGGAGGGGGCAATATGGCATACAGTCTACCCATGTAGGTTTAATAATTGCAGACTGCCAGTGCTGGTTCTTACCAGACATGCGAATGGAAGAGGAATGAAGCCAAGTCTCCCAGACACCAAATCAGTGTTTGTCTGCAAGCAAAACAGAACACACAGCAGACGAGGCAGACCAATGTCAGTATACTATGTATGTAGTTGCATTCAAAATGCTGAAACAGCTCACATACACAAGGTGGAATGATGTGCATACTGTATGTACAGTAACACAGCATAAGAGCATCCATGGTTCTCTCATACCATACACAATTGTAGCACTCTCATACTTCATTCCCCTACATTACAGTGGATCAATATGCTTTGTTCATTGGCTTTCCTTCTACACTTTGCCTGTGCAAAGAACAGTATGAATGTCAAAACTAGAGCCCTTTGAAACGTGGCGAGGACAGTTGAGCATCTCCAAATGAAGAGTATAATCTGTCCAATAGCATACAGTAATTCATATCCTTCTGTCTGTGGATGTGGAGTTGGTGTTGGTCAAAAGGCTCCTCTCAATTTAATGTCTTTATCACTATTAACTTGTACTGTATTTACGTACTTTAAATAGCAGACGTTTTGTCAGCAAAACTGCACCTGCTTTCAGCACTCAGCCCACTATATATACAGGCTACTCAATGTACAGAGCCACCACATTTACACTGGAGCAAGCTCGGTTGAAATTGTTCTTAAAATGGTGAAATCAGTGAGTGTAAAGAGATACTTGGTTTACCTGCCAAGGATGTGCACCCGATATTGTGTACATAGTTCCAACACCAATGGATGCCTACCTTTCGTCCACTGCTGGCAACATCTGTGAACAAGATGTTCAGGTAATCGTTGTAGACCTAAAGAAGGTAGCAAAGAGAATAAATCTGGCTTCCTGCCTGTGTTGTGCATGGGCAAGATAATGTAAAAGCCACATATCACCTCAAACAATCAGTTTGCAGCATAATACGTATATGATTTTACACTGGCCACTATCAAGGGTGTGCCTATTTCACTGTCAAAGAACAGCAAGGAGAGCACGAGTCTGTGTTGGTTGTACGCTTGTTGAGTGTGAGCACACAGCATAAGGTCACAATTCCTAACACAGATCAAGCATACCACATCAGAAATGTATCTTTCTATAGGATAGATTCTGGCATCCTTGTTCATCCACAACATCATACTGCCACCTGTATGGTACTTGGTTCATACACTTATTCACCTATATTCTTTGTACCAGTTTCGTCAATGAATACCCGTTGTGAGGTGTGGTATTCACTTTCACTACTAGACTATCTTTCTTGCTTGCATGCACATAGAGGTGGCCGGAAGTAGGGAATAGTAAGCCATTCTATCCAAAACTGCGACATGTGTATTAAAATACAGCTCATACACAAATACTAACTGCACATGAATAGCAGTACAAGACCATACAAGCAGTACTATTGCTCTTCTCTAAACACAACATCATAACATACGAATCTAACTAATTTTACTGAACAGTCTATTTACCCATCTCCTACACACCTCTGGCTCAATGTTGTTGAACTTCAGTAAAAAGGCATGTTTTATCCAGTCCACAAGCACCTCACTGCCGAGGATGAGGATAACATCCGGTAGCAACTCCTGTAGATGGTCTGCACAGACACATGAAGCATACAGAGTACTTCATACCCTGACTACGTATGTACACACACATTGACACACTTAGCATTGTACAAAAGCTAGTGTGAAAATGGCTGAAAGTGGTTACAAAGCAAGTTTACTAAGCTACTTAGAAACCAAGTTTAGGTGAACCCTTTCCAGCCCATTCAGACAGCCTATGCTTGTATTTGCAAGCCAAGTTTACTAAACTGGCTCTGAACTACATAGCTTTAACCGTACAGTGTAAACATAGTTTTGGCATAGCCACTGCCTATTATGTGACGACATGGTACAGAGGGCACTATGATGCTGTGTACAGTACAGTATGTACAGTGCCTACAGCTATAGTTAGCAACTTTAAGGAATTAGTACTGTTACATAAAAATGAAAGAAAAAGAATGAAAGCTAGAAATTCCACATCAACCATCCAGAACATACGTACCCAGATCCCAGTTGAATTGTGCCAAATTCCTCATGCACACAATAAAGATGAGAACAACATTGCCAAAGCGCTCACGCATGTCTGCAGGAGCAATGAGAAAGCAGGGAGTGGGAGTATTGCTGCAAGTTAAAATAACTGAGAGAACACTGCACACACAGCACAGTAACAGTGCTATGTTGGTACTATATATACATGTGATCAGTCTATCATGTTAGACCATGTCCTTGAAGGACATAGACTGCTGATTACGTACCTGGGACGGGCTTTGAGGCGGGAGGGTCTAGCATGCTAGAACGTATGGTGACAAGCAGTGTTGCTTGCACTAGAGTCAATGTATGCAATGGTAAGAAGGAATCCACCCAACACTTACGTATAATACGTCCAAGGTATATTGCACTGTGGCATACTATGGTGCTCTAAACAGGTATATTTATATAAGTTTGAATTCATTGTAACACTAACACACCAAACTTTACACCATGCATGCACATTAAAGTGGACAGGTGGGGCAGCAAATTGGCTTATGGTAGGGATCCATCCATTGGAGGGGTTGCTCTGATTGAGTTAGTGTAATAGAGTTGGTACACTACAATGCTCATACAGTTTAGTGGTTAGTGTGCAGCTCAAGGGATGCAATGTTACATGGTGCAATTCAATCCAAACAGACAACCACAACACAGTGTAGTAGATACTATGTATGTAAGTTAGGCTCTCACCACTGCAGGACACTTGGAAGAGGTTGTCCACGGCACACTTTTTGAACACACTTCCTTTGAGCTCCACAAACTGGTTGGATATCATGATGGTGAGGAGTGCCTTGTTGTGGGAATTGATGGCTACGTTGAGTGTGGCTGCCTGGAACAACACAACTATACAATGCAGAACTGGTACATAGATGGTTAAGGACTACAACTGGCATAGGGTAATCAGCAGGCTCTCCAAAGAAAGGGTTGTTACAATCCCATCCATACATAACTGCAAGCACTAAGCACCACATCAGAGGGGCTGAATCTGCCACACATACTGTATCCACTCCTAACATTCTTCATTCTTACACAAATCCATGTTACAGTCATACACTCACACATTGCACCTCTACAGCATACCAGATTTACTACTAGGACACTTTCCATGAACATACATGGAGTTGAAAAGGATACAGACATACATATTGGAGATTACAAAGTGGAGGACTAGATTCACTGCATCCCTCTTCCTCTTCCTCCTTCCTGGCTCACCGCAGAACCGGACCACTGCCAACCAATACAGTGAGTCCAGTGTATCTCGACCCACTGACGTTAGGAGGCGCTCAAATATGTCCAGCATGTTGAAAATGACATACAGTTTCAAGATGGATTGCCCTCGCACCATGTGGTAAATGATGGAGGTGTCTACACGCTGCAATGCAAGAATCCCCAACACCAGGAGAACGGCTGTACGTACATGGAATAGCAAGTAGGTGAAATATATTATAGGAGTCCACAAAGTAGTGAAGAAGCAGTAGCATTATAAGCCAACCAGTGCAACACTGCACAGTTAACTGGACTGCTAGGGTAGGCACAGAGATATAGTGAAAATAATGTTCACCTAATCTTTGTTATTATTTGCAATGCATTAACAGACACTCAGCAGATTATGTAATCCACATTGTGTCATCACAACCGTACAGCAAGTGCCCAATCAGAACTTGCATACACTGCACCTCTGATGATATCACAGACATAGGCTGGCCGCTTCAGAGGCCACCTGCAGCAGAAGAGGAGCTGGAAGAGTCCTATGAATATCCTTATTGGCAGGAATGTATACATGAAGAGAAATGCATTGAAGCACATGAGAGATCCATGAATGAGTAGCTGCATTGGTAAGGAAAAATGAAATAATGTGGAGAAATCATGGCAGTAATGTGGAATCCAAAGCAGGGCTCTTATGCACTCTAGCAAGGTCTGTTGCGGTCTCACGGTGCACTCTTGCCAGAATATAATGTACCCAGTAGTGATGTCCATTACTCAAACACCAACTGCAATGTAAGCTAAGCCAAAGGACATTCCCCCCACAGCACAACCACCCCTGATAGCCACTGCAACACACAAATCATAGAACACGAGCTGTTGATGATAGTTTGGCATTATGTAAGTGTTGTAATCAAACTCGGTACAGACAGTGTGTATCCCAAGTCATCAAATTTCTCTAGGAATAGCCAGATACTTAGTTCTCTAACCAACCATAACGGCAGCAGCCATTTTACGGATGTCGCATGATGTTTTTTATGTTTTCTGGTGCGTAAAATGGTGTGTTAATCGATCGCCGTGCAAAATCAGACAGCACAGTAGTGCTTCAGTCATGTACAGCGGATTTATGCAACCTTGCAACTGCTCCTACACCATGGACAGTTGTTACCTAGGATACGGACTGGTACTGTACTCACCTATTATATATCACCCTGTTCGTATCCTAGGTAACGACTACCCAGGTATGGGAACTGTTGCAAGGTTGCATAAATCCGCTGTACATGGATGTATGCATGCAGCATGGTGGTATATATTTGTACATGGGAACATGTACGTAGCTTGAATGGGCATATGCATGCAATAGGATAGTCTCCTGCGGCAACCCTTGTTATTGCACACTCACATGTACACTTGCACTATAATACGCAGGCGGAGAAACAGGGGATGGTAGCAAGACCGCAAGCGCGGCAAAATGTAGGCAGATGTAGGGATGGTGAAAACGTATTCAAAGTCAGCGCATGTTAATGACCTGGGTTTTGCATTGACCAGCCCTCCTTGTTGCATGGACCAGCTGGCCCCCCTCCTTGTTGCATGGACCGGCCCTCCTCCTGTTTTTGAAGGAAACATTTTTACACACCCTTTGTATTGATGGTGTCTTCTATTCAAGGGTAGGAGAGATTTGTGCTGCCTAGCATCGGAGAGACAGCCAAAAAACACTAGATTTCTATTTTTAATGCACAATCTTCTTATTTCAATGCATTGTATTACCTGTTTCATGGCACTTGATCGCCTTTCCTGCTGTAAGTGCCTGTTGGTCTATGTTACATTTTATCATACTCATTGAAGTGTTGATGGGCCTAGAATTGCTCCAAAAGTACTCACAGAACATCTAAATTTCAAAACTTTTCTTGGGGGGGCATGCCCCCAGCCCCCTAGTTTGCGTCACATCATCTATGGCCTGACCAGTTATTATCTTGGTGCTACAGCCCTGCTCCAGGAGCACTGTACTCTAGGAGCACTGTACTCTAGGAGCAATGTACTCTAGGAGCACTGTACTCTAGGAGCAATGTACTCTAGGAGCACTGTACTCTAGGAGCACTGTACTCTAGGAGCAATGTACTCTAGGAGCAATGTACTCTAGGAGCACTGTACTCTAGGAGCACTGTACTCTAGGAGCAATGTACTCTAGGAGCACTGTACTCTAGGAGCACTGTACTCTAGGAGCACTGTACTCTAGGAGCACTGTACCCTCCGAGCACTGTACCCTCCGAGCACTGTACTCTAGGAGCACTGTACTCTAGGAGCACTGTACTCTAGGAGCACTGTACTCTAGGAGCACTGTACCCTCCGAGCACTGTGCTCTAGGAGCACTGTACTCTATACCAACACTTTATTTTCTGCCTTGCTGCACATAGCGATTTTGGCTGCCCAACTACAGAGCACACACAAGGTGGCATGACAGACTGACCACACAGTGCCAGAAAACAAATGCATATAGGGAAAGGAACGCATGAATAATGTTAGTTCGTCCCCAAGATCTATGCTTACTATTAATCTTTCAACACACACTGTTCAACTAATCCATCTCTACTCATTGAATTACTGACATACAGTGCATCGAAGGACAGCGCTGCAGGGCAAAAGTTGTTGCAAAACGTGTGAGTGTGGCCAACCTTTTCAAGCTGCCTTGGTGTCTGCATGAAGGTGTCCATTCGTCTTTGCCTTTCAGTGTACATCTTGTCATCTCCTTTGGCAAGGTACCCTCTTGTCAGCTCATCCTTCAGGTAGGACCAGAGCCCCGTGTCTACGCCTGTGGGTGGGATACGAAAGATATAGCAGATAGTGTGATAGGTTGCAAGCCACGTGCGCATGGCCAGTAGCGATCACAGCCTAGTGTATATACGTATACCCACATACACACGACTATAGCACGTCTGAGACTGTGCACAAACGCGTACCCGGTAGCTCTTCTTCCTGGTCCGAGCTGCATCGTTCTCTTCTTCGATCGCGACTCATCCTATCACAAGTATCCGGGAATTCCCCCTGGGCACTGCAGTTGCCTGCATGCGTGTGCCACCCCACATGTAGCATTATAGTAGCAACATACGTACATGATACAGTGTGCGTGCGTGTGTGTGTGTGTGTGTGTGCATGTCACTGTCGCGGCAGTGCTGTTCTATCCACTGGTTCTTCACTAACAGCCAGCTCTTCCTTTTGCTGCAGTGGATTACGAGCAGCCACCAGCTCGTCCAGTTCCATCAAACACTTGGGACTAACCACTGAATTCTACACATAAACACAAAGGAGCATAATCGTAACAGAGGCTAATAGTGTCTACCAGCAAAAGCACTAAACCTTCAGCACTAAATTGTATTAACTATGAACTGGTAACTCCACATCTTTACCAGTACACTGTCAAACCAGTGCATATGTAGCACTCCCCTCACCCCCACCCCCCACCCCACACACACACTCTCAAGCTCTCCCCTCCCGGGCCCTCAATATAAGGCAGCAGATGCTGATGCATAACACTGTTCTATGCATGCTCTAGTTTCTGGTGAAGTCAAGTGCTTTGCTTTGCATACTTTGACAGACAGCCTCAGCAGTCCCTGCCCTCTCTCTGTCGCAGACACCTGCTTCTTCATGGCTTCCACTAGCAGACCCACTCCATGGTCAGTGAGGTGGTTGTCTGCAGGCAGTGAGCAGAGGTGAATGAACACACAACACACACACACACACACACACACACACACACACACACACACACACACACACACACACACATATGTGCGCACGCTTCAACACCATTTGCACACATACAAATGCACACACTATTACTAGTTATCACCAACTACAGAGATAGGATCTGATTCACACAAACCACATCTGAAATAAGTGATGGAGGACCATTTGAAAGTGAAATACACAAGCAAAGTCTAGTGAATACAAAGGCTGTACACAACCTGTGCAGTCCCACCCAGTTACTTCTCATCCTACTGCTATTGTATACGTAGGTGAAGAGAACACAGGGCCTCGCTGGGTACCTAGCTGTGCACAAGTATATATATTATGCTAAAGGTCAATAACATAATAAGAGATTCATTGTTGAGCCATGTGCAAACAGGGAAAGGTTAATTCAGCAAGGCATGCATTAGAAAAGGTACAAGTTGAGGACGTTTCAATCTCAAGTGTCTTAGTCAGCCGAATGCCACTCACAGGCTAGTGAGACACTGGCCAGGGCCATGTTCCCATACATCTTGAGCACTCCCTTGTCCTCTGAGACATGCTCCAGCAGGGGACTGACTAGCTTGGGCAGCTCCTAGGGATGTAATACACAACAGACACACAGCTACACTTTAGCAACACACCGGCCACCTACACACACCACCTACACAAACCATGAATACAGTACAAACAAACATATAGGGTCAACTGGGCTCAGCTGGTGAGCTAGACCTATAACACTGGGATAGGCCAGGAAAACCACATATTACATTGTTCCAAATGAAGCTGCAGATGTGTCTGAATAGCACGGAGACTAGACAGTATCCCCTCGGGGCACACAGCACTTCATTAAAGATGCATTTCCCATGTGTGAAAGACTTCAATATACAGTAGCATTCAATAACACACACAAAGAGATAAGGCAGGAACCCACACAGCCACACACAGTAGGATGAAACAGCATCCACCAAACACGCTACTCAGTGGCAGCCACTAGTGTTGTATAGCAGACCACAGCCAGGTACCCAGCGTGAACTCCGGCACTCACTGGGGGCGGGGTGCCTGGTGGGGGCTCAGAAGGTAGCTTCTTGCCAGTTTTGCTGTCCTTTCCTTTGCCAGGCTTTTTAGGTTCAGCAACACTGCCTGGAGAGTGGAAACAGAGGAGGGAAATGAGGGAGGGGGAGCATGGGAAAGGAGAGGAGGGGAGACGGACGGAGTGGGGAGAGAAAGGGATTCAAAAGGGTTAGGGAACTGCGTATGCAAAGAAGCATTATAGAGTACATGCAGAGAAATGCACCTGCACAGTCACTGACAGTCTGATACAAGTTGATACTTAAGGGAGGAAAGACTCCAGAGTATGTATGGACATTTACTATACAAGATCTCTGTCCACATATTGACTGCTTTGTATGTACAAGTAAGTACTGGTCTATGAGCTCTTGTGCAAGTATGCGTGGAAATAGTGCTTACTTCGTCTCGTTTTGTCCTCCTTCTTCCCTCCCTTGTCATCCTTCTTAGCTGAATCCTTCTTCCCGGCCTGTTTGGCACTGCCCTTGTCCAGCTTGGATCCCCGGCCATGCTTGTCCGGAGAAGCCTGCATGGATAAGCTGTTGCGGGGAGTGAGTCCTGAAGCACTGGCATCAAAGTCCACTCCCCCCTCTTCCCCGCCACGCCCCACAGTTGACATCAGAAGCCTCCTCCTGTGAACAATCTCTTCGTGGGACAACACAAATTGGTTGGAAAGAGCCTGGGGAAGACAACAAGGAGACAATGAAGGGGGAATGACCCAATAACTCACAGATGATGATCTACAGACCACATCAACCTTATCTTCCCCTCTTTGCTATTGTAGCTTTAGATACCCATGTATAAACATCTGAAAGTGTCGTGCACATTACAGTCAAAAACACAAATTTCTAGTCTACACACACATGCGCGCACACACACACACACACACCGCATGCACCTCTGCAAGCTGCCCAGCTCCCACGTCACTGATATAGTTCTGTGTCAGTGATAGTAGAAGGAGAGCCCTGTTCACTCTCAGCCCTTTCACAAGCCACTTCATCCCCTCATCGCCAATCCTGTTGCAAGCAAGATTCAAGGACACAAGATGTTCATTGTCCATGAGAGCAGGCCCCAGGGTGGCACAGTGGGCGTCGCTGAGTGAACAGCACTTCAGGGAGAGGTGGGTGAGGGGACAGGAGAGGAGAGCACTTGTGTCCTCTGGGAGGAGGCAGCCGTCCAGAGAGAGATGCCTGCAAAGAGGGGGGGGGGACATCACCAGTACAAGCTGTTCCAAATCACATGACCTGCCAGTACCGCATGCCTCACACCGCAGCACACTAACCTCAAGTTCTTCTTGACTGCAATGGAAGCAATTCCCTGTAGGAGTGCTGGAGTGAGGGCCATGTCTAGCAGCTTGATGTGGTCCAGTGCAGACGGCACCAACTCCAGGGCCATTTTGAAAGGTTCAATGTGACTGTCTGGGAGGGTTGTCTCTACAGGGCAGAGCGGGCATATGGGTAAGGATACTATGAGACAGGGCCTAGTACAGTGAGATAGGGGACACTGGTGTGGTGCAGTGAGATAGGGGACACTGGTGTAGTACAGTGAGATAGGGGACACTGGTGTGGTACAGTGAGATAGGGGACACTGGTGTAGTACAGTGAGATAGGGGACACTGATGTAGTCCAGTGAGATAGGGGACACTGGTGTGGTACAGTGAGATAGGGGACACTGGTGTAGTACAGTGAGATAGGGGACACTGGTGTAGTACAGTGAGATAGGGGACACTGGTGTAGTACAGTGAGATAGGGGACACTGGTGTAGTACAGTGAGATAGGGGACACTGGTGTAGTACAGTGAGATAGGGGACACTGGTGTAGTACAGTGAGATAGGGGACACTGGTGTAGTACAGTGAGATAGGGGATAGGGGGCATTGGAGGTGCTACAAGCCTAGCAAGCTGTCAGTGCTCAAGTGAAGGCAAAACATTGAAACTACATTCATTCAACTTCATTTGCACTATACTGCGACTGACCCCAAAGGGCAGGGATGCTTTAATGGGCACATTGAAGTGGAGCAGGTCACCAACTGCACTCAGCAATATGTACTGGCTGGCTTCTAATGCACTTTAGCCATTCCCAAATGCTGTGTGATTACAGCGTGTATTAACAGACAAAGCCAACAGCTGACACAGCATGCTGCACCTTCAGCTGTACATGGCATGCAAGAAGCCACCCAACACGTGGGTAGGAGCTACATACTGCAGAGATATGGGCCAGTATGGCTACTGGTCAGTGGGTGAGTGTTAGGTGAGCCTCCCTCACAGGACCAGTACACAGAGCTTGGCAGTACATGGCCATGCACAGTGATCAAACCAGGTGAAGGGGCAGCAAAGTGCAGTCTGAATATCTTAATACAACTACTGTAATCGGTGCATCAACCTCCTGCAGACACAGACGCAGCACCGAGCAGAAAGCACAGATGGCTGACATCTTAGATGTAAATTGAAAGTGAACAGGCCGATATATAACAGAGTAGTGAACACTGTAGTATAAACTGCATTAGTGCCTTTACTGATACTTCCAGTTATTGGAAAGATAACCATCTGGTAGTTGCCTTGATGTCAAGTACGTATGCCAACATTGTGCGCGAAGGACATATTGCAATGGTACAACTTGGATCACACACCAAGCTTGGCTTAAAGAACTCTCCTTATACAATACATTGTTACTTACGGGCCACCTGTATCTCTGATAGAGTAGATGGATCAGTGTCATCCTTCAGTATTAGGTTGATAAACTTTCCTGGTCGCACTGCATTCACTTGCACATCCAGTGCAGTGAGACCACTGCGCTCACACAAGACAGGGTAGTCCTCAGCAAAGTCCCCCACCAAGCCATCTGCATCATTAGCAACATTAGCAACACGCACACATACACACACACACACAAACACACACACACACACACACACACACACACACACACACACACACACACACACACACACACACACATACATACACACACACACACAGAGAGAGAGAGAGAGAGAGAGAGTGACATGTGTACCCCAGGCACAGATAGCCCAAAACGTGTACTCTATCCCATCCCATCCTTCTAAAGTCTAGGTCATGTACAATCACACAACCTGGGGGGAGGAGGGGGGGTGAACGCTCTAAATCCTCTCCTCCCTCCTCTAAGTGTTTGCCAATGTATTAAATCAATGGCACTAATGTGATATTTACTTGCCAAACTGCAAATTGCATCAGATTCATGATCAGAGGGCCTCAAATCCAAATTTTCCTTGTTAGGGCATTGATCCCAGCCCCCTCTCAGAGGTATATACCTTTGGTCACTACACCTACCCCCCCCCCGCCCCCGCCAATTTTATTTCCTAGATAGAACTCTGCACACAAACCATGGCATCAACAAAACACCCTTCAGAAAGACAAAGACGAATCCATGTAGCCATGTACTGTAGCTAGTTCATGCAGCACTATCAAGATGTTGCAATACACCACTTAGTTTCTTTTCACATGTAAACCTGCCATAAGGGTTGGAATCGTCTTGGCTTTGCTGCTCTTGTTCTTTCGAATTTGCCTTCGTCTGCTTTCCACTTTTCCCCATTTTCTGCCTGGCAACGATCTTGGAAAGATTCATGAATATAGTTATACCACTGTAAGCTCCGCCCCCAACATGGCAGATCCACTAATGGTTTTGATATCGTATTTACGGCGGTAAATCATGAGTGATTGTCAGAGCTTTCACCCTAACCCATGGAAGCCAGACGTGTGTAGTGAGTGCCTCAGACCACGGGCACTTCACATTATAACTTCAGGACATGCGGTAACGGGCAGACCGGATCCTACGTCTTGTGCACAAGAGTCGGATCAAGGGCCGTACTCCAACATGCCGCTAACGGACTCCACCAAGAAGCGATCATCTCTCAAGAAGAGGTTCAACAATATTCTGAATCGCAGCGAGAAGCCTCCGGTACCTGCGCCAAGAAAAGGGTTCCTAGAAGCGCCGGACATTTCTGCGCCCATTCCAATCCAACTGGACGCCTCAGGCAGATTCAAGAGCGAATCTAGCTTTGATTCAGTCAGCTCCGCGGGAGACGAGGCTCATTCCATCGGCGAAGAGCTCGCAATCCGCGGTAACGATCGACCATACGAGGAAGTGTTCTATGAAGGGGATAGGGAGGAAACGGCTATTAATGGGCAAGAACACGTGGCGGAAATGTCTACAGACGGCCTGCTTGCCGCTACAGAGCCGTCCGCCGTGCCCAACGCGGAGGATACCACTACTGTGTCGGTGCTACCGCAGACCAGCGCCACCAGACCTGTCGTAGAGTTCAACGGATACACTGAGTTGGACTTGGACGACATTGCCGATCCTGCCCCACTACCCAGCCCCACTGTGGCGGAAGTCAGCGAGGAGGTTCAGCCCAAGGATCCCCCAAAAGCAAAGCCCCCACTGAAGGCAAAGCCAAAGATTAATGTTATTGAACAAGCTGCAAGCCGAAGGGCTCTGCCCCCAACCCCTCCCCCGTACTCAAAGAAGCCGGCAGTGAAGTCAGAGGATAACAGTGGGGTAAATGTAACAGCCGCTTTCAAGGATGAAACAGAAGCAGCAGTGGACAGTAGCCCCAACATTGAAGTGTCTTTTACACCTCCTGATGTCTCTTCAGACCTTGGCCCTCGTCAGCGGCGTAGGTCAAAGACCGTTGGGTCAGGTGTGCCTCGGCGCCGGCCTCCACCAGCTCCCCCAGTTAAGAAAGCACTGGATATTCACTTCCCTCTCCCTTCCCCATCTCCCGTAAGAAAAGATGAGGATGACACTTCTGATATTCCCCCTTGCAAACCTGCACGGTCCAAAGCACGTAAAGGGACACCTGGCTCTTCGCCCATGACTCCCACCCGTCCACCCCCTGAACCTCCAGTTCATTCCATTTCATCACACAGCAATTCCTCCATAGAGCCTCACCATGTATCACGTAGCCCCACCCACTCCCCAGTACCTTCCCCTCGGCTGGTCTCTGCTCCAGCTACCGCAGCCTCAGCTGAAGAGCCAATTCCACCTATGAAAAGGAGCAACTCCCTCTCTAAGAGAATGAAGCATCGGTTTGGCTTTCATTCCCACTCAAAGGCTGCTCCACCCCCTGAGCAGGTTGCTGCAAGCAAGCCAGTAGAAGAAAAGGAGCAGAGTAAAGACCAAGGGGAGCAAGGCGAAGGTGAGATTGTGAAAAAAGGCAAGATTAAGAAGCTCTTCAGGAAAAGGTCAAAGACATTCTCCTCTGGCCAGAAGAAGCCTGTTCGCATTACTGCCAACAGTAGCTCCCGAGACGACTCATCTTTTCAATTTGCAGGCACAAGTGGCTCGCCTCCTCACTCTGTGCACCGAACCAGGACACCAGAGCCTCCTCTCCCATATCTAGGTGGAGCATCCCATCAGAGTACAGTGGAGGCAACAGTTGACCATAGCCACGAGTATGCAGAATGCGGAGAGCCTCTTATATCCAAGCACAGCCCAGCAGCAGCAGAACAGGAAACATCTGGCAGTTTGTCGGGTGGCAGCCACGGTGTAGCTGTGGGCTCTAGTTCAGTACGCTCTGCAGGTGACCGTTTCTCAATGTGTTCTGAGTTCCTTGCCTCCCTTCATTCCGAAACGGTTCCTGTTGATCCACTGATCATCACTGTGGGGCAGCTGCAGACATTGATGGCAGAGTCTGTTGTCGGTGCCACCAAGAAAGTGTCCAGCCTGTACAAGCGCCTGTACACCCCCCCTTCCTCCATCAAGTGCACATGGGACGACTGTAAGCCTGTGAGCAATTGGCCAGCAGTAGTTGTCAAAGACAAGACATGTGCAGTGCAGGTGAGTGCTTTTTGGTGCATGTGTCCATATTAATGCATACATACTGTGTGTATGTTACCAGCCTTTATGTGCAAACTACTCTGTTACTGTACGTTGGAGGTCACTGTTTGGTGTTGAGTCCATGCACTTGCGTATGCTCTTAGTGAATTAGCTATGTACATTAAGTCCCTAGTAGCAGTAATGGGCTGCTGTGAAAGTAAAGACAGTTTGTATGTGTGTAATTTTACCGTTGGTGGGGATGGGAGGGAGAGGGGAAATTGTCTCGGAAATTGTAGACGCTGTTTCTTCATAACTTGTGTCAATAAAATATAATGTTGCTCGTCTGTTGTTCCCACTATTTCCTAGTTCATGGCGTACTATTATTCAAAGAGTAATGTAATGCTGTCTATTGTCCAACACTGCGTTAGTGTGATTGCTCACTGTTTGTATGGTACAGGACAGGTGGCTAATTACATCACCTGTGGTAATTGTAACTGATTCGATTTTGAGACATCTAATGGCACTTCTCTGGTCTAACAAGCTGATGTCATGCAAACCTCATGCTTATTCAGGTTGCCTGGGAATGCACAGTTTGCCACAAAGGCAGGCAATAGTAGTTCTTGTATATTAACCTGACATACATACTGTACACTGTTGCTGTATGTCTGTTAAGCGTCTTTCAGTTCTCCCATTTACACCAGCCTTGTGCTGAAGGGGTAACCTACGTAAATAGCTATACTATACAGTACAATGCAGTTCAATGCACAATACTGTACACACAATTCTTTACAATACCATTTCTCCATTATGTGTCTGTATGAGATGCTTGGCTATAGCATCTGTAGACTCTATGCATCGTCTGTGACACAGACAATGCTGCCTTCTGCACTTCTCAAGTGTGGTGGTGTCTTGTCTTGTCTGTGCCATGCAGTGCTCTGGTCCTTTAGTGAAAATATGTGTGTTTATGTAGGAAAGGGTATTGTAGTTGCCTGTGGAGGGACTTGGTAGGCAGAGACAGTTCTCTGTGAACAGGCTGAGTCACCATGAACTTTTCATATTACTGTATGTCTTGAACAGGGACATAATGAAATTACTGAGTCTGACAAGGCAGTGGTGGCTTACCTGTGGTGTTGTGCTCTATTAGTCTAGCTTTTACATAGTTGTTAGCATGTGTGTGCATATTGTTTGAATGGTGTAATGTTGTTGAAGCTGTAATTGAATTGTGCTGGCTGTCCTAACGGTGGTTCATTCAGGCAATAGAATTATGTACAATACATTTGTAATGAGAGCATTATTGTATGCATTAGTCCCATTGGGGCTGGGTCAGGCTAAGTACGGCTGTGACCAAGGGTGGCGGAAGAGGGGGCTAGGGGTTGTAACCCCCCTCTTCCCACTAATTCTTCATTCAGAAGTGGCTGTGAGCCTGACTGGCTTGCCACCAATCAACCCCAAACCCAGTCTTGTTCCACCAGCACTATTTGTGACCCTGGACCCCACTTTCAGTCAATAGCTGGCTGTATGCTCTGCCAGTGACATGTGTAACTAGGATTGGATTGATTCACATGGGCAGTGTGTACTTTGATCTGATGCTACAAGTGTGACATTGTCCTACATTAATCTGATACCTTGCTCATTATCCAGTGTGTGCTTCCCAATAGCTCGTTAACATAAAGGACACACTTCACAGCTCTAAAGCAGAGCATGATCAACCTCTCTCTCTAGTACTGTGTGTGTGTGTGTGTGTGTGTGTGTGTGTGTGTGTGTGTGTGTGTGTGTGTGTGTGTGTGTGTGTGTGTGTGTGTGTGTGTGTGTGTGTGTGTGTGTGTGTGTGTGTGTGTGTGTGTGTGTGTGTGTGTGTTGTGTGTGTGTTGTGTGTGTGTGTGTGTGTGTGTGTGTGTGTGTGTGTGTGTGGCTGCTGTACTCAGAAGGCCTCTTATTTGACAGGTGTTCAAACACGTGCTCTACATGTGTGTGTGTGATTAGCCTTTCAGTACCAGTTTAGTGCAATTATTGCTGTAACATTGTACACCTGGGAAGAACACTGGCAAAGCTGACATAGTCACCGCATGTCTGTGTGTTACCATTATGGTATATTAATGCATGAAGATGTTGGCAGTATGAGTGTGTTGCACGTTCATGTGTACTGCTATTCTATTGCAAGGGAGCCCCCCCTCCCTCCATGTAACTGCACTACAATCATCACACATGGGACTCTTGCACTCTGCATTCAAACATGTCGAAAGGACATATGTCAGAATCAGTAGGCTGTCAATGCTTGGTATGGTGGTCAGCTGTCTATGAGCTTGGATGAAAGAGAGTGCGCCAGTGCTCTCCAGCTATGTACATGTGACCAAAGAGTGGCCACAGAACTATGTTCATTCAACAGGCCCAGATGCGAGTGATTCAGCTCATTCTTTACATACTCTCACACTTACCATATGCATTCCACATTTATGCTGGCACCTTTCAGCATGTGTAGACTATGTTAGTAGAACACTGGACTATACGCATTGCCAATACCCTGATACTGGAGCCATGCAGTGCCCATTTGTGTATAGTGCAAGGCTAAAGTGTAAAGCTATGTAGCAGGCAGCTGTGCACTGATGCACCACCTATCTAATGGTGTCAGAGCTGTAATGCCAGTATGTTGTGTGCATGTCACAACCTTGCGGGTAAACCCATCAGAAGGCTGTTCACTAACGTGCTAATGAGCTCATGTTTTGACAACTTGTATTATTTGTCCTTCTTACAAAGGCATTGTGCCTGCTAGAGTTTCAGTTCCATTAGTGAATACATACACATGTGGTGTAAAAGACTTCTATGCTCTATATCATCACAGAGGTATGTCATATCTAGGATTGCGGTGAAGTAACATCCTAGAAGACCCAACGAGTCATTGCTACTATGAATGGATGACTCAATGAATGCTCACAAGTGTCTTTCACTGATATGTAGCAAATGCTAACTTACTTTAAATCAAGGCTACTAATTTTAGTAGTTACTACAGTAATTTTAGCAAATGTAGCGAGTAATGCAAAATTGCTGAAAATTGTACCCACTGAAATTTTTTGTACAGGTGAAATTTTATACACCAATCAATCAAAAGTCGCTAAAAGTAGTACCCACCAATTCCTGGACTTCTCAAAATGCTAAATTTAGTTACCACTAAAACTTGTATTCGTTAGGTATCTGAGTCATTGAGTGCTCCTCTTCTCATATATTTTGTACCATGTACATGTAGGTTGCCCTTCATGCAATCTATTGTAGTTGTATGAGATTTTCTTGATATTAGTTGCCACGTGTGCATCAGTAGTGGTGGAAGGTGACTTGAGTCTCATTCTCAACACTAGGCAGTATTGTTTCCTGCACCATTAATTGAATTGGCATAATGTGAAGAACAAGACCACAACATTCAGGTTGTTGTCTAGTTTAGCCTTTTGATGCACTTGCCCACTCGTGCACGCAAGGCGCAGATCAGGGCTTAATGTGCGTAGTTACCTGATAGTGTATAGGTTGTCATAATAATTGGTTCCGATGGCCATACAGTGGAACCTCACTTATCCGGTCGTCGAAGTTCCGGGCGCCTCGGTCTACCGGGCAGGTGTAATTAGCAAGCCGGCCATTTTATTACTACGTACGCTGACGTCACGATTTCCTTGCACATAGTGTGAAGATGGCTAGCAGAATGCGGCGCGTCATTACGCTCGACCAGAAGCTAAAGATTATTGACGACTTAAAGGAAGGGAAGTCCCAGCGACTCGTTGGTGATATTCATGGAGTTCCGAAGTCTACCGTTGGCGACATATGGAAGGATCGAGAGAAAATCGAGAAGTACGTGTCTACGAGCGATTGTCCTACCTTTGCTAAGAAGAGATGCATTGTTAGAGAAGCAAAGTTCGAGGAACTGGAGAAGGCATGCTACACATGGTTCATGCAACAGCGCTCTAAGGGTGCTCCAGTGTCAGGGCCCCTACTGAAGGAGAAAGCTTTGCAGCTCTTTCCATCCATTTATCCAGAAAGCAGTGCTCAGTCATTTGTGGCTAGCTCTGGATGGCTTTCAAACTTCATTTCTCGCCATGGAATCAGAGGCATTTCTCTTCAAGGGGAATCATTGTCAGCAGACACTTCTGCAGTTGACTCATTTCAGAGCGAGCTGCATCAAAGGATGAAGACAGGTGGTTATTCCCTGGATCAAGTTTTCAATGCTGATGAAACTGGCTTGTGGTGGAAACTGATGCCCTCAAAATCCCTTGTTCATTGTGGAGAGAAGCAAGCTAAAAACTTCAAGCAGGCCAAAGACAGGGTCACCCTACTAGGTTGCTGTAATGCATCGGGGACCTGTAAGCTCCCTCTGGCTTTCATTCACAAGAGTGCAAGGCCACGATGCTTTAAGAATATGGAGATGAGCGCACTACCTGTGTGCTATTTGTCACAGCCCAAAGCTTGGATGAATGCAACCCTATTTGAAGGTTGGTTTCATAAGAAGTTTGTGCCTCATGTCAAGAAGTTTTGCCAAGATCACGGCATTGAGTACAAAGTGCTTTTGCTTCTCGATAATGCACCAGCTCATCCATCAGCTGAGAAGCTTACCTCTTGTGATGGCAAGGTTACAACTATGTTTCTGCCTCCCAATACAACCTCCATCTTGCAACCATTGGATCAAGGACTTCTTGAAGCCCTGAAACGCCGATACAAAAAATGTCTACTGCGTCACATTGTTCTGGAGAACAGTGCATCCTCACTGACTGTTCCTGACATAGTGAAGGCATTGACAATCAAAGATGCAGTTTATTGGGTTTCTCAAGCCTGGGAAGATGTCAGCCCCATCACAGTCAAGAAATCCTGGAAGAAACTGATTCCTTCCCGTGATGCTGATGACAATTCCGGTGATGCTGGCAATGATTCCAGTGATGCCGAGGAAGTTTCTTCAAGCGATGCTTTCGTGGGTCTTTTCCAAGAACTGGGATATTCTACAGATAATGAAAGCTGGCAAACCCCACAAGATTGGCTGGCTGAAGATTCTACTGATCCTGGCTATCAGCTATTGACAGATTCTGAAATAGTTGCTGAGGTCACAAGAGGTGGAGACAGTCTAGACCCCGAATCAGATGATGAAGTGGAACCCCAACCCACAGTGTCACATGCACAAGCTTTTGATGCATTTGAGACTGCTTTGAAGTGGCTGGAAGGACAGTCTGACACTGACCCATTCCACCTCTTGCTTGTGAGAAAGTGGAGGGATACTGCTGCCCAGAAAAGAGTGCAGACCTTGAAACAAACCACTCTTCTTTCCTATTTAGCCTAACCAGACTCATAAATGTATCTTTATACCATACATGTATATGTTTTTATGCTTTATGTACTTGTGACCAGTGTTTTTATATAGCCATGTACATAGTTCATGAATAAGTTCAGAGTTACGGGCAATTTTAAAGTTACGGGCACCCCTTGGTCCCATACTGCCCAGATAACTGAGGTTCCACTGTACGTTGTACGTGTCTGATCACAGAATATGAGGCAAAAGTCTTTTATTGGGCACATTTCTAAATAGATGTCATGAGTGTGATGTCTGATATGCATTATTGTGACAATTATGGTGTATTATTCTTTGTAAAGTAAGGTCCTAATCTTGTTGATAATATTAAGGTGAAACAGTGCATGCCACACTATATACACTGATACCTGGCCCTTTCAACCTGTACCACCATTGAGTACTTGTTCTGTATCTTTACTTAATACTGTGCAAGTAACAATATATTGCAATAGTCTAATTAAATAATTAATTCACAGAGGCTACAGAGGATGCTGTTGTTACTGTATATATATATATACACTTTGCTAACCCTAGTAAGTGATGTTAGCCTTCACACCTTGTTTCATCCCTTGTAGGTGATGGATGAAGACCGATGGGCACTGGAAGAAGAGATGGCATCAACCCTCCCTCCTCACCCTCACATTGTGAGGCGGCTGGCTGTCATGTCCGAGCCTCCACCTTTTGCCATTACTGGCTTACACGAGCCACAAGGGAAGTGTGTCTATATGTTAACTAATGCTGCTACCAATATCTGCCTCAAGGATTTCCTTGCTCAGCAAAGATCTCACCTGTCACAAGAAAAATTTGAGAGACTGGTATGTCTCGTGTTGTTGCAGTTGTTCCTAGCGCTGCATCACCTCAATCGTCACGGGGTCGTCCACAGAAACCTCACATCGAAGTCTATTCTGATCAATCCAGACAACTGCCATGTGCAATTGTCAGACTATTCGTACGCCATACACAAGAAAGGAAGCTTTGTGTATGGTGCTCAGGAAGTGAAAGTGATTGGGGGAGACGATACGTGGCTGCCTCCAGAGATAGTCAACAACCCTAGCACTTCTCAGGAGCTGAACTACTCCAACACAGATGTATTTCAGGCTGGTTGTCTCATTTACCAGTTGCTGGGACAGGAAAGTCCGTTTGAGAGTGAGCCAGAGCTCATTCACTCCTACGCAGCGTCTGATCTCCCGCCTTTGCCTCCCTTCTCCCCCTATTCACTGCATCTTCAGCGAATTGCTCACCTTCTGCTTGAGCCTGACCCAAAGAATCGGATATCAGCAGCCACATCCCTCCAAGTCCTGTCGTGCTTACTGTGGCTGCCGCATGCCTGGATTACACAGCCTGTGCCTGAGTCACACGTACAAAGCTTTCTCATCTATGAGAAGACTCGCATGGTAGCTGATCTAGCTGAGATGTGGGTCCAGCGGTCTGCTTCTACACCTTCTCTGGAGCAGCTTCTCAAGTCATCCTTCTTCACTCTCATGTCCACCAACCAGATCCTGAAATCCCTTGAGTCATATGCCCAAGAAATATCATCAGTTTAGTAATTCTTGAACCGATACAAATTACTGTAATTTAAATTGCAAAGGTTGCAATTATGTTTTTGTGCTTTCTTCATTTCAGTACTCGATGCATGCACTCACTGCATACATACATACATACATACATACAGTGCACAAATGTGTTGTTGTAATGAAGTGTATTAGTAATATATTTGCAGCTTCACTTTTCAGCTTGAGGTGTACACTATGTGTATCACATCACGCTGTGAGGTGATGTTTCTGCCATGTATATAATTTGAATGTATTCCAAAATTTCTTGTTTGTACCATCTATTTAAAGTTGTGTTATGACCTATCAACCAGCTGAAGCACTGGCAGACCATACATGTGTCTGTGCATTTGGTCTTCAGCCACTTCTAAGTCAACATTGGGCGGTAAATTGGGATATCTCCCCTCCACCAGCCATTGTAGCCTCTCTAGGACTAGTAGCACTCTCACAACCACCTTCTGTGTTCATTATGGCTCACACAGTCGGCCCACCACGCTATAGCTATAGACTACAGTAGCAGCCGCTGATTGATGGTCAGTGGAACAGGCGCCAGTATTGATCAGCACATGTTGGATGGGTTGCAGCAACAACACAACTTGCACATATGGGCACTGACAAGATTCACAGTTGTGCCCTTGTACAAATTTTGCTGTTGCTGCATCCGGCTCTATCTAACACCATTGCTGATTGATGCAATTATAATGTCAATTAGTCAATTAAGGTGATATAATTATTATTCACATCTGTTTCATACTGTCTATGAATTATCACTGGCTAGGCAACGCCATAATGTCAGTATAGTGAGCCTACCACATGCACCGCAGCACATGAATACAGGTGGTGTTTAGCTATATAATTCACTTTGTCTGCTGCAAGTCATCTCATGCATGCAGGTGCTTCTTACACATGTGCGATAATGTCTACACATTACATTATACGTCATGCATGCATAATACGTATATACCAACTGCACATGCACCTCACCTACCTCACCCCACACCCTCCCTTCCTCCTACGTCACCGGCTCACCCCACCCAATATCAATCTCTCCCTCACTCCTATAACTCACCCCCTCCCTTCGTAGCTACATAGCTCTTGTGTATACACTGTATGCAGCATACAGTGGAAACTATGGTCTTCTCAGATGGAGAAAAAAGGGAGAACAGTGATCCGGAAAGTGAAACTGTTGCTACAAGTACTGATTGATAAATTGATGAATCCCCTTAACCCTGCCCCCTGGACGATAGAAGCTATTTCACTAACCATACAGAACAGATAACATTGTTAATAATGTTTTTGTTTGCATGCTGTCCAATTATTTATGATCCTGTGTGCATGCAGTACAATACACTTCCAATGTATTAATGTGCATTATAGTATCACTTATGTATGTAGAGGTAACATTGGAACTGTACATATGCAGTGTACTGAGAGTACATCATTGGATGTTTTAGCAGTGATTTATGCATTAATTAATTCTATTGCTGATGGTTGATTGACAGCTAGAACAGTGATTGTAACATTGTGGATGTCAAAGTACAGAATGTCCAACTTCCCCTCTTAAATGTAGCCCCCTGGGGGACTACATACTGTAATTATACAGCTAGTGGTCCATGACTCTCCATGACACAGATCTATCGCACATTTAGAAGACCCTGTTCCATTTGGTCAGCATGCAGGGCTCATGCACCCCTTTAGACACATTACAAGTGCGCATGACTCAGCATACTGTAATGTGTCTCACAGAGGGATGTGTGGGGCTGCCTATTTCAAGGAAAACTGCTGACGACAGTGTTGCACTTTGGAGACACCTTCCTATCAATGCATTGCAGTTACGTACTGTATCTCATCTACACATCATCCCATTTCCGGTGCAATTGTCTACGTTAGTGCTTTAATGTATCAATTGACAAAGTGTATCTCTTTCGATTGTGAGTATAGTTTTTATCTGTGGGCAGTTCAATATCAATTAGCTAACTACTAATATCCACTACATTGCTGCATGTGTGGTCAAATAATAGTCTGAGTGTCACTGACTGCAACATTCTAACAGGAATAATAATAATTGTGGGTCAATACATCACATCAAATCAACGAATGATAACACCACTGCATAAGATACAAACACACAAGTACACACACATGAAATATTATGATAAATTGTATATGTACATCATCAATACATTATCATCACAGGTTGAAAACAAATACGTAATTTAGGTGACTCAGTCCAAATGAGCAGTTCAGTAGACCAGCACACGCTTATTTCCCCAATCAACTACATAAACCAGCCCACTGCCATCAACACATATACCCCAAGGGCGATTGAGCCTCCCTGAATCAGGATTTCTTTCTGTGAATTGGTGAATCAGTTTACCTTCCACTGTGTACACCATTATGGCATGGCAGGAGTCTGAAGTGACCAACAAATGGTTGTCACTAGCAGCAGCAATGTAGTATGGGTCAAACACGGGCCGGAAATCATGTGTATATGTTCCTTCTTTAGACCACACAGAAACACGCTTATTCCCTTCATCAACAACATACACAAGGCCATCTGAACCAAATGCTACATCACCAGGCCTATCAAAACACCCTGGACCACTTCCTTTTGAACCAAACGCAAGCTGAAACCTGCCCTCTTCGTCATAGACAGTGACACGGTGGCTATCACAGATGTAAATATGACCTTCTGCACTAACAGACACACTGGTAGGATGGCTCAAACAGTCACTTTCACTATCTGTATGGCGTATGGTCTTAAGGAGTTGGCCATCTTGGGACAGCTTGATTACTTTATTTTTGCTCCAGTGTGTCACCCAAATATTTCCTTCGAGGTCAAATGCAACACCAAGCAAACCACTATCAAGCAATGTTTTCCCAATTGACCTCACCAATGTACCAGTATTGGTGAGAATATGAACACACATGTTTGTCTCATCTGTCACAGCTAGAAGGCCCTCATTGCTCACTGCTACTGCATAATACATGCTACCCGCTGGACTGTGTTGGATGACCTTCTGACACTCTCCAAGCTTTCTCCAGTCCCTGAGAGGGTACTTCACCTGCAGGTGGGATGAGTGAACTGCAGGTAACACAGTAGGAGTGTACATGACAGACAGTTGGATGCATTCACTTGCAAACACATGTAATTAGTTCCCTGTTGATGTGGTGGGTGGGGGAGGTACACACAGGGAACACAACAGAATCAGATAGTAAGGGCTGGTGCACATGAGATGCCCTACATTAGTAATAACCCCCTCCTACTGTCGTTTGAAGCCCCAACAACACAACAGATCATTACATAGTTTGTCGTGAAATCACATTGCTAGTAGGTTTGGTGCATGTGTCAAACACCATCAAAGATGGGCACAAATGCACGCACGCACACATCCACAATGCATGCACACACACATGCAAACAATTCTTTAGTACGTACACCTTGTCTTCTGCATGGGACGTAGGGTAGTCCCCTGTAGACCCGGGGCCTGCTAGGTTTGTTTGACTCGCACGTGTGAATGCTACAAATATCAGAGAAGTACCCTACAGAGAGTACTTCTCTGATAATATATACTTCCCATTACTGTTTATATAATAATTATTATTGGCCATGTTGACAATGTTCATATAATATTATCAGCCATATTGTCCAGGGGTAAGCAATGGTTACATACATACGTACAAGTTACAAGTGTAGAGACATAACCATAGGGAGTAAAACGGAGTGTGTACAAACTAGAGATAATGCAGCTCACCTGTCGAGCTACTGCCAGCTGGCTTCTCAACTGCTGGATCTCGGCTGCCTGTTCTTGAATGGTATCTTGCTGCTCTTGAATAATATCTTGCTGCTCTTGAATGGTATCTTCCTGCTCTTTAATAGTAGTATACGTTTCCCTCAAAGTGTCATCCTTCACCTGCATTGCATCATCCTTCTGTTTGCATTCTTCCTCCTTGGCTGACAACTGCTGGCGAACTTGCTCAAAAGGAGAAGCAACATGGCTGCCTGTCCAGAGGGATGACTCAATACGTCTCAGCTCTTGCACCAGTACTGCACTGGAGGGACGCTTGTCTGGTCGGTTCTCCAGACACTGGCGGACTGTGGGGAGAAACAGCTGCTGCTCTTGTGCAGTGAACAGCACAACGTAGCGCTCACGACGTTGGAGCTCAGTCAAACCAATAATCTTGTCTCCATCATATCTTGTAGGAGGACCGGGCTCTGGCCAATCGTGGGTCAGAATGGAAAGGATGATGTTGCCAAATGAGAACACATCTAGCTTCTCATTGTATTGTGGTGGGCTCTGAAGAGCCTCAGGAGACATAAATGCTGGGGTACCTTTTACGGAGGAGGATTCTCGAATACTGGATGACAGGATAATAGCTCGGCTCATGCCAAAGTCGGTCAACTTGGTCACGAAAGACACCTCATTTAGCAACACGTTGTTAGGGCTGAGGTCGTGGTGTACTAGAGGTGGATTCTGGCCGTGGAGATAAGCGAGTGCTTGGGATATCTGGCGAAGTGCAAACACCTTGAAGTTGAGCGGGAACTCCTTCTTGCCGTGATTCTTTAAGTATCTCCGCAAGCTGATGTCCATTTTCTCCATGATGAGCACCGGCAGGCGAGAACTGTGTTCTAGATATACCCCAAGGAACTGTACTACACCGGGATGACGTAGTTTGGACCATGTTACACACTCCGCCTCAAAGTTGCTGATGAACCTTTCCGCACCTCCGGGTGAGTCGTCTTCGAGAAGAAGCTCATGCAGGCGCTTGGCGGCACACGGAGTTCCATTCCAATCTACTTCGTACACTGTGGCATCGGCACCCCTGCCAAGTTTCTTGTCGCTAAATACCAAGTTTGTGATGAGGAGGCCGGAAAATCTGGAGCTTGGAGCTCGAGGACGTCGCCTCTCTGCCATTACTCTAGGTTCTAGACCCTCCCAAGTATGCCCCCTAGGGCGCTTACTTGGGACAGTCTAGGGCGCGTACTTGGGATGGTCTAGTAAGCCAGATATATCATGCTTACGTCACGGTCAATCAATCAATCAATCATCAATCATTATTATTAGGGGATGCACCGCACCAAATGGTACTAGGACACAAAAGGTCCAATGCAGCACTAGAACACAAGAATAGCTACAAGGGATAGTTCAACAGGAGAAAAAAGAACAGAGTTGGGAACATAGACAAATAAGCATGTGCTTATACACCAAAACGGGCACACAACATAGATCTAAGATGCTTCAGAATATTCTATAATTATAGTAGGAATGTGCCCAATAAAAATGGCTATTCCCATCTTAATGTATTAGCGTGCTTTGGCGAAATTAGCCAAATGGCAGCGGCGAGGAACAATTGAAGGCCATTGAAAGCCATAGGCTTGATGTATTGAAGATGGCAGTGCACCCAAAGCCAGCCTGGAGTACATGTGAGAGAAAAGCAGCATAGGCTACTCATACCCCATTTTGTCTTAATATTCTCCTCCTTCAAGCAAGAAAGAAGATCAAGGAACTAGGAGCTGTTCCCTGTTCATCACAGCATTAGGTAATAAGCACATTTATAGCTGCAAGAAGGACAGAGGTACAACATGAGCATTTTCTAGCATATTATACGTAGCTACCAACACACGACTCCAGCTTAACGTTAGTTGAGTACTGAAAATAGTGAAGCCACGATACTGTTGGTGCGCAGACTTCACTGGTAAATGCTGTAATTGCATCCATAATTAGCATGGAAGGAAACACCATAGCACACTAGCACACAATTGTACATAATATTAATCAAAGTTGGTCTCCTTTGCGGAGTGTTTCCAGTACACAATTTATAAGAAAGACACAGTGGTCAAACACAGAAAACAGTAGGTTCTTTATCCTGTTGAATGTGTACGCAGTCTATGTGTTTACAGTCTCACACATTTTATGGTGAATTCCCACATCATCATCAGGTTTAGCTGTAGCTTGCTGCTGACATAGGCATCCACAGGTCAACCACCTTGCTAGAGTATCACGGGCTGGCTTCAAAAAGATTAGAGCAAAAACTGGAGTTGGAATTGTACTTAAATGAAGTCCATCAAAGACAGAATGAAATGAGAAGAAGGTGTCATCAAACAATGCATGTTGAAGATTAAGGTACATAATGGGCAAGACAACATGAGTGACAACATTGAGGGCCTGTACCACCAGGAGGAAGAGACCAAACTTGAGGAGGCCTTTAAATATCTTGTCATCTGCCTTTTCACGCAGGGTGTATCGCTTGTGGTAACAGACAGTAACCATCAGAATAATGAGAGAAAAGACAGCAGGGAGAATAGAGAAGATTATGCCATAGACCACAGCAAATATTATAGGATATAGATAGCAATTGCAGAGTTCATCATCAATGTCACTACCAAACGTAACATCTCCGGAAATAAGTGGGGCTGCACTACTGAAGGCCACCATCCAAATCACAATGACTGTGAGGATAAAGTATTTGGTGTTTCTAGGTTTAATGATTGGTTTATGCCAGAACTTCACTAGTAGGAATATGGTCACAGCATACATTGTGGTAAACAGTACACGTGCAGATCCTCCAAAGAAGAACACCACCACGACAACTTGCCACGATGCACCGGTGTAGTTGTAACCAACCAACATCACAATGAAGTCGTGGATGACTATTGCAAGTGATGAAACTAGACCAGAGAGGAGTAGGTTGATGAGGATCACTCGAACAGCCTGATTGGTCTGCTTGTCTGCAATCAGAGCTGCAGTTATGAGGATATTGATTCCCATGGTGATCAGGAGGATGACAAGGAAGAGTGCATTGTCCTGTCGACCAACTTGCATTATTTGCTGTCCACTTGACATGTTACAGGTGAAGTTGTCCATCTTCTTCACACTGACTTCCTGTTGTAGTGCAACAAAACTGGTGCTTTGACAATGTACTTATATAGCACTTTGGCTCCTGTTTTGAAAGTGTATGCTACTACTGTGCAATGTACAATACAAATTGCTACAATGGCTAGGCTATAATATTAATAGGATGACTAACTGAATACATGAGAGGTCAGTTCCTTGCAGTGGGTGCCTGTAACAGGTCGACAGGCCAAGCTGGGCAGAAAGATATTATAACTTTACATAGTTAATCACTGGATGCTATGCCAACTATGTACTTTGCTCCACCTTGCAGAACTGTACACAAATTCAGTCCATATTCACAACCTAGCATCCCGCATCCCCCTCCACTGGTGGTGGATACAAAGTCAGCTAGTTCAGCTCACAATGGACATTGGTGAGCCCAAATTAGGTGAAACAACTGTTTGTACCTGTACCATCTATGTAAATGGGATGATGGGGGAGGGGGGGGGGGGGGTGACTGATTGATAGCAAGAGGACAATATGACCACACATGTGCTAGTAGAGTATATGCGCTGTATAGTTGGGGGTCAAACAGACCACCAGTGCAAGTGTCATGAGGGCAGGAACACACACACCACTAGAGTATATGTGCTAGCTGATGGTAGACAAGACCACCAGCACAAGTAACAGAGGTTTAGGACCACATGTGCCAGTAGAGTACATGCATTAGTTGGTGAGGGGTTTGTATGCAGTATATACATAAATGGACTTGCAAAAGAAACAGACACAGATACTGCTATTTTTGGCAACATTCGCACAAGTTGTCACACGTTTGTACACAATCATGCATGCAAACAAGAGTAGAACCGCATTTGGCTGCCTGTAAAATTGTCCTGTTCACAGTCTTAACTTTTGCCTTCAACTGTCTATCATGTCATGAGCTGCAGCCATGACTCACTCATTTTAATACCTGTGCGTGCCATGTTGAGGCCTATTCAAGTACGCAATTTGAAGTGTTAACAAATCTGAATACACAACTTACATGGAAACAACACATAGTGAATGCATATTGAAAGTGAATGTGGAGAAGCACATTTGCTATAACAATAAAATTATGGATGAGTGAATGGGTTGCTTAACTGAATTATGCCATTGTTGATACTCTAATTTCAATGTCATTTTTGAAGCGGTAAAACACATAACCATCCAGCTGTGTTACATGACATGTAATGATGAGAGCACTGAATTTGGAATACATAATGTGTAGAGAACTACATTCATATTTACAATTGCACGTAATTCTGCTCAACATGCAGGACTTACTAACCTGCTATTTATTCTTGCACACTACTCTTTCTGGGTGCCTCGGGAAGTGGCTCTTGTACTAATGGTTAATCCAAGCTTATGATGTGATTCCCCATTTGAATCTCAAATGCACAATGTGTTACATGTGCTATAGCCTCAACTACAATGTATCAAAGTGAAAGTACATGGTGCTGTCCTGGCTGTGAATACTGTATGTACACCTAATGCCTTCAGCAATATGGCAAGGAGCACACATTTGAGAAGACTGTGTTGCCAAGTATAGACCAGATGCCGTAATCATGAGCCTGTACACAGTCTACAGCATGTATTGTAACAGGATGCATGTCACTAAAAACAACTGAGACCACCGGCCACCTTGCAATTGCTTGATGCCTTGAACCTACAATACTTATTTACTTTCTGCAACTCCAGCCTTGAACAACAAGTTCATGGCACTGCCATGGGCTCTCCAGTCTTTGCAGACGCAGCAGTCATGATTTATCTTAATGTTGTAGTGGTTCATGGCTACGTGATCGATAGCAAGTGGAGGAACTTCTTAGGCAGTGAACGTAGTAAGGTGAGATCAATCAACTAAATCAAGATGTTTCGGCCGCATAGGCTGTCATCAGCTGAAACTGATCAGGTGAACACAGCTGAAACGTCCCGATTTAGTCGATTGATTTTACCTTCATTGTTCATTGCTCAAGAAGTTCCCCACTTGCTATGACTGATCTTGCAATGGTACATTACATGTGTGCTCTGAAGACACAGTAGATTCCCACCATCACCTGAACTCGCATTCTTTGATGTCCCATTGATACTTTATCCTGACTAATCTAAGATAGTGGTAGAACACACTGTACCTTGCACTCAGACCACATGCCTACATGTTATCACCAGTAACTAGAGCACAGAAGGGACTAGCAATTTCATGAGACTACATAATGTTTTATTCTTTTGCTAGCTTTCATACCACCAGGCTGTTGCAATTCTTATTAACTTTCTAAAACTCTGTAAGCTACGTATCACCATTGAAGAAGGCAGCAGCAAGCTGCCAAAACATTCAATTAAAATCAAATCTTTGGCTAGTGACATTTGAGACAATCACCAGCGATGCAACCTAGCCAGGTAAGCGTCTTCATGAATCAATTACCTATAAGGGATAATCTATGGCTTTTAGTAAATCAGAAAAGTTTATCAGAAGTACAGTAATATTGGAGATGAACTATCATATAGCTAGTTAGCTGACTTTCAACATGTGATTATGACCATGGAGGTAAGGGTACAGGTAGTGGTAGTTCCATGTGAATTGAAGAAGGTATTGTCGAATTTGAACGTGAAACAGATTATGCAAGCTGGCACCATATTTGGTTTCTGTAATGCGCTATATATTCAGTGGTGGTATGGTGACGTAGAAAGGTACAGCATAATTCATTCACTATCTAGCACAAGAGATGAAGGAAAGGAAGAAGAAGGTGTCCCTATTATCATTACTAACAGGTGGGTGTGTGACCTAAAGGGATCACCTTTTTAATCACCTTTTGAGTGCTGAGTGTTGACTTAACTGAATCCTGTATATACAATGTTTCACTAAACATTACTCGATTTGGTATAACTGCCTTCTGTAGCCAAAGGAAAGTGACAATTGCTGAGGGACTGCAAAAAGACCCACCTCAGATATTCTATCTGTAGTGGCTCTACAGTGTGTTACAATTTTATGAGAAGTACCATGTTACTGAATGGGGAGCTTCTCACTTGGCTCTTGTATGCTAACTGACTTTCTCTAGGTAACAACTTCACAATGAACAATAATTGCTCACAATGAACAATAATTGTTTTAGCCAGCTGCTCTGAACTGCTTCAGAGCAAAAAGAGGTAAGAACTTTTGTCCTGAAGAAGGCCGAGCAGCAGGCTGAAGCATAGGCAGATACTGTTCATTGTAAAATTGGTACCCAGAGAAGGTTCTTTCCCCAGTTTTACTCTATCAGTGAGTCTGGGAGCAAGAGCCAATTGATGGCAACCAGTCTCCTAGTTATTCTACTCAGATGAATGAGTTATATACAACTGTTTCATAATTTGGGTTTATCAGTGTAATGTAATGGTGCTGGGCAAGATGTAGACAGGTTGTCCCATAGCTACATACAGTGCTTCAATCCTAAAGGTTCCATTTTGTTTTTGAAGAAAAATTCATAGGTAATGTGCCTCTGTGATGATTAGTAACAATTTGTGATACACATTTCTGGGTGAGGTTTGACCAAATTTTCATGTGTGGGCGGGTAGACAGGCCACGTGACACATGCTATGAAGTTATTTGCTAAAACGTGTTTTTTAATGCCCAAAGTGTTTAGATAGGATCTTACAAGTGAATATGAGTTAAGCTCCCATAGTTGCTTAACGGATGCCTGGATGGCCTGTAGTACTTCACGTCTCTACTGTAGGGTTTGCCTAATGCATCACTGATTATGCAATTGACATTAGAACATTTGATTTCACGAATTAAAGGCTGACATTCTTAAGTAAGTACGTAGTTTCTGGAAATGTTCATTCACAAGCTATTTTGGATTTCAATTGCACAATAAAGGAAGATACTTTTATTAGGTAGGTTATTTGTGTAAGAATTTTGAAATTTTCATTGTGTACTAATGGCTACGCTTTCTTATTGTGGAACCTTTGGGATTAGAGCACTAGTACTGTAGAACTTTCATAGTACACATTCACAGTTACATGCAATGCAGTATATATATTCTCCATCTCTTGTAGGCACTCAAGTATTGTCTTATCTGGCAGTGGCTCAAGGTTTGCCCAAACATTAGCTACATAGCTCAAAGTGGTACATGGATGCATTGCTAGTGTGCCTTACATACAGGAGCAATGCACTTAAATTGATACACATGGACTGTGGCTTGAAACTTTAAAAATTGTAGCATGTTCTTTGCATTTAGATACATATGTATCCTACTATAATTCACGGAATCTAGAATTTTTATGTATGTTTGTTCAGCCATAAAATCGGCGCCTTCCCAGGAATCGGCTCGAGGCGCTCCGTGCCAGTTGATGAACTCGGGGGCCATGTTCTTAGCGGGATGCCGTTAGCCTAGCTGCCTTGCGGTCGAAAAGGGAGATATCCTTCGTCAATTCTCCGCCGGCCGATACGCCATTTTTAACATTATCAACCGACCCTTCCACTACCGGTCATTGGCGTACTTGATACGAGCCATGCCGGTTAAGGGAGTGGGGGTACATGAGCTTAGAGGGGTGCCGTTCACCTAGCTGCCCTGCAGCCGAAGAAAGCGCTTCCTTTTTTCCGGCGGGCCGAGACGCCATTTTTAATTATTGGTTTCTGGGACTTTCGGTTACGAAGATCTTATTCGTTGTCGGCAAACGTTCGAATTAAACTCTACCGTCGTTATAGCAGCCAGCCTCCGTTACTACCTGTGCAGATAGTTCAAAACTGGCAAGGTACCGACTCACTGGCTTGCGATAAGCAGGGAACCTGCCCGAAGGGCAGGCAATCAGCTAGTATGTTTAAACACAGTATGTTATAACTAGGCACACATGTGCATTTGCCCCTACATGCACTTTTTACAATAATAATGACATAACTACCTACGTATTATTAAGGATTGCGTCATAAATTAGCTGTTGCAGTTAACATTAATTATTGGTAGTTCTCATTAGGTACAGTGCCTGCATGTGAAAGGTTCACACACTCTGTAGGTGACATGCTGGACAAACATGCATACAATTCATAACCTCAAATCAAGTTTAACAGTCTACTGCGATACAAGCTTAACTATACATTTTCAAGTGCCATACTATCGACTAGCAAGCAACAAAGGTTGCTTTGTGACCCAATACTAGCTATCAGGGCACATCTAAGGGATTAGTGATTTGTACACTGTGTAACTGTCTAAATGCTGGTCTAGTATACAATTAGTTGTCCACACAGCAGGTTCTACACATGTACTGTATACTGTATGTATGCGTCAATTAAGGTGTATACGTAAGTGATACATCTGAGGTTGGTTGTAGCACTTGTCACTCTTGATTCCATATATGTACAGCAGTACCAGTATCTGTTGTGCTTGGATTGAAGTCTTTGGCTGTCTCTGCTCACTCCTGACAGGTCTCTCGGTGGTACCTAATTTGAAACCACCTTTGGAAGCCCTGTCAAGCAACCCTGTAACAGATGTCTACCCAACTCACTACAACCTCAACAATGACACAGCTTTCAACATCAGCTGCATCTCCACTCACACAAGTAACGCCTTCACTGTGTTTTTCTACAAAGATGGGGCTGTGATCAGTGATAGAGATCTGGTGGACATAAAATTGGTAGAAACTGATGACTCATTTATGCAGAAGACCCTCCAATTGCAGTTTCTAAACTTCCAACCAGTTCATGATGGTGTCTACCACTGCTTTGCCAACACAAGTGACACAAATGAGAATACCGCCAGTGACTTGTACCTCTATGGATCAGGTGAGGAGAATTGTATTTACAGTCATTCAATGTATTATTAACATTTTGAGCGATCAGAAGTATGTAGTTCATTGGATGCATGATCATGACACATCGTGCATACTCATTATTGAAAGTAGTGCAAGTGAGTGGGCACTGAGAACATTCTATTGTTAGTGAAAGAACTCACGAATATCAGATAGTCAAAACTACTCCATTTCCTTCCTTGTGCAGAATCCCCTCCACCAGCTCCTGTCCGCGTAACCCCTAGGTATGTGGTACTGGGCACTGGTAGTGACCTGGTACTAGAGGCTAGGTTCAGAGGGAACTTCTTCAGCCACGAGTGGGTGTACAGTGAGGAAGATGCAACTTTCTCAACTGGCTCTGATAGCTTGTATTTAAATGCTACAAAGACAAATGTGGGACAGACTTACACCATTCCTGCTGGGTCAGCCTCCCTCCAAGTGGGGTACTATGGACCAAGAATACTGCCAACAATGCTCACTGTACTAGGTCCAACTCCAGAGAACACAGTAATTGTTGGTTTATTTCGTAAGTTGCAAGCATTTTGTGCATAACAGTAATGACAGCATCAGACTCAATGGTTAAACTCATGTTCAGGCCCAAGCAATGAATACAATTATACCCCCTTGTCCAACGTGCACACTTAATTACTCATACACGCACATCATTCAAGCTGCATAATTGAGACATGCTGCATAATGATGGCTGCCACACAAACCCTCCATACCACATGTACGCATGTTGTAATGTACATGTATCTTTACTGTACAGTTGCTCCCAGTGCCTTCATCAATGCACTTGACACTGCTCAAGTGACAGCTGTAGTTAGCGACAATGTCACCTTCACTTGTCATGCTCGTGGCTTTCCTGAGACAACGATCAACATCCAGCTGTCAGGAGTGACTGCCTCATACACCACTGGGGTCCAGACCCTGATGACAGAGGCCACGCCCACTAGCTTCATGGAGGTCACCCGCACTGTCACTCTCCACAATGTGACTGCATTGGACTGTGGAGCAGTGGTGACATGTGTGGCTAGCAACATGAACAGTGATGGGTCCACACACACAGACCAAGTAGCAGCTACACTGCAAGTGCAAGGTGACTTAGCTATGCTTGATTCACTTGGAATTCATTGTAGATGACTTTCGTTAGAGTTGCACGTGCACCTCTTGTTGTGTCTAATCCTAGCCTGTTGGGATTGTCTCTGTCCATCTCATTTGCTGGAATTGAGTAATGTTGTTTCATCTTTCTTTGCTAAGCTGCTGCAGTGGCAGCCATTTTGGGTGCCCAGAAGCCCACAGTGACTGTGTCTGAAGGTGAATCCGTAGTATTGGTGTGCACAGCCACTGGTGTCCCTACCCCAACCATTGTCTGGTTCCTGGACGGTGTGCTTTCAGCTGACGAGAGCAGCACTGCAACACTGGATACAACAACACCGTTCAGTGTCAGTGGAAACCTCAGCCTTATTAGTGTGATGAGGGACAATACCTTTGCCACCATCACCTGTAGTGCATCCAATGGAGTTGGGCACAACTCCTCTGACAGCACATTTCTCATAGTTTCATGTAAGTTGTGTTGACGCTCCTACAGTATATAAGTCTGTGTTAAGAGATCACACTGGCATTAATTAACAAGTACTTTCTTAAGTCATTTCTCTTGCTCTTTCATACAATATCCTTTGTCTGCTTCTAGTCCCTCCCAATGTGACTACCATCTCAGCCAAACAAATGGTGACCTCTCCAGATGCTGTTTCCTTCAGCTGCACTGTGGACAGCCATCCTTCCTCCACCATCACCTGGCTCCACAACGGAGCTGAGGTCCAGGCAGTACCTCCTGTGATGACAATAAGCACAGTCCAAGTGGACAACAGGACACAGGAGAACACTCTGACTCTCTTCACCACCACTTCAAGAGACAATGGCACTTACACATGTTCAGCAGTAAATTTGGAAGGGACAGCCAACATGACCACTGAGCTACAAGTGATGGGTGAGTGATGTCTTTATTAGTTGGTATGCTACGGCTGATCAAAATGTATATGTTCATCTGTGCTTACATTGCCTCTGTAATATATATACTCCAATCCCATGTTTCAGAGACTGTTATCATCCAGCTCTATCTGAGACTAGCTTCAGACTGCCTCAGTTGGGTGGTGAGTACCGTAATTGGGATGCCAACACACTTACACATACATTAACCTTTAGCATCCTGTCATGAACTGATTACATAATGAACTCATTTGATACATAGGAAAATGACACCGATGTCAAGTTATTGGAGATATCAGTTGCCCTTGCATCCCGTATCCAGAAAGGTTGTAATTGCTCCTTGTCCGTGCTGAGACATTCCTTCAGGTGCCCAGACACTCAGAATGTAGTCTTTCTTGCAAAGTTTTCATACACTGCACTCCCTGGAACTGTGGACCTGTCCTCCCTCCTGACCTCCTGGGTCATGTCAACCCCTCTTATCACAGTGGCCTCCACACTGCTGCAGGTAGACACCACATGTCCAGTGGTGCTTGATTCCTTTGAACCTGTAGGCTGCCCTGTAGCCCCACCTACTACTCTGCTCCTAGTGATTCCTGTGTCCATCAGTGTGTCTGTCCTTCTAGTTGTGGTGTTAACCACAGTAGCTGTTGTACTGATCATCTGTTGCAGAAAGTCAAAGTGCAGGTATGTGCACACCAGTGCTACTCTATCTTGTTTGACAGTTTGTTGGACTATGTACAGTTCCTTTTTCTATGCTATTTCTACCTGCTACTGCTCTGTAGACAAAACAGCCCAATTCCCAACCTGGTGTATGATGAGTGTATGCACATGAGCAGCAGGTCTGGAGGTATGGTGAAGGACAATATGACAAAGAACCCCTCTTACATGGCTACAAGGGAGTTAGTCACGTGTTTTACCACTGGCACTCCGGCAGATGGAGGCAAGGAGCAAGAGGACTGCTCTTATGCGGTCCTGCCTTCTGAGGCCATCCATGAGGATAAGATTGATGCAGATGAATTGTATGCAAATGTGCACAAGTGACCATAAATTAATTAAGAAGCCACCATTTCTTCTGTACATGCAAGTAACACCAAGAAATGGCTTTTGACATTGATCATTAGTTATATTGCTACACATTACAAGGACTTAGCATTTCTATATTCAGAAACATGTAGAGCTCCTGTATAGCATATGGTATAAGACAAGGTGTTGTTTGCTGATTGATGCTTGCATGCAAGCTGCATACAAGGCAGTTGTGTGAAATGCCACCACTGTGTGGCTTTGCCCAACCTTTGAGCACATTTCATGCAATAATTGCTAGCTGGTAAAGCAGTTGGTGGAAGGAAAGTTGCTGCTTGATGTCACTATTACAGTGGAGTGTTTGCATTCTCCTGGAGCAAGTGGTCCACCTCCTCAGCACTCAACAGACAACAGTTTGTGATGAGAGCAGCAGAGTGGGAGGAAGAAGGAGGGGTGGGGGCGGGGCAAGAGTTGAGAGGGGACATTTAATTGGACAGGCTAGGGGTGGGGAGTGGGAGGGGCAGGGGCAGGACACAAGGCAGGGTAAGAGGACACACTGGACAGGAGGGGTGGGGAAGCAATATGTACTAGTTGAGGATTGGATGTACACTTGTGTTTAAGTAATAGTTAAATGCTGACCAAGAGGTGTCTCTGAGATTTAGAGCACGAGGCACGAGGGCGCGAAGCGCCCGAGTGCTGAGTGGTCTAAATCTCAG
Organism: Ianthella basta; assembly: GCA_964019415.1. Lineage (NCBI taxonomy): Eukaryota > Metazoa > Porifera > Demospongiae > Verongiida > Ianthellidae > Ianthella > Ianthella basta. The sequence continues at coordinate 4,432,195 of OZ025878.1, forward strand.
AGACACCGATTGGTCAGCATTTAAGTGTTATAGATCCCAACGATTGGGCAAGGAGCGGCAGCGAATCAGTTTACCAACTCGTACTTGCGTCATCACGCGTCTTCCGGACGTAGTTAGCAATTTCTGACAATGGCCGAGAAAACGTCGTTTGGTTATTGGGTTTGTCATCTCGCAGCAGACGTTCCTAAAGGTCGGCAGTGGATGCGGCGCGTAAGCTAAAAGTAAGCTTACTCACTGTCAGCCCCGTCAGCCACAGCGTTTCCCAGAGCGGTGTCCTAAGCCTGTTCCCAGCTCGTAACCAGTTCGCTCCTTACTCGGCTCTGGTTCGTAGGCCGCTGCCGGATTGTTGCTTTGCCCTGTTTGACGACGAAACAAGTAAGCCGAGTGACCTTTGCATCGTATGTTGTGGAGTTAGCTACTATTGTTGTCGCAGCTGCAGTTTCTCTGCTATAGATCACGGGCCTAAGCCACGCCCATGCTCTAAATCGGTATTTAGAGCATAGGCGCGAACGCCGCGCGTGCCACGCCCATGCTCTAAATCGGCATTTAGAGCATAGGCGCGAACGCCGCGCGTCGAATTAGAACACAGCTAGACGAAATAGACCACGGCGCGAAACAAACCCGGGGAGTCTACGACATTTAGAAACATCGTTTAGAAGCACGTTACCATGGCAACGGGATCTATTAGGATTTAAAGACAGTGGTGTGGAGGTTTGTGTTACCTCCCCTCCCTCCCCTCACTGTCAGCACCCTTCCTCTTCCCCTTCTCTGCCTTCTCCCCTCTATCTCCTGCTTCCTGCAGCCTGCCTGGTTCTTGATGGCTGGAGGAGACAGAAGCTTCAAGTTGTCTTTGAAAGAAATGAATGCAGTCGAACCCTTCTTCAGTGTCGTTCCATCCGTTATTACACTAGAGGTGCCTTGGTCTGTACATAAATTAGCTTTACTTTATATCCACCCATTCTTGATACCATTTGGTGTTCCTCCCATCTTCCTCTTTTCCCCTCTCCTCATTCACTCCCTCCATCCCCCTCCCTCTCCCCCTTCCTCTCCCTCCCACCCCTCCCTCCCTCCCTACTCATGCAGGCCCATACCAATGTGTACAGTTGTGTTGTGAAGACGTGTCCTCTAGAGACCAAAGAGCACCTGTCAACAATGACGTCACCAGTACATGTTGACAGTGTCACTCACTGACTGAAAACCACTAGGGTACTTAGTTATTCATGAGCTGTGAAATTGAAATGGGAATGGGGGACATTGTTGTGCACACATGAAATGGTTACAAGAGGTCACATCAACATGTGCGCAGTGTCACACCGGCTAACATCTCTCCTAGCTGCATACAGAAACCATCGATCTCCTGAGACACTTTGCTTATCACTGTGTTCCACCATACACCGATACTGTAATTAGCAGTGAATTGTACCACTCCCTCAAGTATGTATGTGTTAAGACATTTCCTCAGAGTGAACATGAAGTTCCCATTTTAGATGATAGAGCTTTGTTGTGATTCCAAATCAATGAGTGTATGCATGTACACAGCTGAATATCATTTACTGCTAGCTCTAACTCGCTCTAGCTCTCTGTATTTTATAGAGTAATCTAGCTTCTAAAGGTGCCATGCATTTAATGTATTAACTACAGTTTGGTGAGTTAGTATTAAAAGTACAGATGGTTCCAATTGCGATTGGCGTGCACAAATGCAATTCGCTGCTATATATCACCAAGTTATACATGAATTATGTACTGCCACTGCAGCTAGCTGGCGCCTATCTGAGACATGCAGCGGTGTAGCTACGCGGATGCGTTGGAGGCGCGAGGCATCGTGAGCTCCGCGTATGCGCAGAGGGACTTGGGTATTGCTATAGGGATAGGTGGTGTTTTCTCTCTCTCTCTCTTTCCAGTGGTCGTAATTGGCGTTCAAATTATAGTCCAGTTCTTTTGGATATTGTAAAAGAGGACAAATGGGGATTCAAGTTCTCGCCCTCTCCATCTGCAGTGTCACGCGTATACCACGTCACCGCATGGTATGCGTGGGATGGTGCGCTGACGTAGCACCGGCCCCTCGAGTTGTCGTCTCAGCTGATCTACACGGGATCCGAAGTTTTCCAAGGTGTTCACCAATCGTTGGTGAAGAAGAGACGAAAATTAAACAAGAGCAGCAGTACGGATCGCGCCCAAGTCTCTTCGCCATCCGCCACTAATCATTAGCTTGCTACACTACGGAGAGAAGAGACCGTCGAAGCAAGACGGTAGCACGAGGTGAGGCAATTGGTTATCGGCATATTCACATTGATGAATAATCATGACTGTTTCATTGGGTGCGAAAAGTGGAGGTGTGAATTCGAATGTGAGGGCAGAGGGCGTATTTTGGGCTATTACTTCAAATGTTGTAAAAGTGGCATACGTACATAGCAAGAACAGCATGATGTTGAGCTAGAATGCCACTATTGCCCACTGAAACAAAGTGTCATTATGCAAGTCCAGCCTACACATCATTGCCATGCAACTCCCACAATTCCATAAGAGTTGTAGGCGACCTCATTGTCATGACAGTCCTCACAGGCTCCTCTCAGACAGACACCACAGGCATGAGCAACATAAGTAGAATGTGAATATATGGTTAATGATTCTATATTAGCTAGTGTGTAAGGTAATTACAATATAGGGCTTTCAGTCAGTTAGTTAGGCGGAAGACAGCTACTACTCTTCTGGATGTGCATGACAATTGTGTGTTAATAAATTTGGCTTGAATGGAACATGATTGACCAAAGAGATTGAGCAGAGCTTAATTTTATGTGCACAAACACATCTGGACACATATTTATTATTATTTACATTACAGATAGCTAGCTATAGATGCTGGTGGAGGAGACTGAGGTCTGCATGTGTGGCTACAAGTTTTACATATTTAATTAGTTACAAATTTAATTAGCCTCCCATGCAGTGACCTCATGATATGAACCATGCATGTTCTATCAAAGCTGTGCTACAAATGTACTCGTGAAATGGAGGACACGATACACTAAGTGGTCCACCAGTTGACTTGGTTTTGTAAGACCTAATGTAGAGTATGCATGTGTACTCTCACTGTTCTTTCTGTCAGCTGTTATATACAACCATGGGAGGTTGCATCTGCAAGCGGTGGACGAGCAGAGAAAGAGAAACTGTAGCTGCTCGTTATGAAGCAGACACTTCACATGAGCCTCACCCACAAGCTGACCCGTATCCTGTGAGTTTAGCACTGCAGTTGTAATGGGAGACAGCGCATGTTTAGTAGAGTAATGGGAATTGATGGTTCAGTGTGACCGGGTCATTGGCCATTGACTGATTGATCACGATCAGTGTTATATCTACTACAAGGACTGAATTGAATGCCAGTCAATGCAAGGCTTAACTCCTGCATGCATGTGGAATGTATCTGCATAATTTACATAGCAACTGAAATGCATGACATTGTGCAGTTTAATTCTACTTTGCAATGGCTATGCACGCATGTGATACCATGTGATGTACACATAACTGGAGGGAGAACCAGTATTAATTGACTGTGTCATGTATATACCACTTTAAGCAACACATCTACGTAGTACAAAGTGTCGGTGCAGGTTGGAGTGAGATGCGGTGACAACATACAGCTTCAGTGCATGTGGTCACTGACAAGTTTTGCAGTTGTGCCTTTGGGCAAGTTGTGTTGCTGCTACATCATATTCCAGCTTGCACTGTTGCTGTTGCTCAGTCTCCTGGCCTTAGATCAGCAATCCACTAGCACAACTACTCCACTTGCACTGGTGGTGGCCACTTTCTGCAATTTGTCCTGCATGTGGCTAACTATTTCCTTGCAGCATGCTTTGCACTAGCTAGCAATTCTACCAATGTGCGCATACAGTGTGCACATAATGAGCATACAATTTAGTTTATCAAATAAGTGCATGAATTAAGCGCAGATTGTGATTACTAATTTCCATGACATGCTGCAGCCTGGGGCACAAATCATTGAGATGGTATTCGAAGCAAAGAAGTCATCTAACACAGAAGATGAGGGGAGACAGTGGAGGTTCATTAGAGGCTTTTACTCTCAATTAGAGGAGGATTGTCCCATATTCGGTATTCTGGTGATTGGTGAGACTGGAACGGGGAAGTCTACACTTATCAATAACCTCTTGGGGAAGAAAGAGGTTGCACCAGTTGGGCACAGCATGACAGCGAAGACCCAAGAAGTAACCGTACATGAGGTTGCAGCGGAGGGAGTGCCCGTAGTTGTGTATGACACACCAGGACTGGATGATGTCAGGGGAGAAGAAGATGAAGAGAAGCATTTGGAGATCATGAAGAGTATACTGGCGAGAAAGAAAATCCACCTGGTAATCTACTGCTTTAAGATGACAGAGACCAGGATGCGAAGAGGTCTTATTCGCACATTTAAGGAATACCACAAGATCGGTGTGCCATGGGAACAGACAGTTATCACCCTCACATTCGCTGACAGTGTTAGACAAGAAGACATAATGCAACGGTTTTCTGAGATGAGCGAACAAGTGAGGGAGACCCTCACTGAAAAGGTTGGGGTGACGCTGAGCTCTGTTAAGAGGCTGAAGATTTGCCCGACTGCAAAATATACCAACGAAGCACTTCCCACTGGAAAGCCATGGTATGTTCCATTTTGGCTGGATGTTGTCGAGGTGCTTGTCCCTGCTGCACTGGTGCAGTTCCTGAGCATTCATAAGGGCAACATACACATGGAAGGTATGCCAGCTACCAGTCAGCCCAGAGTGGCTGATGTCATCCTAGCTGGGAAAGACAAGGAAAGATTTGACAGAATGGTGCTCAGACTATGGGAGGCAAATAAGGCAGAAAGTGAGAAAATGGTAGACTACATTTGAGTTAATATGCTATCACAATAACTAAGTGGGGCATGTGCAGTGTGTGTGTGTACACATATGTGCTACTCTTGAACAGGACCAAAAACCGACAAACGAAGCTTCCCATAAGGAAGTGGGGACTGAACAGTGCACATAGCCAACCTTACTTCACAGCGAAGGTGTGCCTACATGTAGAGAGCGCCCTCGAGTTTTCCCGCGTTTTGTCGTCTTCTTATTCTGCTTCTTTCCTTCTCTAACAGCAGTAGCGCACGAACCAAAGGGTCTGTGAAAATACTTCTAGCAGCAAATTGTACCACGTTTTGATTTGATAGAGGCTCATAACTGCGATGTTCAATCAATCATGAAAATGATGAGCAATACTGCAGCTTTAATAAAACGATGGTAAACCGTAAACTAAGCAGTTGACAAAGACCCCCGGGTCAAAATGTCCTGCTCCCCCATTGTTTTATTAAGCTGCAGTACTGCTCATTATTTTTATGAATGATTGTACCACGTTTTGCTGGCTGTATTCCTTTGTAGGTTAGAAGGCGGCACAGCATAGTGCAGAAGACGGCAGTTGTGCATTTCCCCATCCTTTTTAACTACTGCACGGTTGGCTTCTGGTCACCGTTTCTCGCTGGGCTAGCCCACGCACCTTGAACTCCAGGACTACAGAAATAAGGTTTAAAGGTCCACTGTCACGGTTATACAAGTTGCCTTTATATGATAGATTATCGTCTAAAACCACCGAAAATCGCTGTTAGAGCGCTTCGAAATTCTCTGGTAGAGCGATAATGGCTCACTTCCGGAAAATCGGCCGAAGAAATCAGCCATATTGCTGTGACGTCACAGTAGGCTTGCCGTACACTTGTGTCTATGCTTGAACGTGTCACACGCCGTGTGGGAAGACAATCGCCGACTTGATATTCACGTCCCTCTTGCTGATGAACTCGCCCCGATGCATCACAAATGCGTTGCTGGAGGATGTAGTAGGGCCAGTGAAGGCATAGATCTATGGTGGAGGCAACGGTCGCTGCTTCGTTTCACAAAGAGCGATAGTCTGAAGAAGCGGTGGCCAGCAGCTGTTGGCAGGGTCTTTCTGTGCTTGGTAAGACTCTCCCGTACGTTAGAGCGCCTTTCGGATTGCGACTGATGCCCTACCTGCCATTTCGCTGTTTCCTGGTGTAAATATTCTAGCAACAACCACTTTGCTCACTCTAGTACATCCGTCAGAATCCGAATAGCGCTTTAACTTACAGGAGAGTCTTTCCTAGCACAGAGAAAGCCAATCGAGAAGACGACAAATCGCTGCAAAGGACGAAAGGGTGAGTAGTAGCTTTAGGATGACGAAAAAGACGTCCCAGGGCCATTTCGATGCCCCCACCTCCTGCATGGTGTTCAGCGCAGCAGTTCTCGGTAGAGAGCAGGGGACTGTTTTTCCTCTGAAGTCAGAGCCTTTTGCTGTGACCAGAGCTTGTGTGTGCCCTACTACCTAGCAACTAGGAGTGGAGAGATGCTTACGTCTCGCGATGTGCGAGCCAGTGACCTAGAATACGTGCCGAGCGCTCCGAAATATGTTTTCGGCACACCTCGTATTTCAGCTGTTGCGCCTTGTAGGAGGTGACAAATCAGCTCTAGGCTAGTGTGCCATCTCTGTTTCGTATGCTCTTGTAACAGTCCAATAATAGTGCGAATCGGCGTTTGTAGGGCTGAGAACGGGCGTCACCCTATTATTGGTCGTGTCGCAAAATCGATATCGTGCCGTACGGCTGCGCAACCCGCATGCCCAGATCTGTTTCAGAATCAGCAGGGGCATCTCCTTCATTGTCTCAAGAAGTTTCGCCTTCATCTTAAGATAAAGACTCGCAGGAGATAACGATTTCTTGTTCAGTCCGTTGCCTGGCCTACTCTCCTCCATACTTGTGCAAACATTCCGGTGTCACAGTTTATTTTACCCCCGTATAAAGTATCCCCCCGGTAACCGAAGGTTGGTTAAACGACACAGAAATGCTGATAGAAGCTAGTAAAATGCACCCTACTGCAGGATGAGGCTTACCACTACCAGAAGAGACTGTTAGGTGACGATATCTGCGAACCCTGCACTTCCTTTGCAGTCCTTGCAGAAGACCACATCAATCTTGTTAACTGACGACCTCGGTGAGGTTTTTGTCCTACCATGGCTGGGATGCTTGTGTAGTCCTCTGGGTTCTCGAAGAATGTCAAGAGGGCACTACTACAACGAGCAGAAGTGCTTGAGTAGCAGTACGTCGTGCAGTTTCGCAAACTGGTGGACATCGATGTGCAGGTACATCGACGCTACAGCGTGAGCATGTGAGGAGCATGAAACGGTCTGAATCTTAGCTACTGCTTGTCAAAGCAGGGGTGATGGATGTCAGAACAACCCCTCGAGGTGAAACACACCAAAAAGAGTTAAGAAATACTCAGAAATTCGAAGCCGGGGGATAAAGTATCCTAGTTTATTTTACCCGGGGGGATACAAAACTGGGGGGATGGAATAAACCGTGACACCGGAGCCTACTATGACGTCACGACGTTTTAGCATTGCTGCCACGGGAAAACTGGAAACGCCCACGCATAATTAGTCTTTTTTGCAACTTTGCGCCCTCGTAACTCCCCCATCGTGAGGCAGAGCACACTGAAATGGGTATCATTGAAGATGTTTCACAAAGCACTATCAATTTAAAAATTAAAAAAAATGCGACAGTGGACCTTTAATGCCTGTGCCATGCAATGCCCTATGGTTGAGACTAAGTGTGTTACTTCAGCTTAGCTGCCCACTATAAAAAGTACAAAAACTAGAAATAATATTGATGTATGGATGTAAAGATGACATAAAAAGAACGGAAACAAGTAAAGACTGTTATCAGCTGATGAAAGCCTACGTGGCTGAAACGTCCTGAATTACAGTGAATCGCTACGCAAGTGCTCAAGTAACTACCTACTAGCCACATTACGTCCCGTAGCAATGAGTCTCTATGCTATCATTAAAGACTGTTACACAGTTGAGCATTAACCATCGTCCCTATATTGAAGGGTGTAGGACTATACGGTGTGACATTCTTGCACGTAAGGACCATGGTTAATGCTTCACTGTGTAACAGCCTTTTCTGTCTTATTATGCCACCCCTACATCCTTACTATTTTTGTAGAAAATCATTATTTCCAGTTTATATGACAATGTATTATTGGTGCATGAGTGGCTGAGGAAACTAGTCTGGATTGCTAGACCGTCCCGTAAACACCCAGAGGTGCAGAAGGGGAGGGACCATCTGCAAAAGACTAGAAAGTGCCGTTTTAATAACTTTTGCATGGTTGTTGCAGTCGTCAATCCTATACAGGCTGTTTTTTTAGCGGAACCTATCTTTCAGGAGCTACACAGGCCCTTGAAAGTGCCTTAATTGCGCAAACAGCAAAAATGTGCGGACGGACAAACTGAGCCACAAACCAAACGCATAACCCCTAGCTATTGCACAATCACACACGGGCAAATATATACGTAGTCTCAATATGGCCCTACTATGTATACCTATATACTTCACTCTCTACATGCAGTGACAGATGGCGGAGTCTGTGCACTAAGCTATAGGCTTTCCAGTTCTCTTCCAGCTACTCCTTCTACCATCTCTACTCTCAGTGGTAAGTACCAGGTAGTACTTTCACTACCTACAATGTGTATTTAACACACTATTATACACAATATTTTGGATACTATCACTGCTATTATATGTTGTATTACATGCTGGTGAGCCTAGCACTAAATACTCAATCAATGGATAGTATCTTATAACTACAGGACAGTGTGGTGTCTCATGATCACTGAACTATATGAAATCAAACTGGTAACTTGTCATGTTGCCTGTATGTTTGTGTATAAGCAAACAATTAACTGCTGAATTGATTTAGTTGAAACTCACAGTGATGGAACTATAGAGACTCTGTAAGCAGTTAACAAAAGCTCTCAACCAGAATGTCCTGCCTCCCCTCCCCAGACTTGAGGCTGCCATATATACTGCACATTGACTTCCTCTATTTAATTTAATGATAAATTACATGTAGATAGCATCTATTGGTGTGTAGTAATTGGTATAGTATGTTATTGTATCAATGATCATGAGTGCAGTGAGTAGCCTGTTGTGTGTTCTCTTCCAATATCACTCACACCTTCACCACATCAAAGAATCCAGTTGTGGTCAGTCACAACTGACTGCTGTTTCCTCAACTGCAGTCCATCGTGGACATGTTGACCGGAGTGCCAGGTTGAAATACCTTCAGCTTGGTGGGAAGGTTCATGAACCTCCAGGCAAGCTGGAATGTCAACCCTCTTCTAACACATGGAAACAGTAGTGAAGTGGTGATGGAATCCTTGCAAAAGAAACAACTATGTAGAATAAACCTGTCACTGTAGCAGTTATACCATTTAATACTGTAAACTACACAGCTAATAATACAGTATCTCTGGTAGCTAAACTTAGTCTAGCATATTCACATTTGAGCTAAGGTCACAACACCTACTAATAAACACAGTACTCAATTCATGCATGATCATTAATTAATCCCATACGCTGACTTGTACCTGTTCCATGGAATGTTTTGGAACAATTATCACAGTATTGCACATAGTACTGATCTTTTCATTCTCTTTGCTTCTGGTTGGCATGAACCCACAGCTGCATGCGCGTGTCTACGTATGTGATGTAAGTAAACTTACTGAAGAAGGACTCAGCTATAGTGTGCATGCATTAGGGCAGTCGCTCACCATGGAGCTGTTGCAAGCTCCACCCTCTCCCCTCCACACCCCCTACCAATAGAGCTGTACTGTGGAGGACCAGCTGTGTGTCCACCAGGCCTTGTTGAGTGGAGTGTTTGCATTCTCCTGGAGCAAGTAGTCCACCTCCTCAGTACTCAACAGATGATAGTTTGTGAGAAGAGCAGTTGAATGGGGGAAGAAGGAGGGGTGGGGGCAGGACAAGAGGTGAGAGGAGACATTTGACAGATGAGGGATGGGTGAATAATGTGTACTGTACACTTGTGCTTGGATGTACTCTACTGTTAGTGTGAGAACTCTGTGTTACCCCCCTCCCTCTTCTGGCTGTCTGTATTCCTTCCTCTTTCCCTCTCTCTACAATTCTCTCCCTCTTCCCCTCTCTCTTCTGCTTCCTGCAGCCTGCCTGGTTCTTGATGGTTGGAGGAGACAGGAGCTTCAAGTTGGCTTTGAAAGAAGATCGAGGATGAGGAGTTCTCTGATAAGCTGAAAGAGGATTGTGAGATGAGAGCAGAAGGAGAGGGAGGGAAGGGGATCATGATACATGAGGTTGTTTTCAACCCTTCCACTATTCATTGTAGTGAGGGGTGTTTCAGATGGAACATTCGTTTTGCTTGACACTCAGTGTGCACATCCATTCTTACTACCGTCTGATAATCCTAGCTCCCTCCCTTCTTCCACTCATTTCTTCTCTCCTTCCCCTTTATCCCTCCTCCCTGTCTCCTCCCACCTGACTTCATTCTTCTCCCTCCCACCCTCCTTCCCATCCCCCTCTCTTCTTCCACTTCCCTCCACTCCTCTTTCCCCCTCCCCTCCCTCCCCTCCCTCCCTCCCTCCTCATGCAGGCAATTTTAAAGTTACAGGCACCCCTTGGTCCCACACTGCCCGGATAACTGAGGTTCCACTGTATTCATGCTTCCTACACAAAAATAGCGTAAGCACTGTTACTACCCATCACACAGACCACCACCAGTGCTAGCTGCAGCATGCAGATAAGGACCACAACTTGTGTAAGTGGAGTACATGAACCACATATACGTACACACCATGTCTCCTTGGGCTGGTCCTTGGGAGAGGGTATTACGTAAACTTACTCACTAGCCACAAAGGGTTCTGCGTAGTTGCAATATTATATATAGGCCATCATGCAACCACAGGTCACTGAATGGACCTTGAATATAGTTATGCGCATGTGGTGTGTCATCCTTGTCTGTACCGTGGAGAGGGCTGGCAGAACTGTGAGCCTGAAGAGCAGATCATGACATTGTCTCAATCTGCCTGCCCAAGTTCACAATAGTGCGTATTTCAAAATGGCATAGTCCCTATTGATGATTGGAAGCTCTAGTACCTTAAACTTGTCACTGTCTGCACAGTATGGGACGTGTGTAACTTTTAGTGTCAATTTGACAGTAGGACTGCTTGTGCCAATGATACTAGGTAGGACTCCATTGTGCATGCAGATACTTATAAGACAGTGATAGTGCACACATGTCCCTTACGTGTACAGTACATGCACGTACATATGTGTAACAGGATACGCAGACATGCAAGAGTGAAAAGCATGCATTGCATCTTGCATTTGTGCATGTGGTTGTGATCATTTACATGCTGTGTGTGGACATATGTATACAACACATGCTCAGATTTAAAGCATAAAATATAGCATAAAGATATACACTAGCAAACAAATTTAGTGCAAGTTGCAAATTATATACAAATGTGCCCTGGGGCACTCTTTGAAATATAGAATACGCATGCACCAAAACTAGCTAACTACTATAAGAATGGTATGAATAATAAAGATTATGCATTCTCCGAGAAAGGCTACAGCTCCCGACACTACCTGATCTTTTTCCTTTCTTGCGTTCTCTTCTCTGCCACATCAAACTCCCTGTTGTCGTCTGCTTCTTCACCATAGAGCAGCACCTGCAGTAACAAGAGGATGAAATATCACCAACCTCTCCAGAAATAGATTCTAACATCAAACCTTCTCATGCTGCTAGACAGTTTATAACATTATATGTGTCCATCATGTAACATCTGCCCTGGCACTCTTCTCATGCAGTAGGTTGTACCACAAGTAGGTACATGTTATAGCACATTACGTAGTCTGTATAGAAACTGGGCTCAAGTATAGGGGTCCTCAACATGTGCTGTTAACACAACCCTTTATTTAAAATGTACAAGAAAGGAAAGCCTTTTTAGTGTACCTATGAAGCTCCCTACCTTGATGAGCAGCTTGACAATGAAGTAAAACCAGTACAATTGCATCAGGTATAGAGCAATCAGCATAGAATTGAAGGGCACATAGAAAGCTCCACCAGGACAGAGAAGCATTGACACATAGCCAGCAGACTGTCCAGCCTTCATTGGGAACCAGTACAGTCTGCACAAGACCCTACAAATATGGAGCACATGCAAATATAGTACACACAATTGAACAACTTTGATGCACCTAAGTAAACAGCTAAAGATTCTTTGCAAAACATAAACATAAACATCATGTCATGTCAACTCTGCAGCATATACTGTCACAATAAATGATCAACTTCGAATCATACAAGGGCAATAGAATATCAATATAAGATGAGCTCATTCTGCAATAATAGTATTTCTTTTGTACTAACCATTGAATGGTAAAGGTACCAAATGCAACATCACCAGTGAGCTTGAAGAAAGGATACTTTTTGCCTCCCATTTCTTTGAAGTACACCTGCATCTTTGCAAACTCCAGTGTCACATCTCCAATGTCATGCAGAAATAACACCATTAGTCCCACATAGTGGAACCTGCATAAAACAGAATGAACTCATTGACAGCACATGATGAGAAACTAATCAATCAATTTCAGTTTACAGTTCAGAGCAAAAAGGAAACACATACCATACACTTGTTATGGGATGACACCTAGGGCACACAACGGGTCTTCATCAGTAACTAAAATTTTAGTGACTGATGAAGACCCTTTGTAGCATCACACTAATTTACCTTCCTTCGCTATATCTTGATCAAGAAAAATCTTATTCCAGTCTGCCTTTTATTATCACAGCACCAGTAGTGATGTCACAGGTGTATATATGCCATGTACATCATCAGACATCATGCTTGTGATGTCAATTTAGGAATGTGACCAATAAAATAGCTACTACAATGTTAATTCATTAGTGTGATTCAGTGAACTAGCCAAACAGCAGCAAGCAGTGAAGTACAACTGAAGACCATGAATAGGCTTCTTCCAATACTGTGAAGATGGCTGCACACCCAAAGCTAGTCTGCAGAAACTAGCTTGCTAATCATAAACACATTTGAGTCCATATACAAGGGAATTTGGAATGCAGAGTGAACTCCACAGAATTAAGGTGTATCTAATTGTTGAGTTATTATTAATTGTTCCTATGCTTTGCTGCTTGTCATCAGTAAATGACTTCAACTATACAGGAAAATGTTTATTACAGCAGTATCAGCAAAGCAGTGCTATTATATGGATCACATCCAATAATATTGATCCCACAGCAACCAGTTAAGAAAGACAAAGTATGATGCACAGCCAGATCAGGAGATAGTGTCAACAGTAGACACAAGCTCTTACCTCACTCCATATGCCCAGCCAAGCAAGGCAAACGTAAGAAAGTGGTGTAGGACAAGAACAGCAAAGTCCTTTCTCTTGGTGTTGATGAAGAGGGTGGTGAAGAGGAAGTGAACGTATAAGCCCATCTCTAGCATGTACAACCAGTAAACGTCTGAGTCCACCTCCATATGCTGGTGCCATTCTGCATGCAGTGTGCCAGAGACCAGTAACAAGTATTTAAAGTTAAAACAGAACTCGAACTACGTACTTGCTCCCTTCAGTTGCTGGTGTGTAAACAAGGTTAGGAAACTAGCTAATTATGCATAAGTCATGAACAAACTTGTGCACATACTACTTCATAGGCACCAATGAAAAAACAACTGAACTTAACATGAATAAACGACTTGAGACACAAGCAAGCAGACACCTGTGCAGCACATGACTATACCTACCTACCACACTGTTAGCTCAATATCATGAAGTTGCCATAAACGCATGCATGTTCAAGTGTTGTGCCTCTTGCACACACACCACATGTAGAAACACACACACACACACACACACACACACACACACACACACACACACACACACACACACACACACACACACACACACACACACACACACACACACACACACACACACACACACACACACACACACACACACACACACGAGTGAGGAGAGGGATGGGCACACAGAGATTCAAGAGCTGTACAGCACAGGTGTCATACACCACAAGTATCTACAAATATAAGCAGTAGATAGGGACCCACAGTCACCACAGTGGCTAGTGTTCTGTTATTGGCAGAGGGCAGTTTGCTTTAGCATACTACATGCTTACTGCAAGCTTTTAACGATATAGACAGCTAGAAAAGCCAGCGTTCACGGAGCTTATGAAGTACTACAGCACGACACCTGTTTTGCTGCCAAAGCATTCCAGCATAGTGTGTTGTCAGATGCCGCCACTGAATGCGGTGTGTGGCTTATTTTCATTGTGCAAATTGCAAAATTTACAGTTAGCGCCACATTTCAGAGTTTCACAAAAGTATTCTCCTATGAAAAACTTCCACTATATTGTATATGCAGGGCATTCTCAGATACGACAGTGAAACAAGTATATCAAGATAAAAAACTCATGGGGCTGCCACCCCAACTCGAAATACTTGCTCCCTTCGGTTGCTGCTGTGTAACTAAATTGGCATACTTCATGAACATACTTGTGCACACACTTCGTACAAACAAATGAACAATAATGGAAGCAGGCATGAATAGACTCACACATAATTGGACACATACAACTGAGCAGCACACAAACATACCTACCAAATATGTATACACAGTTTGTGCATTTTCAAATTTGCCATAAACACAATTGTACTCCCTTACACACACACACAAATGCACATACATACACGTACACACACACACACACACACACACACACACACACACACACACACACACACACACACACACACACACACACACACACACACACACACACACACACACACACACACACACACACCAGACACGCACATGCACACGCACACACACACACACACACACACACACACGCACACATGCAAACACACATGCAAACATACATGTGTACTAAAAGACATATACAAGAGGAGAGGAAGAGGAAGGGCACACAGAGAGCTTTACAGCACACCCACAGTCATCACAGCAGCTAGGGTACTTCTGCAGTAGAAAGCAGTTCAGAACAGAGATGCCCAGGCTAAGATATTATTAGGAGTGAGATCTATATTCCACACGGCTGTAGAGCTAATAGCTGAACAAAATGATCAGATAGACGATGTGGCCCCTTAAGGAGACAGCAAATAAATCATGAACAGTACTTTATAATCAGCCAGGCATATAGTCATAGTCCCATAGCCAGCAATAAACATTCAGTAAATTACAACTTTAACTTCATTAGCTTTTGCATTCTTCACCACAGATGAGCACACAGCTGTGATCCTATTCAGATACAAAGTGTGAACTGCAATGTGGTGGTGTCAGGTGACAACCACAACCTTATGAATAGGATTTATGAACAAGGATTGTGTGAAGTGTGAGACTTGTATTGCTTGTGGGCAATGAATAATTCTATGAGTGAGAATAGCCTATATAAGTATCCAACAAGAGTGAGAGCATGAGATGGTATCAGATTGCATGAGACTTGGCAGGTCTGCTGCACTACATTGCACTAAGCAGGAGCTAGGACTAAGCACCCATCTGGAGGAAACATAGAAAGAATTGTGTGCGCTTTAAACGATAAATGCTATAGACAGTTATCAAAAGTTTGTGTACAGAATTCGTGGGGTTCACAAAGTTCTACGTTGCTCCTATCCCTTATCTGAGACAGTGAACTTGGCCATGATAGAAGGCATCATGTGAAAAGTCGCCTGAGTGCTGGGTGCTATACCGCTGCTTTCTGCAAGAAGTACTGTGGTCACCTGTTCTACAACTTTTGATGGCAAAAGATGGCCAAGCTGTGCATGGAGCGATGTTTGGAAGCCAGTTTGAAAGTCCTTCCAGCATGAGAGAGCCAAATAAGGCCAACAATATAAATTCCCCATACTCTATACATCTGCCAATATCTACTATATAAATATAACCACAAAACACTATAATGGAGCCTAAATAGTAAATATCATAATCACCTCAGTCCTAGTCACCTGAGTCAGTTTCTACTTTATCAGTGTTCTATACTATTGTACATACGTAGTTGCTCTAATCACTATCTGTGCTGCACTAATTATATATTATGCTCCACAACACCATCATCAATCCATTACCATTAGTCCTAAGCACTTCACTATCTACTATCGACTACTCCACCAATACTGCTCCTTGTACTTCAAACCTGCACTGTCTAGCTACCTGCGACCTCCATCACTTTGTCTTTTCACATCATTTTGACCATTCTTAGGCATCTGTCTAGGTGTTCCAGGTTCCTTCAGGTTGCTTAACCAACATCTTGAGGGTGCCCGTAGCTTTAGCCTTTAGATGCTGTAAAACATATTAAGTAGCTTCTCTTAAGATGGTCTTCTTCAGAGAGTCTTTACAAGTAGTCACACTCATCTTGATTTTGCAATTGAATTTGTTCTATAAAATGGCAACTACACCTCATATACTTATCGCCATTAAAGTCGATCGCACAATTTTAATAGCGGGAACAGGGGCCTTATTTGGCAAAGCAGAACCAAATTGGTTATCATGCTGTAGGCATTGTAAGCTCATGGGAAGTGATCTGGCTGGGGACAGAACAAAGCCATGCTCATACAATTGTACACACAACTGTCAGTATGTGCAGAATGGGTACTGCTAGTGTTATGGATTAACATCTGTCCAAAACTGCATACACACTAGCATTTCATGTGAATATACAATATTCCACTAGCACATAGCACACCACAAGCACACCACAAGCTATAAGACTGAATAATGCACACTATCTGCCAACTCAACATGGTGTGAGGCAACCCTTATGCACAAAATGTATCAGAGGACTCCTTTCCGCTCGACGTACCAATCCAGTGAGCGGACAGGTTAGTAAAGAGTCCCCTTGGATCGGTGAGCACAATGTAGAGAGCCCAGAGCCAAGCAATGGTGTACATGGTGAAACTAAAGGCACTCTCTGGAAACTTCCTTGCAGCATTGGCCTCCATCTTCACCCACTTGGGGATTTGCTGCAAGGCAAGGCATAGATACTACTAACAGGTGTCTGGAGGACAATAATATACAAAACAGACAAGTTGCTTAACCCTCTATCAAACATCAGCTCAATCATGTTAATCTGGGACCTTGAACCAAGACGGTTGAAAGCTAACTGGTAAAGCTGGTGAAGGATACCTGACAGTTAGCTCAGAGCCTGTCGTAATTCACTGTAGAAGGTCTCTCAACTATAAAAAGCATCACACCAAAATGATGCACTCATCTGACTGTGTGCTATGAATTCTGCACCAACACAGCATACTACTTTAATTACTGGCTCATACACACACACATCTTATAATGCACACAGATTACAGCATTAGATCTGTGAAGCAAACACGTCATTGTCACAAAGTGAGACTGTTAGTACAGGTACCCCCAGCAGTTGAGTCCTTTCCTCCTCCTTCACAAGCATATTGTAGTAAAGGACCAGGAGGCCATACAGCAGGACAGAGGAGCTATAACCCTTACCTGCTAGATGGCAGACAGCCTATTTGACATTCTCTAACACACATACATAGCAAGCTGGACACAGACATGCAACACGTGCACACACACACACACACACACACACACACACACACACACACACACACACACACACACACACACACAAATGCACACACACACCTTGAATAGCGTAGTGTCAATGAAAAATCGCAGTATTGTCAAGCCAACTGCAATGTACAAGACATGTTTGACATCTTGCATGGTAAAAAGGAAGTACTCCAACATTTGTGCATAGACAGCTTCAAAACATGCTGACACACCGTCCTGTGGCCAACGGGCAATGACCTGAAGACAAAAACAAAGTCACAAGGCCAAACACAAAAGCATGGCATCAACGTATTAGAATAGACAACACCTATTGTCAATATATAGCCCACCCTAATCCTAAACCTGATGTGGACAAAAGCATCCAGAGCGAATACATGTCTGTTCTAGCATACAGTGTTTTTGAGGTTTCTTGTCACGACTGCAATATAACGACTGCACTCAATCACATGAGTACAGTATAGGAATGGTAGACTTGCACGTGCTCCAACCATTGATTGATGTAGCACACGTGAGAATAAGATGTTCCAAATACTTTACTCACATGATTGAGCAAAGAGCACATTAGGCAATCAGGACAAGAAACATGAAACGACTGTACTAGCCACACTTAACAGCATGGTTCCAGTTAGTTGAGCTACATGATATCCAAGGGCAACCGTCCTGTCTATAAACACAGAGAACCAAACACTGCTGTGGCTACTCCCCTGAAAGTTCCAAAACAAACAGTTAGGGGCGTTTACCGCCCACTACTGCACCCAGGCAACAGCATGGTCTAAAGGCATGCAAGATTGAGTGACACAAAAAGGATAAAGAGAACTAAGGAAGCCTTCTGCATAGAGTGGCTCGAGTGTAGTACAAAACAAACACGGCCAGGACAAGCCTGGCACCTTAAGACTTGGGAGATGAGAGAAAGGTCACACCACCATGTGAGTCAAAGTGAAGGTCGGTTTACCTCGCCGTAGTAAGTTGCAGCCATCTTGGGCACTACCTCAATTGGGTTATCAAAAAGCGGTGTAACATAAGTCAAATTGCGAATGTCTGCAGGGTCGCACATGGTGATGTACCCCTAGTCTCTTGGGCCAGACACTTCTCAAGCTCGTGAATCAACGCTCTGCCCTCTGCCGGCCATATTGGTATGACGTATGCGCCAGGGGCGCCCCCCCGGTCTCGTGTTGGTCCTGGCCTTGTTTGTCGCCTCACTTTCTGCAATCTTCGCTGGTGGTGGGTACGTACGTAGTATAACTAATTGCGCATCTTCTAATACATACATCAATGAAGACACACAGGTACTTCCACTTTCACTGTGCTTTTCGGCCTGATCAGATTGCGTGCATTTTAATGGAGCTAGCTATACGTTTGCTGGATAATATGGTCCTGCACACGTGGTGATAGCTAGCTGCAGTGTCTACCCGTGGGAAGCACTGCGCTGGTGGTATATTTACCTGTATCACCAGCACATTAATATTTTACTGATGTGTACAGAGTTAATTGACATTGCAATTTTCACATGTGCTGGTGGTCTACAGCATGAGAATGATGATGTTAGCACATTTATTGAGGTATTCTCTAGCTCACTATAGGCTCTGGAAACACTACATGCACCATAAATGGACTCACTAGATAAAATGGTCTTACTATACAATGACTTGGTAAGCACCTTGAAGTTGGGGCAATAATGCTGGGCTGTGCAAGACACCTCATAGCTACACAGGCTGCAGTGGCAAGGCAGCTGCGGTTTGGGAACTGGCAGTTCTGGCCAGTAGCAGCTGATCTTACTGTCGATATATGATGTGTGTGTGTGTGTGTGTGTGTGTGTGTGCGTGTGTGTTTTACTAGAAGTAACAAGGGAGGAAGTGAATTGTGCAGTCAGTAAGCTGAGGAATGGCAAGGCAGTTGGGAGTGATGAAACAGCAGGGGAGACGGTGAAGAATAGAGGACAGGCAGCAATGGTTGACTGGTTGTGGGAGTTGCTGAGAGAAGTCTGGAAGACAAAGGAAGTACCTCAGGAATGGAAGAACGCCATCCTGACTTCCATCCATAAAAAGAAGGACAGGAAAGTGTGTGATAATTATTGAGGAATTGCCTTGTTGAGCATTACAGAGAAGGTACTCTCTCTCATACTCCATGAGAAGCTACAGGCCATTATAGATCCCCAGCTTCTTGAGTCACAATGTAGTTTTGGAATGGTCGTGGGACAACAGATCAGATCTGGGCGATGAGGCAGATCATTAAAAGTGCAGTGGAATATGAAGGTTGAAAGTGGAGTCAGATAGGGCTGTGTTCTCTCTCCTCTCCTTTTCAATTGTTTCATGGATGAGCTCCTCAGAGAGACATTGGAGACAACACCAGGAGGATGGAGCATTGAGTACACAACCACCAAAGGACTGTTCCTTTCCTATATACAGAGAGAAGACTCCAGCAATCACCGACATCCAGAATATCCAATACGCAGATGACTTAACCCTGGTGGCTGAAACCAGAGAAGAGTTTCAGGTTATGTTGGACACTCTGGACAGGACCTGTATGAGGTGGGGGATGAACATCAATGGAGCAAAGACTAAGATTATGAGTATCGGAGCAGGTACTGATGATGACCAACCAGCAATCACACTTAGGGCCAATGCACTGGAGGCTGTGGAAGCATTCTCCTATCTGGGGAGTGAAGTGGGGCAGACTGCTATATAGGGTAGATGGAGAGGTGAGCACATGATTGGAGAAGGCAGCCACATTGTACCAGAAGTGGAGGAGGAAGGTGCTCAGCTAGAAGTGTGAATAAGAAGACCACAGGGCCGTAGCACCCAGTCCGGCCGGTCGGGCCATGGCCAGACCGGTTTTTGCTGCTGGAACAAAAATTCTAAATATTGAAGATATGCATTCTAAACACACTTTCAAATTGGGAGGGGGGTACTGACCTAAGGTTAAACAACGTTCTAAAAGCAAAGTGGTCTTGTTACAGTGTTGCAGGAATTAGTTTGAACAAGGAATAGCCAGATACTTAGTTCTCTAACCAAACATAACGGCAGCAGCCATTTTACGGATGTCGCATGACGTTATTTGACGTTTTCTGATGCGTAAAATGGTGTGTTAATCGATCACCGTGCAAAATCAGACAGCACAGCAGCGCTTCAGTCATGTACAGTGGATTTATACAACCTTGCAACAATTCCCACACCATGGGCAGTTGTTACCTAGGATATGGACTGGTATTGTACTCACCTATTATATATCACCCTGTTCGTATCCTAAGTAACGACTACCCAGGTATGGGAACTGTTGCAAGGTTGCATAAATCCACTGTACATGGATGTATGCATGCAGCATGGTGGTATATATTTGTACATGGGAACATGTACGTAGCTTGAATGGGCATATGCATGCAATAGGATAGTCTCCTGTGGCAACCCTTGTTATTGCACACTCACATGTACACTTGCACTATAATACGCAGGCGGAGAAACAGGGGATGGTAGCAAGACTGCAAGCGCGGCAAAATGTATGCAGATGTAGGGATGGTGAAAACATATTCAAAGTCAGCGCATGTTAATGACCTGGGTTTTGCATTGACCAGCCCTCCTTGTTGCATGGACCGGCTGGCCCCCTTCCTCGCATGGACCGGCCCTCCTCCTGTTTTTGGAAGAAACATTTTTACACACCCTTTGCATTGATGGTGTCTTCTATTCAAAGGTAGGAGAGATTTGTGCTGCCTAGCATTGGAGAGACAGCCAAAAAACCACTAGATTTCTATTTTTAATGCGCAATCTTCTTATTTCAATGCATTGTATTACCTGTTTCATGGCACTTGATTCCCTTTCCTGCTGTAAGTGCCTGTTGGTCTATGTTACGTTTTATCATACTCATTGAAGTGTTGATGGGCCTAGAATTGCTCCAAAAGTACTCACAGAACATCTAAATTTCAAAACATTTCCTGGGGGGGGCATGCCCCCAGCCCCCCCTAGTTTGCGTCACGTCATCTATGGCCTGACCGGTTATTATCTTGGTGCTACGGCCCTGGACCAAGGTTCAT
The DNA here is from genome assembly GCA_964019415.1 of Ianthella basta. NCBI lineage: Eukaryota > Metazoa > Porifera > Demospongiae > Verongiida > Ianthellidae > Ianthella > Ianthella basta. The sequence continues at coordinate 4,453,716 of OZ025878.1, forward strand.
GTGTTCAGAGTGATGGTGATGTCTATACATCTCTATGGAGTAGAGACATGGGAAGTCACTCAGCAAGACCTCAAAAGATTGCATGCCTTCCAGATGAAGTGTCTGATGTGAGACATTATTGGAGTGACCTTGTGGAACAAGAGAAGAAATGAGGATATTTTGGCAGAAGTAGGAGAAATGTCAGTGGAAGATCAGGTGAAACTGAGATGACTGCAATGGTTTGGTCTCCTCTGAAGGATGTCTGCCCACTGGCCGCAGTGACAGGTGTTAAAATGCCGGTCATGGAGCAAGAAGAGGAAGCCTGGAGGAACCTCACTCCACTGGATAGACGCATTGTCAATAGGGACTTGTCAAAGATCATCAACTGGGAAGACCTAGTGAAGGACAGGACCCAGTGGCGGTCTGCTATCCACCAGCTACATCTGCCAGCTAGCTCAACCAACCCTGTCTGATGTTTGTCGTGATGTCGCCCAACGTCCAATTGTGGACAAATTGTATAGAGGAGGTGTGTGTGTGTGTGTGTGTGTGTGTGTGTGTGTGTGTGTGTGTGTGTGTGTGTGTGTGTGTGTGTGCTGAAGGTCTTGGCGCCAATTACAGCCCACAGTGTATTACAGATGCATATAATATCACATAGCACCTGTCAACCAATGAGATTGTGGACTGCCTGTCAAGTGAGGCTTCCACCTGTGATATTGCTGAGGTGCATTCTCATTGGTTGACACAAGCTGCTGTGACATCATAGCATATCTGTAATCTGATTGAGTTACACTGTGGGATGTAACAGGCATATGTAACTTAATATAGCCTGATGTACTGTAAATGGCATTGTGCCAGGCCACTAACGTACGTGGGACTCACTGTGTGAGGCCAACAAAAGTGCAACTTGCAAAGGAAACTGCATGCAACTGTTACAGAATTAAGCACTGTTCACACACCATAAGGAAAGCAATGTGCATGTACAAAAAGCAACAAAGGTAAGTCATTTATTAATAGTACAAAACTGCAAGACCATTGTCAGTTCTGATTAACCAGAGCATAAAGTTTGAGTCACACAACCTTTGTGCTTAGAGTGCCGCACCTTTGATTGGGAGTTCCCAAACTATTTGTAGTATTACCTTTAGTATACTTGTGACGTAGGCATCCACAGGTCAACCACCTTGCTAGAGTATTGCGGGCTGGCTTGAAAAAGATGAGGATCAAAACTGGAGTGGGTATTGCACTTAAATGAATTCCATCAAAAACAGAATAGAATGAGAAGAAGGTGTCATCAAACAGTGCATGCTCAAGATTAAGGTACATAATAGGCATGACAACATGAGTGACAACATTGAGGGCCTGTACCACCAGGAGGAAGAGACCAAACTTAAGGAGGCCTTTTAAAATTATGCTGTCTACTTCATCAGGCAGGGTGTAACGCTTGTGGCGACAGACAGTAACCATCAGAATGATGAGAGAAAAGACAGCAGGGAGAATAGAGAAGATTATGCTGTGACCTGCAAGAAATATTATAGGATACAAGGAACAACTGCAGAGTTCATTGTTTTTGCCGAAAGTGATATCTCTGGAAATGAGCGGGGAAGCACTGCTGAAGGCCACAATCCAAATCAAAACGGCTGTGAGGATGAAGTATTTTCTGCTTTTGGGTTTAGTTATTGGCTTCTCACAGAACTTCACTAGTAGGAATATGGTCACAGCATACATTGTGGTAAACAGTACACGTGCAGATCCTCCAAAGAAGAACACCACCACGACAACTTGCCACGATGCACCGGTGTAGTTGTAACCAACCAACATCACAAGGAAGTCATGGATGACTATTGCAAGTGATGAAACTAGACCAGAGAGGAGTAGGTTGATGAGGATCACTCGAACAGCCTGATTGGTCTGCTTGTCTGCAATCAGAGCCGCAGTTATGAGGATATTGATTCCCATGGTGATCAGGAGAATGGCAAGGAAGAGTGCATTGTCCTGTCGACCAACTTGCATTATTTGCTGTCCACTTGACAGGTTATAAGTAAGGTTGTCCATCTTGTTCTTCTTACGGGAATCTTCTCAGAGCTATAGTACTGGCCAGTGTTATTGAAACTTTTATAGTAAACCGACTATGGCTTCTAGTTGAAAGTTTGTATACTAATGTTATTACATGCATGACAAGGCATATATTCATACAAATGACAACTTCAGTACATTATTCTGTATAGCTGAACATGCAGCATGAATAGATTTACAATGCATTGAGGAAGCAGGAAATTTCACTAGGATATATATAGGAGTGCAAAATAGTACACTGCATATGAATGGATAGGACTCAGCCATGTGGGTAGCTACTGTATAATTTACGTATAATATTATAGGTGGTCTGACCCAACCCTCTCTGGCGACCACCTGCACTTTGTATAGCTGCGCATCAATACCCCCTTCAACTTGTGCTGATCTGTGCTCCATGGTCACTGGTGCCCACTTACATTTGCATGAACTGCAATTAACTTGTACAATTGTGCTTGCGGTGTTTGCTTCCATTGACTGGTACAGACTATTCACTTATGATCAAGGTGGTCACATGTACTTAATTGGTGTGTTGTTGATGTATACTACATACATACAGTATATAGTACATTTCTGATGTGCATGGATAGGCCCATAAACTGCACTAGTGCTAGCTGTGTGGTGTATAGTATATATAATTGGAGTGAGCTGGAATGAGCCCCACTCTATGGCAAGAAGGCATGCCATGCTGTGCATCACCTATAGTTGTAGTTGTGTGTGAGAAGAATCATTTGGGTGGACTGCTTGACCAGTACATTACCAAACTTCCCAGCCAATATTGGAACGATAATTGACAAATGTTTATTTCCAATCATGTTTGTGATTGTCTTAAGCTTCTTCGATCAGGGGTGGGTACCAAACAGAAGGTGGCTTGCTTTCATTACAAGCTTACCATGTATGGGGTATGGCACTAAATGCATAAGGCACGAGTGACAGCAGGTGAGATGTGAACTGTGGTGATGATTATACTGAAGAGACTGGGGTGGCAGGAATCGGGAGAGCAGGGTCCGTATATCAATGAAATAATCAGGGGAAAAGTGACATTACTTCTTTTCGAAGAGTGATCAATGGAGGCTGTGACTTGTTTACTGCTCTTGGCTCTAGTGTCCCAAAACCAGAACACCGCCTACTGTATACATGGCCATGGGCAAGGCGGGCACATACACAATGTGCCTATTGTACCCCCAGCCATTCAGTTTCAGTAGTAGGTCCTTTCACCATTGACATGCTGTGTAAAATTCATATTTTGAATGACGTGCAGGCACCCTAGTGACCCTACCCTCATCAACTTACTGTAGGATATTGATGTATACCACTGCTTGAAACTGCTGTCAAAGGGGGTTGCAGTTTCATGTAATGCACATTCTGTACTACTAACTCTAGTACAGCACATTAGCATAATCATATTACTACATCTCGCCATGCACTTTATTGCTCCCATACATACACAATGCACATACATATAATTATATAATTATATGTACATACATACGTATATTATATTGTAGAATCAACACTGCTTAGGACAGTTAAAGGTAAGCATTATCAGCAATTCCCTGTGAATGGCAAGTTCCTCGAGTGTGCATTCCCAGACTAAGATCAGTCCTGGAGGAAGCACCTTAAAGGTGGTCAGGCCAAGTCAAAACACCAATAGCTACAGTAGCAGTAAGCTGTTTTTGAGACGGCCATGTCCACAGACCAGGAAACACATCAGCTATATACAATAATGGCCAGACCTATAAAATCGGGGCCGCCTTGGCAGCTCTGCCAAGCATAGAGATACTGCAGTTATTACATTAGTAGCTTGGTATACGTACATAGAATGGATTGTGCATACAATCATACAGTGCAGGACACTTCACTTTCAACAGCTGAAAACAAACTGAGTTAGGGGCAGGGCATGTGGTTAACCATATTGTTACGACAAACATGATGTGACACATGTCCATAAGGTTTTCACCAAACAACATCGCCACCATTTTTAACTTAAATCTGACACTAGTGGCTATGGCAGATGTAGCCGCACTGGCAATAGCTACGTATATATAAGGGTACAGCTGTACCAGTAGCTCTTGAGGCCCTGGATAGCTCAGGCCTACTTAGAATTATTCACTGTCTTCTCAATTAAGGACCTACACAAAATCATCACTTTGCACTTTGTTATTCTTTGTAAATGTGACTGATGGCAGTAATGGTCAACCTTGGGATGTACAGGATGACAAATCAAATGCATTCCTCTAAGTAATCCAAGACAAGTAGGATTTGACCACTCTGGAAATTGGAATGCAAACTTGCCAGCAATAGCTGTGTCTTGTGAATGAAAGAATGTCAACCCAACGTATGCTGTATCAGTGTGGTAACAGTTCTAGCCTCGTTCTGCAGGCCGTCCGAGTTAATTAGCACTCCCATGCTAATTAACTCGGACGGCCTGGGAATGAGGCTACAACAGCTCAGAAAGAAAAATACTCCAAAAGTGAGAGATTAAGGAAAAGATGCTAAGACATGGTACCTAAAGTAGCTGTACACTGCAAATTAGATACGTATAGTATATGCTTAGAAACCTCTTGAGTCTACAACTCTCTACAACTCCACATGCTACTTGCTCTTTTTCCCTTCTCTCATATTCTTCTCTTTCTCTGCCACATCATACTCTCTTGTGTCATCTGCTTCTTCACCATAGTAGAGCACCTGTGGAAAGGGAGGGACATCAATCAGCATTGCAAAGAACAGACTGTAGTGTCAGTAATTCAAATGACAACATCCTTTAGTAAATAGTAATTATAATAAGCAACCGTGAGTATAAGTTAGAAACTAACTTGTACCAAGCTAATATGATAAAGAATTAGCTGATTGCCATGGCAATGACTGTAGGTATTGAATGACGTGCTGTGTGGGAAGTACAACAAGGCGGTCAATGCAAGAATCTAAAAGTCATTCATGTCAGTCATGTATCTATATATAATTCAGTCTGTTTGTTTGTACACGATTCAGGCAAAAACTACTGCACAGGGCGCCACCAAACTCTCAGGGATTATAAAGTGGGGCTCCAGATGTGTCCTCACTCCTTGACTTTCCCGGTTATCGGGCGGTTTGATTCACTGTCGTTCAACGATCGAATTTAAACTCTAACGCTGTTTTAGCAGCTACCCTTCGTTGCTAACAGCGCAGATTCTTCTAATCAGCCTGGGCCTGACTCGCTGTCATGTAACTTGCCGAAGCAGAAGCCCACTGAAGGCGGGCGCCCTGCTAGTTTTCCATAAGTAACACAACAGGTTTTGGCTCTATATAAGATCAACACTGACACTATGGAATATACTTAGTGTACACAAGTGTATACCATACTTGATGTATAGTCAAGTATAGTACTTCTTGGATCAGTTGTCCTGACCAGATATTTGCAATCACTATCCATAATGGGCAATTGAGCTCGTACGTATGTTGGGTAACAAGAAAGTGAAAATCCAAGTTAATTGGCTGAGGAACAATGCTAATGGTCTCGTGACACAGGCTGGCACTAGTATGTGTGAACATGCATCGTAAGCAGCCATGCCTCGTGAAGTTCTTGTCACAGACGGCATGGCCCAACAGTCTTCAGTCACTGGTGACAGTGTTAATCACTGTGCCTGTGGGTTACATGTGTACCCTGGGACCCATGGGTGGGTCCCTGGCAATATCTCACCAGTTGGTTTAGGCTAGGCCACTTAGGCATGTGTGACCAGCAGAGGACCCTTTCAGTGGCAGCTGTCACACACACATCCAGGCCCGCAGCCACGTCGGCTACCGACCCCTGCAGCGCCATGCTATATATAGCCACACACGTAAGCAGGTTGATATGGTTGCTCCACTACCTCACAGGGTAATCTCTCAGGGAGGACCCCCAACTGGTCTCCACATCCCAATGCATGGCATCGGTACTGGCACACCAGTTCTGCCGGCTGCAGGGTCCATTGGCAGTCCTCACAACCCCCACGGAAGATGTCCACAGGGTCATCCAGAAAGCACCCATTGCCAGTACCTGGCTTTTTGCATCTTTTTCACCCTACCCAAACCCAATAACCCAAGAGAATGCCTCCTTGTGTGTTTCCTTGTTAGGTACAGAGGGCAAGGCACCCTCAACAATGGAGACATATTTGGCCGCATTGTGTTTTGCTCGACTCACAATGGACCCCACGGCCCCTGAGGTAACCTTCCATTTCCCCCCATAGGAACACTCTCCTTAGGGTATCAAGCGAGTCTGTAGTCAAACAGGCCAGTCAGGGATGGTCAAGCTTCCGATTATACGTCCATCATACGTGCCATCAAAAGGTCTCAAGCGCAGCATCCCCAGGATTACAGGAGCAGGCTTCTCTGGGCAGCCTGCTGTGTGAGGTTCTTCGGGTTCCTGCGATTCAGAGAATTCCTCATACCAGATGATGCTACATTCAGACCCAAGACCCAACTGGCCTTAGAGGACATCACCTTCACCAAAAAGAGAGGAACACATGTATTGTGACCGCCTGATTGCTCAGGGGCGGGGTAAGTTAGGTCAAAGGTCGAAGATCATGCCTTAGGTCAGCTGCTCCCATGCATAAAGCCAAGAAGTAGGTCTGACTAGGGATGCCATTTCCTCAGGTGCAACTGAACCACCCCCTCTATAGGTAAGTAATATACTGTATGGCCAGAAATTTTGGCAGATTGCTGGAATTATGGCATTTGGTGGAATTCACTTTGGTGGTTGGGAAGCCTGATGCCATAATGAAATTCATAGCAAATGGCTAACTGGGAACGAGCAGAGCTATGTTACCATTATAGTAAATGAGGTCTACGTGTGACTGAGGAGTACAAAAGTCATTGTTTGACTAAATCTGGAGTATTTTCTTTCCATTGTCTTGTCTAAGAATTCTTCAATGTGCAAGGGACTTCCAAGCTTCTTTGTGATAAAAGTGCTGACGCTCGCCTGCTGCCTATGACCTCATATGTAATTGTACCCTCCGACGCAGAAATGGAGACTGGCTACCAAAATCTTTCAAAGTAAGTAAACGACAACAATATCATCGCCAGTCACGTACATGACGCTGCTCACATTGCCTTCCTTGCACTGACAAGCTAAGGCAGCTCTTCTCCCACCTCTGGTGGTCAAAATTCTTGGTGTGTCCTTACGTGCAGCTGTCAAAGGTGAACTCCATGCTGACGATTAGCCTACAGGCCTGGTGCATCCAACTGCTAGCGTACTATGCACAGAAAAACAATGATTATCCTAAAATGGCAAAAATTTTGGTGGCAGAAATATTGTCGAATTGCTGTCAATACAATGTGGAGGTTGAGGAGACTGTAGACATTAATCGGAAGTTAATGAAGTTAAGAGGAGTCAATGACAGAGAAACAGAGCCTCCACATTATCCCAGCCAGGATCACTGTCGGGTAGGGATGGCTGGTGATGCTATGGCACAGCATGTGCATACCTGGGGTCGGCTGCCCCCATAAAGTCAAGAAGTGGGTCCGACTAGGGGTCCCATGTGGAACAGAACCACCCCCTCTACAGTAAAGTAATATAATACAATGTGAGGGAGGAGGAGGAGACCTTAGACATTAACTATAACTTTCATAGTTTTGAAGGGGCTATAGGGGAGTGGGGTAGGAGGCCAGACTGTTGTGATGTTTCCATGCTTTGGGCTGCTTCTTGCATGTGCTCTTTCAGCATTCTCTGCTCTGTGGAGATCGTAGTTCCATCAGATGACAGCTTCAACCCTTTGTCTCACGTGGCCCATGGAACATTAAAGTGGATAACATCGCAAGCCCCACGACTTGGAGATCTGGATCAAGGCCTCCAAAACAGTCTTGTTCCAGAATGGAGTGTCCATTTGTCTCAGTACTACAGTAGGCGACTTGTGCACAGAAGTGCCAGCCAGCCTCAGTTACATGGCGCTCTAGTGTCAGGATGTGAGCCCCTTCGTTATTTACAGCAATGGAAACATATTGACCCATGATTGATTTGCCTCTGCAGTGTGATCAGCTTTGGACACCATGGGATACAGCTCCTTCTATGCGGGCTACAGCTTCTGCATCTGGGCTGCTACCACAGCAGTTTGTTCCCATTTTATGTATGAGTGGGTCATAGCTTCTATGAAAAGTAACTAGATATACTGGAAAATATGTATAAAACATTATTTATAGAATATACACACACAGTAACATAAAGTCAAGCCCAATGTATACTACAAGGGGATAACTTTACTTTAAGGTGCCTGTCAATCTCCTACCTTGATGAGCAGCTTGACAATGAGGTAGAACCAGTACACTTGCATCAGGTACAGAGCAAACAGCATGATATTGAACTGGACATAGAATGCTCCATCAGAACAGACAAGTGTGAACACAAACCCTGAAGACTGCAAAACCTTCATTGGAAACCAGTACAGTCTGCAGAAGACCCTGCAAATATGGAGCAAAAGCAACATGCATGTAATAGTGTTAGAAACAATCCTGTAAGAAGCTTACGTACTGTACATGATGAGTAGGGGCCAATTAGAAATTCCACTATAGTGCAACTCTAATTATTGCACAATGACTGGTAACTGTGCAAAAGGCCTAATCTATGATGACATCTTTCTATAGTTACAGATATTAGTTCTTCAGGGTTAAATGGTGAGAGAAGTAGAGAATGACTAGGCTTGTCTGAATTTACCCACTGACTGCATTATTAGCTCTTGTTTACAACTTTTGATTAAAAAAAGTGGATTGAGCACTGCACTTGGTGATTGTCAAAGACAGCCAGTCCGCATCAGGGGATGATGGGGAGGGAAGTGATTCTAGAGGAGTACGTAGATAATGCAATTTAGAGATTTGGGTGTTGGAATGTGAGGTCAATGAATGGTGAAGAAGAGGAACTGGTCACTGAAATGAACAAGAATTGGCTGGATGTATTAGGAGTGAGTGAAATGAATGTGCAGGGCAATGGAGTGTAGCAGATTGGGGATTTAGTGTGTGTGTATTCTGGTGTGCAGAAGGCAGGAGCGAAAGAACACGTGATGATTTTTGTTGTTGGCAAGTTTTGGTGTCTTTTTGAATGAGTACAATGTATTGATGAAAGAATTGTGCTGGTTCGTTTGAAAATAGAAGATGTATGAGTGAATTTGATACAGGTACTAGAAATACAGTAATAAAGATTTTCTACAAAAATATTAAGGATGTAGGGATGGCATATAAAGGACAGAAACAAGTAAAGGCTGTTACACAGCGGAGCATTAACCACGGTCCCTACATGCAAGACTGTCGCACTATATAGTCCTACACCCTTGAATGTAGGGACGATGGTTAATGCTCCACTGTGTAACAGCCTTTACTTGTTACTGTCCTTTTTATGCTATCCCTACATCCTTACTATTTTTGTAGAAAATTTTATTATTTCTAGTTTCTGCACTTCTTATGGAGCATGAGCTAAGTTGCACGGTATAGCTACCTTAACTTTCTTGTGTAGCTCCTGATAGAAATAGCTGCAATTTGCATTTGAGAAATTGTATTGACATAATTCATTCCACAAGCCAAATGCCACACTAGGCCGTAGAGCAAGGCGAAGAATTCCACTGTGGTGCAAAACAACAGGAGAAGGAGCCTCCGGAAGCTGCTCGCAATGGTACCAGTCACACTGGTTTCATCCGGTTTAATTACATAATTTGAAAATGGCGTCTGCACCGCTTGGTCAAGTAACACGGCGGGAGTTGTGGCAAGCGCCCTCTTCTGCACTAAAATACGCTGCCTTCTAACCTACAAAGAAATGCAGCCAGCCAAAATTGATGCACCATGATGATGATGTACTATAGCTTCTCGGCATGTCATCCAAAGGGTGCTGCCAAACCTAACTGTGCATGCAAAGCAAGTTGCGCCAGTGTAAACAATAGCTTGGAGCGCTTGTAGAATGCAAATGGCTGAAATCAACCATTCAGCCTCCGTATTAGTGAGCCATAACTTCACAGCCACATTATATATCGTATAAAGCATAGAATGGCGGTTGGTATGGCAAATATCAGATCTTGATCCAATATTTGGCATACCAACTGCCCTACTATGCTTTATGTAATGTATACTGACTTACGGATGACCTCCAGCAACTGCAGATATGTATCCTTCATTGAGTGATAGATTAATCAGTTGATTAATCCATATTATTATATTTTTGAACAATGAAAAAGGGGAATGAAGGCTCAAAAACTGTCAAAACCACTATGGCTTCTACGTCTCCTGACTATCTGAAAGATTTCCAAAACCAATTGTACTTTAAATATCTGTGGTCACTGTCATTTTGTCCCGTTGTCATGTTTAGGCCACATTTGCTAGCTACCTAACAACTAGCACACTTTACTTGCGTTGGTTCTACAAAGAAGTAAAATTTTGGACAAATCGTTTTTATGCATTCGCCAAAAAATGAATATGATATGTAATATCTATAATTGATAGCTCTTATATGTCTTCGTTCACTAACCATTGAATGGTAAAGATACCGAATGCAACATCACTAGTGAGCTTGAAGAAAGGATACTTTTTGCCATCCATTTTTTTGAAGTACACCTGCATCTTTCCAAACTCCAGGATCACATCTCCAATGTCATGCAGAAATAATACCAATAGTCCCACATACTGGTACCTGCAAAAAATGAAATCATTCACAACATATGAAGAGAAATGCCAAACAAGACATTACTGCATACTGGGCGGCTAGCCCCAAAGTAGTCTACAGTATTGAAACTGCCCTGGCTTACGCTACTTCCAGTTAGCGACAATGTGAAGGAGACCTAGCTCAATAGACTAGCCCTATACTCTGTACTATATTACAGTACACTAACCTGTGCAATGCATTTTTCTAAAAATGTGCTGTAACACGTTACACATGGGCATGGCAACCATACTTATGATCTTATGTAGTGAATGCCACACCTGTATTAGGACAGACTGTGAGATTTGTAACCAATTCATTCACTGTTACAGTTGTCAAATAACTAACAATGCGTCTTTGTGTTGTATGTGTGTCTTGAATCATTATTGAGTCTTGCCTAGTGAACTTGTTCGAGTGACATAGTACATGGTGTCAGAATTGGGATTGCTGGTGTTCATCTGCAGCCTCCCTAAGAGTTTGACTTCAAGCCCGCATCAAGCGTCAAGTGTCAAGCATCAGGCCTGGCTGGCGAGAGTGATGAGAGACAAGTTAGTATGCTGCTGTACTGTATGGGCAAGTAGCAGAGGACATCCTTGCCTCCACCAGCATTGCAGATGCAGATCGGTGAAAGTACAGTGCAGTCATCAAGCAGTAAGACAACTTCTTCAAGACTGGGAAGAACGTTATCTCTGAGCGAGCAAGATTTAACTGTCACTGCCAAGCAGTGGGCCAGTCAGCAGAGCAGTTAATCACAAGCCTGTACACCCTAGTGAGAATTGTGACTACGGTGATTTGACAGACCAAATAATTCGCAATTGTATTGTCATGGGAATTTGCGATCAGTCGCAGTCTGAGTAGCTCCAGATGGATGCAGGTTTGACCTTGGAGAAAGCAAAGACCCTTGTGACAATGTGAGGCTGTCCAAGAACAGCAGGTACTACTCAAACATGGCCAGGAGGAGGAGAAATTCATCGACTTCCTGTGACAGAGGGCTCAACCAAATGGTAAAGTACCTCTGATGAATTGCTCCCAATTAACTGCTAGGAAGCCACAACAAATGTAATCCGAGTGTTCTTGATGTGGTAGAGGGCCACACTACTGACAACTGTGCCCAGCCAGAGATGGTGAGTGCCACAATTGCAGAAAGAATTCCTATCAGCTATTACATGCCAGGATGTCTTCAGTGACGATGACAGAGATCCGATGGCACTTCCAGGGCTTAGCATCATTGATCCATTCTGTCAAATGACTCACTACTTGTCAAGCGAATCGATCATTTCTTCGCTTGCATCCCTCATTTTGCTGTAATCTCATGAATACTGACCTGTAGTTAAAGCAGAACAGCTGAGTGCAAAGACCATTGCATGCAACTTATGCTGACAACAAGAAGCTGCAACTGCAGAAGAGCTCAAGGGGAGAATGCCCGACAGAAAGAGAAGAGTCATGTCTTTGTCCACGGAGAAAAGTGCCACAAGCTGGCTCTCCACTCTACCGATTGCTTATCATGGCTTTGCATGGCTTTGAAAGGTGCATTCAGAGATGCCCTATGCCTCTGATATGGCTGGAGCCCACATCTTCTACCATCTCATTGTGTTTGTGGCCAAAGACTCACGATTGAACATGCACTTGGAATCTGACACAATGAAATCAGAGATAAGACATCCGTTCTCATGAGTGAAGTGTGCTGTGGAGTTGGCGTAGCCCTGCCTGCAAACAGTTACACAGGAGTAGCTGAGGCACAAATCAGCTAACATGGAAGATGGGGCCTGCCTTGATTAAGTTGCTGAGAAGTTTTGGGCGAGAGACAGGCAACACACGCATTTCTTGATGCAAGGATTTTCAGCCCCTTTGTGCAAAACCATCTCACCACACCCTGAGCTCAGTGCTATCGAAAGCAGGAGGCGGAGGAGAGAAGGGTCTATGAAGAGCCCGACAGAGAGGCTCATTCTCACTGCTTGTCTTCAAAACAGCAGGGAGCATGGGAACAACAGCTACAGTGGTCTGCATGAGGCTCGCTTCTTGCATTGCTGAGAAACATGGCAAGCGTTATGGGAAGATACTGCATTAGTTGAGACATCGATTAATTTTCTCTCTTATGAGATTGGCGATCATGTGTTTGTGAGGTTCTCGCTCAGCCTACCACAGTCCTGACACTCCATCATCTAAAGATGCCATTGTCCTTGCTTGCGCAGAGGGCAAGGTCTGAACACAAGCTATAGTTATACAAATGTAACATCTGTTTCATACTCATTAACCTATATGTAGGCATGGAGTGTATTGACTGCTGGCTCAATATTATTCATTTCTAAAAGAACACACCGTACACCACATTGGTGACAAGTTTGGAACCAGCTCCTAGGAAGTTAGACTTGCTTTCTTGAACAGTGTTACTATTTACAGCAATGGCACAATCTTGCATCCTAGGAGATTAGAGCTGTTCCAGTTTGCTAGCCCAATAACCTTGCATCACTGAACGAAATAAGGAGTGTGGATGCATACATATAATGCTGTGGCCAAACAAAGCTGTGAACAACGGAACAAAATCAGAAGTGCTAGCTTGGATATAAATGACTGCACAACCACTAAACCTTATTTCCACCTCTGCTGTATTCACTGAAGATGACACATTAGACTTTCATTGGAGGCTGCTCCTGTAGGTGATCTGCAGCACTCCCCCATAGACCCAAACACACAACTACAGACTAGACACTGTGATGAACAATGAATTGATCTATGTATAATCCAACAAGCACTCAGACCATAAATCCACCCAATAAATTATAGTGTGGGACAATTGCAGCAATTCACGAAATGCTTTGGTCATTAATATTTGACATAAGGTGTATGAAGTAGTGAATCAGGATCAAACCTATGGGTAATTCACAGCCCAAGTCTGATGATGGTGATGTTTGATCTACAGTCAACAACCCTTACCTCACACCATAGGACCAGCTAACCAATGCCAAAGTTAGAAAGTGATGTAGGACAAGAACAGCAAAGTCCTTTCTCTTGGTGTTGATGAAGAGGGTGGTGAATAGGAAGTGGGAGTAGAAGCCCAACTGAAACATGTACAGCCAGTACACGGCTGGTTCCACTTGCCCATGGCGCTCCCACCCTGCAAGAAGAAAGGGTAGAAAGTAGTAAACGAGCTAACATTGTTTATAGCACATACCAGACGCCACGCTCATGGTGTCTATTTAGGAATGTGCCCAATAAAAATGACTACTCCTATCTTAATGTATTATTTGCATACATTATAACTGCCACAGTTAAGCATGGCAGGTAATCCATCTAGGATGGCATACTTGTGCACCATACTCTGCACCATCTTCTAAGAAAGGGGCATTAGTTAGTGCAAGTATTAATCTGATGTAGCCATAGTCCCTAGGGTACTATGCAGAAAGTATATAACTACTGTAGTGTAATAAAATTTTCATTTAAAAGTAAAAGGGATGTAGGAATGGCCAGCAGAAAGAAACATGGAAACAAGCAACCTTAACTCAGCACTATAATAAACAGCATTTCTGTGGAGTTCCCTCTGCAATTCCTAATTTGCTTGCAGCTACTTTCCTTGTAGCTAGCTAGTTTCCTGTAGCTACAAGAAAACTAGGAATGCAGAGTGAACTCCACAGAAATATGGTTCACTACAAACCTGAGTTAAGGTTGCTTGCTTCCATGCTTTTTCTGCTGGCCATTTCTAAATCCCTTTTAATTTTAAGGAAATTTTTTATTACACTAGTTACAGTGCTTTTGGGCCAGTTGTCCTAACTAAATGGTTACAATCAGTTATTGGCAACTGACAACAGAGCTAGGGACATCATTCTGTCAAGACCTTCAATATACCGGGCACCATTGACAGAAGTGACTGTGTGTGTGTGGTTTCAATAGCAGCACCTGTATCCCATGTTCTCCCAACGTACCACTCCAGTGAGAGGCCAGGTTAGTAAAGAGTCCCCTTGGATTGGTGAGCACAACGTACAGAGCCCAGAGCCAAGCAATGGTGTACATGGTGAAACCAAAGGCACTCTCTGGAAACTTCTTTGCAGCATCGGCCTCCATCTTCACCCACTTGGGGATTTGCTGCAAGGCAAGGCATAGATACCACAAGTAGAGACAGGAGGACAAGTATAAACGACAATTTGCTCAATACTCTAATATCAGTTCATTGTTCCAAGAAAAGTGAGAAAAGCTCTGGTAAAGAGGGACAGTAGTTCTCCTTACTTTTGATGCCAAGTGTTACTCATTAAGAAAAACAGTGTGATCTGTTGGGGTCCCAGGATTCTTCAGACACTACATGTCTGCCAATTACTGGCTCACACATGAATGTACTGTTGGGTGGTACAGCGGATTCACGCAATCTTGCAACAGGTTCCAAATCCTTGGGTAGTCATTACTTAAGATACAAACTGTGTGACATCATAGTTGTGTAAATTTTGGCTCGTAACCTAGGTAATAACTACCCACAGTTTGGGAATCTGTTGCAAGATTGCGTAAATCCGCTGTATGGGAAATCCAATACTGACATTCAGAATGACAAAAATGTCATGATCTACTGGTATACAGTGAATGTACATATACAAAGAGGCTACTCATCTAGTTGCCAACTTGGCAAATGTAAAACATACCCTATTTCTTAACACTAGTGTAAAGACTGGGAGCTTTGGACGACAGTGAATGCAATCGGCTAATAACCAGAAGGTTGCAATAATTAAAAAGGGCAGTTGGACAAGGAAGAAAATCTGGAAATTGAAATCTCTCTCTCTAACAACAGCAAAGATGGGTGATTCTGACCAGTGGAAGAATCTTTGCAGTCTGTTAATCATTATCCCTGGGCGTTAGGGGAGCTGACATCAAAAGTTCACCTGTGCGGGGCCTTTGACCCACCCTACTTTCTGGAAGCAGCCCTCTCAAACACAAATACACAGAAGGCACTCTCCCTCCCTCCTTCATGCGCACATGCATGCATGCATGTATGCACACACACATATACTGTACATGACCTTACACTCACCTTGAATAGTGTAAAGTCAATGAAAAAACGCAGTATTGTCAAAGCAATTGCAATGTACATGACATGTTTGACATCTTGCATGGTAAATAGGAAGTACTCTGACATCTGTGCGAAGAACACTTGAAAACTTGCAGACACATTGTCACGTGGCCAACGGGTGATAAGCTGAAGATGAAAGCAAAATCATATTCTAACGGTGAAAATCACACCACAGTGTTAGAGTATGGCAGGGATGTGTGCATGCTGCCTGAGGGCATTCTTCCTGTCCATGAACACACTGCTATGGTATTCCCATATAATACAGTGGAGCACAAAGTTAGTTGGGGGCGTTTACCGCCCCCGGGCTACACACACATACATACTACGCAACAGCAAGGTCTAATAATGGCATATGAGATTGCGTGTACATTGCAAAAGGGCCAAGAGCACTACAGGGACTCCTCGATCAAGGGAGCAAATGAACAGAGATGTTCGCGCGTGTTATAGGGAAGAGTGGGTGTAAAGTGTGGCGCGAAGTTATGAGAGTGAGAGACACTGCACACTAGCGTCGCCCAAAGTGAAGATCGCTTACCTCACTGTAGAAAGTTGTAGCAATCTTGGACATCACCTGAAGTGGGTTATCAAAAATTGGAGTAACGTAGGTCACATTGCGAAAGAGGGGTGCAGAGTCACACATGGTGAGGTTTGGCGGGTCTGCTGTCGGCTGCCTTGGACTTCGGAAATCGCAGTCGCACTACAAGCGCGTTACATCGCGTTAAGGCACGTGCACATCCACCTAACGCCGTGGGCGTGTATACATATGACCTCGGCTCTATGTCTACTGACAGTTCACTCATCACACTGCTACAATTTATAACATCCTTGCATACTGCTCAAAAGAAAGATAGGCAAGGTAGGGAAATTGGCACCAGGCAGCATCAAATTCAGGACAACTTATGCCCTATTGTGGAGTTCCAGTGAAAGTCATAGCTAGCGATATCAATCAGTCGATCATTATTAAAGTGCACCACACCATGAGGTTAGGACACACAAAATGGTCCAATGTAGCACTAACACATGTCCGAGACAGAGAACAAAAAGAACACTGAGTCTGATCCACCCTCCACCCTCCACTCCACACTTATCCTCTTTCAGCATCTTCACAGCACCATTGATGTATAGGGAGAAGAGTAATGGGGATAAGATGCATCCCTGGCATAGCCCACACTTCACTGATCTAACCATTCACCTTCACCCTACATGCACTATCCTCATACAGAGCATGTAGAAACCGTAGAAACCTGCTGTTCACTCACACACTGCAGACAAGACCACAACTTCACCCGATCAATCTTATCATGGGCCTTCGCAAAGTCAATGAATGCTACTAACATACCTGCAGGCTTACTTGTCATTTCTGCAGCTGTTTGTCCCAATCACACCAGAGACAGTAATTGGTCTCTGCACCTTCTTTTCTTATGAAAGCCACCTTGCTCTTCTATTATGAAGCCTTGCTCTTCAACCATTGAGAGCCTGCTCTCCAGGATCCTGCACACCATTCTGCTGACTAAGGCGCTTAAAGAGATGCCCTCAAAAGTGTTCGCATTGCATATTCTCCTGGCTTGCTTCTTGGGTACTGGCATGATGACTGGCATTGACACTCTCTCTCTCCACATGGAAAGCACCCTCGCATAGTTCCAACAAGCCTCAAAGCTACCCACACCTCAAACAACCTTTCTGTTAGCATCATGACCATCACTACCTATCAGGCCCAGGAGCTGTGTCCTTTACGTCATAAAGAGCCCATGATATCTCCTCTATAGAGATCGGTTCACACAGATGTTGAATAGACTCTGGCTGTTTCTCCTCTGCACTCACCTGAGTACAACCGGTCTCCCTTTCTCATTCATCAACACCACCCAGGAGCTTGGCAAAATGGTTTCTCCATACTTCAACTGCCTCTGCACCTGACTTTGCAGGACCTCTCTCATCATATACTTTGAAGTAAGTTATGACCCTACTTCTTCACTTTCCCCATGCATGTTAATTTTCTTCAAAGCCCTCCAGAACTTTTTTGGGCTCTCCAAATCTTGTTCCAACTGCTCACACCTGTTCAGACCCTCTTAGACTTTTTCACCACCTTTGAATATGCTGCTCTTGCCTTCATGTACTCATTCCTCAAGTGCTTCTGCTCCCAATTTGCCTTTCCCTGCAACCACTCCTGATTTCCTTCATATGCAACTCCTTCCTCAGGCCTTGAGCTCCTTGGAAACCATATCTGACTCTGTTTCATATCATCACCATTCACAAACTACTTCCTTAAGCACTTCCAGCAAATCACTGTGCAAATTATCCAGATCACAGAGGATCTTGCATGGTCTTTCCAGTGCTGATGGTCATCCCCCATTGTTAGCAGGCTTGGTCTAAGACATCAAGCATGTGTTGGAGCTCCCTACTGGTCTCTGCTACCAAGGTCAGGTCATCTGCATACAATATGTCTTGTATGCAGGCCAACGCAGTGGTCTTGTGCTGATATGAAAGGAACAGTCCGCCACTGGTGGAGTACTCGATATGTAGACCTCCATCCATCACCTTAGTCGCCTCCCTCACAATCCGGTCCATGAAACAGTTAAAGAGCAATGGCGAGAGCACGCAACCTTGCCGTACACCTGACCTCACTTGAAAGTCTTCAAACACCCCATCTCTCAGACACGGATCTTGACCCAGACACCCATTCACAAAAACAAACAAACGGGACTCCTCATACAGTCAACTAGCAACTTCCCTTGGTCATTCTTCACCAGGTCCAAATAAAATCTGCTGGGCTCTCCATCTATGTCACTCAACCCACCAAATTTTGGATTAAAGTCACCACACACTATAACCTGTCCTTCCATCTTGAATCAAAAACCTGCTCCCCCAAAACATTAAAGTGCTCTTCATGCAATCTCCATATCCTCACTAGCCAGCTGGAGGAAAGTAACAAACTGCAACGAAGACTGCATGTGAAGTTTCTTTATCCACATAACATCTTCCAATTGCATGTCCATCACTTCTACTGACTAGTCTAGCTTGGAGTATCAGTTTCTTTATCAACAAATCAACTCCACCTGAACTTCACACTACTTTCCTACTTACTGTCAACCTAATATGTTCAAACCACTCACAGTCATCAAAGACCACCGGGCCTTTATCTCCCTTCAACCATGTCTCTGTCAGACACACAATGTCAGGCGCATTACTTTTGCCCATATTTCCCTACTCTCGACCACTCTGTCACCTCCAATCCCATCGCCTCTTGACCACCCTGCCACATTCCAACACATCATTTTGAACTTCGTGATCAAACCCCACCCCCTACAACACCACCAGGTTCCACATTATAACATTCCCACTGCTTCACCTTGTCACTGAGCCTCTAGCTGCCCCATACTGTCTTCCACCCCCCTGTTTACGACCCAGAACTCACACAACCACTGACTCTAAAAAAAGGTAATTTCTTTTCACCAGAATTCCTCAAAGCTACCTTCATCCACCATGCAACTTCAAACAAGGCAGACTCCTCTCCCATCAACCAAAACCACGTACCACCTAATGCGACCATTCTCACTCTTGAACACACACACTTGATATCAACAAGCTTCAGGCACCCTACTGAGTCACTAAGAATGTCTTGACCTCCTCCTCTGTATCCACTCGTGTAGTTCCCCACAGCTTTCTCTTTCCCACAAACTGTTGTGTCGTTGGTGCAGATCTAGTGGCATTCTTTCCTACTGCCTCAGCCCTCCTGGCCTTCTTGGATACCACAGCTTGCTTCTTCCCTGTGCAAGGGCTGACCTCCTCAAGTGGATGTTTCTCATTGTGTGTACCCTTCACCACCGCACTACGTATATCTCCTTTAATTCCCGTTGTCTGGTTGTCAGGTATCCATTCTGCCTTGTTATCCTTCTTGCAATTGTTGGTCTGTATTTCGCCTTTCTCCATTGAACTCCTCCCATGTAGTTCCATCACCTCTTCTTCAGTGAATGTTGTCTCATTTAGAAAGAGGTGGATAATGCATGCATGCATATGCATGCTCTGTTTCAGAGCTTGAATGAAGAAAAAGTGCGACAATTAACAGCAAGTCTCACAGCATATTCAGTTTATGTCCATAGCACAGTGACTCTGGAAGCACTGGATCAGCAATTGTTGCACCAGCTGCAGACCTTCTGGTGTGATTGCCATGAATGCCAGGTTGTAATGTTTTCCTGAACAGACAATTGAAAATAAATTAAGTTACAGTTGCAGAGGCTGGTATGTAACTCACAAAATGTCATCTTCATTTGGAATAAAATGGTCACTGTGGGTGGTTTCTGCTCGTTTTTCTCTGTGCTGGTGCTACACATTGCTGGCTTTGTTATACCGTTGAGACTATTTAAAGTAGGAGAAAGTGTAGACACAAGAAATTGGCCAATTTTGTGGTGCTAAAGCTTAAATGCTGCTAAGAGTACTAAGAATATGTACAAAACACTGCCAAGAATACGGAACAGTGCCAAAAATATGTAATAACCAGCTAACGCTAGCTCCACTGTATAATAGGGTTATATGTATGACAAATCAAATACATTCTTCTAAGTGATATGAAACGAGTAGAATTTGAACACTCATGCAGGAAACTAGAATGCACGCCAGCAGTAGTTATGTCTTGCGAATGCAAGAATGTCAGCATAATGTTTGCGGTACCAGTGTTGCAACAGCTCAGAAGAACATTACAGACTTGCTACATACAATATATTCTTTGTTCCTAATCAGTTTGGTCAAAATACTCTAATGGTGAGAGATCAAAGAAAAGATGCTAAGATATGGTATCTAAAGTAGCTGTACACTACAAATTTGACATATGCTTTGAAATCTCTTGAGTTAATCTGCAACTCCACATGCTACTTGCTCTTTTTCCCTTCTCTCATAACCTTCTCTTTCTCTGCCACATCATACTCTCTTGTATCATCTGCTTCTTCACCATAGTAGAGCACCTGTGGAAAGGGAGGGACATCAATCAGCATTGCAAAGAACAGATGGTACTGTTAGTAATTAAAATAACATCTGAGAAGGGCAACATTTTTAAGTAGGTAATACTACAAGTAATTGGAGTTTAACAAGTTAAACAAGATTAATGGCGTCATGAGTGGCTAATCAGAAGCGAGGGGACTCGCACGTGACCTACACGAGGACCAATGATAGGGGTAGTACCTTAACCAGTGCCCCGTGCAGAGGGGCGGTAGCACGGTACCGGGCATGCGCAGTGGACCGGCGGGCCCTCATTCTGAGCATGCGCAGCCCGCCACAGCAACCGCAAGGTCCAGCAGTCAGACAGGCAAACGGCTAGAGTTTTTTGTGTGTGTATTGATGCGGACGCTTCTGGGTCGTGTCACAGCGAACACCCTGGACAGCAACTCACAGACGATGGCAGAGTCCATTACTCCGCAAGAGACTTCGGGAACATCCTCGCCAGGTAAACGTGGTAACCTTCAAATCTTTTTTTCTTGCACATGCACTCCCCAGACTTGCTGGACCACAGGGGACCCGGTGGGGGCGGAACCATGCATAGCTGCTATCATCGCCCCCCCTCCCCCCCACACACACACCCAGAGAAGGAGGCTGGTGATGGCGCTGCCACACGCAGGCGTTACTGTCCAACTCCCTGGCTGCCCGATCGCTTGGCTCCAGCAAGCCCAGAGGCCCTGCAGCCTATAGTAACCTAGGCGCGGTACGCGACAAGCATCGCTATGGTGAGCTTGACGCGACGGCAGCCCTGCGGTGCCAGCACTGTCTCTGCAGTCAGTGCGCCTCAGCTGTATCAGCGCTCAGAGATTCAGAGTCGACTTAACAGCGGGATCACGCATGCATGTACCTGAAGGGTGTCCTGCAGGACCCATGAAGGTGGAGTGGCACCCCACCAGTGCCCAGGGACCACTCTGTGATATGGTGCTTAGCTTGCATATAGCCCAGCTGCCAACAACCCAAACTGAGATCCCCCCCCCCCCCTCCCCCGCGCTTTCCATGCACAGGTACGGCCTCAGCGCCGGCCTGGCTGAGCCAGCCACCACTGCAGCAGACCACAAGCGGGGAAACTGCCACAGCTCCCCAACCAATGCAGCAGAGTGGGTTGACCCTGCTTTTTGAGGGCATGGAGGAGAGCACTGCAGACCTAGTCCTCCCAGCGTCAGGCTTACCACCCGTCCCCCAGCATCTCCTCAAGGCAATTACGCAGGGGAAATTCATTGACTTGCCGGACCTCCTCCCGGAAGCATTGAGGGAGGCGCAATTCACCAAAGCGCAGGAGAACAAGGACGAGGCCAAGAAGAAGAGGCACAATAGTGCATCGTCACTAGATTAGATGGCAGCCTTCTCCTCCTACATGGCAGTAGCAGCGCACCTGAAGCCACAGCGGGCTTCTGAGCTGGCAGGGTATACATCCATTGTATGTAACATTGCAAGAGAGGACAGAGGCCAGGCGTGGATGAGATACGACCAGCTGTTCAGTTCGAGTCATTAGCGGGACATCTCGTGCATGCGGCCACCGTATTCCCCTTAGGGAAAGCACTCCTGAATGCACTCTTTGCAACCAAGGCAGCCATCAAACCGGGGCAGATAGGTCGTCTCAACCTGGCAGCCCACTCAGAGCTAGCCTGGTGGGACCTACTTCTAGAGCATTGGCCCGGCTCATCAGTGCACCAATTCCTGCTGTTAAAGCAGCCTGATCAGCATATATTCACGGATGCAGCGGGTTCCTAGGGTTGTGGTGCATGGTCAGCGCCATACTAGTTCCAAGTACAGTGGAACAGCGATTGGAGCTTGCCGATGATTGCCCTCAAAGAATTGCTTCCAGTGGTTGTAGCAGTAGCAATATGGGGCAACAACTACCGAGGGCGGGTCATCCTGTGCCACTGCGACAATGCAGCTGCAGTCTCACAGATTAATTGGTTGCACGCTCGAGACCCACAAGCAAGCCATATGTTGCGATGTTTGGCATATCTGCAGGCACTGTACGACTGCCGTTTGAGGGCAGTTCACATAGCCGGCCCCAAAAATACGGGAGCAGACCATCTGTCTCACAATAGAGTGACATCATTTTGTAGACTACACCCACAGGCTTCCCCTACTCCTTCACAGGTACCCCCAGCTCTGGTCAGGCAGATCACCCAGCAGGCCCCAGAATGGACATTCTTTTGCTGGAGGGAGACGTTCAAGGCTTTCTGAAGGCCAGAGTGGCGAAAGCGAGAATGAGCACGTACAAAGCAGGCTGGTCAAGGTACCAGAAATTCACCTCCCAATTTCATCTTGCCCCACCCCGGTCAAAGAAAAGGTAATTCTGTTCATTACCCTGAGTCTGAGCTAAATAGTGGTGCAGCTATGTGAGACTAGGCAGGCACCTGTAGCGAATCAGTTTATCGGCTCATCCTCACATCATAACGCATCTTCTGGAAGGAGTTAGTTGCTCATGACAATAATAGAGAAAATGTCACAGGATTTGGGTCTCAGCATGGCTTGGTAATCTTTCAGCAACATATTCTACAGGTTGACATTGGATGCAGTGTGTCAGCTACTCACTGACAGCCACGCCGGTCACAGTACTTCCATGTGCTCCTTTGCAACCGGAGCCTGTTTCCTTTCATGAGATCGCAACCGATCCTAGATCAGTGTGGGTTCTTAGTGGATTGTTGCTCTGCCCTGCTTTGCAATGAAACAGGTAAGCTGGGCCATCTCTGCATCATAACCGCAGCCGATCATGACTTTGTTATGCCATTGAGTGATGTAATCTATGAATAAATTTACCATTATTTAATAACAACGATTCAGATAATTGGTCGTCACTGTGCAGCTGCAGTTTCTTTGCTATAAACCATGGGCAGCCATGCTCTTTAGATGCATTTAGAGCATTATGCCATACATACATGCGAATGCTTCACTCTGAAATTAGAGGGCGGCTAGACAAAATAGGCCACGGTACGAAAGTAGTGGGGTGACTGCAATGAATAAAAACATGGATAGATGCATGTTACCATGGCAATGGGATCTATATCATATAATAAAATACTTCAACTACAGAGTACACAGATGCATACCATACTTGATGTCAGTCAAGTATAGTATTTTGGGTCAGTTGTCCCGACCAGACGTTTGCAATCATTATCTGTAATTGGTAATCGAGCTTGTATGCTGGGTAACATGAGAGCGTTAATTCAAGTTACGTAACTGGCTGAGGAACAATGCTGATTGTTACATGATGCAGGCTGGCACATAGCATGCATTGTGGGCAACCAGGCTAGTCTTGTGCGCCAGCCCCTATTTTCCCTATTGTGCAATCGCCAGCCGTTCCCCACAGGAACGGCTGGCGCATGAGACTACAACCAGGGAGGGCATGTAAGGTTCCTGTAAACGGCTAGCGATGGGCACATGTGGCTTTGTCTGGGCCTAGTTTTAAGTGGGCCCAGAACGAGGGAGTGTGCAGTTAGCATTCCACACAGGAGCCGTGTGATAGAGACGAGGAGATAGTTCCCTTCCTGTTTATAGTTTGTCATGTTGGGGCAGCATGGTGACAGTTTGGGACAGGAGCTCAGCTCAGACATGAGTGTGGCGACCTCCCAGGTTGTCCATCTGGATGCTGGACGATTTGCATCTTCAGGCGATGGTGGACACAGCTGATCGCAAGGCCCAGCAGTCTTCAGCTTCTGGCGACAGTGGTAAGCACTGTGCCTGTGGGTTGCATGTGTATCCTAGCCCTTGCATTTAGGGGTAGCTTCTCTCAGGGGTGGGTAGCCCGAGATGATGTCCCCAGTAATAACTCACCAGTTGGTTGGCAAGCCACTCAAACCAGGCAGAGGTTAAGCTTAAGGTTACTGGGAGACCCTTATTGTGGACTGTTGTGATGGTTCCATGCTTTGGGCTGCCGTTTGCGTGTGTTTTTTGGGGTGCCAAAGTGTCCCTATATTGTTTTCAGAGTAAGTTATTCGTATGGCTTCATGTTTGCATAATTGCCAAGCCGAAAGGCGAGGCAAGTAATCGTGATGCGTTGTCGTCCCCTGTTTGTATAAATGTATGTATATATGTATATCTGTCCCAGTTAACCCGAGACACCTAGATTGCGCAATAGCCTAGTGTTCTCAGCAGGCGCTCACTACAACAAAACGCTCTACTTGGCCACCATTGGCCACGAATCTGCTCAACTCTCCACTTCATCGCTGCACGCTGCCTTTAGATTGTTCTTAATTTCGCCCATTGCTCCAGCGAGGGCTACCCGCCTGTTGGCGATTCCGCCATATTGGCTGACGTCATTTGCTCCATGTGGCCGGGAATACTTCCACTGTTCCCTCAGGTGAAGCGCACAATTAACTTGAACTGTGTTAATAGCTCAGCAAGGATGGGCTTCCCTGCACAGCTCCAAATATGTAGATGTTGATTGCCCAGCTGCCATCCAGTGCTTCATCTGGCTTGCTATCCCTTCTTTCTGACAGCCAGTGAAAGCAAATTACAGTTCTATTGCCCAAAATGTACTTGCCCTGGCCGAGTTACGCTCATCCACTGTACATTACTGACATAGCTGGCCATATACTTTCAAGCGAGGTTGGTTACATTTTAATGTACGTATGCCCTAGTTATATATTTCTGTCATTGCAAATGGTGGCACTCACGTTGTTCTTTACAAAGCTTAAAATCATCTCGAATGGCGTTTTGCCGTGTCTCAATCAAAGGAAATGAGTTCATGAATACGTGTTAATAGAGTGATACTAATGAAAGGCCTAATGAAAGACTCTTTTGCGAGATACAGCTCCAATTATCATGGATGGACATTGTAAATTGGCCACGCTCGATGCTCTCCCTCTGTTTGCTAGGCTCAAAATCATCTTTCTTTACATTTTGCCATGTATCCAAAGAACACAAAGTGTTTCTAGAAGAATTTTAAGTAATAAATGGTAGTATAAAGCTTACCTAACTGTTCTCCTGTGAGGTACAGCCTCAAATATAGCTAACAGAGGTTAAATGACCAGTTGGCCAATAACGACAGAGACAAGCGAATCATGGCATACCACTTAGGGTAGCTATTTAGCCAGCATACACCTCCTCCAGGCGCAAAATATCTTGTACATCGTCATTCAGAATAATCTGTATTTCAACAAGTATTTCGAGTTAAAAAAGCATGGGACGCCCTGGCGCCCCTGAACTCGAACTACTTGCCCAATTGCTATTGTAAGGTCATATGTAGCTATGACAAGTACCTACATAGGTACATACACTGAAAACGCATGAAACATTCTACATACATACGTAAAGTTCAGTCCCATGTATACTACAAAGGGGTTAACTTTACTTAAGGTGGCAGGTGCACCTAATTATCTCACTATTTATTCATGATGTCATAATTGTATTCATAGCGCAGCAGGAAGTATGGCCATCGACACCGTTAACTACGTACGCAGCCTAGAATTCGCCGATCATGCTAGCGTCAAGACTACAACGTTCCAACTAAGCATAGAAACGATTCTTCTGCCAAATGTGCCCAATTGGCGAAGAAAAAGTGAGGAAGACTCAAGGCCACTCTATTGCAAGTATTTCTGGTGATTGCGCAATATATTATATATTCCCTGTCATGATTGAAATAATAAAACTTCATTTATTACGCTTTATTCAATCATCTTTCAAGTTAGACTTCTGAAACTTTCTAGCAAACATTCTTACCACGTAGTTCATGCATGTACGTGAGGATTTGTGGATATTATTGGTGTAGTGGCCGCAATGGACAAATTCTACACAAATTTGTGAGACAGGAAAATGGTTTATGCACTTCCTGGTCAAAATCGGAAAATCCCCCACGTACGATCATGTACTCTATCAAGAAACACCTGTATGCAAAAGTGTGAGGTCGTAGACGCAAATTACAAGGAAACAGGCGTAATAAACATGGTTTAGGTGATTGTCAGCAAAACTGTCCTTATCAGCTACCTCAACTAGCCAAAGAGGCAGCCTTCCTGCCACCTCTACTCCAGGTATAGTAGAAACAGTGTAGAAAGTAAGAAGTAGCTAGTAGATACACTGCAAAAGTTATGCAGGTAACAAAGTCTCCATGTTTCTCACAAAAAAGGCGCACCCGCCCCCTTAAAAGTGCCTGTCAATCTCCTACCTTGATGAGCAGCTTGACAATGAGGTAGAACCAGTACACTTGCATCAGGTACAGAGCAAACAGCATGATATTGAACTGGACATAGAAAGCTCCACCAGGACAGATGAGCATTGACACAATCCCTGAAGACTGCAAAACCTTCATTGGAAACCAGTACAGTCTGCAGAAGACCCTGCAAATATGGAGCAAAAGCAACATGCATGTAATAGTGTTAGAAACAATCCTGTAGGAAGCTTACGTACATGATGAGTACAGGCCAATTAGAATGGCTCGAAACTATGCAAAAATGGACTAATCTAAGATGACATCATTCTATAGCTTTAATTGTTCTTCAGAGTTAAAATAAGTCCTTAAGACAAATCATGAGAGAAGTTGAGGATGACTAGGCTTGTCTGAATTTACCCACTGACAGTATTATAATACTTCTAAACAATGAAAAAGAAGACTGAATACTCAAAAGTATCAAAACCGCTAGAACTCTTACACCCTGACAAACGATTCCTTCAAACCAATCGTACATTGAATGTCTGTGATCACTGTCACTTTGTCCCATTGTCATGTTTAGGTCATACTTGCTAGCTATGTAATAACTAGCATAATTTACATGTGTTGGTTCTGCTGAGATACAAATTCCGAACAAATTGTTAAGATTGCATGCATTCGGCAAGATTTGCAAATAAAATACGTATGAATATGGACCAGGTATGCAATATCCATAATTGATAGCACTTCTCTATATCATATTTGTACTAACCATTGAATGGTAAAGGCACCAAATGCAACATCACCAGTGAGCTTGATGAAAGGATACTTTTTGCCATCCATTTCTTTGAAGTACACCTGCATCTTTGCAAACTCCAGCATCACATCTCCAATGTCATGCAGAAATAATACCAATAGTCCCACATAGTGGAACCTGCATAAAACAGAATGAACTCATTAACAACACATGATGAGAAATTAGTTCAGCAATCACTGCAAACCCCAATGTAGCTAACCAAGCTAGACCCCTTGTTCATGATCTTGTATGACTGACAGCATTTTCTCTGGAGAGATGCGACAGGGTCTAGCAAAGGTTATTACTATTAGAATTGGTGGGTTTGCTGCAAACTTTGTATTTAATAACACCTAAAGTATTCCTACATCCTGCAGTGCTCCTTAGGAGTAAGCCTTGTAACAGAGGAATAGAGGATGCCTGGATCCTCAAGCACTACTGCTAGGGCACTGTGCAGAATTGCCATTCCCTAGAATGTAAGCCCTAAGTATTGCTTGTGACAGGAGTTGCTACGCACGAGAGGGAGGCACAAAGAGTTGTATTGCATAGATGCACACCATAGTGGATACAAAGGAGGCTTCTGTGCAAAGGCAACAACTTGCACAAACGGAAGATGCTCAAGAAGCCGTAGTCTCCTTTCAGCAGGCTCTTAACTGCATTGAGCTGCCCAGGCTTATTAAATGTTCTGGTATGCTAGCCTGGGGTGTCCACCTGTCTACTGTTGCCACAGACATAATCACTCGTATGGGTTGCCAGCAAAAGAACGCCAGGGCAGGAAAGCTGTAGCTGTCACCTGCACTACTCGGTAGCCAGTAGCTAGTTGATCTCAACGCATTGGAACGACATCTCTGGAGGCAACACTGGTTCGTTAGGTGCATTTACCATTGTTAATAACCACTTTACAAGGTGTATCATGCAGTACCCTGCTAACTGTTGCCAAACTTAGAGGTCTACACAAATTTTAGAGCCATCCAAGACTTCAAAATATTACAATGTTTCAAGGCAAGACTGTGAAAAGTTTGGAAAGATTAGATTGCTGAATATTTAGCAGATTTACAGTAGTATGTTTGGAATTATGCCAGCAATTATTCATGAAATGCTTTAGTCATGATTATTTGACATAAGGTGTATGAAGTAGTGAATCAGGATCAAACCTATGGGTAATTCACAGCCCAAGTCTGATGATGGTGATGTTTGATCTACAGTCAACAACCCTTACCTCACACCATAGGCCCAGCTAACCAAGGCCAAAGTTAGAAAGTGATGTAGGACAAGAACAGCAAAGTCCTTTCTCTTGGTGTTGATGAAGAGGGTAGTGAATAGGAAGTGGGAGTAGAAGCCCAACTGAAACATGTAAAGCCAGTACACGGCTGGATCCACTTGTCCATGGCGTTCCCACCCTGCAAGAAGAAAGGGTAGAAAGTAGTAAACGAGCTAACATTGTTTATAGCACATATGACAGTGTTTTTTGGGCCGGCTATCCTGACTGGATGGTTACAATCAGTTACTGGTAAGTGAAAACATAGCTAGAGACATCACTCCGACAAGACCTTCAGTATACCGGGCACCATTGACAGAAGTGAGTGTGTTCATCTGATTTCCATAGCAGCCCCTGTATTCTCCCAACGTACCACTCCAGTGAGCGGCCAGGTTAGTAAAGAGTCCCCTTGGATCGGTGAGCACAATGTAGAGAGACCAGAGCCAAGCAATGGTGTACATGGTGAAACCAAAGGCACTCTCTGGAAACTTCCTTGCAGCGTTGGCCTCCATCTTCACCCACTTGGGGATTTGCTGCAAGGCAAGGCATAGATACCAATAACAGGTCGCGTCAGGAGGACAATAATTACAAACTGTCATTATGTAATTTACTATTTAAATCATCTATCTAATATTGCACTGGTGTTTTTTTTTCTATGACCAACTAGCGCAGATACTCTACTGGCACAGGTGGTGGTGGCTGCGATATTGTAACTTGCACTGTGTGGCAGTGGTGGTGGTGTTAATATCACTGCATATAATTATAGGCAATTATGGCTTACACATGTACGCACATCCCTATAAATGAATCGAAACTGGTTTATGTAGAGACCTACCTAAAAACAGGAATATTGAACACGAGCAGTGTTAATGCAATACCTTTGCATTCTATTGAGCTATTGTTGATTGCTTGGTATCATTTTATTGTGCAGAAAAAGCTCTTTCCCATGATGTTTAACAGTAGCACTTTTAGCACAGCTGGTCTAAGTGAGATTGCTGTGACTCAACTTGGACCGATTCTGTACAATGGCAGCCCTCCTGGAGTCAGTTTTGCAAGCAGCAGCTTCATTCCTCTTCAGTGTGTTCCCCAAGCATGTGTGCGTGCAATGAATAGAGTAGATATGGCCATATTAACAGTATAAATGTGCTAGCTACCTGCGAAGTCAGCGTGATGGAATGGTGGCACTTCCTCTTATGGAAGTGGCCCCATATGTGACAAAGGTCATTGGGAAGCCACAAAATGGCCTATTCATGCAGTCTTGTACCCAGACCCACTTCTGGCTGCCATTTTATTGCAGGTGGGGAAGGTGGGTCTGGTACCTAAGCGACAAAACCTTGGATCAGAATCTGCGGATCCACAGACCAATTAAATTGCGCATATGAGAATATTAATGAAGTAGTCACATGTGGTCACAAGGCTTCAGAACAGCGGTGGCAACTTTCCATAGCTTTTCTAGATTCATGAAGCAATGACCGTCCTCCTTCCCTGTCTCGGCAGCTCTATTTGTATTTGTTTGTTTGACAGGATTGTGGAAGCTTCTGCTCGTAACCTTGGCTATCAAAGTCTCCGTGAGGAACAGACAGAAGCAGTCAAGGCCTTCCTCGGAGGAAGAGGTGTGTTCGTTGCCCTTCCCATGGACAGTGGAAAGTCAGTGTGCTACACGGTCCTCTCTGTAGTTGTGGACAACCTTCGAAAGGAATTACAGATGGAAGTATCTGCCCCGAGCTGCATTCTAGTTGTCTCCCCACTGGTCACACGCGCACACACACACGCGTGCACACACACACACACACTCACCTTGAATAGTGTAAAGTCAATGAAAAATCGCAGTATTGTTAAACCAACGGCAATGTACAAGACGTGTTTGACATCTTGCATGGTAAAAAGGAAGTACTCTGACATCTGTGCAAAGATGCCTAGAAAACTTGCAGACACATCGTCACGTGGCCAACGGGTGATGAGCTGAAGATGAAAGCACAATCACATACATATCAAGTTTCTCCAAAATTAATGGTAAAAATCACAGCACACTGGTAGAGCATGGCAGGGATGTGCACATGTGCATGCTGCCCGAGGGCATTTTTCCTATCTATAATCACATAGATCACTTCTACGGTAGTCAATTGCAAGGGAGGGCCAAAGAGCACTAATGAGACTCAAGTGAGCTTCTGAACAGAGCTGATCGCGCGTGTTCAATATAGGATAGAGAGCGCAAAAGTGGTAGGTGCGAAGTTCGAAAATGCTAGACATAGTACACCTGGTCACAAGACTTGCCCAAAGTAAAGACCGACTTACCTCACTGTAGAAAGTTGTAGCGATCTTGGACATCACCTCAACAGGGTTATCAAACATTGGAGTAACATAGGTCACATTGCGATTGATGGCTGCAGGGTCGCACATTGTGGAGCTTTGAGGGGCCTGCCCTTTTCGCCGATGTAACGCGCTTGTTGCGATTGCGATTTTGAAAATCGCTATCGCAACAAGCGCGTTACACCGCGGTAGATGCAGGTGCATATCCGTTAAATCAAAGCGTTGTAGGACTTTACGCCGAATACGCGCGGACGGTCTAGCACTGAGCCAGACTATGTAGCTATGTTCTCTAGACTACTCTGATCATAAGATACTCGAACCTCGAGTATCTGTGCTCAGATGAACCTCTTTGTCATGATACTGCTTTACTATGAACCAGGTACATACGTGCAGTGCCTGCATGGTACATATACACATGCGTAGAAACACATACAAATTATAGTATAATGACACTTTTTGCTGGGCGGCCTGGATCATCATCACCAACTGCTTGTGCCATACTGCAAACAGGTATCTGTACTTGTCTCCCTGCATTTGATCACTGATGGATCTTGGGCATTCAGGCTTGGGCAAATTTTAATGATTGTTTCATACATGCTATATAGCTCATGCCAATTAGTTTACAATCACCAGCAACACACACAAATTACACACTCAAGAAAGAGGCATTACACTCTTGTATTGACTCATTATATTGGACCAGTAGTCGTATGTAGTTCATTATGCCCTATTAATGTAGGCCACGGATAGGCTAGGTTATGTAGCTAACAACACTCATGCAATCTACATTTGGAGCAAGGCTAAGCGCATGCATATAATCTCTGAGCAGTTTGTCCTTCTCCTCAGTAGCTACTGGGCTAATGACCGTGGCCACTAAGCAAAAAGTGTCACGTGATGCAATCTGGTAGGAGAAAATGGCCGTTTGCGATGAGTAACGCTGAGAAGAAAGTGCTTTCTCTGGCCTACAAGGGCCTGTCGTTCGTATCTGAGGCTGAGAAGAAGCGTATTCGTCGACTAAACATTGAAGAACTGGACCTCAGCCACAACAAGCTATCGTATCCGACTTCTTGTTATTTGTATTCACCATATGTACGTATCTACAGTATATTAAACGATCTGTCAGTGACATATTTATCGCTAAAGCATTATGTTTATTGTCTGCTTTTGCTAATGTGTATTTTAATCCCCTTGCTGAGAGCCTGACAAGTATGGTACTGGTATATCATTTGATCATTTCATTCTGTCACATCCATAATGCCCTTAGTGGTGATCTTCCTGAGGGTTAATCCCGTGTGCTGCAAGAATTTGTCCTGATTTAGTGCCATAATCAGGTCCATCAATCTCAGCTAAGGCTCCAAAGTCCCATGCCCATGACACCTTACAGTGTCGCGTGCAGTCCTTGGGTTATGATGACAACAGGGATCAATCGTGTGTGGGCGGACTGACTAAGCCGTGACAGGTTCCCTCAACATAATTGCTGTATCCCATTGTGTCTAGTGTAGGCCTGCTGAATGTAATGGGCAGTGGCCATTTTGTTGTTTTGTCATCATAAGGCAGTATATAGTAAGGCTGGGCGGCTTCACCCAGCCGTCCTTCCGCTTTCCATTAACTCCCAGATGGGCCTGAGGGTTGGTTGTGTAAGCATTGCCCTTCCTTAATGTCACATGCAGAGACTTAAAATCCCTTGATGGTCTTGCCAGTTTGCGAACACTGGTGCTGGATGACAACCTGCTGCAATCACATGTTGTATTTCCGCAGCTTCCTTGTCTTGAGCACTTATGGGTGAACAAGAACAATATTGACAATCTGCCCGTGTTCATTGAGACGGTTGCAGAGGCCTTTCCCCATCTTAAACACTTGAGTATGATGAACAATCTGGCTGCACCAAGCTACTTCAATGGGGGGAGTGTGGAAAGCTACAGAGACTACAGGTAAGGGGGAATTTAGCCACACGGCCAGGAATTGAACCCAGGACCTACGCTCTATCATGGAGTTTCAGCCACCAAGCTGTCCTAGAGAACACCTTAGGCATGCAGACTTGGAATTTGGTTTGCCTCACAGCATGTGTACCTAGTCCCACATAGCCGGAGTGCCATCATGTGGACTATGCCCTCCCAAAAGATGTAGTCTACGAGATGGCAGTCCAGCTATGCGAGACTAATGAATACCTCAATCAATGTAGTTCAGGGAGTCACAACATGACACACTTTGGTCTGAGGTGTACACAGAATTGCCATGCATCATCCACACCAGCCAAGTTTGCAACTATTCTAGACATTTTGGCAGCTTACAAACTGATGAGTGCTAACCAGGAAAACAGCTAGTCTCATACCCAGCCCACTTCCGTCCGCCATTTTGACAAAGGCGCGGAAGGTGGTCTGGCAAACTGAGCCCACATTCCTGGGCCTAATGACGTCATGCCCGATCACGCGAGACGGTATGACACATGGAATGAAGGGAAACGAACACGTCTTCACCACTCAAAGTGGTGAAGACCTCACATTGTTTCTCTGTCGTATGCTGATAACCCAGGCGACGCGAAGCGCTAGACAACGCTGCTTCTATCCTCGATCTGGAGTACACCATTTCCCAACATGTGACCGATCTGCAATCTGATTGGTATTCTCAATTCTTTGAATGAGACGTCACTAGGCCCAGGAATGTGGGCTCAGTTTGCCAGACCAACTTCCGCGCCTTTGTCAAAATGTGGGCTGGGTATGAGATTAGAAACAGCTGTCTGTGGCTTTTTCATCTTCATTAAAATTTGAAAACGGTTTCCGAAATCTGATCATGTCAGTTTCATACCAGCTAAGGAACATGTATGAATTGAAATGTCCTGGACTTTTGATTGTTTGTGAACTCCAGCGGCTGCACTAGTGCTCATTAACTCTCTATACTCCTCACGCAGCAATGAGCCGCCATTATATCATCTTTGTTAGGGTGTTAATGGGGTGCAGGAGTAGGCTACTGATTGCCGCTTAATTCTCTCGTCTCCCTCCGAGCCTTGATGACACTAGGACTTGTGTAACAGGCTGGTTTGGTGTAAGTTGTTTGATCATATCAACACCTTCTTACGAAGGGAAGAAGGTGTTGTTGTGGGAGGTGTATGTATGTGTTTTGGGATACCCGGACTCTTTCCAACCAAATTCATAGTGATCTTCACAAGGACACAAGTTATGGAAGTGTCGACAGTTACGTATGTGCAGTGGAAGTACCAAAGTTGATATGTTTCCTACACAAAAGACTATCGATAATTGCTGAGTAATTGTATACATGTACTCCCAACACTCCCACCCATCCTACACAAACTCACTGCCTTTCACAGCTGGCAAAACAGTTCACCATCATTGCTACAAAAGGGTTCTATGAAGCAAGTCGGAAACAGTCATTGCTACAAAAGGGTTCTATGAAGCAAGTCGGAAACAGTCATTGCTACTAAAGGGTTCTATGAAATAACAGTGGCGATCTGTTGTACCAGCTGTGCAAGATTGGCATGTGTTTGTGTAAGGGAAGGGGGAGTGCTGGGAGAACACGCATTTGGGTTTTTCTGCGATTTGATGATTGAATTTCGCACCCTCCCTCACCCCTAGGGAGTTCATTTGTCTACTAGGAACAGCTGCAGCATGTAAGGCAAGGGAGTGGGTTAGATTGGCAGCAGAACTGCAGAGTAGTCACAGCTAGTCTCTCGTAGCTGGCTAAAATTTGCTACAACTCGATAAATGGTGGTCAGTTATGCCTGACTAAATCACAACTGTGGTGTGCACTAGCATGGAGATCAGTGCACATGTCTGTTACATAGTGATTGTGTTGGTAAGGCGCATGCAGTTGCTGTGTGAGGTATTTAGTTGATGTGGAATAATGAGCATAATTCCACATCAACTGCATGCCTCACACAGCAACTGCATGCAAGTTATCAAGGATCACTTCGAGCAAATTAATATAAGGGCACAGAAGGTAGATGGTTGCTGTGGAGCATCGTAGTTCAGTGGCAGGGTGCTGGTGGCTAAAGCCAGAGGCCCTGGGTTAGATTCTCAGCAACACCACTGTTCTTTTGCGCCCTTTGCCATTTTAAAGGCCTACTGACAGTAACGCCCGCTACTGTGGCTATGATTAGACATGATCATCACTCTCCAGACCATAGGGCCCATTCTACTGGGCTCCTCACTGCTGTGATTACATTTATGTTCCACATCAGGACTATTGCAAGTTAATTGACCCTCAGCGGAATGCGATCACGATAACCATGGAGACCTCACCCCCTTAACCACCCCCCTCTAGGGATGGCGTCAATGCGGGACCCAGCAGGCTGGCTGTCACGTGAGCCATAGAAACTTTGCCCCCCAGTCACGTGAACAGGGTGGCCTTGGCCAACCATCACGTGGGCCAGGAGACTCCGCCCACCCGTCACGTGGGTCCTGGAGGCTCCGCCCACCCTGTTACATGCATGCGTTCATGCTTGGGTGAGCAACGGGAGGTACCTGCTGAGCCCCAACACAGGATCACAGTATATATCTTACTGGAGAAAACCTGTAACCTCTTGTCCCTCAACTGAACTAGGAGGGAGGGAAAGGGCGGGACAAACTTCAAGTCTCTGCACACCGTGACACTGACGTCCTTCCTGTCGTGAACAACAAGCGTCGGTAGCAGTTGCGGTGCAACGCTCTAGCGAGGCGATTTGTTACCCGTTCAAATCTTAGCCGTTTGGACTAGCAGACCATCCCATTGGTTCGACGGAATCTGACCGGACGATCCCCTCGTCATGCACCCCCGTACCATGTGCCCTCTGCATCACGTGCTGTGTGGCACGTGCTTACCTGTCCCTGGCCAATTAACCTAGGTTAATACCTACCCCATTAACCCGCACTTATTGACCCTCGGCGGAATGCGATCACGATCACCGTGGAGACCTCACCCCCTTAACCACCCCCTCTAGGGATGGCGTCAATGTGGGACCCAGCAGGCTGGCTGTCACGTGAGCCATAGAAACTCCGCTCCCCAGTCATGTGAACAGGGTGGCCCTAGCCAACCGTCACGTGGGCCAGGAGACTCCGCCCACCCGTCACATGGGTCCTGGAGGCTCCGCCCACCCTGTCACGTGCATGCGTTCATGCTTGGGTGAGCAACGGGAGGTACCTGCTGAGCCCAGAGTGTGGCCGTATAGACTCCGGCCACCCCTCACCCAAGCCAGTAAATTAGATGCACAGTAACAGCAGCAAACTCCCCCAGGCCCATTCCCAATCAATTCAAGAAACAATATATTATAGCAAGCACAAACAGGAAACAGCATAGAACACTATAACCAAAACAGTCCCATACAAGAAGGTCAGAAACATAATGACTAGGCATGGGTCCCCATCACACAACCTAGAAGCTGCGGTTCTATACTGGTGTTGGCTGGACCAGGGATTGCGCCACCGCACATACACCGTAACACTGGTGTCCTTCCTGTTGTGAATGACAAGCGTCGGTAGCGGTTGTGGTGCAACGCTCTAGCGAGGCGATTTGTTACCCGTTCAAATCTTAGCCGTTTGGACTAGCAGACCATCCCATTGGTTCGACGGAATCTGACCGGGCGATCCCCTTGTCACGCACCCCCGTACCATGTGCCCTCTGCATCACGTGCTGTGTGGCACGTGCTTACCTGTCCCTGGCCAATTAACCTGGGTTAATACCTACCCCATTAACCCACACTATATCAGTTAAAGGACAGAGTACCCCTCTGAAATGCTGAAATGTGTTCTTAAAGTTATGTGTTTTGTATTATGCAACCGTGAAGAGTTTGTTTGAATTCAATGCGCCCCTTGTTGCATCACTGGTGTGCAAGCTGCTGTCCGCTTGTGCACAACTGAGCAACACGCCAACACAGGCTCTCACACTCCCCCCCCCACAATGTCCATCATCAATGTAGTATGTACTGTGACATGCACGAAAGCACACTCAATGCATCTATAGTAACATACATATAGCCTTTACTGAGTTGCTGCCCCCCCCCCCCCCCCCCCCCTTGCAGACATTATGTCATAAGCCACCTTCCTAAGTTGGAGTTCCTGGATGATGCAGCTGTCTCGAGCGAGGAGCGGGCAGAGGCACAGAGAATCTATGGCAAGAGGCGCTTAAAGCCAAAATGAGATCACCAATGAATGCAATTTCTTGACAGTGTACAATAATTATTCATTAATGCCCCGCCCTGCTTTATGCCTCCGTATATGTAACGGAGATCTCCGTATGCTAAATGTAGCGTGAGGTTTTACGGAGAAGAATTTCGCAGAAAGTGGCGCGTCTTTGTGCATGCTCGTGTATACGGAGGGAAAGAGACGATTTGTAACGATATCCTCCAATCGCAGTTAGAGGTACGCAGCCAGCTGGCAGGTGATCGGAAATAAGACCCCAGATATTCAAACTGTCTGGACACGTCTGAACGCGCCCGTGGGAGTAGTGTCGGAAGCCGTAGCATTGACCGCTCCTGCAGCAGGAAGGCGTAGGCAGGACTTTATTTTCTTAACGACAGTTTCTTGAATGTCCAGTCCGAGAGATCTTGGAGAGTCTCTGTTACAGAGGACTAGAGGATATGTCCCAAGGTGAGTGTACAAAGTGCACTGGATGGCTAAGGACCTCAGCTAAGGCAGGGCGTAGATCTCTTCGGTGTCCGGAACCTTATTGCTTTTTAGCCCGTGCTTGCCGACCCCGTTCAGTGATCAACACCATCGGTACAGCGCGACCGTTTGTCCTTAAAAATGAGTCGTCAACTGAGCAGTGATCGCACTGTGTGCATGTGTATGGCTTGTCTTCGCGTAGTTCGATAGTCTATGGCCTCTCCACGTCTCGCGTCCGCATGACTGTTTGTTGGTTGCTAGGCTCGATCTGGCCTCTGCAAAAGCATTTGGGTAGTGATGTGTGTAGCCTGCATATTTGATACTGGATTAGCCATCTCCCTCCCCCACCCCTCCTCCCTCCTGCCCCGCCCAGCTGAACTTGCAGAGTACCGGAGCAAAGACCACATGACTCCTGAAGGCCAACATCATGCACTGTGGCCTCAAGAGAACCAGATGCCATTATACTGCCACCAGCACAAGTACCCCCACCCTACCCCCTATGGGGTCTGTTGCCACCCGGCCATGCAGACCCACAAACATGCTAATGGGTACTCACACCCCCCAGAGCCGTGTTACCATGACAACCAGTGGACTCGGGATGTACCAGAGGAGACTGGTGGGAAAGATGCTGTCATGACGCCATCAACAGAGGTGAGTGCGTTGGTGGGATGTCGCTAGCAGCTATGGTATTCCCCCTATATGGGTGCTGCTGTTACTTCAAAGCAGAAGCCAGTGATCTTGCATTGTAACATTTGGGCATGATGCTTTGGAGAGCCTGCCCACACAGAAACTACCATGTATGTTTTGTGGGAATGCAGGGGAGCCACCAAGAATTTGGCATTAGCTGTTTTTGAAGGTGCTCTTATTTCCTCTTCCATTGGTCCATGAATGAATGGATTGTATTGCAATTGCAATTTCTGGCCTGATCACATTATATGAATGCTTACCCCCTGTTGACCTTGTCTCACATAGGCCAGACCTTTCCTCTGTCGATGCTGTTGTGCCAATCGATGATGTCAGAATATAAAACCAGAGGGGAGAAGCGGTCTGGGCTACGTGACACTATAGTTGACCGTGTCACTTTGCCTACAGTAAAACCGAAAAATGTTACGTTACTGAACTTCTGGTGTAGACGTAGTTAGCTAGTACAGTGAGTGGAGCCTGTCTAAGACAGCCACCATTGGGCCAGTTAAATTGGCCCTTACAGAAAGGTGGTTGCTTTACAGAGGTAGACTGCAATGTTTAAGTGCTATTTGGAAGTGGCTGCCTTACACAGTGATCAGCTAAGATAGGTTCCACTGTAAGTAGGTTGGCAGTAGGTCCTGTACCTTGCTGTACCAGCTTGACCCACCTGCCCAGTCAAGCTGCTGCCCCCATATGTCGTGGTACAACTACCTCACTCATCTGGTATCTCCACTGGAGGAGTATCTGGTGATGTAAGAATGGATTATGATGTCAAGAAACAAACTGTTTGCTCATCAGTTTTCAGTAATGGTATTCATAGTGGTACACACGAGGGTGCAGGCATTGTTGTTGTAGGACAAGTGGCCCCAATCCATTTGTATTGACAGCTGACACAGGAGACCCAGTCTACACCTTCTACACCCTCTACACCCTGGGGCATTGCTGCCTGAGGAACTCAAGAGAGTCCTCTCCCACATCTCCATAGGTGACCACTGCAGATAGCAGGTAGAAAGGGGCCAGTTTTTTGGACTACACTACCCTTGTACTAGCTGCGTGTGTTGCTAGCAACAGTTCCTTTCATGGATTTATTGTACATACAAACTGTCTATAAACTATTTATTTGAGAGCGTTCTGTATAGTAGCTCTGTAAACTCCATGCGAAGAGAACTTTCTTATGTTGATTCACTTTGTCTAAAGGAGTCCAATGGTGAAGGTGCTAACCACCTTAGGTAACTTCCTGGATTGCCGTGATATACTCTTCCAACTTTGGTGGCGACAGTAAAAGATGCAAGAATTGAGGTGGAACTTCTCAGAATTTGGCTCCGTCATGACCTTCTCACAATGCCTTTCTGTATTCCTACCAAGTTTGGCAACCATCCATCCAAAACTAAAGGAGCATTTTATGAACATTAGACTTTTAATATAACAAGATATCTGTATGTTCTGATCAAGATGTTGCACATGTGAAAAAGCACAGTGTGGACCTTAGTACCAGTGTCATGTTGTGTGTGGTTGATTCATGTAATGTGCTATTGAGGCCACAACAAGTTGAAGCTACTGTACTATGTGACAGGTTGGCATAGAGGAACTCTTTGTCAAGAGCGATGTACGTGATGTCTTGATGCGTTCTTCTGAGCACTCACGTACATAACAGGAAACATCAGTCACTGTGTGTATTTCCTTGATTGTTTCCTGTTACATACTTCAGTGTTCTAAAGCATGCGTAAAGGCATTTGTAGTACATCTTAACAACCGCTATGTTGGCATTCCCTTGTATTTGTGGATGCACTGTTGTGCGGTGTCTGCCTGCGGCCACTGATTTGTACAGCAAATGGCACACATTTTCATTGAGTCTGCCAACTACAGTCCACTGCTGTCCCCATGTTCATTTGAAGCGGCTTCTTTTTCCATAATCTAGCCATGTTCATGTTGTCACTGAATGCATAGGTACATCAGCCTATTGCCTGATGTACACATGTAGTTTGCATAGATTGTTTATCATTGATTCATGTTTAGCAGTTGTTATATTAATGTTTATATCAAGTACGTCTAATTATTATCCGCACACATTCTCCCTGTTATTCAGAGCAGATTGTGTAGATCGCTTGGGGGCACACAACAATGTTGGACTGTTTGTATGAATGAATAACTCTGCTGGCATGATCTCCAGTGCTGGGGGTAGCCCTTACAACATAGCAGTAATGTAATCTTAAGTACTAGTGTCAACAGTACACGTATTCCCATTATATAAGTTACTTATTAAAATTGTCCGTCTGGCACTTCTTGGTCTTCTGCCATTCATGTCTGTACACACGCCTCACCATAAGATGAGATGTGTGAAAATGGCAGCGAAGTGATCTTGCATCAGGTCTCTTGTCCACGATTGACAGCCCACTGAACATTGGAGGAGGACAAGTATCTAGAATATGCAACTGGAACATTAGATCGCTTAGAAATAAGGAGAATGAGGATATTCATGAGATGAAACGCTACAACCTGGTCTGTTTGTGTAACTGTTATTTTGTTCAATTTCTTCTTTATTAAGGTTCTTTGATTGTTCAACTTGGGGGGAGTTGGGTGGGTGGTAGTACAAGTTGTGGGCTGTGTACTGTTTATGGGCCCCTGCATGTTTTCTTTCCACACAGACTGTTACACTGTACGTATCTGCTTGTCACATAATACATACATGACTCTTGTCTGCAGTGCACATGCATGTGTTCTTCTTGTTCTTTCAGCGGGCAGATCCCAGAGGCCACAACGGTTTGGGAGTGGTCCGAGGGCCTCCTTACCCCTCTGTGCATGAGCTCAGTGTAATGGAGCTTGAAAAGGAACGGTGAGTCTGTCATGCGTGTGTGCATACACACACGAAAAGAATGTTGTGGTGTGGCTAAAAGCTACATAGCTACGTGTGCACTCGGCCCATATCGATTGACCAGGTATGTCCCATTGTGACCAGCAGTGTGGAGGGGTGCGATGGTGGCACTACTTGCATCCCAGCTAGGCTTTGTTGGGTTTGCACCTACACTGTCTTCACTGATAGTGTTCGCAGAACCTGAAGCTTGTTCCCATTCTTTTCTAACCACATGCTGATCCATGGCTTCACCTAATTAGTTTGGACAAATTGATGCATAATCTTTGTTGCCATTCCTGTCAGTGGATACCCTATGCTTGTTTACACTACCGTACAGAATGGTTTGATGTGGTTCAGAAAGATAGTTCAAGGTGTTAACACTAAGGGTGGGGACAGTACTAAAGTGGGTTGATACTAATAGAAAATGGTGTCCGAGCAGCTCATTCTTGCTGTTACGCTGCAGCTTGTCCTGCATTGCTGTCCATTGTCTAGCTTTCTTATAGTCCTGGAGAATGTGGAAATGTCTGTGAGTAGCCTGCCCAAGTTGGTCAGTGAGAGCACCTGTGTAGCACAATGAACGGCCTATTGTACTGTTACATTACCAGTGCCAGACGTGGACTGTGATACTTTGGAATGGTCTGGTTCAGCACATTACAGTACCTGTTTGCATTCATCATTTTCCCGCTACTGAACTGGGCTGTTCTGCATTATTGCACTAATGTACATGTGGTATTGGTGTGTTAGAGCAGAAGCAGATGCAGTTTGTGGACACTGTCCACTTATTCTACACTGAGTAGTGTGATATCTCCCGGAATGGCAGAGCAGTAGTGGGGGCATGGCAGCAGCTTCTGTAGTCTTTCCTCAGATTGCTGCGATGAGCTGCCAAATGCTGTTCCCTATCCTGTGTCTGTGTGTATGCTACCTCTACAATGTCAGACAGTGATGTAGTGTGTTGGCTAGCCCCCACTACAGGAATACACTTGTGACATCCATTGACTGCAACTAGTATACACACATGATCTGGCACTGTTGTATGGTGCCTTGGTTTGTAAAGACATGCACAAGAGCACAAGTGTTTGTAGGAGCTTAGTTGTACATGTGCGTGTATGTGTGTGTGTGGTGGGAGATTACACAATTGATTGTGTGCTGCATGTGTATATGTTACAGTAGGACGTGTACATAAGATACCCTGTGGTATGGGTACGTATGTATGTGTGTTCTTGTACGAAGCCATTCATACATGTATGTAAAGTGTGTGCGTACCAATCCTCTGTTCTGACAGTTTATTTAGAGCATTTGACGTCCAAAATATATGGTAAGGGCTCCATAGTGCCAATCACTTTAAAACTGTTAACGTGTGAATACAGCAATTTATACCACTTCAAGTGTTGCCACATAAAAATGTCTTAATTCTCATTATGGGCAACAAAAATTGTTTTGTCTGTAAAGGACTAGATGAGGAGATGTCAGTCATGTGCTCCCAAAGTACCCCTCAATGGCGCATGATATTTGAAACCACCTGTATGGTACAATGGTTTACATGCCATTTACAGTATGTCCTCTTCAGCACATTCTTCCTCATGCAGTTCATGTCCATTACTGTCAACCATGTAATATTGACACTAGCAAAGGGTACCTGGCATGCTTTGAAGCTCTACGTGACAACGCCGGGTGGTACATTGTGTCCAAGTCAGCATTCTTCTTGTAGCTAATTCAACCATCTCTTGGTGTCAGCTATTTAATAGTGGAAAAGGCAGTCTGGGTGTAGTCTGGTATTGAATGTTTCTGAGTAGGTGGTGGATGTGGTATGTGCGTGCAGCTGTGTATGGAGAGTTTGAGGGATAAACACAATGA
Source organism: Ianthella basta (assembly GCA_964019415.1). Lineage (NCBI taxonomy): Eukaryota > Metazoa > Porifera > Demospongiae > Verongiida > Ianthellidae > Ianthella > Ianthella basta. The sequence continues at coordinate 4,496,864 of OZ025878.1, forward strand.
CAATGCGTTTGTACCTTTGTGCCTGACAGAAGTTGGCAGTGGCTTTCCTGTCTTAGTGCACGAGAGCATGAATAGCCTTCCTCCTAGTCTGTCTCCAACCACCACTATATGGTGCACTGGAACTGTGACAGGGAGCTAGCCTATTGCAGGGGTGGCAGAGAGTGGTCTCATGATTTATTATACCACATGCTTGCTCATGTGTGTCAGTCAGGATTGCAATTGGCACTTGAGTCTTATTCGCCTGCAATGATTACAGACATGAATCACACCAATTATGACACTGGTTGCCACTTTGTGCAAGCAGGGGAGAAACTGTGAAACTACTGCATGCACTGTCACTAGAACCGTTATCCAGGGCTAATTAGTTGCCAGTTAGTCCATGGCTAGTCTGTATAGCCACTTGACTAGCTGTCAGCGTGATCACCATTAGCCCCATGCATATTAATTATATTCATTGATAGGTCAGGTAATTGTTTGGTGCCAGGACATTGTTTATTTAAACCATGTAATTATGATTGACTGTAGACCCCTCCAGACAGTGTTTACTTGTCAGTCATGATTGAATCCTATTAAGAAGCGCCTCTGGTTATTCCTGTGGCTAGTCATTATGGAGGAACACTCTTGACTGTTTTAGGCCACCTGAGACTGTGCCTACATGTTTTAGGCCTGTACCTACATGTTTGAGGCCACCTGAGACTGTACCTACATGTTTTAGGCCTGTACCTACATGTTTGAGGCCACCTGAGACTGTACCTACATGTTTTAGGCCTGTACCTACATGTTTTAGGCCACCTGAGGCTATACCTAAATATGTACTGTACAGTATGTATTATGTTGTAGGCTGAGATTTAGCTATGTGCCTTCATAGAAATTTGTAGCTTTTTTAGGCCATCTGTGACTAGACACCTGTGGATGCATGCAGTGAAGCTTGTTAAAGCCAGTTGCCCGTGGACCACAGCCCTGACCTGGCTGCTAGAGACAGGTGACCACATTGCAGAGGCACTATACAATGACTTGTTATGCATAGGAGATTTCTTTGAATTGATAATCAGCAGATGAATAGACAATTTCAGCTACCATGTCTTTGTTCTGCTCTCAGGATCTACATACATACTGTACCGCCACAATGAATATCGGAAGGGGGGGCAGTACAGCAGCACCATTGCAGCCGCCATGTAGCTGTGCTAGACATGCTGTAACTGGAAGCCTACCAAAGGCGGGCACCTTACTAGTGACATTGTATTCCCTTTTTAATGCACGATGTTGTAACATTGTTGAATGTGCTCTTGAAAACACCATATTGCATGTTTCCATTTTTGCATACTTCTCTCTGGTGCCTTCCTACTGCAGAGCTGCCTTGCTGGCTGAGCACAGCTCCCAGTGGTCAAAGTATCATCACTTTTGTGGGGAGATGGACCCTTTGGTGCATCGCTTACGGCAGATACCACAAGACTCTGAAGAGGTATGGTGTATGTAGTGTATGTGTGGGTGTGTGAGTAGGTGTGTACAGGCATGTTCAAACTTGATGCACCCTTGAGGCCCTTTGGAATTGGCTTCATGCCAATGTGCATTGATAGCGTTCACGTTGAATTTAGAAATGAATGGGCAACCCCTTCCTGTTATGCAACAGATTCAAAGAGAACTGCTTGCTTTAGCACCCAGTGTTGACACGTTTTTTCTGCACTGATGAGACTGCTTTGGTCATTCTGGCCAGTTGGGCTTGACTGTAACACCATTGGCCTGCCCACAGAGGCTGAGCAGTGTCCTTGACACTTCTGCTCACGGTTTACGGAGAGATGACTGGAAAGTGCTTTCTTCTGGACAAATGCACCCATTCTGCTCTTCCTCTGGATTTCTCCTCTTACTTTTGCTATTTGCTTCATAGTCTGGCGAGCCAGCCTCTTCCCCCATTGTGCAATGCCGCAGGAGGGAAACGACCTAGTATATCTCCTATGAAAGTTTTGTGCAGAGTCTGACTTTTGGGAATGGCCAATCAGACTGCAGAACGCGTGTAAACCTCATTTATTATGCATGTGCTTAGACACAACAATTTTAGTGAATACAATTATACTGATAATCTTTATTGAAGCACTAGCGCTGGCTAGCCTTGGTAACATCAGCGTCCGGGGAGGCATGCAGGTTGTGTGGCAACAGGTCTCCGCCGGAGAAAGGAATGTTAAGTAAGTAAACACGATCGAGGTAGATCGGGATGTGGCCAGTCTCCCTTCGCATACAGATACGTTAAATGGTGCGAGTTAGCGTTCACTCCACCCACTTAGCACAACTTGGTTATAGAAGTTATTCCAGACCTTAATTTCTCTCGGAAATATGGTCTGGCCCCCAGATTATTTGCTTCACAGCCAACCACCATTTTTGGTTACTTATTCTGGTGGAACGAATATTCGACTATTCAATCGTTGCAAACAACGAATAGTCGACCTTGAAATATGATATTCGTTTGACTCCTAATTATGTACTGTAGGTGTGCAATCAACTTGCGATGCCAGTTTGACATGCATCGAAACTACCTCCTGAAATGGTTTTACTGTTGTGTATTGACCCCACCGTGCATCAAGGTGTAAATGTGTGAATCCGGATTGAATTCACGTGGCACATAGTGTGAATGGGCCTTATGAGTGGGTGCGTGGGTGGGTTTTTGGTGTGAGCGTGGGCGTTTGCGGTGTGTGTGGAGGTGTAAGTGTAGGAGGATACAAATTGTTGTTTGCATATGTACTGTATGTTGTTTGTACATCTGTGAATAGCAGATGGTGCATTGGTGCTGGGTAACCTGAAACCTTGGCAGGATTGCAGCACATTTCATTTTAGGGGACATCAACATACGTATTCGCCTTCTAAACAATTTTAGAAATGTATTCATTTTCAAGTTTCAGCAGTTGTAGGAATACACTTTGAAGTGTAAGACTGGCCCTGTGGGTGTGTGCATGTGCTCATGAACAACGTATCTTAACATAATGTGTAGTTTGTGTTTCAGTTGATTATTTAATTGTACGTACTTCTGTTTTTTTGTTGTTTTTTGGTCTCTTCCAGCTCTTCTGCTAATAAATTTCAGCAATCAAATTGGTTCTTGTGTTTGCGTGTAGGAGGAAGGGTGGGGCGGGGACGCCAAACTAAATTATTCATATGGGTCTAAATTAAGCAAATACAGTAATTCCCTTCCCTGTTTGGGGTTGGTGGGGGGGGATGCGGTATAATAATACATTAAGCACAGGTGCATACATATTTGTACATACAGTGTAGGTGTCCTGGCGGTCTTCATACCATATCCTTGTTTACCCTGACAACTGTGGGTTTTGCATCTACCACTTCTTGAACTCTGACTGCACGGCAGTGTTGTGACTGTAATGGGTTGCGTACTGTCTGAAGGGTGGGGCCAAAAGGAGGGCAGGACAGGAGGGCTGTGAAGCACAGGACAGTGAAGGAACGTGTGTAGGCTGTGGCTCCACAACAGTTAGGTGGCAACCACTGCTGGAGATGCCAAAGGCTGGACTATCCAGCATTGAATCAGAAGGTTTAAGCAAACAGGAAGAAAACATTGAAGCAGCAAATGCTGTTTGGCAGCATGGTACAGTAGCTGTCTTTGCTATGTGGTTGTACAATAAGGGCAGCAAACAAAGCTGTTTTCTGTGGATGAATTCTTTGAAACAGGCGGTCCGTCTTGCAGCAGATGAAGCCATACATTAGTGTACTGCACAATCAGCTGAGGTGAATGGTTGTGGATTGCTCCGGAGAACCTTCTCAAGCTGGTAGCATTCCACACATACACAGGACGATTCAGTTTAGAACCATTCTGCTTCAGACTCAAAGCTGTTGTGAAACCCCTGTAGTGTACTGTGGTGTAAGCAGGATTTTGTGTATTGTGGACTCATTTGGTACGTATGTGTCTCTCCATGTGTATGTATGAGGTAAGTGGCCAACACCATCCATCATTAAAGGTATCACATTACATTATGTACTAGGTGGGAAATACTTGGACACATTCTCAGATTCTACAATGTCATGCGCTTGCCTTATCAGTACCGAATGCAACCACTTCACTAGTTGTGCGTGACATGGGTCAAGGACTTACACTGTAGTAGTTTACTAGGACCCTGTAAGCAGAGGGAAAGGCATCCTTTATGCATATGGCATTAAATCAGCTGACAAGTTTGTGGGGCTTACATACGTATGTAGACATTTTGCTACAGAAAAAGGTATCTGATAAGGTGGATGGGGGAGTTGCATAGTGTGTGGGTGTGCACGTACCTATTACGTAGTTGCATGTGTACCCTGTCCACTGTAGCATTGTGGTCTACGTGAGATGTTGGGGGCGGTTTTTGAGGACACTTCACAGGGTAATCCTACACTGTGGTATATGCAGATTGAGAGGTGTTAGCCCTCCCACCTCCCCCCTGCCTGCACTCCCACCCCTTTCTGTGCTGCTATGATAATTGTAGACTACGTAAACCAGAACTAGTCAGTGAACAGTGCTCTTTCAGTGTGTTCCCACTTGAGAAGTACATGCTGGCAGACACTACCTATTGTACTGTGTATAAAGTACTAACACACACAAAAAGGATTGGTTCTCCAATACCAGCTTCACAACAGGGTTAAAAACCTTGCCAACGTTTCGACCAGATGCTCTGGTCTTCTTCAGGGCGAAGATGAAGAAGGCCAGAGCATCTGGTCGAAACGTTGGCAAGGTTTTCAACCCTGTTGTGAAGCTAGTATTGGAGAACCAACCCCTTTCTGATGCCTGAGCCAGCTGAGAAGCCCTCACTTCACAACACACACAGTTTCTGTGTACTGCAGCCTCTTATGTAGTACTAACGCTCTGCTTCCCTGTGTGTGGACCAGTGTTCTCTTGCTACAGTTGGAAGTGCATCAGGTTATTTCTATGGCAACCAGGCTGTGCTTTGAGCTACCCAGTGTTATAGTGTGCAGAGCTGACCTGGTGTGAATGGTGCTGGGAAGAAAGGGCACAGGCTCTTTGTTAATGTGCATGTTTGAGGCTAGCAGCTCAGACAGTGCAGTCCTCATGTGCCTGTCCTACTGTCAACCATGCCTAGCTACTCTTTCTAATGTTCTTGGTGTTTAGGGCGGGATATTGTGATGTTGTATTGAAGAATGGCTAGAATGCTTTGTGGGATGCGGTGTGTGTACATATCTCAAATGTAATGGCATACACATGTATGCATGGCCTCATCCCACTAGTTGCTAAAGGAGACCATCTACAATTAATTCCTTCCCACTAGTTGCTATAGGAGACCATCTACAATTAATCCCATCCCACTAGTTGCTAAAGGAGACCATCTACAATTAATCCCATCCCACTAGTTGCTATAGGAGACCATCTACAATTAATCCCATCCCACTAGTTGCTATAGGAGACCATCTACAATTAATCCCATCCCACTAGTTGCTATAGGAGACCATCTACAATTAATCCCATCCCACTAGTTGCTATAGGAGACCATCTACAATTAATCCCATCCCACTAGTTGCTATAGGAGACCATCTACAATATATCCCATCTCACTAGTTGCTATAGGAGACCATCTACAATTAATCCCATCCCACTAGTTGCTATAGGAGACCATCTACAATATATCCCATCCCACTAGTTGCTATAGGAGACCATCTACAATTAATCCCATCCCACTAGTTGCTATAGGAGACCATCTACAATTAATCCCATCCCACTAGTTGCTATAGGAGACCATCTACAATATATCCCATCCCACTAGTTGCTATAGGAGACCATCTACAATTAATCCCATCCCACTAGTTGCTATAGGAGACCATCTACAATTAATCCCATCCCACTAGTTGCTATAGGAGACCATCTACAATATATCCCATCTCACTAGTTGCTATAGGAGACTGTCTACTGTACTACATATCCCAGAGACCAGTGGAGAATCTCATGTGCAGAGCATGCGTGGTTTACACATGTACAGTACTTGGCTACTTCAGCCTGAAGACAGTTCTGAGTGTGTTGCGTTACAGCTTATGGATAGAATGTGCCCGTACAGAAGCAGGATTCCAATGCTAACATAACGTAACACATTTGTGCCAACAGACAATTTATGTATGCGTTTACATGTATGTATTCTAAGTGTAGCCTGAAGCAAAGGACTTTACATGAGCTCCTAATGCTGCTAATTGCATGAATCACGTGTCCATCCCCTCTTGTATATCCCCCCCCCCCCCCCCCCTCCTCCCCCTTGACTTCACACTCAGGGTCGCAGCCTGCGTGAGAAGCTGTCCCACCTGGAGGAGCAAATGGTGTCCTACCTTGGCTGTCGGGAGGAGTTCCAAATAGCTGGGCAGCTGAGACAAGCACGGATCATGGAGGTGGAGGGGCTACTCATGCGCCACCAGACAACAGCTCACCCTCAGCACCATGTGAGTTTCTTGTGGTGCCAGCAATAGACATAATTACACCCAGCCAGCAGCTTGTGGTGGGAAGAGAAGGAGTACGTGTTTCCATGCAGTGCATAGGTCAGCATGTGCTGGTGATGGCGGGGCAGTTGTTACCTAGGTTACATACAGTGCATATCAGTATTGTACACTACCAGCATACACGTGTATCCTAGATAACAACTGCACAAGGTTTGGGAACTGTTGCGAGATGGTGTAAATCAGTTTGTGTGAATGGTGTAATGTATAAATGTGCATGCTCTATGTATATACTGTACTTTGTCTCTGTTTGTTATTCTGGCATGTGTTTGTGGTATCTTCATTACAATTCTGTGGTTATCATTTGAAACACATAAAGATAAAGGTAGCTACAGTATATTAGGGTGTGAACTGTGCAATGTGTGGAAGTTACACCTTGTAAATTAGGTATTACTTAAAGTTGGCTAAGAGTCCCTTATGGGATTTATGGCACTTGGGATGAGGTCTCGTTGCCTGATAGAGTATTAGGTTTCGCCGTGTGCGGTATTCGCTTCATGCTTTATTGGGCAGCGAGACCTTACCTCAAGTGCCATAAATCCCATAAGGGACTCCTATCCAACTGTAAGTGGCTTAGCGTGGCTTGCGTGGGTGGACCTCTTCAAAATATGGTTGATGTCATTGGTGGGTTCTCTGCCAATCCTTGAATCCTACTGTCCGAATTTGGTTTGAATTTTTGGTGCACCTTGATGCTGTCCTTCATTTCTGGAGCTTCTGAAAGACTGTGAACCTTGAAGATCCTACTGTCAGCGGAAAAAATGACTCATATCATGGAAAAGACCGGTGCCTTTCTTGAAGTGACCTTCTACACATTGGACTATAGAAGGCTACATTTTTGTGTCATTTTTAGGCCATTCTCTTTTGCAACTCTTGCAGAAGGAGATGTAGCCACTTTCTGACTACATACTTCAGCTTCCAGGCAAGACAAAAGGTCCTCTAGTACTTCTTTTCCAGGCAACAGTGTGATCACTTCTATGGATAAGAGCTCATGTAGAAGTTGCTTTTCAGATGGCAGATTTCCACGTGCTAGCCTTGATGAGAGTGGTGACTGCCTGAGATGCCCTTCTGACACCACGATGAGGTGTACATATGTATATGTAGGTACTGTAGGTGATTCATGGATGGTTTCCAATCATTGAAACCAAGCGAACTGCCGTAATTGTCTCTACCATGTAACGAGTCACGGCACGATTCTGTTGGTCACAGTAATAATAAGTTTGCTATTACCCCTCTGCATTACGTATGTAGTATACACTCCCCCATTACTACTTGGAATGGAGGAGCAATGGAACAGCGTGTACTGGGCTCTGCCTCCACGTGGTGGTACTCCGCTCAGTGGTGGGTGTGCCTTGCGAACAAGGCTCATTATTCAGGCTGTGGCTTGCATACATTCACTTTTGTAGTACCACTGTGTTCAATTGCCCAGAACCTCCACATGTCCGACCACAGAATGCTGATTCAGCCTTTTTAGTGGCACTCTGAACAAGCCTCCAATTTGGTGAATGTATCTAGCGTTGTGTCCCACCCACTTACAAACTGCTGTCACCATAAGGTCACCTCGAAGAATCTGATGGCTGTGGGGGTGTGGGCAGGTGCCTTGTTGCCATGGGGCCCAGGGCTGCATGCTGCCAATATGAGCTCCAATCACAGACTCAGACTTACTGGCTCCTACGGTACAGGCTGTGCTTGTAAGTACACCAGACCGTGTAATCTGACACCATCTGTAGTGGTTAGATGGTGCTGCGCTCATATGAGCCCAGCTACTGCTAGCTGTGTCCATTATGGAACATCAGATCAGTATAGAAATGCATCATGTTACCAGTCTATTTTTGACTCGGTACCTTTGAATAGGTGACAAGCTGTTTGTCATTCAAAATGACTCGATCCTCTTAAATCCAGCAGTAGCACACCAGTGTTGCTACTGGCAAGGCTCACATTTCAGCTGCTCACAATATGTAGCCTGTAGAGCAAAATGACAAAGTTGGAGCATACGGCCTATACGGCAGGTTTGCAGTGTAGAGTAAGTTACTTTTGACAAGTATGGGTATGTGACACTGCTACAGTATTCATCGATGCAACTGGATACATCTATGTATGTATATATTAAGTGATGCGGTGTAGGTGGTTTCATTGATACTGTAAGGGTGCTCTTCTAGAGCTGACTTAAGGCAACTTGAGCGTTCTCACTGGATCACTCCCTCGCACCACCAAACCTGCTATAGAATGGTGGTTGGTTGGTTTTCTACAGAGTAGTCCCAACTTCTGTACTTTCGCTGTCAACTTTCAACACACTTGCTAGTATGTAAACTGGACAACTCTTTACATTACCTCTTTAAGTATGCAATTGTAGGTAGTTCTCCTTCACTACACAGGTATCCCATGCATCTTGTACACACACCAGCTCTGCACACTAATGAAGAAGGTGTCCATGTCTTGTAACTTTATATCTGTTTAGGTCGCTAACAGTGTGAAGTGACCCATACAAATTGATTTTGGTTGTCATTTGATGTTTAGAGCTAACAACTCTGGGTGTGTGATCACTGTAAGACACACCATAGACACTTGGTTTAGAGTTGATTATCAATGGGATTGTAAACTGATTGGCTGAATAAGGGTTTAGTCACAAGGACATTGATATGTGAACTCACCACAGCCTGATATGGAGAGTGTCATGGGGGCACCCTTTTGTTTGGAGCTCAAGTTGAACAAATTTTAGTGTTGAGTAATGAAATCTTACAGTCCATACGTATGTGATGATGCATTCAGAAGGCTAGAGAGATGTGAATTGTTCCCATACTTTTTGACTGGTTGAAGGGCTTGAATGGAAGTACTTTGTTCTCAAGAGGAAGGCGTTTGTTTGCACTCTTCAGTAGCTACTGTAAGTCAGGTATGTGTGTGTATCCGGTCACTCCTCCAGCACAGCTGTGATTCTGCATTGGGCATATATATGTGCTAATGTTGTGTGGGTTATTTCTGGTCGTTCAGTCTCTACTTGTGGCTAATGTGAGTTTGGAAGTAAACCGGCATCTTTCAGGAGTAAACCTAGTCTGGTTTATTGCCAACTACCTGTTTGACTGTGCTGCAACTCCAGTTGTGCAGCTAGCCTTGCCTTCACTTGCATTCACCAATGTGAGTGTGCTGCTTTAGGTGTGTTTGACACTGGTGCCATTGCCAATATCAGGGTTGCAATAGGATTGCTGTACCACTAAGGACCATGTGTACTATGGTGATTCAGAGAGGAATGTATATATACATCAGTTAAAACTGCGCAGAGACTGTCCGCAGGGAAGTGTCTGTAACAAGTTGATAGCTGCTTGCCCAAACTGTCATTGAATGTGATGAATCAGCAAGATCATGTAGTGGCATAGTAGTCACGGTCGGCTTTTGCTACTGTGGTTGCACTGGCTATAACAGTTTCTGTACATAGCTTGCCACTCTACCCAGTCCTTTATTACTACCTACTGGTGGTATCCATCAAAGATAGGTGCAGTAGGCATCTGTTAGACACTGCCAGCGCAGGTATACACTGTGAAGTGTATACCTTTTACCGCTGAATCAGCTCTGGCTGGCTGTTAGTCTCCCTTTGCGGTCAGCTATTGTTTTATTGTATGGGTGTGTATAGCTCTGCTGTGGCATTCTAGTGAGCTGGGCTTTGTATGCTTTGGTATGCGTGTGGCAGGTGGGTAGGCACAGTGAAGGGTGCTACCCCCTAATGGTGTTCGTTTTCCTATATACTTAATGTTGGGATGCTTTCATTTGCTGAGTAATCTGTACAATGTGGAAAATAGGGGACATTGTATGTTACTACATTTAAGGGTCGACACATGACTGGTCGACACAGACGTGGAGAAGGCTGCACTCCCAAATATTTCAGGGTTCTTCCCTGGAGGAGGTAATATTTTACTTGTAGCATGTTGAATATCCTCTGTTGGTCACCTTCCTCCCTCCTCCTCTCCCCACACATGTTTCTACTCTGATTTTAGTACTGAAAGTATTTCATTGACATCATAATGGGTTGGGGAACATTCCAGTATTGAGATGACGTATGAGTGTGTCTGTGGTAGTAGGAGAGAGCTGTGGGTGTGCATTGTAATGTACACCATCAGCTCTGCGGTGGATGTGGGTGATGCAGGATACAATGAAGGATTGTCAGGCATTCAAAGAGTTTATAGAATCACTTTGTTGAGGTATCCTGTTCAAACCTATCCTTGCATGTTTGATGCAGCTCTCATTGTAGTCATGTAACTCTGTGTGTCCAGTGAGCCGCGCCTTGTATGCTAATACTCATATGTGTGTACATATGTTGGTACTGCCGGGTATGGCTTGAGGCACACTGCCTCTAGAAGACTTGGCGTACCGCAATCTTATCACACACTGCAGTCTGCATTAGATATAGAAGGACAGGAATGTGCGTGGTAGGTGGTGACACAGGTTGGCTGTGTGTTATCAGTCTCCTGCTGGGCCCCCTGTTATCTTACCTACCTTGTTTGGAGTAGGATCGTCAGTTATGGTTGTGCATCTGGACAGTGTTGTTGTTTTCACTTCCAACATCCATATGAAGACATGTGAGGTCGACCCCATAGGGGGAATACATGGAATGTTTGGCATAATCTGTGACTAGCCAAGCTGAAACGAATGGCTATCTATAGTGTGTTTTGATTCTGGACACATACTGTAGCCCATTCTTAGTAACACGGATGTGGATATGGAGTGTTTGCATGGAACTGTACACATACCACACATCACATGACATTTCCCCTAGTTTTGGATGAATTTTCTTCCTAACATTCATTGCATGTGATCATATACATACCTTAGTAAGCAGTCTTGAATTGCAAGTCCAGTGGAGTCTGTCTAAGACAGCCACCTGTGGGCAAGTTATGGGGACCTTTATAGAGAGGTTGCTGTATTACAGAGGTAGACTGCAATGATTTAGTGCTATTTGGGGCCAGAGAGGCCCTGCCTAACATAGTGACCATCTTTGACAGGTTTCACTGGTACCTTTCTATTACACAGGGGTTTCACTGTACTTGCACATACTGTACCTTTATGAGGTACAAGTTACTAAATATTCTTGTTAAAGTTGCAGGTGATTGTCACTTCTTTGTATTCCAGCTGTGCTTTTATCTTCACTGTGTACTTTGTCTATCCCTTTGCCAATAGTAGTAGGAGTTTCAAACTAAAGCTCTGTGTTTGATTGGACAGGCTGTGTGTGTGTGTGTGTATGTCTGTAGTTGGTGCACTGGGATACTTTGTACACACGCACCAGCTAGCTTCTGTTTGGGTACAAAGGCATTTGCCATTGTTCAAATAGCTCTCCTCTGGTGTTTGATCATGTTGTTTCGCAGTTTTGACCAAGTGTCTTTGAAATGAATGACAAAGGAAATATTCTTTTACGATGAAATACTCTCCCTAAACCCACTCTGACTATTGACAGCATTGTACAGTCCCCTTAAGGTACTTTCCACTATGTGTATGTTAGATATTACACTATTAAACTGTGTTTTATAGTGTGGAATGATTGTGTGAATAAAAACTGCACTGTAACTACTACAGTATGTAGATGACATCATGTATCCTTACTATTTCTGGCTATGACATCATTGTCATATGGTCTGATACTGTACGAAATTTCATGTAACTAACTGGATGTGAGATTGATGTCAATGATTGACACCTTCCAAGAGGGATACCTTACTTCTGTACTACACGTGCATGTACTGTACCAGTTTCTTACATTTTCAATAGCATAATCAATTCTGCATCACCTGATGTGTGCCTGCTTGATGGTCCATGAAGTTCTGGTTACGTCTTGCACTGCATGCGTGATTCATTCTTTCAGTTGGTGGGATGCAACACATGTACATAGATAGTCTTTAGGTTGACACACCCCAGTGCAGAGGAGTGTGGTGGGAGGCTGCCCCACAGTGTACTCAGCCTTGTATCCTGGCAGTAGTGGTGTTGTATACACTTTGTACTCTAACCACAGGCATGCATAGATGCTATATTTGGAAACAGAATGACAGCGTGCTACAGTTCAAATTGAGGTGCTACAAGACGCTGCTGTAGTTTTCAGATCATCAGCCTACTCAGCAGTGAAAGGCTGTACGGTGGAAATAGACAGGCTACCTAGTCCTGTTGGTGCAGAACCCCAGTGCTGTACGTACGTGTTTCAGGTGCACCACTGGTCTGTATAGCACAGTGGAGCAAAATGATGGCTATTGAGCCAAGATGGCAGCCAGCCTTCTACAACGGGATGATTGTAAGTTAGCACACTTTTGGTCTTGGTAAAAAGCTACTCTGTGTCTTATGGCTGTTTGCTGTCAACTTTAGTGATGCTGTGCAAACTGGTTTGGCTTTAGTGGCCACTGTTAACTGTTTGTATGGGCTGCTGAGCTGTAGGACTCTGTGGCGGTGAAGGGACGTACATACATGCTTGTGGTTCTTCCAACAATTTCTAACAACTGACTCTCTCTACTTATGCATTGCCTGCTGCCTGTGTTCAGCTTGTGTTACCATCCATATTCTGATGCTGCAGCTGAGCCCTCTCTGCTTGTATTAGTATCAATCTGTCGAGTTTGTTGCTGCAATGATGTTGTACCTAATGCTACTGTTCTAAGTCTGCCTAATGTACCTTGTGCATGCTGGTATGCTCTGTGTCCAGCTAGGGCATATCTGCCTAATGGGATGCTTGTTGCAGCTGGCCTCCCACACCACCATACTGTAACATGATAGTTGTAGTCATTATCATGTGTGAATTCCTGCTGCCTTGATTCTCGATTGCTGGCTATTGGCACCTACTCTTTAGTGTGCATATGATTGGGCTGTCATATGTGTCTGCCTTGATGCTGGCTTTGATGAATGCCCTGACACTAGCACCCCACCAAGCTAATAAGGTACACAACTGGGCTTTGGCATGTGTGTGTGTGCTGTCAAGACCCTTGTGGTGCTCTGACTGAGTCACTCTGTAGCAGCTATGCACTGTACGTAGTGATAGGAACATAGTTCTTAACGCACTTACAGCACTGTCAGTGGGCTACTTGCAGTCAATCTGGAAAACAACAGCATACATAGATGGTTTGAGTTGTAGCATGTGTACAGGTCAGACTGTAACCTTGTCTGTGTAGAGGCTCCATAGCTGTCAAGTTAGGAGATCTCACAGTTGTGACCACTTCTGGTATTTTTACTTTGCAGTACAGTACTGTTGTTATTCGCCAGCGGCGTGTCACAAATTTTAGTTGGACATGTGAATGTGTTGTCCACTTCTATGCATCTACCGTTCCACAATTGGGCATTTGAAGCAGGACATGCAGGTCCACACTTGTCTGGTTATCAGTACCTGCCTGATTCTGGACTGGCCTAATCTTCATAAGAAGCAGAACGCCAACGACATTTTAGTAATGGTATTTATACTTAGAATGAAGGTAATTGGTAGCCTTGCCTTGTGTTTACAAGTGATGCTTGCCAACTTTGAGTGGCCAAAGATGGTTTACTTTGCAGTGCCTGTTCAAGTCTGTCTGGAAAGTCCCTTCCTTATCTCACACAGCAGTAATGCTTGGCATGTTTATTTAAGACATTGTAAAACTTTCTATTAGAGTAGCTCCTGTAAGTTCTTGCCCATACGTAGTTTGTACGCCTGTAGGAGCTGTGTGCATGCTGGGAGAACAGCTATCATATCAGGCACGTGCCATACATAGCTCCATTCAATTAGAGGAATGGGGGTGTCTGCTATGCAGGTGCGAGCTCTAGCATGTCAGCCCTTTGACTAAAGCCTTTGGCAATGAATGTGAAAGTAAAGAAGTAGCTGTGAAGCATGCCATGTCTTCTCCCTGCTGCTGAGCCCTTATGAGGTCATCTGACTAACTAGCAGATTACAGATGAGTCAGCAGAACAATTACGGGAGCATTATTTTAGGGACTGCTGATCACATCAGGTTTAGTTTCATGTGGATCAGGGGGAGAAGCTATTCAAACAGGTTACACTGAATCAACTGAGAGTGAATCACCTTCCACACTTGCACTGTAGTGGCCACACACTTGGTGTCTCTGTGTGCAGGAAAGTAATACTACCTGTCAGTCTTCTGAATGATAAGAAACTCCTTCCAGGTTGTTACCATTCACAGATGGCATTCACACTGTAACATGTTCTTGTTTGCCATTGTTCTGTAATGAGAGCTCAGTCTCTTGATGGCTCATGCCTCTGATGGTCACCAGTTAAAATGTTGAGCCTTACCATTGTACAGTAAGAAGTGCAGTAGGTGGGAGGTAACAGCATCCAGTGGCTTGTATTAACACCATGGACTGCACTGTGATCAGCGTGCTCCACTATCGTGTCTGTTCTGAAGCTTGTGCTGTGCGTATGTAGCTTGCTTGTTTCTTGGATGCATGGCTGCTGAAGCCACAGGATCAAGCACCTTTTGTGTTGCTGCCCTAACTGTTGAGAAGTTTGTTTTCGGCACCTTAAATGGTAGTCTAACAAAGTCTTGGCCAAATATGTCCATGTTAGTCACCATTCCTTTCCTTCAAGCTCTCATGGTGTGAAGGAATGGAGTGGGCACCATTGGAGTGTGAGGTACAGCCTTATCTTACGTACAGTATACATGTATGCTTATATGGCTGGATCAGTTGTGCCATTTGGAAATCAACCTGTAGGAGTGAGGAAGTGCTATCACATTCCACTCTTGCTTATCAAACTAACCTGAGTCTAACCACATGGACACTTGATCATGCACTGCTGCATGTTAGATGGCACAAAAGGTGACCCCTGTTCAGTACCAAACACAGAAGGTGCGTCTCTTGTATGACGTTGAGCTGAGATGCTGCAGTGGGCCATTGCTCAAAGTATCTCCCTTAACGAGTCTTACCTAGGTCTAAAGTGAACTGCTTGAGCTGTGCTGAATACTCTTTCTATTGGATAGATGAGCGCTGTACTGGGGTATATATGTGCATACTTTTACAGTACTGTACCATAATGGCTGTAATTACTCACATTGTGATATGACCAAACTAGGGTGTTTGGAATTGATACAACTGTGTGTGCAATATGCTGTAAAGCAAGGGTTAAGCGCAGGGTCTGCTGTTCCCAAACATGATGTTCCTTTTTCCAAGATCAGCCATTGCCCAATGAAGGTAACCCTGTCAGTTCAGTAGAAACCTGACCTTTGCACCAAACATGCATTCTTGAGACAACCACCAGGGCGGGGCAAGGAGCAAGGAGTGCATGTACACACCTCGCCTCCTTTCAAGTGCTGACAAATGTACAGCTGAAATTAATTATTTGTACATACTCTATAACTGGTCCAGTTGCTGTACCTGGACGTCACAGTGTGTGATGAAGTCACCCATGAACAGTCACCCACACACATTCACACACACATGCTCACGTAACCTCTGGCTGTATACATTCATTGAACACTCACTGCCCATGTCTGCAGCACAGCGCTCATGATACACCTTGTGTGTGTGTGTGTGTGTGTGTGTGTGTGTGTGTGTGTGTGTGTGTGTGTGTGTGTGCATGTGTGTTCATTGTACTAATGTCAACTTACCAACTCATGCTGTGTCAGTTTGAGGGTCTTGTGGGGTCAAATGAGATAATCTGTCTGCTAGTGATGATGTGTGCGTGTGTCTTTACTAATGGTCTCAGCCACAAGTAATTGGAGTGGGAGAGGATTTGTATTGCGGTGGTACTATCTAGTGGTTGCTACTTGTTGTAGTAAGAAGTTGTCCTTAAAAGGGCAGACAACCACACCAATGATGTAACTATGTATGTGGGAGCTATTCAATTGTGGGACAGGCTCAGTAGCATGCATTGTAGCCTGAATGGACTTTGCATTGGAGCGTGTGTGTTGAGATGGGTTCATATGTCTCATTGCATATCTGAAATTGGAGCTCATCCCTTACCGGCTCCTCTGTTAGGGATTGTTTCATCAGTAACTTGTCTGGTTGAGTGGAGTGTCATGTTTCCCTATCAGTGGCAGGGTATTAGACTTGAGCACTTGCTATCCAGTGAAATTTGTTAGGCAATGATATACCTTGAATGGGTATGGTGTGGTGTAATTGAGAGATTGGACTTCATATGTTCATTCATTCATTGACTGTGGACACTTTCCGGGAGTATCACAGGCCAATGCAGACAATGGTTGTGGTATTGTGATGATTAGCAATAAAGTGCCAAAGACTGGTTTGTAGCAGCATGCCAATGTCTGGACTGCCACATTGGAAGGGCTGCTGGCTGATGTTTTAGCCCAACCAGTGTGGTACGTAAATCGCAACTCCCTGCTTTGACTTGTACATAGGTATGTACTGTGTTTTTGTTTCACTTTGGTCTTTTGCTAAATATGGAAGATTGGAGTTCTAATTTTGGTCTGTGTATAGAAGAGGCAGTATGTTTATGGCATTATGCCACTGTTGTCATAATGCCACCGCAAGTCTAAGAGTGTCCTTGTGTACTAGCTGTCACCTTGTCTGGGAATTTGTACCCCATTCGGCTTGCCCTCAGTCTTCCTTATCTGGTAATGTGTACGACCACTGTCTCCAGCACCTCGTCTTGGTGCTGGTCACTGTTTGCTAACGTGTAAACTCTGCCGTTGTACATATACAAGCTGAGATATGACCCGGCAGGTAAAGTGTCTGCGAAGCCCTGTAGCACAGCTCAGCAGTGTACTGTACTCAGCATTGTGCTCACTATGTGATGCACTGTTAATGTTATCTCTGCTGTTTGTGTACATCTGTGCCATGTGGTATTATTGTGCTGCTTGCCTCTTTGCTGTGTAGGCTCCAACTGCAGGTGGTATGTCACAGGAGACTGGTGTGTCGTTGGAGCAAAGTGAACACAGCAGTAGCTACAGCGAAGGGAGTGTTCACAGCATTGTCCCACAGGACAGCCGCAACTCCTTCCTTCACAACTCTAGCCAGGATACAAGCCTCTACGGTGAAGCTTACCCGGCAGATCATAAAGGAGGGAAGAAAGGGCTGCAGCAGCAGTGCGGTCGTCAGGTGGTTGAGTCCCTCACTTCCTCTGAGACTTCAGATCCGACAAGCAGCGTGCCTCCGCTTACTTGCACCAACATGATGCTGGCACGCTCAGTATCCATGGAGGACACTTCCCGCAAGTCACCAGATGACTTCCCTGAGGTGCTTAAATCCTCCTTTCAGCAGGAGACACTTGTGAACTATCATCTCCCAGGCTACCCAAACGCCCATGGCTACTATCTCCAGCACCATGGGTCGCCGCTTGGGTCGAGCAGTGGAACAGGCAGCCTTTCCTCCAGTGTGCAGCGAAGGCTGGAATCTGGGCCAGCAAGTGAAGTGTCAGCTGCCAGCCGATCCACTCATTCCACACATTCATCATCGTCATCTAGATCAGGACCCCGAATCCCCAGACCACGGCAAATGCTAACTCCCACTCCTTTTGGCAGCAACCACTCGATGCATATGCATGACCCCCATGGTATGTATGACAGCCATCATCACCATGGACATCCTGGCAGCATTGGATGGCCTGGGGGAGTGCACATCAGCCGGAGGGACATGTATCGCTCGCGAAGTGCAGCCCCTGGCCCAGCGTGGAATGCACTCCCCAGCCACCGTGAGTACCCTCACTTAGAGGAAGAGTGCGATGAGCACTTTGAGCAACTTCACCACCCTCCTGTGCTGCACAGGACACGGTCGAAGAGTTGTGAAGCACCGGACAAGCGTCACTCCAAGGACTTGAAGCAAAGCCCAGAAGGTCTAGACACCATCTTTCTCCTCCTCTCACTTATCACCACCAAATCACAACCAGATGAGCAAAAGATTGAGGTTTTGGAGAAGCTGGCCTCTTCTGAGATTACTTGCTTGGGCATGCGTCAGAGCGGCTGTATAAGCCTGCTTCTGGATATCATTCACAATTGGGAGCGCAAGGAAGAGACCCAACATGTAGACGTGAGGCAGAGAGCCCAAATTGTCCTCCGCAAGCTGGTCAACTCATCCACCAATGCCCAGCAGCATGAGTATGAGAGTCACACACTTCGATATCTTGAGTATGTACGGGACCATGTGGACAGCCTGTATGAGTTGCTGGGGATCCTAAAGGTGGGGGACGAGGTTGAAGAAGAGGGTTTGGAGATGTGCAAGAAGCAATGCGAAGAGAGAGTGGAATTTGCGATCAGGAAGCTGAATATCAAATCACGCGACAAGCAGGACTACCGCCCTGTTCTGCTTAACCTGGGAGGAGTTCAGGCTGTGGCTGAGATCCTCATCATTGATTTCAAGCTGGCAAGGCATTATGCCAGTTGTGGCAGTAGTGATACAGTGATCTCCCACCCACCCACGGTCATTTCACTGGCGCTCAATATCCTAGTCAACCTCACTTATGGGGATGTTGAGACCAAGTCAGCTTTGTGCCAGATTCCCCACTTCCTAGCCACCTTAGTGCACCACATTCGTCATGGGAATGAAGCAGTCATTGCAAGTGCTGCCCAGATTCTTAGAAACCTCTCATGGAAAGCATCAAATGCAGTACAGACTGCCATTGGTGAGAGCGGCGTTGCAGTGACACTCTGCAAGGCTCTGGAGCGGATTCAGAAGGATTCCACTCTACAGCATGTGAGCAGTGCTTTGTGGAATCTCTCTGCTCACTCTCTTGATAAGGAGCGGATGTGTGCCAGTTCTACAACCATCCCGATGCTCGTCAAGCTGCTCAGCTATGATGGTTCACCTACCTCTGACAGCTTGATTGTGGTTGAGAATGTAGGGGGGATCCTTTGCAACCTGTCTGCAATGATCTCGCGCAAAGAGGTATTCAGACGAAAGCTCCGCGATTCCAAATGTTTGCAGAAGCTGCATTTGCAGCTTAAGTTGGAGCCTTCACGTATGGTCCTTGAGAATGCCTGTGGTATATTATGGAACCTGTCCACGCACTGCGCTGAAGACCAGGAGGCCATGTGGCAGATTGGCATCCCAGAGCAACTCCTTAAGTTGAAGGACAGCGAGCACAAGAATGTTGCATTTTCTGCTGGAAAAGCACTCCTAAACCTAATGCAGCACAAGCAGCCCAAGCTGGAATCTGCCAGCAAGTCAGACATCGTACTTGGGAGGAACGGTGGCATTCCTATGAAGAAGACACAATCGCATGTTGGTGCAGTTGGCAACCCCAAAGGCAACACAGGGGGGAAATCTGCAGTGCCTATGTTGCGGGCCAAGTCCCTCGTCACAGAAGTCTCCCAGCAACAGCAGCAGAGCCAGCGACAACACGGGAATGCTAAGGAGAAAGCTGTTGCACAGGTGGTAGCAGAGAGACCTTCCCCAGATGGCCATAACAGCTCAAAATCAGAAGGATCTGATGCGAGTAGCACGAAGAAGGAAAGAGTCAGGCGTGGCCTGCCTCACTCACGGAGCTGGCAGCGTATTGCATCGACTCCCTCCCATGCACCTGACAGTTCCCCTTCCGCCAGAGACAAGGGAGGCTCAAAGGTGGCAGCAAGTCCATCTGCTGCACGCTCCAATATGATTGCTAAGGATCCTCCATTTGTCGAAGAGTGTGGTGACATTGTTAGCACATCAGTGGAGGAGCAGGCTCAGGAGGTATCTGATCTGACTGGCTTACAGGACTCAGGTGATGAGGGAGAGAAGCAAGCCCACTTGTGCACCAACCTCTCCCCAGCAGACAAGGGCAGAGGGCTGGGGTCTGTGGTGTCAGGACAAAAGGCTAAAGCTCCTGGAGGCAAGATCCCAAAGGAGGAAGGTGCCAAGGAAGGCCAGTGCTCTCCTCGCACAGCTTCCCATGATTCCCCTAGCAATGACTCTTCCTCACGCCCGGCCAGCAAGGAACACTCAAAGAAACGAAGATTCTTGCCTTTCGTTCGCTCTCGATCACGAGAGAAGGTCACTGACTTATAATATACGTAGTATAGTACAACTTCACATTCATTGACACTCAGTGTTGTTTTAAGTGGACAACATGTTTACAGCTGACAGCAGTTACAATTTAGCTGCTCAACTTATTCACTGTGTACATTACATTTTATGTGTAGCACATGAAAGATACACCTTGTCTATTGTATACCACCGTCACGTACAGACACCCCTTCTTGTAGCCAGCTTGCTAGCTGTCGCATGCTACTGAAATGTATTGTAAATGTTGCTGTTGCAACAATCGAGAATGTTCTGGCATAATAATGATGTCATACATGTATGCATGGTGAGACCTCATTGGAGGTGTATGGCATAATAGAATTTGCATATACATAATTATAATGCAAATACACACGTATAAAATAAATATTTTAGCCATGTGCATTTCAGCCATGTTGTCCGTCTATGCATAGCAGGTGACTGGTATCAAATATCTCTAGCTTGTTCTGCTAGCTATAGCTTGCAATGCATACACGTACCATACTAATTATATTTGACTAATAGCTGCTATATGCAATGAACTGCATGTGCATAATTCAAGTGAATAAAATGTGATACAGCCACTGCACACAGAACTTCAAAACAGCTGCTCACTATAGTACTATAGCTAGGTAGTAATTATACTGAGTCAACTACTGGTACATGATCAATGGAAGATGTTATGTATGGAGTGTATATACAGTAGGTGCTGTCATCTTCATCTGTGGCCATTTCATTGGTTATAGGTCATGTACACTTTCCCCATTGCTCCAACCACCTTCTCCAATGGCAGCTCCTTCACTCATCTCCCTATCTGGCACATCATGCCCATCTTCCCTACTCCTCTCCCGCCTCATTCAAATACGTAACTCTCCCTACCACTAACTGACCCTAGCTCCTCCTCCTACACCCCGCCCTCATCCATTGGTGTGTAGTAGGTGACATTTGTTCTGTCTTCTTCAGTACTTCCTCTCACTCTGTCCTCCTCTCCCTCCATTTCTGTACCATTCATGGGAGTATAGTAGGTTACATCTGCTCCCTCATTGCATGGCATCAATGTGGGGGACAGATGATTCCAAGCTCAAGAAGTAGGCAGGATTTTGTTCAAGGACATGCAGATATTGAAGTTTAGAGCAGTTTCTCCCTCAACTGTATATAGTTCCATCAATTTCAGTGTAAATATTGCTGGCTCCTTGTGGTTGGTAAAAAGGTGTATGGCATACAGTTCTTGTCAAGACACTGAAAGGATATTGACTGGTACATCACTATGCAGACAATGGGATGGTACGTGCATACAAGAACATACACAAATGATAGTACAGCTATGTAGTTGTATAAAGATAATACAGCTATTTGGACTAGAGGAAAGGCATAGAGAGTGCTAACATTGTCTAAGACAACTATCAATATTCCCCACATGGTGCTCCATACAGCCTGTGCACAGAGTCAGGAATAGGTCCCCTATATAGGACTGTGAATATTTCTTTAATGATGCTGAAAGCAGCACCCACCTCCTCTTTAATTATTGTATGGCTACAGAAATCATCAATGATCAAACGAAGGTCATGTCCTGAAGTTGGAGTAGCTAGTTGAAGAGGACAGGTTCTCAGCATTTGAATTTTGTCATTGTGACAAAGGTCATAATAAAAACAATGTGTCAAAGTTCACACAATCATTCCAGCTTCTATAATGTGGGCCCTCATGATCAGAGTTATGCAAGGAAGGAAGAGCCATCCAACTTTTACCCACAGGCTCATGTAATATGAACATAGTATTGTAGAACAGTGGTAAGTGGTGTGACAAGTGGTTGCTTCTCACAAAAGATGACGCTTTTCACACCTTGTCCAAAAATTAAATATACCTACAATGGCACCATGTCTGCTTGCTAGGCTCAAAATCATCTTTCTTTATATTTAGCCATGTATCCGAAGAACGCAAAGTGTTTCTAGAACATATTTAAGTAATAGTATTGTAGTAAGAAGCTTACCTAACTGTTCTGCGAGCTACAGCCCCCAAATACAACAGAAGTCTATAGACTGTTGTATTTGGGGCTGTAGCGGGACATAATGACTTGTTGGCCAATAATGGCAGACCAGCGAATCATGGCATGTATAGCTAGCCATGATTCACTCATAGGGTCATCATAGGGTAGCTTTTCAGCCACCCCACTCCTCCTGGCAAAAAGTAACAATCACATTCTCATTCAGAATGTTATATAGATGAAAAAGCAGTTAGCAAACATTTGACAGTTTGGTAGGGATGCTTTCACTGGATATGACTGGCGGCTCTGGAGACTTGCAACTCTTGCAAACCCAACCGTCTAGTGTATCTAGCTTGATGCATCTTTCAGGCCAACAACAATGCTGTACCCCCAACTATCTGATTTGCTGAATATACATGGGGAAATTGCTAGCAAGTAGTTCGAGTTCAGGGGCGCCCCAGCGCCCACGAGTTTTTTTTAAGTCAAAATACTTGTTAAATGTGAGTGTTATTGCCATATTATTACTATATTGTTAATTTGTTACTTCTGTGTTGTTTTCATACTATATTGTTTATCGTTCACAATATCAAGTAACATTTTATTGACAAAAAATTCACTAGTTTGTGTGGTACTGTGTAATTATATGCCCTACTCGAAAATATCCTGACCCAGAATAACACACACTGCAGCTTAGCCTGCTATCTTACTGGTAGAGCCCTAATCTCTGCTAAGAGAAACTTTGGGATGTAGTCTTCCAGCTCCAAAGAAATTCTCAAGGTTCTCAGCTGAGTCTGTTCAACCCCTATGGGTTTTGACGGCACCCACAGATCTCGACACCATATAACATAGTAGACTCCACCAGCGACGTCATCAGTTTCCTAATGTCCCTATGTCATCCACTTCTATTAAACTTAAATAGGCTTTCTGGCACAATCAGTACCACAGTTGGGTAACGAATGCACTTACAGTACAATACACTCAGTACATGCAAGGGGCACAGGTTCATGAGTCATGCATGTCTGTGGCAGTTAGGATTCACACACAAGTTACACCTTAAAGTATGTGAAAGCACTTAGTGTCACTCACATTCATCAACTAGGCATGTACTTGTTGGCTGGAGGCATAGCTTCTATAGAAATAACTAGTACTGTATGCACACATAAACATGCATATATTAAACTATAGTCCATTTTCACATTTAACACGTTGTTCTCAATCTAATCACAATTACAAGATAGCTACAGAGTACCAGATACATAGGGTTACTTCACTCGCACAGGTACATTAATTAGTTAGACCTATAGCTACCAGTAGGTAGGTCTGTGTTAACTACACCACTGTGGCAACACTGTGTTGGCCACACACACTAGGTCGCCTTCTTGTCCAGCTGGAACTTGACCATGACAAAGGGCAGAGAGAAAGCTAGCCCAGAGAACCACATGATGTGGAACAGCAAGCGCGGCTTGCTGTCTGTCCGAAATGGAAGGTTCTAAGAGAGGCAGGAGTGTGCTAGTAACACAAGACAGTGAAGACACCAAATGTGCTGCTACATGTGAGCTATGTACATCCATAGACAAACTATGGTACATGAAAGTTGCATTGTGAAAGTATACACAGACAAGAGGTGAAACACATGCTTGATTTATTAATTTTTACTGACTTGATTTATTATTTATTATTAATTACTATTTCTCTGTGACATAGGGTCTGATGATTTTCACCACATACTCGTGGCATACGTGGCGTACGCGTGTCAACAATAGTTCACACTTACAGTTTATACATGTTTCGTAGAAGGGATTGTGTAGGTGTGTTTGCTGTGTGTGAAATGGACGCTTGCTTGCTCTGTCGAAGCACACCGAAGAGCATAAGCCAGTGAAGGAAACTCCACAGCAATTCCTTGAAGCACGTGGTGGTGAATCTGCAAGAGGTTGTTGGCGAACTTTGGACTGCAGCGACTGAAACTGTTTCATCCTCCTGCTTGGATCGAAGCTCCGAATATTCTATCTGGGTCGCTACCTTCGCAAGTACTTTCTTCATCTCCATTGCTGCAAACGTTACTGGATCCAATAGAGGGTAGCTGCGACTCGAGAGAGTTCCCCGTTTAAAGGCATGATGCAACGTGCTAATTAGTTGCTGCGCAATCTGATTGGCTCTGCCAACATTCTGGCAGTGGCCACGAGTATGTGGCAAAAGTCACCAGTCACTATTTCTTCATGGTTGTGCAATAGGGGAAATAGCGGCTGGCATGCGAGACTAGGATGTGGGCACATGCTAACAGACAACACCTCAAGTTGCCTTCATCCCTCACCCTGACACATAACCCTGCAAGTATCTGCATGCCTAGAAGTGTATGAAGTCAGGTCCGTCTGCTGTACGGTGACTGGACAAGACGAACCGCGTGTGTCAACACCTTGGTCGGAGCTACACAAATCAAAATTCTGTTCCAAGTTTACTAGCCCGAATGCCTTAATTGGCCGCAAACACACACTAGGTTAGGGTACGAAAATGTTGCTCCTGTAACGACTACTTAGCTTAAAACAGGCAAACACATAAAGCTGGATCATCTGATAAAGGAGTTTAAGTAACACATACCGGGGTAGGGGTAAGGTGTAATTAGGTCAACCAAACATACGGCATAGCCCCAACCGCGCAGAAGGAATACGCAACAAAAACGTACCGAATGGTAGCAAATCTAAACAGAATACAAACTCACGTTTCCAGGACTGTTTTCAACGTGAACAAACCTCCGCGGAACAAGAGCCTGGGATCTAGCGCTGAGTTGTCGCAAGGCCAGCACTCCTCTCAAAGACGCCATTTTGATTTGCACTTTGCCCCCAATGATGACGTCACAGTGCAAATGGGTGCATACCGTATACAGTACGAGTGTATACCGTTTACTTACAGGGCAATTCCTGAATGCCATCTAGATATTATTTCAAGGATAAGTTAAATAGCTAGTATGATGATCATGAGTAGCTATATACATAAAATTTATAACAATATAATAATTATATTAAGTTCATATATACTGCTATAGATAGCCTTGCTGCTTGCAATTGCCAAGCATTAAATTACTTGCATATTGCAATCATAGGCTTGTCAGGCATCGATCCCAGTAGTGCTTCATGAATTTAAAGTTTGTTTGGCTTTACTCCTGAGTCTGTCACTTGCAGACATATGATGCAGCCCATTAGCCCCATTTAAGCACATGAATAGCATAATTATACGCAGTAATTGCTTAAGGATAAAGGAAAGAAACAAAGCAATAAAATTACTGCAAGTCCATATATAATCGTACCTGAGACTGTGATGGCTATAATATAATAATACATAAGTGTTAGTCTAGTTGCACAATCATCCTGGTATTTATATACGTGTAATGTGTGTACATGGGCAGCTGCTCAGAAGGTAAACTGAGTGGGGTCCACAAGACAGGTTTGCTGCAGAACTTCCACAGTGGCAGGACCAGCTAGGTACAAGAAAGAGGAAGATAGGTTAATGAGGGGAGAGAACAGAGATGAGAGGAATGGAGGGTGACACAAATAAGGAGTAATAAGGTGCGGCTGGTATGGTAGGTAGGAACATAAGACAGTGATAGGAGGAGCATAAGAGAGAAGTACGTGCAATTCTTACATTATAATGACTGACACACAGGAAGGCACCAAAGATGTACAGGAGATGCATGCTCTGCTGTGTACCCCATGCAGGTGATGGCCTGTTTGTACATGTGCACAACAACCAGTGATTGCTGCAGCTTACACAGAGTGAAGTAGTCCTTGTTTCCAATCTCTGCCCTGGCACTCTGAATGGCTCTCTTGAGGGCAAACATGGCTGCACAGCTCATGCACTGAGGGGGCTCACCACATGCTACATAGGAGGGGTGGAGGGGATGAGAGGGGATGGGTGGGTGTGATGAGAGGGGAGGGGTGGGGGTGATGAGAAAAGAGGGGTGGGTGTGATGAGAAAAGAGGGGTGGGTATGATGAGAGGGGAGGTGGGTGTGATGAGAGGGGAGGGGGGTGTGATGAGAGGGGATGGGTGGGTGTAATGAGAAAGGAGGGGTGGGTGTGAAGAGAGGGGATGGGTGGGTGTTATGAGAGGGGATGGGTGGGTGTTATGAGAGGGGATGGGTGGGGGTTACAGATGAGAGCAGGGGTAGAATGGATAAAGGGAGCCATGAAAATGGTGGGGCAAAAGAGACTGAGGGAGATGAGGAAAGGAATGGAGGAAGGATAATGGGTTTGGTATACTCTCAGTAACAATGTCTCCAGCAACCATGTACGTAGGACACTTTATAATGAAATTGCACTGTGGCTCAAGTCAATAAGAAAGTGTCAAGAGTGTGGTACTTATGAACTATTGGTGAAAACAAGCATGAACAGTGAACTATTACGTACATCCTTCATTGAATGGGATAACATGGCTTACCCTTGGACCTCAGAATGCCAACAGGGTTTGGAGCATTCTTCAGGAGGGACACTCGGAAGTCAACTGGGATGTCTTTGGAGGATGGAGGCTTGTACTCCTAACATGTATGTACATGTGACATGAATGAGGCTACAGTTACACTGTCACTAATGTTGGTATGTGTGTTGGCTTCTGACACACACACACACACACACACACACACACACACACAGTTCAACATGAATAAACACACTCCTTTTGCATGCGATATGTACCATACCATACCACATTGCTCCACAGGGTTCTCACTATAGTAAATCCTATGCCACCAACTGTACTCAACCCAGTGCTCACTACATCCGTCACTACCACACCACAGTACAGGACCAGTGCTACATCTCATCACACACTGAACACCTCACTCCATCACAGTAAAGACCTCACCCAGGTGTTGTGGGTCAGCAGTCTCCCTGTCTTGGCATCAAACTTGGCCTCCTCTGTCAACCAGTAGCCCAAGCCCATGACAAAGGCTCCGTGAACCTGACCAATGTCCAGCTCTGGGTTGATGCTGGTTGGGGGCAGGGGGCCAGGAAGGTAAAGGGTGTCAGAGAGTGCAAGTGTGTATGAGATGGGGGAGGTGGACAGAAGAGGAGGAGGGAGAGATAGTGATGGGAAGGAAGGAGGGAGAGGGGACGGAGACAGGGAGGGAAGGAGGAGAGGGGATAGAGATGGGGAGGGAAGGAGGGAAAGGGGATGGAGACGGGGAGGGAAGGAGGGAGAGGGGTTGGTGACAGGAAGGGAAGGAGGGAGAGGGGATGGAGACAGGGAGGGAAGGAGGGAGAGGGGATGGAGACAGGGAGGGAAGGAGAGAGAGGGGATGGAGACAGGGAGGGAAGGAGGGAGAGGGGATGGAGACAGGGAGGGAAGGAGGGAGAGGGGATGGAGACAGGGAGGGAAGGAGAGAGAGGGGATGGAGACAGGGAGGGAAGGAAGGAGAGGGGATGGAGACAGGGAGGGAAGGAGAGAGAGGGGATGGAGACAGGGAGGGAAGGAAGGAAGAGAGAAGCAACAAAGGAATAAACAAAGAGAAGACACATCATGGACATAGTGCAAGCACAGTGCACAATTGCTATTGTTCCTACCTCTCTCCACAGTCGTAGAGTATGTCTGCTCGTAAAATCTCTGCCTGTCCAGTCAGCACATCCAGCTCGGCCTCTACAGCACATGCTCCATAGCTGAAGTAAGCAGCAGCATACTTCGTAGTCTCATTCACACTACAGAGACAACACACACAATAGCTTGTAGCTAATTGTGTAAATCACGACATTAATGATGCAATAGAGTTGAGTCCTACACTGCTGTAGACGCTACCTACAAATGTGAATGACTAGGATGTGCACTACGTATATAAATTATCAACAATTAGACTAGGAATATGCGATTTGCATAAGAATGCCTTGCTGCATATTCATCCATGATAGGCTATGACAATTGAAAGCGAAACATGTCAGAAGCTTGGCTGTCCACTGTTCCTCTGTTTCAGCAGCAAAGCCCTGTGCCTGCGTGGACCAGTGGCGTTTAAGCGTAGAGGCCCGCTGGTGAACCGTTTCCTCAGCTCTGCAGCACTGCTTCCAAAGACATGCGGCAGCTACATATGTGCAGTAGAGCCAAACTCACTATCCCTTGGCTGACAGGTCCACCTTTTCATCGTAGCACTTCCTGATGACCTCCTGCCAGGTGGGCTGTCCACTCATCTTCTTCCTGACTGCCTCAATCCTTGCACTGAGCTCCTCACATGCCCGAAGGGTCCCCAGCACATTGAGCTCACTGGAGATGCTGCCACCTGTGGTCTGGCTGTTGGGGCCAGTCAGACTGTTGGATGGCTTGATGGCGACATAATCAAGGGGAATACCCAGGGTTTTTGCCGCAGCTTGAGCCACCTATACAACAATAGTCAGTGTAGGTGTAGATTGTGAGGAATGTCATAGCAGATAAATCAACAGATTGCACAACATTTCGTCCATGAAGGCCCTTGTCAGCTGCATACTGTACATATTGTGTGTTGTACACAGCTGATGAAGTGTACCTTGGTGTTGATTCCCTGCCCAATCTCTATGCCAGCATGAGCAATAGCCACTGTGCCATCCTCTGAGTAGACACTGACAAACACAGTGTATGGAGCACCATCCCAGCCAATGGAGAACTTGAGAGGGACCACACACAGACCTCTCTTTCGCCAGCGGTTGGCCTGCAGACGTGACAACACACACACACACACACACACACACACACACACACACACACACACACACACACACACACACACACACACACACACACACACACACACACCAGTGAGAATGGTGAGTGCCACACAAAGATCATGTACAGTATGTGCCTCAAGGGTCGATCATGCGGAAATGGGAACTGGAATTTCATTAACAACACTCTGGTACTTGTTGACAAGCGAGTATACAAATGTAGTGTCACTAGTGTATAAAAATTCCTTTAGAATTAAAAGGGATTTATAGGAATGGCCAGCAGAAAAAGCATAGAAACAAGCAAAAGTAACTCAACACCATGATGAACCACATTTCCATGAACTTCACTCAGCATTCCTAATTTCCTTGTACAGCTGCATGGACCCAAATGTCTAGCTAGCTAGTCCCATGTAGCTACAAGGAAATTAGAAATGTAGAGTAAACTTCACAGAAGTGTGGTTTATCATGGTGTTGAGTTACTGTTGCTTGTTTCTATGCTTTTTCTGCTGGCCATTCCTAAATCCCTGTTAATTCTAAAGGATCTTTATACACTAGTTTGTACAGTTTTCACATATCCAAAGGACTATGGCTACATCAGATTAATACCAGTGCTGACTAATACCCCTTCCTTAAATTAGATGAAGATTGTGCAGAGCATCGAGCACTGTTATGCCACTTTAGATGAAGCGGCTGCTGTGTACCGTAGCGGTATACCAGTGCAACAAAATGGGGGCATTGGGGTATCTTTAATACACAGGGAGGACAAATTTCTTGCCCGCTCCAGTGCTGTACTTATCGGATTGCCAGCGGCGCTCAGATCCTAGTCCTTGACCTAGGTACGTAAGTCCACATGTACTATTTAGGTGTCCTGCATCGTGCACTAGGGGCTGCAAAAATTCAGTGGGAAGGAGGAGAATAGAAATTATTATGAAAAGAACAAATGGGGTACGAGCAGCCTATGACACTTTTCTCTTACGTGTACTCCAAGTTGCCTTTGGGTGCACTGCCATCTTCAATACATCCAAAGAAGCTTATCCATGGCTTTTAATTGTTTTTGCCACCGCTGTTTGGCTAGTTTTGCTGAAGTGTGCTAATACATTAAGATAGGAGACGCCATTTTGAACCGGGCACATTCCTTAATAGACGTTACGAGCGTGACGTCTGATAAGCAATATGCTGCTCTGCAATATATTACATGCAGGGCTGCATACATCTAGAAAATCCTCAAGAGGGGAAAAACTAAGATTATTAGAAATAAAGGTGTGTGACACAAGTAGTAAGGGGGAGAGAACTATGTTTACTGTACATATGGCTTGCCAATCTTTCAAGGGGGGCAAAACTACAGCAAGAGGGGGCAAATGCCCCCCCCCCCCCAAATGCACCACAGACATCATCCACACCAGTTCTTTGGAATCTTACAAAATGAGTATATAATGAACGGCATTACTGCATGGCTGTGAAAGCATGCTGTCACACTACAGATGCCAAATACAAGCACTGACAGGTATTGCCACATGTGATCAGAGTGACATACTGCATCATATACGCACATGTATGCCCACACATGCACAAACACACATATACTGAAACCTGTCTAAGACAACTGCCTGTGGGCCAGTTCTAACTGACCATTATAGAGAGGTACCTGCTATAGAGGTACGTAGATTGCAATGCTTAAATGCTATTTGGGGCCAAGGAGGCTGGCTGCTTTAGAGAGGCAGCTACCTAACACAGTGACCATCTCAAACAGGTTCCACACACATGTACATACATACACATACACAGTACCGTGTTGTAGTCAGTGACAGCTTGCTGTCGTGACTGTACATCAGCAGAAGCAAGGAGCTCTATAGGAGCAGAGACAGAATAACATGAAGGCACGACTATGACCAATGGTATGCAATTTCTGGAAGTATATCCTATATGTCTGCTAACATCTGCAGTGCTTCATGGCTAGAAAGTCTCTGGAGTACCATTTGTTCAGTATGGTGCACTATCTAATCAGACAGCTTGGTAGTGCTGCCTATGTAGGGATGGCAGTGGTTGTTTGTATGCTGTAATACAAACGGAAAGTAGCGCTACTCCTGAATAGGACCGAAAACTGTCAAATGAAGCTTCCCATGAGGAAGCGGGGACTGAACAGTGCACATAGCTAACCTTACTTCACAGCGAAGGTGCGCCTACACGTAGATAGCGCCCTCGACATTCCCACGTTTTGTCGTCGTCTGATTCATCGTCTTTTTCTTCTTCTTCTCTGACAACAGTAGTGCACAAACCATAGTGAGTAGAAGAAAACCTTCACCACAGTTTAATGTGCCCAACAACTGGCTGTATTCCTTTGTAGGTTGAAAACCTTCGCAGACAAGTTTCACAAATGAAGGTTTCTGGGCCATCGAGAGATGTTGCTATGTGAGAGACGCCATTTCATGATGATGTAATTGAACGCTTTGGTTACATTTGTTTACCTAGTCCTCCTTCAGATTTAATTCAAGAGCCTAGCAACTCTGTCATATGTCCGATTGGAGATGCGTATGCGGCTAGCCTCTGCCAAATGTAGCTTGCACGTCATTTGAAGGACATTGCGGTTGTGCACTGCCCACCATTTTAATTACAGCATGATTGGCTTCCGTATTTTTAACAGTGAGTTAGCGTGGAACCTAGGTGCTAGCCCACACCATGAGACATTAACAATAGTAACGTTCAAGCAAGGTCTAGTTTCTGTACTTTTATAGTGTGTAGCTAAGCTGTAGCTACAAGCTAACCCACAACCATAAAACATTGGCTCAGTGTTAGACCTCATTTCTGTACCTGGATCTCATGGTGGTGGCTAGCATGCAACTGTGTATACAGTACATGAAGAAAGGGGAGGAGTCAGTGTTGTTGATGTTTAGTTGTCAATTCATTTCATTTTGCTATATCATTAAGAGACTGAGCAGCAGTGAACACCATTACCAACTGCAGGCAGCATGGTCAATAGCACAGAAGGGTTTTTAAAATGTCATCAATACCTCACACAACCTCAATAGGATCTTGAATACTACAGAGAATGCATCACACTAATCCATTCCTGTCACATACACACTACAACTGAACAGTGACCTTATGCTATCTTGATGGCACTCACCAGCCCAGATGGTCTTGATGCTGCAGTAGGTGAGGGGAACCCCCAGAGGAGTGATGTCACCTTTGTTGTACAGGTTGGCATAGCGCACCTGCTCAAAGGGAATGCCAAGGGATTGTCCCACATGTTCCAGTACCGTCTCAATGAGGAATATAGCGGGTAAGGAGCCTAAGAGAGCAGGAAGATACATTACTAAAACAAATTAAAACTGACAGAATCACCACTAATCAACAACAACATAACATGGATGCACATGCTGCATGTACATATACAGTATGTGATGTGAGCATAATATACGCATTACACTTCCCTTGTTACTATATATGACAAAGGAATCTGCCACAAACAGGTTCACAGCGCACTAGGCAACTGCAGTCATTACTGTGGCATTGATTCATCATCCAACACAATGATGTGGTAGTGGTTACTTGTGACTATGTTGCTCTCAGTCATATGTCAGCCTACCTGGTGATCGGCATGCTGTGTTGCATGGGAGGTTGGTCTTGCAAGACTTGGGCAAGACCAGCCAGTTGGCAATGTTGTAGGCTGGAGGCAGAAGAGGAGACGGAAATGTAGTGCATTCGTACTAAGGAGAGCGAGGAGATGTGGCAACATTGTTGTGTCACAGTCATAATGGCCTATTGTTCTGTATGTATGACATTGTGGTATGAGCTGACCAGAAGGGACTAACCATTGTCAATGAATCCATACAGGAAGTTACCACCAAAAGAATTATCGTTGTCCACAAAGCCTGAGTTGGTGTACATGTTCAACAGTATTCCACTGATGCGTCCACTGTCATCAAAGCCAACCTAAAGCAGACAAACACACACACACACAAACATGCATATACACCACCACCACCGCACACAACCCTAGCATACATGCATACAAGCTAAAGTGAAGTGCTGAATGATAAAGATATGGTGTTATATACAGGGCAGCAACAGGGCATACGTACCTCATACTGGGTGTAGTATGGGAACCTCTTTCCAACCATTTCCATGTTGCTGTCAATGTCCATGTGCATTCGTACGGGTCTGAGGACAATACGTGAAGAGAGACATACAATACTGTACAGCTGTGGCATACGTATATACTGTACGTACATACTCACTCAAGTAGCATACGCACCCTTAAATGAAAAGCACTACATGTTGGACACTTTCACATTACAAAACAAAGGCTAAATCACTGCTAATTTGCAATTCTTCCACGGCCACCTTCTACGAAAGGTAACCCATACACTGGTGAGAGTGACAGTGCCATCCGTCAGACCAGTGGTGGCTCACCTCTTAGTGAGGAATGCTCCAAGGGCACAAGCAGCAGTGATCTGGTGGCTGCGTGTGATCTTGCTGCCATATGCTCCACCCACACGCTTGACACTCACATTTACACTACATGGAAAGGATAAAGAAGGTGTACACCATAGCTCAAGGCCACCCATGCTATTCTGCTGTGTTAGCTCAACGTCACACAACATACAGAGTGTAGAAATGTGTGAAGGAAACGTAACACAGGACACATACGTAGGGGCAATTACTTTAGTTAAAAAATAGATGGAGTGTGACAAGAGTTGCACTGATATAATGTCACGACTTCTTCACATTACGTACATTGTCCGCTGTACAATGACGCACAGCGGCCAATGTATGCAGTGCCTACAGAAGTGTGCAGTCATAGTCTACCTGTTGGCTGGGACACCAAGGATGATAGCAACAGCACTCTGTGCCATCTGGATCCACTGTGTGCTAGCATGCACAGTGTAGCCATCCTCCTCTGGAACAACAACACTGGTCTGCAGAAGGATCAATGCCATCCATGCATAACACCACAGGTATGCATGTATTGTATGTAAAGTGTACACAACAGAGCACAGAGCACTACTGGATGCATTGCTACATGTTATCCAGCACTGACTGCCACATACAAATACAGCCTACCACCTATAATGTCACGTGCCTATGTTATGTACCACACTTTCGGAGGATGTATTTTTCATATACACCTGTTAGAGGGTGGTCAATGTGATATACACCACCATCACATACACCACCACCATCTGTGCTCAGCATAGGGACTGGTGTGTACGTATGTATGAAAGCAGAAGGGGTCAAACTACTTTAGTGATGGTGTCTTCTCATTTTACTCATGACACTGGAGCACACTCAGCAGCACACAGCATGCACTACAGTTTATTAGCTGACAAAGGCCTAGTTGACCGAAATGTCCAGGGTAATTTTGTTCCCTTTTGCTACATAAGATTCAGCTCTAAAGGTTGTCCCTATGGTGATCAGACAAGTTGTTGTACTAGCTCACTTGCGTCTCCATGGTGAAGTGGTACTGTGTTCCACAGGATACCTCCCCAGACAGCTTGTGGGCTGCCTTTGCAATGGCACCTACAGGATAGGGTACACACACACACACACACACACACACACACACACACACACACACGCACACACACACATGTAGCCGTGTGCACACTGTACTGTAGCTGTATGTCTGTATGCTTCAGCAATTAGGCCTTCTATAGTACCAGGCGCGCATAATGAGTTAAAGTGGAGAAAGTAGAAGTGGGAAGTGCCCATGCAAATGATTGCATTTGCGATATTTTCTCAGTTTAAGTGTCACTATTTTTAGAATGGCGTATATACTGGCTGTGAGTAGTAGAATTGTCTTCTACCATTGAACTGGTCAGCCGGCTTGTCAGCATCTGGTGCCATGGCTTCATACAGTATGCATGTAGCATACTGCTGAATGTGTATACAGACTGGGTCACATGGAATAGCCTTCTATCACGGAAACTGTCGTCTGACTACTGCGAAACATTGCCAGCCACTCCTTAAGAAGGTGACGACATTCATCATAAATACAATGGTGCCTATGAAAGTACACATGCGTATGTGTGCATGGTGTTCTGACCTTGAGCATCACCCACTGTGAGTGAAGCTGGGTCTGGGAAGAAGGACTCCTGGCTAATGGCATCTGCCATGGTGATGATGGGAGGTCCAATTGGCTGGTATGTCACCTTCACGGTCAGAGCTGCACGGTTGGCATGCTCCTGGGTGTCTGGGGACAACAGCGGAGAGAACAACAATACAGTGCTGTGTGCCTGCCATTGCTCTGTAACATTAGTTAATGTATGCTGTCTACTTTGTTTGAGAAGCAATTCTACATGACACCAGTCTGTCAGAAAGATGCCTGGACAATACTGTACCAACAGCCTTCTTCCATGTCCTCTCTCTTCACTCATAGAATGCTAGGTAACACAATGTTGCATGTACCTGCTAGAATCATGCCAACTGGCTGTCCTGCATATTGCGACACCTCAGCAGCAAACACCTGAAGGAAGGAGAGGGGGACTTGAGCCATACACATTCTTCAATAACTGCACTTTACCAGCAGATGAGTCGAAATATGGACAAGAGAATAAAAAGCAATGCAAAGAATAGTAACTGCAGTAGACCTGACCACAGCTTACTGGTGGGACAACGTATTCTCTTGTTAGCATCACAACACAGTAACCGTTAGCATACCAAATATAATACTGTTACTAAGACATGCACAAATATACATACGTTTATGTGCCTAACACCTCGTCACCTACAGTATGTACGTATATACTGCCCACATGCTTGTGCATGCCCTGCCCCCCCCCCTCCCCCCAATCCACAAGCACCTCTTCTGGTTCAAAAAACTCTGAGGAGAGTGCATTGTTCTGTCCACCTGCTGGTATGTCAGTGGCTGTCACATATCTCATCACCCCGGGCATGTCCTGCACACACAGTGGACAAGGGGAGGTAAGAGGAGGTGTTCAGCAACGTCAAGTAGCACAGTATGTACACAAGGATAGGGAGGGAAGTATCGCAATGCTCCAAGACACCTCTGTAATTAGGACATTTCAACACACACAAACATGCCCCCCTTCTACAAAAACACACATATGCATACATATACACATTGGTACATAAATGACTACAGCCCTCAATGAGTCACTGGACCACTTCCTAATCCCATCATACCAGTGCAGGTGTTGGGTCCACTGACACAATCTTAGCATTCCCGACAGTGCTGAGCACAAAGGCAGCGTGAATCTCTTCTGGCAGTTTAGGCACGTCAGTGGTGTACTTGGCCTCTCCTGATGCCTGCTGGAGGGCTGACAGCTTGGTCAGTGGCTGGGTGACAGGGTACTGAGAGGGATCAGTCTGGTAGCTCTCCACCCCACTGGACAGGGGGCGGATGTAGGGGATGGCAGCGGAGTGCACTCGAGGATTGACTTTGTTGAGAATACAGGAAAGATAGAACTGTGAGGGGGGGGGGGGGGAGCGAGTGCAGGGGTGAAGAGAGGGGGAAGGGAGGAAAAGGGGGGAAGGACAGGGTGGGAAGGATGGCAGAAGAAGGTACATAAAGATACTCACCCACAGTTCTACACTTTGCGTAGTCTGCAACACTAACATTTATTTTTACATATTATACTACATGTACAGTAGTGTACATGTGTGATATAATATTGGGTATCTTCAAAAATGAAAACTGCCAAAATTTCTCCATCCATGAAAGTTCAGTCCACGAACCATTTGAGCACATTTGGTGACAACATGCCAAACATGATGAGCACAAACCACTGCCATGTGAGTGTAGAGAATGTTCCGTGTCATGTGTGGTACTTGATATACCTTGTAGAAGAGAGAACACGCAAGACTCTTCCTGTATTTAGCACTGGCAGCCACCGGTGGGTTGTCAGGGACCAGCTCCTTTTGCAAGAATGTGAGTGCAGCTGAGAGAACAAGGTGAATGAAACAGGGAAGGGGAAGGGGTTGGGGAAGAGGAGGACAGGGTGAGTAGTGTAAGTACTGTTGTGTTGCAATAGAACTGTCACCCCTCTCTGAGGCTCAGTCAGGGCTTACTCTGCAAGATCTGCACATTGTCAAGAGACTTCCCAATGAGGTAGTTCTCTGTCATTGTGGCATGCACCTGAAGAGCATGCACAGGTAAGGGATGTACAGTATGTATGAATGGCAGGAGACAGCGAATAGCTCACATGCAATATCGCAGCATACAATACCAAATTCTAACATCTATGTAAGTGGCAACTGTTTGTATTAGTGACTACAATGAACAAGTAGATGACATTCTCCCACACACAAGCACAAGCATCATTCTCCTCACCCCGTGTGTGGAGATGCCACCAAACACAAATGAGGGCACGCCTGACACTGAGAGGGAAGAGGGGTCCACTTTCATGCGGAAGCCAGCGTTCACATAGGCATGAGCATTCTGTGAAGGGAATAGGAGCAGCGTTAACAACATTGTGAACATGCACCTACTGCATGCCAGCATACATGTTTGTACCATGACTACCAAGTTACATATGTATGTGCAGGTACGTATGTGTGCATATCTGATACATTAACACAATATGTACAACGTATGTACACACCTAACAACCAAGTACATGAAGTCAAAAGCTGACTGGCAGTGCTAGCCCACTCAGCACACCTACACACACACCTGAGCTCGGGGCATGACTTTGAATGATTTGAATTGTTCGTTGGTCTCAAGGAAGGGGATCTCCATGGAAACAATCAGGCTGGTGGTCATGGCAACACTCAGAAAGTCCTGAAGGCTGTAGTTCTTGGAAGCTGTGGCAGATGTTGCTATGGTAACCTTGGCCCCCACTGCTTCCATTATGGTGTACACATCAGATGGGAAGTCATCATTGTCGTGGGTCAACATCAAATTGCCAGCCCAAGTCCCCACCTGCGATAGGGGATAGCGGAGAGGCCTACACAGACAGGGGCTAATACTGTACATTCACATACTGTATTTATGTATTTTTCCATTTGCAGCAATGAGATGAGCCTTGTACTCAGGCAATGCACAGATACAAAGCTACCATGTGACCTGTATGAGACAACCCACTTGTGTATGCACTGATTCCCATAACAACATGAACACACACGCACACACACACACGTATATACACAGATACACACATGCACATACATACGTAACACGCACACACACAGTCACATGCACACATGCAGGTACAGAAATCAGAGTGATCTATTGTGTCCAGTTGCCTACACGTAAGTACACTGCACATGTGATAGACTGACATTTCTCACTGGCACATTAGCGACCCTCAAGAGGTGGTCAGCAAGACTGGAGAAGGAGGCAGATTTGGCTGCATTGGCTTGCAGAGCTTCAATCAACCGAGTGAGGGTCACACAAGCACCCACCACCAAACTGGAGGCTGTCACCTAGTGCAAGGTAAGGAGGGTGGGGATAGGGGAGGAGTGTACACAGTAGTGGAAGGTGCGATAGACCTTTAGTGACATTGCAAAAAATGGCTTAATTGTCTTTTGGTATTCAATATCACAAAGGAACCAAATTTCTAAGACCAAAAGTAGTCAGAAGCTTTGATCAGTACTCAGTTTTCATGTAGTAATAATACAATGCCACACATGCATACGTATATTATACGTACTCACATACCACCGAGCTGCACTTACCTGCACAGTGCAGAGGTCAGGCACTTGTTTGAGGTCCACAATTACATCTGGCAGGGGGGCAGTCTTGAAAATCCCTGAGTCCAACAACATCACATGCACACATTCAAATATACATTGTTTGTAGGCATAGCAATGCGTGTAGAAGACGTGCATGTACTGTTCAAAATGGGCAAATGCTGAGTGCTTAGACATATCTCAACACAGAAGACACAAACACACCTCTTCCTGTGTCTGCACCAATCAACTTAACAAGCTTCCCAGGATATTGTGCAAACACAGTAAACACGTCTGCAACGCTCTTCACGGTAAACCAAACAGTGCCGCTGTCTGCCTTGCTGCCTGCACACACACGACCTGAAGACTTGCAAGGCAAACGGGTCTTGGGGCAGAGCTTAACTGAAAGGTCTTCAATGTCAGTTGAAATGACTTCAAAGTCAGATGGAAAGTCTTCGGTTGCAAATGACCCCATAGCATCCAGGATGGCTCGATAACCTGCCGTGTACAACAAGCATAGCACAGGTCAAAATACACAACATCAGTTGAGGGCCAAGTGTTGAGGCAAAGATGTAGGAGTTGACAGTATAGCACTGTAATGCCCAAATACTAGTTCCACTCTCACCAGTGCAACGGCAGATGTTTCCATCAAAAATGTCCTCCACTTGTTGTCTGCTTGGCTCAGGATTACTCTGGAGGTAGCTACACAGACACAATTGCAGCAAATCACATTACACACCTTCTTTGGTTGGTTATCCACACCGGGCACCAGGTACCAGAGTCAAACCATGGTATTATACATAAACATGAGCAGTATTGCTGTATAAAATCTCTAACTCACAATCTATGTCAACACTAGATTTGCAATTATACTGTATGTGTATGAATCCGTATAATATCGTACAAGCGCTTCCCACATAACGAATCAGGTGTGGACAAGCGATTCAAAAAGGTCTGTAATGTAATATGGTTCAGACCAAACTAACTAAGTCTGTCATTATACTGGCTTGAGTTGATATGTAGTATGAGCCATTACCACTGACTAGCTTAACTTCGCTCTGAAACACTCCACAACCTCTTAGCCTGACCACAAAGCTATCAAAGCCTAGCCAAGTAGTGTAGCTTTGCTACAGTCAGGGTCCCTTTGCAAGTGAATCTACACCACATTACATGCACTCACACCCGGCCACCTGCACATCCATGTACAATGCTCACCTGTACATGTTCATCACAAAACCTGGAGTGCAATACCCACACTGACTACCATTGTGTTGTGCAATCCTTTCCTGCACGGGATTGTAGCCAGCTGAGGAGCTGGGCAGAACCGGAGGCAGCAGGAATGACGGTCACATGGTGTCACGTTACACTACAGAGGATTGGCTTGAGACTGTTTGGCTGCATGCACATGTGGGCCGGGTAGCTACGTACGTCCTAGACTTCACTACACTACAGAAGCATTAAGCAAGTACAGCTATTAATGGTATGTAAGCCTAGACACTTACAATATCCAACACACCAGTTGATGAAATGCTTTTACAGCACTGCCCAGTATAATGGACCACTTATGAACTGCCTCTTGTTCCATCAGTTCACACAAAGTGCATGTGTACAGTACTACAAGCTATGTAAGCTATGTGAGAGGTGTAGTGAACTAGTGTGATTATAAGTGGGCCACTCGGCACAAACCTTCCAATGCCTTCCACTGTTGTAATCTTCCAGCCATCAACTGAGTACAGTGGGCACAAGCACTGCATGCATAGAACACACAACATGAGTACTTGAATGACCAGGTGCCAAGGTGGTGGGGGGGGGGGGGGGAGGCCAATAAAACACAGTGTACCCAGTGGTTATTCAATGCACACATTACTACCCTTACTGTATGAACACTGACCTGGCTAACAACCCTAAAATGGTAACTGGAAAGTAAAGTAGCTGTATCAAAGGAGCTGACAGAAGGCTGCATTATAAGGACCTTACAGGCCTGGAGGAAGCACTTTAAAAGTGGTCAGGCCATGTCAAGACAATCTTGCCTAGATGGCCAAATGCACAGGCCAGCAAGTATCTTTGCAATACAAAAGAATGGCCAGGCCTAAAAATCTGGGCAGCCTGGGCTGTTTTGCCGGGCATGCCTTAACATTCATGTGACCAAACAGTTGGAGCTTTTGTGGACTAGAATCCATCTGTGAAAAGACTATTATAAACTCACAAAAAGTTAGAAATTCCCTTGACATGTCACAATGATGCTTGTGCTACATGTCCTTATAGCCTAGTATATCAAGGGCGGATCCAGGGGTGTTTCCAAGGTTTCCAGAAACTGATCAGATCACCTCTGGCTAGTATTTGCATGTATCAGTCTTATAATGTCTATGCTTCCTTATAGCTATACCTTTATGTGTTGGAAACTAGTCATAAAAGTTTCTCGATCCGCCCTAGTATACCCCTTGTGTGGCATCCCAATCATTTGCTATCAGCTACATTCACTTCTCCCTTGCTGTTTTCACAGCTTTCCTTCATCGGCATCTTTAGTGGAAGCACTAACAGCGATGTGGGCTGAACCAAACAAACTTATACAGGCATTAGCTATACACCTTTTGTTGTTGTTAGTACAAGGATTAACGTTATCCATAGTTGTGGTACATGTATGCATACACGAACACAAAGCAGTGGGTTACGGGCAGTTCCACGGTGTGGCCTGGGGAAGGGGGCCAAGGGGCTATGGAAAGAGTCCGCTGGATATCGAGTAAATACCCAGAGTGGTGTATGATTGCTGCATGCGCAGTAGAGGCTGCACGTCCTTACGTCGGTGCTCAATACGCCTCCTCAAGCTCACCGAGTTCAGTGCAGCTGTGGTTTGGTCTCCTGAAGCGGGGTCCTTCCACGCTCCCGTCACGACACAGCACCCGCACCCTCCCTCGCCGCACATCCGCTTGGTGCCGCTCAGACGCGGCTGGGACCGGATCCACTCGTTAAGGGTCACATTGGGATCTGCTCCACTGACGGTGACCTGCTCCTCATTCAAGACAAAGG
The DNA here is from genome assembly GCA_964019415.1 of Ianthella basta. Taxonomy (NCBI): domain Eukaryota; kingdom Metazoa; phylum Porifera; class Demospongiae; order Verongiida; family Ianthellidae; genus Ianthella; species Ianthella basta. The sequence continues at coordinate 4,538,502 of OZ025878.1, forward strand.
ATATCTGTTGCACTGGAGCAACCATCTCGTGACACACTCCTCAAGATAAAGGTGGGGTGCCCAGAAATTATTGAACCTCGTAATTCTCCGCATAATCCCGTAATCGTCGAAACACTGGACCACTGGCAGTATAGGTGCACATGATGTATTGAATGGCACTAGGTACCTACAAATTCTATTCAGCTGATTGCATGCTATCGTTTACAGTAGCCTTGTGCTAGCTAGCTAACCCCTTGTCTCAGTGATTTGATTGTGCAGAAATAACTACACAGAGAACTAGGGGATGGGTGTAAGAGTAGGGTTGGAGGTATGAGGGTAGTGAGGAGTTGGAGGCAGTCTTTGTCCATTAGAGCTGGGCTTGATTGATCACATTTCTGAATGGTAACCACTCTGTGTTGGCTGTGTGTGTGTGGGGGGGGGGGGGGGGGGAGATGCATGCCAGCATGTGTATAGCAATGTCCACTCTGAGTAAGTCTGCACACCTGCACTTGTACATGCTGCTTTAGAGCACAACAGACTCCTCTCTCAGTGGTAGCTAATAAAACAATACTGATCAATGTAGCAATGTGGGAGCATTGTGTAGCATAGCGCTTGTTTACTTGTTAATGAAAGCAATGTGAAAGTTTAGCATTAGGTTTGCAACATAGCAAAGTAGAAGTAATATTGCATGTCGAAGGTAAAGAGGGTCAAGAGATTCATGTTGCTTGCTGCATCAATCAGCAGCGTGCAGGATAAGTAAGACGCGTCAGTATGGAATGAAGCAAAACAGGGTCCATATTCTGATAACTAATCAATATTGGTTCCTTGTTCTGTAACAATGCACCTTACTTTGTGGAAAGCACACATTTCACTGGAACACACTGAATTGGCTAGATGGGTATGCACTAGGCTTACTGGGCTTACTAGAAGTACAAGAGGTTACAATTTTGCTGCACCCACATAAATACAATATCTACGCGAAGAAATTAGTGATGATCGATGCATTCACTGCTTCTTCAAGCTCTTGTTCAATTGACAATTGTAAAGGATGACTCTATAGTCGGCATGTTACGGCCTATTAAAACCCATGACACAATAGTATTTTCTCCTGTATGTACAGTAAGTACTAATAGTTCTCATAAAATTTTGTACACAATAGTGTCACTCACATCTGACTGTAATACAAATGACTGCCCACACAACATTGTACACCAACACTTTAACTTAAGATCAACATTAGCAACACATGCTGCATGCAAACTGGTTTAATGTATTGGATATTCCTTAGGATTTAAATGCCATAAACAAATGAAGTACTTGCTCTGTAGTTAGTAATTTGCTTACAAGCTCATTCACATCATTTGAACAACAGCTCAAATTACTTAAACCTAACAATAGAAGAAAACAGTCATGTAGCGTGTTGCTCCACATATACTATAGTATCACTCTCTTTTATGAAATTCTGTTTCACAAAATTAATGTAATTACAACTAATGTATCTAAAGGGACATCACGCAGCTCAGAAAACACCACTATAATAATAGACAGTGCTTAATTACTTGGGAATTGTGTATGTAGTTACATTTGGCTAGTGGCCAAGGTGTCCTGGTCTATTGATCCTCACTTATAATTTCTTCTTCCCTTTCAGTCTCAGTCTCTGTTTCCTCATCAGATGAGTTGGGGGGTCCAGGACGAAGTTCTAGTATTCGTACAAAGTTGCCAAGCCTTTCTGTTGGGTCTTCTATAAGTGGATCTACATCATCCTGTGGAGCCTGTTCCTGCTTCTGACAGCATCTCAACTGAGCACACTTGTTGTATACCTTCCTTCCAAGCAGAATCCCAGGATACAGGAGAGGCAGGTAGATGAGTATTACCTGAATTATGGCATAAAACTGCTTTGCCTTACTGAGTGTGTCAGTATCAGCTATGTGTCGACTGAGGATGAGAATGAGGGTTAGGTTCCCCAAAATGGCTGTGTCCAGAGTGTTGAGGTGACTTGAGTTGTATGGTTGACAGATGGCAATGAGCAGCAGCAGTGCAGCAGTAAGAATAAGTTGAATGTGTAGGGCATCTTCCACTCGAGGTGTGAGCATGGCAACAAGAAGCTGTATGATGCGGTGAAATAGGTAAAGCGAAGAGAAACTTCTGAAGCGTTCCTTGTAGCAACCTTGAAAGACATTAACAAAATGATAGATCCATCTGTCAGTGTAGACATTGCTGCAGAATGTCTGCATCCTCTGTAGCTTCCTCAATGGTGGCACAGCTATGATAAGTCTGCCAAACAACTGAGGCCCAATAGGAAGAGTGAGGAGCAGGAAGGCTGGCAGAAGGACAAACACTAGCAGTATGATAATGGCTGGTATGAAGTAGGCAATGTGTTGTATGGAGCCATAGGGTACAGATCCCTGCCACCACACAACCATTCTCTCTTCCCCATTCTCTCCTGTAATGGTCTGGTTGGCAAGGATGTAGGAGGAGCTGATTAGAAAGCGAGTGAAGCCGAGAATGACAAAGGCAGGAAGTGCTCTGTCATAAGACATGCCATCTGAGTACTTTGCCTTCCAGCGTCGCATCCGCCTAAGGCACTGGTCCACTCGGTGACAGCATATCCACTTCTCTGCAGACCTCTCCAGAACAACGAGTGTGATGGCCACTATCAGTGGAAAGAGTCCAATGGAGTAGTGCAACAGGAGTGTCTGTAACAGTGTGAGGTGTGAGTGTGGAATGAGACAGTATGGAGGTAGGAGAACACTAAAGAAGTCCAAGTTCCACATTCCATACAGAAATCGATATATTTTAACAAATGCAATATGTGCTGGTCCTAATTCAGCATCACCTCTGATACCGAAGAGAGCAATGAGTTGTGCAAACAGCAGAAATGAATTGAATCTTCCTGAGATCAAGTCAATGTTGAATAACATCACAATAAACATGACAACCAGCATAGGCACCCACTCACTGAGGAACCAAACAAGAAGTCCCACCGTGCTGAGACCATCCTGACAACTGGTGCACACTGGTCTGGCTCCATTGAAGTTCACTGCAATGCCATTCCCTTCAGTACAGTCTCCGCAGAGAAGACCTTCACGACTTGACCCTCCACAGACCACCTCTTCCAGTAGCTGCATTGAGTTGTTATTAGGAAGTGTGGTTAGCTGTGTTTGACAGTATCCTGGTGGGCATGGTGCAGTGAAAAGCTTCTGTTCATCACAACTATTTTGGTCATTGGATGGCAGATACCCAGCCCAGTGGTTTACCTGCAAGACAGCACCAACAGCGTTTGGGTCAGTTTCATTGCACTCTTCTATCCCCAGCACTGTAGACATTCCACAGTGACAGGTTCCCATGTCTGTGGATCCTTTTTGGTATATGTAACCAGGTGGGCAGCACTGTAGCTCAATGTTCATTATTAAGAGTAAGTTACTATTGTCCACTGACTGCAGTACAAGTTGTGGAGTTGCACTTCCAGTTATATTGCTTTCGTTATTGGAGAATTGGTTGGCCAAGCCATGCTTCAGAGGAATGCCATGTAGAATAACTGTAAAATCGGCAGTGTACTTTGAGAAAGGGTTGAGTTGAACATTAGTTATGGTGTCTTGTGCGATAATTTGGACAGTGAATACTGTGTTGATGACATTCCCAAGCCTGTCGTATGCATGTTTGTGGGGAAGCTGTTTCTGTTTACCAGGAATGAACTGGACAGTCACTGGGTTGTCCAAGTCAATAGGTGCACCATCCACATGATCAGGGCGGGACACTATTTGAGGCAATGTATCAATGGTTGTGTTACTAGTGCCATTACAAAACGGATAAGGGATGCCATCAATCATGCACATTTGACCAGTATGCAACTTATCAGTTTTCTCCATATTTAGATGTAGTAGATAAAAGTTTGTTGTTGACATTTGTGGTGCAAAAAAGAATAGCCTGAAATTATAGTCAAAGCAACTTTCGGCTTCACTAATGAAAACTGACTGTCCCTCGTGTTTTGCAGCATTGTCTTGAAACAGGATGCGGGAGATAACAACTGCCTTTCCTTGTTCATGCTGAAGGAAGCAGTGGACTCGAGGCTGTGCATGTTGTGCTGAATGCACATAGATGGCACCTCCTCTCTGGAAAGCATAATTATTTGTCAGTGACATTAATGAATTGGAGGAACCACGTATATAACTTTCACCATACAAAGCAATTGCTCCTCCATGCGAGGCAACACAATGTAGAATGACAATGGTTGCATCTGGTTGCAGAATGACAACTGAATCAACTGCTAGTATTCCTTGTGAAGCTGCTCCACATGAGAAGTTGCCTTGAAGCCTAATCTGTACTGATATTAAGAGGATCAAGCTTGTATTGGTTTGTATTTGAAAGATAGGGTTGACTGTTTTTTTTATTTCTGACATAATATTTGTTGCTATAGCTTCTGCATTGCTGGCTAATTCAATGTGAAACAAGTTGGTTGGAGTAGAAATAGTATCATTGTAATACCCAAAACGCTTGAAGAGTTTGTTTAAAGCATCATAGTCAGCAAAGTGTGTTGCATTTGTGTAAGCACAAAATGTGTTTATTGCAGTGATCCCTCGAAATGATCCTTTTCTATACTGTGGTGATGACTGCATAGCAAATGCCTGTCCATGGTCTGCCTGGTTATTCACAAATATTGAACCGTTCAAATGAACTTCATCTCCACTGTCCCCAGTGAAGGGAGAATGCACATAAATCACAGACAGCCCACCGCCAACTCCACCTTTAGCTTTGTTATGAATGATGATTGGAAAATTCATTGTCACCTTATTTTGTGTTGCATGCATAGCTTTATCTGTTGCAAACTTCACAAGGATACCTCCTCCGGTATCGATATTAGGAGGAATTAATGTGTTATGTACAACAATAATGGCATCAATAGTAACCACGTTTCTTTCTGAACTGTTATCAAAGATTATGCATACACCTCCTCCAGCATTTGCCTTGTTGCCAGCAACTAATACAGAACCAATGTAAATGGTGTTTTCACTTGCAGAACCACTCAGTATTACTTGCATCCCACCACCTTGCATTGCTGTATTGTTCTGCACTCTTGTTAAGATTACAGACATGGTATTGTTTGTTGTGTAATCTGTAAAGTGTGCAATAAGACCTCCACCCGTCTTAACATGCTGGTTTGCGACTGCACTTCTCTGTAAAACTGCACTATTTCTTGTGCAGTGGCCAGTAAAGGACACTAAGACTCCTTCCCCTGATACTGTTGTACTGTTCACTACCTGCAGATTCTGTGCTACCACTGAGTTTTCACTAGTATTGTCAGCAAAGTCCAATGATAAACCATGCCTGCTGATAAGCACTGGGTTACTCTTTGCTGAAATTGATACTTTCTCTACACGAACTCTGTTGAGTGTTGCCAACCCTTTAAAGTAGATAGCCAAAGCATAAACATTTACAGGACCATAGCTTGCAACCATGTGTGCACCAGTGACATTGATTGTGTTATGTGATGTTTGCACCAACACTAGAAAGGAAATGTAGAACCTATACTTGGTACTTTTTCTGATCATCTCAAGTTGTCTTTTAGCACAGTCTGCTAAAACTTCAGATTCATTCTTGATGCTGTAGTGTTCATTCCAACCATCCTGAACATTTACTCCTTCCACATCAACAGTGCTGCTGTGCATGTCACCAGACAAATGTACAAAGATTCCAAATCCTGTAACAGGTGCACTGTTAAAAACTGTTACATTATGCAGTGTGATTATGGTGCCACTCCCTGCTCCTTGAACAGTGATTGTAATTCCATCAAATGACATTGATGGGTCATACTCAGTGTGAGTGTTTGTGTTGACTACTTGTATGTTATTCATGTACAGGCTGAAGTTGTTTGCTGGCATTTGATCGTTTCCATTGATCTCACACTGAATTCCAGACCCATATGTTCCATTATGCAGTACAGAGACATCGTACAAACTGATCACCCCATGAGCAACAATGTTTGTCAACACTATGCCTGTGCCATATTGCCCAGTTATGTGAACTGTTACCTGCTGCAGACTCACGTTAGTGCAGTTTGAAAAATACAGGGTAGGGATGTCGTCAGCAGTCTTAGGGTGTTCTTGTTTACCACAACCTGTAAATTCCATTCCCTCAATTTCTATTTCTGTAAACTCCTTAAATGTAATTGTAATTCCATTCAGGCACTGGATTGTGGGTCGATCAGTGGCACATTCACCCAGTATCCTTAGAGCAGATATTCCTGTTTGTAATGATTGGAATCTGTTTGGTGGCACACGATATGACTGGAGTTTATGGGTGCCGCACGCAACTCTGATGGATGTGCTGTTCAGAGTGTTTTGCAGAGCGTAATGCAGTGACCTACATGACCTGCTAGGAGGTGGCTGTGCCAACAGTGCACCTACTGGTGTGTGGTGCATGCATTGAGGACCATCCTCTCCCTTGATATCAACCCACATGACTCTTTCACTCCTGACAAGGCAACACAGCACCATCCACAGTAGGAGTGGGCTTGACAGTCTGTGATGGGCCTTCATCTGGCCGGAGGTCTGAATGCTACAACTTGCTGAAGGATTGTTTTCTGTTGCTTGTTATCCAGAAATCTCCTTCAGTGAGCTGTGCAAAGGAATGGAACTGTGCAGTATCAATATGTGACATTACAGATAATGTTAAAACATCCCAAGCGGAACTTTTCAATTCATCCTTAGTTCAATTAAGTGGTTAGCTATAATAGTCTTGCATACCTGGAGGATTGTCTGTAGTAATGACTCCTTAACAGTTTGAGATTCTGTTAAAGTTTTACAACCTTAAGCTCCTTCAATCTGTAGGAAGACCTTATTGAGACATATGGTATATATAGGCAGCTACACTGATAGGTCATGGCAAATATCCTACTCCATTCTACTAATGAAACCAAACATGAAACTGTAGGGGTGATTGCTGCACTGAAATATACATGTGGTTCCATTGTAGGAAGTTGAAGATGTACACTGGGATATTATTCATGTTCTTAGCATAGGAAACAGACTTTCTGTTATTGCTGGGCAGTCTGAGACTTGTTTGTGACTGTTGGGAATGCCACTTCTAGAGATGTGTACTGCAAGCTGTGGTCATGGGTGGCACCAGTAACTCTGAAGGGTTTACCATACAATTTACATAGCTATTCCACTGTTCCATACAATTAAATAAGCTTATAATTAGCTACATACACATGCACACACGCACACGCACACGCACACGCACACGCACACGCACACACACGCACACACACACACACACACACACACACACACACACACACACACACACACACACACACACACACACACACACACACACACACAATTGTTGAGCTCTTAATTTAAGTACAGTCGCTTTGGTGTTTCTTGTCCGATTGCCCACTGCCAGGAGCGCACCTGCCCAATCATGTGAAGCAGCATGTGATCACTTGACCAGTGACGTCACTTTTGATCTTCCGGCACGCCCATTTCTAATGTAGCTAGCTCCCAATGGCGCACTCATCTAGCTCCAGGTTTCACGGACTTCTCATCGCAGACCTTGTGTTCAGCGACGTCAAACTGGGAAGAGGATCGGATGCGACTGTATATAAGGTAGACTGGAACGGAACTGAGTGCGCCGCCAAACGTCTTCATGACATCCTGCTAGAAGACGAATCGCCTGGAGGAGCGGACAAATTGATCGGCAACTTCGAGGCTGAATGCCTAACATGGTCGAAACTGCGTCACCCAGGGGTCGTCCAGTTCCTTGGAGTATACTTAGAGCGCAGCTCTCGCTTACCGGTGCTCATCATGGAGAGAATGGATACCAGTCTGCGCATGTACTTGGAGGATCACAGCAAAGAGGAGTTCAACCTCCACCTCAAAGTCTCCGTCCTTCGTCAGGTGACCCAAGCGCTCGCGTATCTCCACTGCCAGAATCCACCTCTTGTCCATCACGACTTGAGTCCAAACAACATATTGTTGAACTTAGTCTCTTGTGTGACCAAGGTGAGTGATTTTGGCATGAGTCGAGCTATCAGCCCATCTGCCCTCAGTCGCAAATCCTCCATAAAGGGCACATTAGCATATATGGCTCCTGAGGCTCTCCACGATCCCCCTCGATACAACGACAAGTTGGATGTATTCTCTTTTGGGAACATCATCATCTCCACCCTTACCCACGAGTGGCCCAACCCTGGTCCCCCTACAAGATATGATGGAGACATGTTTGTGGCAATCACTGAGCTCCAGCGCCGTGAACGTTTTCTTGTCATGTTCACTGCACAAGAGAAGCAGCTGTTTCTACCGGTTGTCTGCCAGTGTCTGGAGAACCGACCAGACAAGCGTCCCTCCAGTGTGATGCTGGTACAAGAGCTGAGACGTATTGAGTCATCCCTCCTCAAAGGCAGCCAAGTTGCCACTCCAACTGAGCAAATTCGTCAGCAGTTATTGGCCAAAGAGGAAGAATGCACACAGAAGGATGAGGTGATTAGGGAGAAAGAAGAGTCAATTAAGGAGAAGGATAAGTTGATTAGGGAGAGGGAGGAGTCATTGAGGGAGAAGGATGAGGTGATTAGGGAGAAGGATGAGGTGATTAGGGAGAGGGAGGAAGCATTGAAGGAGAAGGATGAGGTGATTAGGGAGAAGGAGGAGTCATTGAGGGAGAAGGATGAGGTGATTAGGGAGAGGGAGGAAGCATTGAAAGAGAAGGATGAGGTGATTAGGGAGAGGGAGGAGTCATTGAGGGAGAAGGATGAAGTGATTATGGAGAGGGAGGAGTCATTGAGGGAGAAGGATGATGTGATTAGGGAGAAGGATGAGGTGATCAAGGAGAGGGAAGAGGCTTTGATCAAGAAGGATGAAGTGATTCAGGAGAAGGATGTGACATTGACAGAGAAGGAGACTGAGCTCCAACATCTGCAAAGTGTGAGAAAGGAAAGTGCTGGAACTGCTCAAGGATTGGGGAAACCATTAGCAGTAGCTCCAAAGGTGAGCTGCTTTTGTGTTGATGGTGCTGTGGATGCTCCTTACTTGATGCTGTGGAATGTGTAAAAAAGGGGCAAGTATTTGATCAAACCACTTAGTACAGATGCTGAAGAAGCCCATAAGGGTGTTGCCACATGTGCTGGTTATTTCAGGATCTATACTTAATGTGGATCAATCACGAATTTGTCCCATTTAATGTGCATGTTTGTGTGTAATTTACTGTAGCTAATAGCAAACATTTGAAATGAGGCCTAGAATGCAGCTAGGGCACTGCATTTGTATGGCATACTAGACTTGGTGTACATTGGACCTCGATCCCTTGACCTCACCTCAAGTGCCTAATCCCATCTGCAGGTGAAGCACCCTTTCAGGGACTGGAAGAAACTTGGAGAGTGTCAGAAGGTCATCCAACACAGTCCAGAGGGTGGTAGGTATACTGCAGTTGCCGTGAACATCGAAGGCCTTCTAGCTGTGACAGATGGGAGGGCCAAGTGTATTCATCTTCTCACCAAAGAGGGGGCATTGGTGAGATCTATTGGGAACGGAGTGATTGGTGATTGGTTGCCTGGTGTTGCATTCGATATGAAAGGGAATATTTGGATAGCTGACTGGGTCAACAATAAAGTAGACAAGCTGTTCCAAGATGGTCAACTCCTTCACACGGTAGGCCATGCAAGCAGTGAAAGTGATAGCCTCAGTCATCCTAGTGGTGTGTCTGTTAGCCCAGAAAGTAAGATTTACATCTGTGACCGTAACAATGACCGTGTCACTGTTCATGACGAAGAAGGCAAGTTTCTGTTTGCTTTTGGCTCTAGAGGAAAGGGCCCAGCTTGCTTTGATAGTCCTCGTGACATAGCATTTGGTTCAGATGGCCTTGTGTACATTACTGATAATGGGAATGAGAGAGTTTCTGTTTGGTCGAAAGAAGGTAGTTTTAAGAGGAATTTCAAGATCAAATATGACCCGACCTGCATTGCTGCCACTAGTGACGGTCATTTGTTGATCACTTCTTATCCCAACCACAGCGTAATGGTGTATACATTGGAAGGTGAATTGATTCATGATTTTGGAGGGAAAGGTTCCCATACAGGGAGGCTTAATAGACCTCGTGGAATATGTGTCGATGGCAATGGAGTGGTGTATGTAGCTGATAGTGTGAACAATCGTGTGCAGTTTTTCTAACTGTATTATAAGTTATTTGTCAACAACTAACCATGTATGTATGTACTAATGTTTATTAGAGCAATTTATTTTGTAGCTTGTGTATGTGTTACCTTATAAAATCACTCAGATGTTATAACTCACTCCAATTACATATTGTGATTTGTCCAACTCTTTTTAGATCTACTGTATACAACGTTTGCCATGCATGTATTATGATTGCTGTGTACGTGCATGTGTTCTGTGCGTGCATGTTTAACCAAAAATGGTGGAATTAGCCCATTCCAAAGTATGGTATGCTGAGATGCATGTACTTGCTGTGTGTGCAATCAGTGTGAACTGATTGTGACCAAAATCACGGAAGTCTGATGGACAAGGTCATCATCATGTCAAATCAATTAAGACGCAGTCTGGCCATTATTGTCTGTAGTTAAGGGAGACTCAACTATTGGACTCCCCCTGCTGTGATTTACTCACTTACTTACTCACTCACATGTGGTATGATGGCACAATCACTTACTGTGATCAGTGGGGTGTGTCTCAATTGATCCTGGAACATGCAACAAGTCCCGTCTCTTTCCTTCTTTAGCTTTCGTGTACATGTATCTTGTCTGATTGTTCACTGCATGCTGCAACCGACCATGTGAATAGCTACAGTATTGGAGCAGTAGATTCTGATATGATTTCCGACACATTATGTCACATGAGAACCCACCATTCCAGCACTGTATAACAATTATAATAGTCACATTTGTGATTGCAATGTGTATGCTTTGTGTACAATTGGGATGATGCACTGGACGAATGGGGACACATGTACAATTGCAATGTATGCAAGTAGACTGTGTCCTGATCTGCAAACGTGCATGCGTAGCTTTACGCACCTGCATGAGGTGGCTTATGATGTCTTCAGTATTGCAGTAGGGGTTTAACCATATTCACAGTGGTTGGTGCTGTGATATGTACAGTCACCAATGGTGGGTTAGCTCAGCAATAACTCATGTTCACCTTGTGCAGGAACGCATCACTTCCCTTGTGGGCACATGTATGGAAAGTCCATGGCCAGCAATTATCATGCGTTGACACCTGTGTTGGAAGGGTGTATAGTAGGACTTCAAAGAAAGCATCAGCACCGCAATGTTATGAATTCAAACTGCATTGATTTGATTGTGACGTGGAAACATTGTATATATAAGGCTTATTAATAATTTTGTACATTTATGATAGTGTTATTGGGAAATCACTTAGAATTTCTGTTCCATGCTTCGGTCTGGTCCTTTCTGAATTCTCTCTCTTCTTCCTTCGAATCCATCTGTACCTCATAATATGCTTTCCATACTATGGGCCTCTCTACACCTATCCATGTCAAGTCTCATCAATCAGCATAACTAATTTATGCAGTTTCTTTTGTTAAGATTATTCAGATGGAAGGAGACAGTGCTCATGTATTTACAAGTATACACCACATTGGGATCTGCTCCATGCAGTGATGGTGACTGGCACTTCGAGCTCGTTCAGGACAAGGAATGTTGCATGCACTGGAGCTGCCATTCACATGTCACTGCCAAGATCAAGGCTGGTCACACAGTAATTTGGGCATCTCCACTTTAATTTCTGGTGTACAGAAAAAGGGAATAAACCCCATAATTCTCTGCATATATAACTCTATAATTACTGTATAAGAACACTGGGAAGTGTACTGGAAGGAGCCTCAATCTGGGAAGGGATGGGCAGCAGGTTGCTGTAGATGGACATGACATATTGGATTATACTAGTGACTTTTTTGCTATTGTATTGCGTGCTACCTCAATTAGCATAATGTATATTAAAGCAATCATGGGCTTTGGAATACAAGTCTGCCCTTCTGATAGCTATATATCGAGTAGCTGCATGAGCATGCAGTACCAGGCCAAAGCAGCTTTATAATTCCATTGACCAGTCAGATGGCTTCTGCCACTGATTGGTGCTCCTACAGTTCTCAGATACCTAAGTGGTGTTCTATTTAGATTGTAGTGGTGTCTAGCAGCACCTCTTGTCTCCACATGGTTATGATTATGCAATTAAAGTTTACAAACCAGTTGGACCTGGACACAAGACTGGTGTTGGAGGTCCAGAGGACACTGTGGAGCTGTAGGCGGCCTTTGTCTGTCTACATGGAGGGCGTGAATAGTAGTGATCTGAGTGGTTGCCACTCTCAATGTGTCACATGCGTGTGCATGTGTGTTGGGAGGGGGATGAGGGGGGAGGGGGGCTGAGGATGCATCGATCCAAGCACTGTACAGTGCCGGATCTAGAGGAGGGGGATCCAGGTGTGTAAAGGAACCCCCCTTTTGCTATGCTAGTCTTATGTAGAATTTTGGGCAGTTTTTAGACCAGAAAGAGGCATGGTGGTCATATATCAGGGGCACTGTGTGTGTACCAATACTTTAGAACCTCGCTTTCGGAAATCCTAGATCCGCCACTGCTGTACATCTGTGCTTGTATATGCATGATGGTAAATTGAGCAAAGCAGGCACCCATACATATTATAGTGATCAATTTGCCAAGTATGATCATAGTGATTGATGTATACGTAACATATATATCAGTGCATTGAGATTGCAGTGTTCTGTTATGTATTCTATAGAATTATCTGCATGCACATTAATTTGATTGTTAAGTAAGAAATTTCCCATAATATTATGGCAATTAATAGTAAATCAATCAATCAGTATGCTATGTCAATTACTGTATATGCAGGCAGTTGTGCAAAGCTATGGCTATATAGAAGGCTTATTTGTACGTTTACAGTTGAAGTAGTGCTAATCAAGAATTTCTGAAATTATTGTTAATTATTGCTTCTTGCTTTCTTTGGTCTCTTTCTTTCTCTTCTTACATCATACACTTTCCTTAAAGGCCCCTCTGGTCCCAGCCTTGCCAAGCCTTAACTCCATTTCAATTGGATCTTCCACTGTTTCTTTAGATTTATTTAATCCTATTGAGTTGGAGGGAAGCAGTGCACATGTACAAGTGCACCATATCAAAGATATAGTTCTGTTTCTGCAAGTATTGATAATTATAAGTACCAAGAACACAACTAGGCACATGAATGCATTAATAGACACACACTAGCTATTCTGTATGTGTGGGCTTCTCGGCTGGCTCTAGCTGGCATGAGAAGGTGTAATTGACCAAATGTTACCAGTTTCAACAACAGGGTTGAAAACTTACCACATGCACTAAACTCTGTTAGTACACTATAGTTATTTAGCATTTTGGCTGTACCCACCTGTAGTCCGGCTACTTCCAGTGGTCACCTTCACCTGCATACATTGTAAGACAATGCATTTAATCACAAAGCTAACTGCCTCTACCATATTGTAAAGTTGACAGTGCACTGCACGAGAGAAGGCTTGTTGTACTGTGATGAAGTGAAGTTCATTTGTGCCATATAAGACAGTAGCACTAGCTGACCCGCTTCTTGAGCTTGTAAAGTTTGTCTTTGATCTTTCCATACACATTCTCATGTCTCGCAACATGAAACAGAAATATGAACAAACCCTGCAAGACAATTGCAGAATTAAGTTGTTGAATATTAACAAGCACCCTTGCCATCAGCTTTACTTACAGTCCAAACTCAGAAATACTGTTGTAGTTAACCTCTCACCTGAAACACATTGGCAATGACAAAGAGGTAGGCAAAGACCCTCCCCTCCTCTCCCACTGCAAACAGCCCAATGATCCAGGTGAAGCCCAGTACAGGGAGGAGGAGGAAGGTGGCCTTCATCAGATGCCTGTGAACAACAGACAGCCACGTACTGTCGGCACTTGCATCCATATCAAGCCCAGCTGGTGAACTGTAAAGAGCTAGGCTACGTTACTCACTTGCCCACATCGATGTATTTCTGTCTTTTCTCATCCTCAGTAGACCTTAGAATTATATCAGATGTCCTCCCACACTTAGATCTGACCAGTGACACTAGACTGATGGTCAGCAGTACAGCATTCACCTATGTGTTTATGTAACATATTTGGATTAGTATTATGCAATTCAACTGACATGGATCTTGTATGACATTGTATTATTAACAGCTATTGCAATGCTTACCGCAATGATGGCCACCATTGGTCCAATGAAAGCAAATATTATTCCCTTTTCACTGGGCAGCCAACACCTAAGAGAAATAAATGCAGGAATGCAATTAATACATACATCTTACACAGTAAAACTGGTACGCCTCATTGGTCCAATTTCCAAGGCCTCACGCCTTGATATCTTCATAGTGGGGATGATTGTGATCAAATGATGATCTAATCAGATAGCTGTCATGTCTCACTCCTCCAGTTATCACCACAACAGGAATGGGAAGAGCTGAGTGAATGGAGAGAAGGGATATTCAGTGCATCGCCACATATGTACTTGCCTCTTTAATGGGAACATGTATGCACTTGAGGCAACACAACCATACAAATAATGATAATAGTATAATGTATTGATAGCTCTTTAGGTAGAGGTACATAAATGTACTGTAAGTTTGATGACACTACTTACCCCATCCCAGTGCCAGATAGAGGTAGATCCACTTTCTATCATTAGCTCCAAACACTTTCACCAGAAGGATGTAAATGAGGACTGCTTCACAGAGTGTCCAGGTGAAGGTAGCCAGGAAGAAGTAGTGCAGCAAGGCTGTCATAACTTTGCAGGCATACTAGTGAAAGGAGGGACAGAAGGTAGGTTAACAAATTTATGACTTGGTCGTGACTTAATTAAAAGGAGTGCATTCATCCATGCAAGTCATGACCAATTTTTGCATGGCTGCAACGGGCTATGCAGTAGACAGCAAGCAATCACCAATTGCAAACACTACTGCTTCCTGCTTCTCTGGGATTTAGGAACAGCAGGATTTATACTGCACCTGACTACCTAGTGCAATATATTATATGTTAAACTCATGAACCTTACAGGAAGGAACAGGATTACATATAATTATGTAGGTGAAGTGTGAATGTCATGATGATGGTAGGGTGAGCAAGGTACTGTATATATACGATGTCGGTCAATGCACAGAATGTGCATACAGGAGTGAACATATGTAGCTACAGAGTAGTGTCCTTGTATCTGTATAGTCTTCTAGTATATATTTATATTAGCGTCTAGCTGGCATAGCATGATGTGTTGAAATGTCAAGGAGAGTGTAGTCAAAGTGAGGAATGTGTGAAATGGGCAATGAAGGTGCAGCTAACAGCAAGTTAACATCAGATCTGCCAAATTTGATGCAACCTATATACACCAAGTTTAATGCAATGTGATTAAACTGTCTTGCTTGCATAGAATCCCATACACTACACACTACACAGTATTTCAGTAGCTAATATGTATTACAGTCGCTTACAATGTTGGCTGTGGCTGTCTGTATTCCAGTGAGGAACAGGAGCAGTCCCAAGGAAAGGGCAATGCACAGGTTAAGGTGGACAAAGTTGTGGAGCTTTTCAATTAACTCCTTCCTGCAGCAATAGGAAGGATAGGAGGAATATGAAAGTGAGACTACAGCCAAACCGGCCAAATTACATCTTTCAGCTCACTGTACCTCAGTGACAAGAAGAATATGATGGAGGCAAGCAAGCAGAGTAAAGAAATGCTGCAACCAATGTATGTGATGTAGTCCAAGGCAGGCTGCAAGAAGAGGTAGAGAATGGTGCAGTGGCTGCAACGTGCATGGCATCTGTGTTGGCACGTATACAGGCTAGCATTTAGTATTAAATGAGAACCAGTTACTCACTGGATCTCCCACTGCTGGTACGATGCTGACCAGAACTACAAAACTGGTCAGATGTGATGCATTGCAGCCAACATGAGTGTCATTAATGACTTTAGTCTCCACCCCTCTGTAGGACCACCCTCCAGTCTGGTTGGCCCCTCCAGTGAAGTTAAAGAAGGCACAACGGTACTGCTTCACCTTTCCTGATGGGATTGTGAGAATCTGAGATCTCTCCTTAAAAAATTTAGAAGATGATAAATGGCTAGTAACCAGGAATCCAGGTATTGGTTTGAAATAAATGATGCAGTCCAGGTACAGAATCAGCCAATGGCAAGCATGAAAAGTTTGTATAATGCTACGTATTGGTGAAAATTATTCTTAATGTGACTGCAGCTGAACAACTGAAGCTCACTGCTGTAACTTGTAACAGACATTGTGTGATATTCACTTCCTTACATTAATAGGGAACAACACTTCCACTGTCTCATTGATGTCCACCTCTCCACCATTATAGCCAGGAATCTGACTTGAGAGCACACGGCTAGCAGGAAGGGTATCCTCTGCCTCAACTGCACTGTATGAGGAAATGCTAGGTGCAACACACCTCAATGTATTGCAGGGAATGTATATAATATAAGAAAAGGACCGTTAGAGTCCCTTTCAGTATATCGCACTTTGTAAGCAGATTGTATTACTGAACATTAACTACAGACATCAGTGATTGGAAATTTAGGCAAATTAACTGATAACAATCCTAACTACATCACCATTTCCTTTATCTTACTTGTGTAATTATATATACAACAGACTAATACTACTGTTATCAATGGGCAGGCTGCATTATACACGTATAACATTAGTACAATTGTAATGGCTACAATTCCAAGAAGCTGGAAGGAAATCTTAATTAGCATTGAACCAGTTATATGCATGATCAAAGACACTTACTTCTCCATGCCGCCTTGAACCCCATCACTGGGCAGATAGTTCTCCATGTTGTTCATCACCACATTCACCACCTCAACAGTGTTATTTTCTGGAATTTTACAATGCATGCTTAAGATGATGGGCACCAAACACATGCTACATTAATGATTGGATGTAGTTGTCAACCCACTAATAGTTGTTTCTATTCCTCTTGCAGCTAAAATGAAAGCTTGAGGCAGCCGAATCTGGGGAAGTTCTTCTAGATTTCTGAAGGAGGGTAGGTTCAGACCAGGGCCCGGGAACACTACTGCTGTCTGAAAACTGCTGAATGATAGTTGCTGCCCATTTATTGCTGGAGAGAGAAGAAAAATCAATAGCTGTAAATGCAAAGTTTGTAAAGGACAATATTGTCAATGCTGTTTATACAACATGTACCTATATTTGGTCTTGAAATGGTAAAGGTATCCATGTCCTTGGACTATGTACTGGCAAGCACATTAGTGACTCTTTCTGTATTCTGAAGGATGCTGGTAGCTGGAATTGCCATTTTAGCATCTTTGGAGTCAGTTGAGGACCTCTTCTGTATCATGTACAATGTGGAGGCCACTGTAAAAGTGCATCTTTTTACGTATACATATGATCTTGCAGAGCTAATTGCAGACTACTCAACCACACTGCCACAATTCACACAGTAAAAGTAACAGTAGAGAAACAGGAGGTTTTATACACCATGGGGCCTCCTTCAGCTGTTAGACTGCACAGTACATGATATGTACCTTCAGTCAAGCTGAAGAATCCTTCCATGACCAAAACATCCTGTTTATGAGGCTGACAAACTATACGATCCTTACTTGAGGTGCATGTACACATATTGAACTCTGGAATTCTGGGTGAAATAGCTGCCTAGCACCTTTCATGCCTGACATGTTATTGAAGTGAGGGCTTCTCAGCTGGCTCAGGCATCAGAAAGGGTTGGTTCTCTAATACCAGCTTCACAACAGGGTTGAAAACCTTGCCGACGTTTCGACCAGATGCTCTGGTCTTCTTCAGGGCGAAGATATGTCATATCATCGCCCTGAAGAAGACCAGAGCATCTGGTCGAAACGTCGGCAAGGTTTTCAACCCTGTTGTGAAGCTGGTATTAGAGAACCAACCCTTTCTGATGACATGTTATTAGTTAATAAAATTCTAGCTAATGCACAACATTGCATTGCTTCTGTGCTCACCTGTGCAGTAGCTTCAAATGCTGGAGTGTTGTGTTCTTCAAGTACATTGCTCAAGATGTCAGCCACCACCTACAGTGTGACATCAAAGCACTCAGTAGTACACCCACACTGTATTGTGTAATATGTGCTCACTTGTTGAGTCTCATTCGCTTCCTCACTGAACAAGCCATTGTTCTCCCCAAGGCTACAGTTAGGGAGACAGTTATTGTGAGAACATGAGCTGCATGACTGCATCTGTTTCTTTGAATACTATGCACTAGTGCCAAAATAATAATATTGCTTACTCTGCCACAACTTCCACAAATACTGCTACAGTTTGCAAATCTTGTGGTGGAATTGGTGTTTCCTCCTCAGCTGGTTGCAAGGCTTTGTTCAAATCTTGTGATATATTCTGAAACACCTGTATTTCACCAACATTCAGGGTGCTGTTGGCTGCTTCCAAACTGTTAACAAACTCTTCAGTCTGCAAATAGTCATGCACAACAGTCAACAACTTTGTAGAACACTGTAGCAAAACCACACACATTTTAACCCACAACATACGCATTTTGCCTACCCTCATCCTGATTGCTCTGACAGCCACAGATTCACATTCTGAGGCATCAACAGAATCCCACACACCACCAGTCAGACATCTCCTGTGGGCCACTCCCAACCCAGGTGTGTGCCCCTCTTTTGAACAAGCAACAGACTGAGTGGAGTCTGGAGCAGTAGCAGGCCACCGGATCCTCCACACACTGTCTTCTTCATTAGGACACCCATGGTCACCAGTTCTGGTATCATTAGTTATCACTGGTGGAAGGGAGACAAACAAGATACACTTTTCAATCCATCATGTGAAGAATGTAGCTACACATATAACATACTGTGTAGGGAATGCGTCAAAGGCTCCTTATTTTGGGCATCTTAACACAGAGATATTATGCGCATAGAAGTGGAAACACTTCTTGTTGTGCATGTCATTCCCCGAATCTAAATGGTGAACAAGTATATGCATGAGCGTATTACCTTACTCAAGCTGCATGATTTAGCATTTTATGTATAGTGTTAAAATATTATTCATGCTGGTCCTGACCTCCTGGTATGTACTGCAACTGCATTGAGGTGTAATGCATTTGACCTATCCATATTTATATATGTTAGTCAGCATTATGCAGTCAGTATTAGTTTACTGAATTCACTACTGTGTATGTAATCTGCTACTATTCTAAAACATAATATTATGGTAATGTTGCCAATACAGAACGTAGGAAACAGAGACACCTTTTGGGTGGCGTTTGTCCAATCACTATCCAATTTGGTAAGTGACTGTTTTCACAAGCAGTAATGGTCACACATAACAATCACCTAGCGTAGCAAACTGAAATGGCAATAAAAATGTTATGCTATTATACAATATTCTTATACAACTGTTACTATAAAATGAGTAATTATATCATAAGGTAACAAGTGCATGAATGGCTCCCCAGTACTAGTGATAGCCTGCACGAAGACTGGATGATTTAAAATTCAAATCAAGTCCCCAAAAATAAAGATATTGTATACTGTATATATTTATGCTAAGTAATTACTTACCACATTCCTGCACTGTGTTCTGAAAGATCCTATTGGATAATTGAACTCTGAAATCTGTAACAAACATTGCTACCTCCTGTGGCATGTCAGGATTTGCTACCTGTCCATTTCTCAGTCGCAGATTGCCCTGTCTGTCTCCACAGAGCCCACACAACTGACTCAGAGAACCACTGGCACTGGATATGCTAATGCTAAGAAAGGGCTCTGTTCCAAGACTCTTCAAGACTGTAACATTTCCTTCAGCTGCTACTATTCCAAATGAAATGCCATTGCTAGATATTCTAATAACACCACCACTGACATTAGGGTTGGAGCCGTTCTGAAAGATTCTAATGCCAGAGCTGTTTTGAAAGAAAGTGACTACTCTTTCCGTCCACTGAGTGGCAATATGGTCCACTGCCAGATTCTCACTCTTGAAGTTAACTTGAACATGTGGGACATTCTGACTACCATCTAGAGAGCAAGTGGTTACTAGTTCGTACTCGCATGTCTCCTGGAATCGGTAGCCACTTATTCGTGTGAAAGGAATGATCTGTTGTGAAAGAACACGACATTCCATTTCATCATCTGAAGAGAAAGAAGGAAAGTACAATGAAGGCTAAGACCTGCCTTCATGTTACAAGTGGATATGCTAAAATAACCAAATTAAATTATTGTGGTGTATATTTTATACGGGTGGACATGAAATGTCATTGTATACAGAAGGTATAAAGGCACTAGTGTGTGCAACTTCATGGCACACATCCTCACAAAGAAGACTGATTATGTCTAACATTTATTGACATTTACTGAAGTGTATAATATGCCATACACTTTACCATCAACAGCCAAGACAGGGAAGCTGTATTGTATTGGTTCTCCATTCAAGCAACAATTAATCTTGTGGTGCTCAAAGGAGCCTGGAAGGAGACCTATTTCCCTCTTGGCAGGATATTGTGTTTACCAGATCTTAGGCTTGTGAAAGTGATTCATGTAAAAGTGATTCTTCTTGATTCTTCTTCTCTCTGATGCTTCTTTACTGCATTCTTGTGTTCGTTCAGTAACTTTTCAAGGGTTCTACTTGTCTCTCCAATGTAAACACATTCACAGTCTTTGCATGGTACTTCATAGATTTCTCTTCTTGTCTTCTCTGGGCTGCTTCACTTTCACTAAGGAACTCTGGAGGGTGCCCTTTGACCTACAGGCTGTCTTCACTCCAAGTGGTCGGCACACTCTCTCAGTCCTCTTGCTCAGTCCTGGGACATACAAAAGTAGCAGGAGCTTGGGGGCTGGCTGGCTGGTTTGTGAGGAGTTGGCAGGTGATGATCTGGTGCTGAGGTTCCTCTTCACCACAGCTTCCAGATAACTTTTGGCCTTGAACACCTGTCTCAAGTATCTGATCTCCGGCCTCCGTATGCTGCCATCACATACCTTCTCTGCTTCATGTCTCAGATACTGGATAATACTTCTCTTTAACCCTGGCCAGGTGGTTTGAGTCAAAATGGAGGTACTGGCCTTCATGTGTTTTCTTCTGAAAGACTGAGGTAAGGATCTTCGGCCCCTTCTTTTCTAGCTGTACATCAAGGAAGGCAATCTTGCCCTCTGCCTGTCTTTCTACAGTGAACTGGATTGAAGGATTATATTTCTTGAGGTGTTGGTGGAAGTCTTGAAATTCCAGCAGTTGGTTTCCTGGGACCAGACAACAAAGACATCATTAACAAATCTGCGCCACATCTTTGGTTTCCAGGCGGAGTTCTCCAGAATCCATGTCCATTAAGATTGAATGGTAATTACTGGATATTATGCCAAACATACCAACTACACCAGTATTGATGTCTCAATTGGTAGGGGGGCATGAGGCCCTATTGAGTTGGCAGCCAGTGATTGCCTTCCCCAGCCATCCAACAAAGATGGAAGAGCCACAAACAGCTGTTTCGCCCGGTTGTCAGATTATTATTCTTACCTTCATTTCCCACCATTTTCATACCTTTTTGACAGCCATTGACACACCCTTCTATTATTTATTAGAGTTGCTCTCTGCTAAGTTTTGTAACAGCTGAAGAAGATCTATGGATCAAACATCCTGTCCTTTAATGATGTGACTGCTGTGCTTGTGCTCAAAGATGTCTCCTTATCATCACATATCACACAACAATGAACCCTTATCATATTAAATTAATTACTTGTTGTACCAATTATAGAATATGCAACACATTGGAAACACATGATACTTCTAACACGTGATGCAGTGGAGACCCCAGGAGCTTTTGGCCCGGAGGCAAGAGCCTTCAAGAGGCAGGTTGGCCAATGTGCCCAGAGGCCTCTGGGTACTACGTCCCATGTACACCTCCATCAGAGGGTGGTGGTGGCCATACAGAGGTGGAACACTGCAGCAGTGTTGGGGTTTGCTTCTGCTGCAAACCGACAATTGATCATGAGCATCGCATGCATGCATGGAACATGATTCATTGATTGATAGGGCAGGATTTTCAGTATATTTGTTGTATTATATTATTTCTTTTAGCTTCATGATTGCTCTTGTAGTACCTCTTAGGTCTTGGTTTCAATCTGTAACTATGCTGAGTCACTGTACATGATATGATGACACTGTACTATCGAGGGCCTCCGTCAACTGTAGGATAACAAGGCAACCACTTCAGTTTCAGTCACACTTCAGACTTAGTCACCTGCATGAGCTGACCTTAACAAAAGAAAGTTGATAAAGGCACTAATGTTTCAAAGTAGACCTTGTAACATTGTCTCGTCTTCATCGAAGTAAAATTTAAATAGTCAATGGTATTTGAGATCAGGAGACATTGCGGAGCGAGAACGGCTGGTAGCAATAGCCCCCACAAACTGGTTATTCTGCATGGTCTAAAAACTAGAGCCACAACCCAACTAGCTCCTAAAGTATCACAGCGAAAAGCAAGGTCTGTGACACGATAGGTGATTGTAAAGACAGCAAATTCTTCTGAGCTTGGCATTTATGAGTGACCCAACGAGTAGCGTTTAATAACTGGCGATTAGAACATGTCTCGCTAATTATAATGATAACCTGCAGCGTCGTCGCCCTCAAACTCACTGGATACTTGCGCTGTGCTGTGTGTGACAAGCATTGGTAGTAGAAACACGGCTGCCAAGGAAATCCTCATTTCACTCTGCAGTGGAATACAATCGCGGGAAGGCAAGTTTACAGAGAGAAACTCTCCCAGTGACAGCGTCTACCATCACACTGACAGGTTCTGGTGACGCGTCCTCCGTATTCCCGCATTATAATGACATTCACTACAGGTAGGTAGGGTACATGTCTAATTATAATTATAGCCTTCCGCATGTTCTTTGGGGTGGGTACCTTACACCCAAAGGTATCACTGATGATGGAGTTGTAATCTCTACCAGTAGTGTGGGAGGCAAGAGTGAGGTGCGTACAGTTCTGGTATAAGGTGTTGACAAGTAAGATATATGAAGGCAGACTGCTGGGGAAGGTCGTGGTGCAGGCAGCGGAGTGTGGTAGGGAACGCTGGATGAGAAGCATTGGCATGTGTATTGGTAGATTTGAATGGCAGGACATGAGTGGTGGTGTGGTCAGGGTGCTGTCAGAGGCGGAAGTGAAATGTATGTTGCTGAGTGTGGCTTGGAGAAATGTAAAGGACGAATGGAGGAAGGAAGTGCACGAAAAGCCAAAGTTGTCCATGATAAAGTTGATAGGGGAGTGTGAGGCGGAGTCGAGTTGTGCATTGTTGAAGTCTAAGGCTGAAAGGGGGATGATGTTAAAGTTGAGGGGTTAACAGCCGCTTTCCAGATTGAAATGGGAAGGTGGCATAGGATGAAGAGAGAGGAGAGGGTATGCAAGGAATGTGACAGTGGAGAAGTGGAGGATGTATGCCATTGGCTTTTGCAGTGCTCTGCATGGGACCATCTCAGGCAACCTCTTCTGGAAGCCATGGAGGGATCAAGGGAGGACTTTCCAGCTAAAAGCGTTGGTGAGAGAGCAGCCCTTGTATTGTCACTGGCTTGTAAGAAGGCTTGTATATTGTCAATTATTAGCTCTGTGTGGTCAGCTAGATTCTATTAATGAATGCCTATATTATACATGCTATCAAACAATCTGCCACACTCTTTTATTAACATTGACTACTTTTTCTTTATATCAGACTCATCTTTTTGCATCTCCCATGGTGCATGTGTGCAGTGCTACATTGGACCATGATGTGTCCGAGTGCCTATTGGCATGGTGCACTCTAATAATGAATTGAATTGAATTGAATATAGCTACAATCACACCAAAAATAAATTTATTATTGTTTGGATACAGCCACTACTTTTGTATTGAGCTCATAAATGTACGTGGTAGCTATGTGTACTCTCTTCAGTGGCCAAAAGCGTAGTTGAGACTCATTGCTGTATTCCAGTAATGTTGCTGTTGACTGTTAGGTACCTAGTTCTACTACAATGTTATAGTAGACCTTGTAACATTGTTAGCATAGAGACTCATTGCTACTGGACGTAATGTGGCTAGTAGGTAGTTACTTGAGCACTTGCGTAGCAATTCACTGTAGTTCAGGACGTTTCGCCACGTAGGCCAGTTTATCAGCTAATGAAGGCCTACGTGGCTGAAACGTCCTGAACTACAGTGAATTGCTATGCAAGTGCTTGTAACATTGTCTCTTCATCATTGAAGTACAATCACGATAAATAAATAATCCATACCTGATACTTAGAACTAGGTAGCTAGTCCATGCTAATCCGCCAGGGCCTCCAGTGCCCTGCAATAGCATTACGAATATTTCAAGGAAATCTTCCACCTCCCTGTGTGGCTTCCAACACTTGCCCTTGTACACAGAGGGCAGTAGTGCATAGATTTTATAACGTCTTACTCCAGATGTTCCTGCACCAGATTTGGTCATTGCATAAGTTGAATTTATATATTCACTTATTTAATTCTTCTTGGAGGCCCAACACATGTACCTTGCAAAATGTAATGCTTACACTTCCATATATGCTATAAATTAAGAGCATTGTGTGCACCTACCATATAAATGACACTGCCTGGCACAGATCATCAAGGCATAAACCTAGCTTGAGTACTTTCTACTGCATTGCATGGGTGTGCATGTGTTGATTAGTGTACTTAAGCTTGTTGCTCCAGCTCTATGGCTCCCCAACAGGACAGCTATCTCAAGATCTAGAGTATGGAACACCCACTACATGGAGTTTCTGCTCATTCTTGGGACTCCATTATATTGTCTGACACCTGATCTGTAATGCTGTTCTTATATTTACTTTCTCCAATCAGGTGAATCCAAGTGGCATAATTTTACACTGAATGCTAGTTGCAGACCAGGCCAAAGTCGCAAAATATTTAAGACTGTTGCATTATTTGAAGAAATACATAGTACATTAACCATGTGCAATTGGAATTGACATGCATACATAATCTGCATTAGACATGTGCAAGTGTTTCTTAATATTTTAATTTGGAAACCATTAAACATATTCATAGTTGCCACCACTTGAGGCTGCAGAAAATGCAAAAGTAAGAATAGTCATAATAAGACATTGCACATACATATGCTGTAGTTTGCATGAGGACACTGAATGGATATCATCTAACAGAAGCTCACACAGAATAACTGCTGTTACTATATACTATTCAGCAGTACAGTGAGAGACTATGGAATAGTTTAAGCAATGCACCATTGCATCAAATAACCAGTAACCATGGGAATCTGACAAAGGGTTTAATCGTCAATCAATCCAAACAATTAAGGCATTTCTGTCACTACAAGTAACCCAACAACTGTGGAGGTTGCTATGACCTCAGGTATATATGAGGTGAAAATCTAAGGCAGCATGCCCAACCATTGTTGGTTACTGAATTGACTGAATAATTCATCTGTATAGTTCATGATCGACTGATAATTAGTAAATTCTAAGTTAATTAATAATTAATTTTGTTAGTTGCTAATTAGTGACTTGTCACCTGTAAGTCACCTTCACATATGAAGTGCACACATGCTAATCAACCCACCTGTTTCATTACCAGTGATTGTTGCATATAAATCAGAGGTTTCTTGTGTGGCCAGGTAACATGGGTTTGACTCCATCACCACTACATCTTCCATTGCAGTGCAGGCAGGGTTGGCCTGCATGTTCACAAATGCTGTTGTCTCAGGAGGAAAAATTCCTGCAGTTAGTATATGGGATGTTTAGTTTAGTGATGGTCGTTGAAAAATACAGGAGCCCCATACCCAGTCCCTGGAATGGAAATAGGGACTAAGTACGAGGCTAGGAGTTTGTATGAAACTGAACAGTGAAGGCTTTTATTAATGTTATATAGACATGCTGCTTTGAATGATGTCAGACATATGTAACAGATCAGAATACAGAGGTTGATTGACCATTGCTATATGTGCATCCCCACACGTGCACTTAATTGACAGTTAAATGACAGGTCATAGATCCCATAATCTATCATGCTAGACTTTCTGGTCTAATGCCATAATATTGTTGTATAGGCAACCAGCCTGTACATGAGCAACTGAAAACATATCGTACTATTCTCAGAATATGCAGCTCACAAGGGAGGAAGCAAAGAGATAATTAGCCACACACTGCCAGCTGGGAATTGCATGAATCCATGGACCTATGTGCACTCCGGTACATAACAAGAAGAAGGTTGAATGATCACTGCCTATAATATATATGGATGTGCTGCTTGGTGGCTGAGTTTCTGCGATAGTGTGTGTAGGTCTCAGGTTCGATTTCTGGCTGTGTGTTTAGTTTTTTTTTCTTTAAATTCCTCTCCCTGAGCTGTACTGTGTGATTTTATATAAGCACATTATGCACTAGAATGTTGATCATATATAAGCTGTGGGCAGCCGAGCCTCCCTGCTGGCCATTGTACACAGCTGGTAACCTCCTGTCACAATCATGAGATACTGGAAGACATTGCTGCATGTATACTTGGTATACACAGCCCATATTTGTGTATGTCCTGCGTATTGTGCTGTGAATGCCCATAATTAGTTTGGTTTGCGCTGATAAGAATTCAATCTTCATTCTGGATGTTGTCCAGATCCATTCCAATATGATGCATGTCCACTGCATGCTCTGTTATGGGACAGTATGCTATGCATTTGCACTATGGTGAGGGGCCATGCAGGTTGGACCACTAATTATAAGTGAACACCCCAGTGTGAGTATATTAATTAATTATAATACAGCTATACGTATAGGTTAAACCCTAGCTTCTTTGGTGGTCAATTCATATCACCCTCAGGCGATATGATTGACCACCTCGGTGATATCCTGTAACACCATGCCAGAAGAAGCTAGCTAGGGTTTAACCTATTTTATTGTAGCCTATATATAGACAACATTTGCACCCAAACTCAGTATAATTATAGTTCTGTATGCTTTGAAATGTGCAGCAGCAGTATTACTGTTGCTTCTGTTGCTGCATGTGATTTTGCTAGTTTTGGATGTGTATATACCAATCCCTACTCAACTAGACAGACCCGGCCTTTGATCTTAAGCCTAACCAGGCTACAAACAAATTATTGTCAATGCAAAATGCATCCCACATGACATGCATACATGCATCATGCATGCACAGTGATGTGATATTGCAAGAGTAGTTGCATACCTATTAAAAATATTATTACAGAATGATAGATTCAAATCGTACAAATTTGCATTAAGTACAGTCATAATAAATATGTATAATACATTGTGGAGCTGAAGAGGGGATGTATGCATGAAATATGTACACATTACAAAGGAGAGCAAACTGTAATAATACAACACCATACATTTGAGCTCGTACAAACTAGATGACACCATTTACAAATCTGAGTGCTGTCCCCTGTAACGAGGACAGCTATATGTAGAGGTCACGTACTGAACTGATGGACCAGCTCAGATAGAATGTGAACGGCTGTGTGAGGTCCTCTGGTGGGGAGGGGGGAGGGCCTTGGGGAGGGTCAGTTTGGTTTGGTTGGTCACATATCTTGTAGATATTGGGATGCGGCTAGGTGGGTGGTTCCCTTGTCTTAAGGAAATTGGATTGCGCCTAGGTGGGTGGGGAGAGCAATTGAGTGGGAGGGGTCCATGTCGAATTGGGATACGGCTGAGTGGGTGTGTCCCATGTTTGGGTCTGGTGTGTTCAGCCAGTCCACCAGGAGGTGCTGCAGGAGAGGACAGAAAGGGAGTGAGTGCAGAGGTAAGGGGATTAAAGGAGATTGAAGAAGCATGCAAGATTAGGGTGGTCGAGGGGATGGCATGTGAGTAGCTACATACCTTAAAGCGACATTTTTCTGTGCGAGTTTTATTTATGTGAATTATGCGAGGCCATATCTGATCAGATAAATTTGTATCACACTATATTAGTCTTGCATAATAATTACGCTTCTACCAAGCCCACTTAATGCAATAGAACAAGAGCAGCAGTATTGTGTGTGTGTGTGTGTGTGTGTGTGTGTGTGTGTGTGTGTGTGTGTGTGTGTGTGTGTGTGTGTGTGTGTGTGTGTGTGTGTGTGTGTGTGCTGGAGTTTGGAGCACACACACACACATACACCACCTCAAACTCCAACACAACCACAGTGAATTGGCCTGCATTGTTCCTCATAGGAATAAAAGCAGCGAAAGGAAAGGAAAGGTGTGTGTGTGTGTGCGTGCGTGCATGCATGTGTGCATGGTTCTGAGTGATTTTAGTATGCAGTGAGTCATAAACAGTAAATTGAGTATAAGCTCCTACTTTTGGAGATGTGGCTCCTACTGTGCAAGTAAATGTCCTATAGACATGGAGGTGATGTAGCAGAGGGAAAGTCCCATGAGTAATGAATCCACTAAGGACCCTTGCACTATAGGTCTTGGGAGGGTAGGGAGTACATACATACACCATTATGGTACATAGGTACACACCATTCCATATAGTGCACTCCAGCTAGTAAAGCCATATAAGGGGTAAGACTGGAGTGAACAAACACCACTAAGTGTATTGTGGTGTGACATACAGTACAAGTGTACAGTGAAGAGTGTGTGTACCAAAAGAATACTGTGTACCATTCAGACAGACAACAATACTGTCAGTACTCACTTGATGGAGAGAGCTCGATGCAGGGGAATGAGTAAAAATCATCATCACCCTCATACTCAACTTCATAGTTATGTCCCAATGAGAACTTGCTACTCTCATCGGCTGTTAGTCTTGTTAGCATCTCGTTGAGTACTAGTCCTTCTCTACTCCCAGTCCAATCACAGAATGTAAAGTCACGAATATATAATATGAATTTATCAATACTGCTCTTCTTAGAAATGACCTTCAAAACATGCATTCCAAATTTTAACATCAATGACTCACTCACCTATCAATTAAGGGAGGAGCAATGTAAGCCCAATGAGAAATGAATAGAGACAGAAACACAGTGATATAACAACTATGATAGTATAGAGACTCATTGCTATGTGGGGCATATGGTGGCTAGTAGGTAGTTGTTCGAGCACTTGCGTAGCAGGAATTCACTGTAATTCAGGACGTTTTGACCACATAGGCCTTTATCAGCTGATGAAGGCCTACTTGGCCAAAACGTCCTGAATTACAGTGAATTCCTACTATGCAAGTGCTTTAACAACTACCTATTAGCCACCATATAACAACTACTAGGAATACACAGACACACACACACACACACACACACACACAGTAGCCACATAGTTGATGGGTTAGCTTGACAGTACAACTTCTTGTTCACCATGGCATGTGGGAGGAGCTCAGGTTATACTTACATACACATACAAACACTAGCTGGCACTCGGACCACACATCACAATCACATGCCTTGTGCACTAAACACTTGGCAATTAGTATATCAAATGTAATGACATTACAAACTTACATCAGGAGTCATTCCCAGCAACAACTTCTTTTGTCCACTCATCCCAGCCAGAGCCTGTTCCATTTTATTCAACATCAGTTCCTCTTCTCTCACCCCATCCTGCATGAAGAAGCAACAATGGTCAGAAACATCCTACAGACATCAACACAGTCCATCATGCAGTGGGATGGGGACAAACACCATTTGACACTGTCACTACTGCTTGCCATCAGTGGACATTATCTAAGTTGTCATGTGTATACAGTACAAGTTGCAAAATACAAGGGTGATGAAGCCATAAAATAATGTAATATAATAATGTTTGGAGACATTGGGCACCCTGTGGCACAGACCATTGGTAAGATGTCAAACTTAAGGAAATTTAATGATTATGAAATATAAAAGAGTTTTTAATTAGGCCTTTGTTTACGTGCAAGGTGGCACCAATTGCAAATATAAAATGCCATAGTTCCATATCATTGCTATAGCACATTTATACTGATAGTGGGTGTTATAATAATTTAATATGAAGATCCAGCAAATGCTCATGAAACGCCGTAGGCAAGTGCAAGTTGTCGATGAGGCTGTGTACTCAACAGGGATTAGAAATTAAAGACTCTGCTGTTCAATTAGAAGGCTGACAATTTAGTGTGATGTCATGGAATGCGAACATTTAATTGTGACGTCACTCAAACAACACGCCCTAGTGAATCTAAAATATAAGGTTTGTTTTGTGTTGCCACCTTTTGCACCTCAAAGACCCCGTTTAAGCAGCTGGCAGGAAGAAAGGGCTGCTGTGCACACATCTCTTTGGCACCCATTGGGAGGAACTGTGCACAAGCGCCAAGGGCACTCGGAATTTGGTGGTTACGCAAACGTGAGAGAGTTTCCAGACGATTCTGAGTGCCTACTACGTGAAGACAACTAATCAACGGGTATCTACTGGGAAGACACACAGCCTCTGTGGAGGCAGAGCCTTGAGGAAGCGTTCTGAGAAACGTTGCCGTAGTGCCAGCAACATACTCTTTGACCATTAGTCAACTGCAGGTCGTTTCCACCCGGATGAGTATATGGTAAGCTGGAGAGCGCTCAAGCACAAGTTGGCCTGCCGTGAGTCAATGTGCTCGACTAGATGAAGGCTCTTCTGGGTTAATGCTGTGCTTTGCTTGCCTGATTCAGTGAAAGAAATAAGCTCCCAGCTCATTGTGTATGTGCCAGTACACTACAGCTTTCTGTAGTGTGTATTGCACTATAGACTTTAGCAAGGTTACATTTCAAATACATAGTTATAGCTATTGACACTACACACAGTTCCAGTGTGTGTGCACCTTGCATTTCTTCACTAACCTACTGGCACACCCACCACTGAAGGCAAGCTTTCTTACAAGTGCTCCATCACCACCACTGACTGCCACATTCACATAATTATGGTGAGGCAAATGGTGATAGGGTATTTGTACACAATCCTGCCAAAGGCAAGCTAGCATGCAAGTGCACAACCGCCAGCACTCACTGCCACATACAAATACAGCCAACATCCCCATAAACCTATAATACCTTACTATAATGCATTGAATCTCCGTTTGTGTGTTTGTTACCTCATAAAATTGGTGCCTTACAGGGAATTGGCTCGAGACGCTTTATGCCAGTTGAGGGACTGAGCAGGTGTGTTCTTAGCACGGTGCCATTCACCTAGCTGCCTTGCGGCTGAAAAGCACAATTCCTTCGTCTGTTCTCCGCAGGCTGACACGTCATTTTTAAAATTAAGCGACCCTTCCACTACCGGTCATTAGCGGATTTGATACGTGCCATGCCAGGTAAGGGAGTGGGGGAATGCGAGCGTAGAGGGGTGCCATTCACCTAGCTACCCTGCAGCTGAAGAGAGCACTGCCTCTAGCTTTTTCTGCGGGCCGAAACACCATTTTGACTACTCTTGCAGCCCTTGACAACGTACAGTATCAATATTCCGCCACATGAATGTGACATTACTTCCTGGTGGTGTTGGTGAATGCCCATGTTACTAATTTAAGGAATTACACATCTGTTGCCATTAATTTTGCTACCATTATTTACATACACTAAATTGCAGGCATAGCATTGTTCCTTACTATGTGCACTGGCATGTACTCCGCTTGCTGGCCGGCACTCCATGCTATGGTACAATCTTGATCAATGCTGCCCCATGCATACTGGCATGCCATGCACAACATGACGTTACAGGTACCAGTGTAGTGCCCAGCTGACATCAACACACTGTCACACAACATGCTAGCGTTGGCAGACAGGTGACGGTGTGCTGTCGTCGACGTGCCAGAGCAGGGAAGCCCGCCGAAGGCTTTCCTGCTAGTTATATATAGCCACCACATGCTACCACTTCCATGACACCACTACCACCACCATGCACCACCATCTCAGTGCAAGTTGCAATCTGCACATGCAGTATATGTGCCAGTGCTTCTATTAACAAGGCCACTGGTGCAAGTTGCCGAGAGTAACCACCCCAAGTGCAAGCTGAGTGTTTGCACTAGTTGATGGAGGGAAAACACCAGCACAAGTTGCTGAAGGTCAGGAGGACCAGGCACCAGTATTGATCGGCATGCAGTGGGGGACCACTATGAATGCAAGTACAGTGTTGGTGCTACCACAATCTCCTATAAACTGTTAATATATTTTTTCAGTAAATTCAAAGGTTTTTAGTCAAATCTTTTGGGAATATGGTGGCTGAATTGGTATCAGGCGTATGCTCTCCAGTGAACTAAACCACCATGGAGGACTTCTGGAGCAGATAGGAAAACACAGTTGGGCTACATTGACGTAGACTTGTCAGCACTACAGAGCACCGAAGAAATTAACACGGAGGAAGAGTGCCTGGCTCTCCAGGTTCATTGCTCGCCCATGTTGCAAGGAGCCTAGCTAGGATTGGATTGCCTCAGTGACAGTGACTGTGTTGCAGACTTGTCAGCCACTCAGTTGTGGCAGAAAGGCATTGCCCATCTGGATAACCTTGCCAGGTACCAAGCGTGTGAATGAATGTCGGTGCTAGCACTATACTTCAACAATATTTGTTGCAATCAAGGGGTGTGCAGTTATGGTTAACCTGACTGACTAACCAGTGGTTGTATCAGTAGTGTTGTTGACATGTCAAATTTGCACTATCTGGAGATTAGTGCAAATTTACACTCTCTGGAGATGAGTGCAAACTTGCACTTTCTGGAGATGAGTGAAATTTGCACCTTCTGGAGATGCGTATTCTCTGAAGTTGAGAACATACTGGCACTTTCCATCATTTAGACCACTTTAAATGTACCTGGAAGACTCCTGGTGCAAGGAATAGGTTAAGAAATGTGGATTTCAGAGCACAGTGCAAGAAGAAATTATATTTGGCTGTACATTTCCAGATTACCAGGACTAAGCAGCTCAAGGAGCAGTCATTATTATGTCAAAGGGAGATTGTGCAAGAGAACATAATATGTCATTACTGTAGTCTTGTCCCAGTGTACATTATTTTCACCTTTTTCTATTGTAAACTGTCATTGCACTATTAAAAATTTTCTGCAAAAATAGTAAGGATGTAGGGATGACATAAACAGGACAAGAGCAAGTAAAGGCTATTACACAGTGGAGCATTAATGTTTGTCCCTACATTCAAGGGTGTAGGACTATACGGTATGACATTCTTGCATGTAGGAACCATGGTTAATGCTCCACTGCGCAATAGCCTTTACTTGTTTCTGTCCTTTTTATGCCATCCCTACATCCTTACTATTTTAGCAGAAATTTTTATTATGTCTAGTACAGGATATATAGAATGAAGCTCTACTTCAGCAAGTGACACAGGCTCTCCGTCAAGTGCATGGATATTTGTTGTTCAGTACCTTCTTGAGATTTAGTGAGAAAACAGGAAATTAGCTGCTTATCATTCCAAGAAATTTAGTGTGTGAAACACTTTTGCAGTATTGTCAATACGCACATTTCCCTTTGTTTCATTAATAACTTGAACAACCCCCAAAATGTGGAGTGACCTTACACATGCCACAATACAGAACAGTCGTTCCTCGACAAGGTGATATGATATAACGTCTATTATTGAAACACTGTCAAATAGTGATTGGTACAAAAGGATAGTGCATCACGAGCCACAGTGTACATGTGCACGCACTGTACCTCTTGTGGGGGACAGATGGTATGACACTCCAGTTCTTTGACAGTACTGAACAAGGTGAACATGTTTGCCAACACGTTCACTGGAACATTCTTCAGAGTAAGATGTTGTATGCTTCCTTGACCACTTACAGACACTGGGTAGGGAAACAGGTGTAGAGTTGAACTTATAAATACAATACCTATGTATACATATTTAACTTCACATAGACGTCCTCACTATTGCTTGTTACACACTATACACAATGTGCGACTGACATACACCAACTTACCATCATCAGGACATTCCCAGGATTCTGGCTTAAAGGACAGGTGCACATCTGACAGGGAAGAATTTCTTCTGATTCCAAGGAGAAGGTGACGACAGTACTGCTTGGGTAGAGGTGCACTATGACTATCACTCAGTCTCAGCTTGTTCATGGTCTTGCTTCCTGAGAGTAACCTTTCTATCTCCATCAGGACCTCACGGTCTGTTGCCTGTAGAATAATACATCAACATAGTCCATCATGCAGTGGGATGGAGACAAATACCATTTGACACTGTCACTACTGTTTGCCATCAATGGACATTATCTTTTTTTTTTAGTTTTAATCAATCAAATACAATATACTGGGCAATATACATGCGGTAATAGTAACATTTGGTCTGTACATTGGGGGGAGGAGTGAATGTGTTATGAGAGTAATGATTTAGTCCATCTGGAGTCTGGATTCCACAACAGTGACATCAGGAGTGCTGTCGTGGAGTGTGCGGCCTGTTGACGATTTTGTCCCATGAATGCACATCACTGCTGATCGTAGCAAACTGAAGTTCAGCCTGGCCCGCAGCCAGCCAACATAGTAATATAATGGACATTATCTAAGCTGTCATATGTAATAAAATATTCCACACTTGTGTGGATGTATTAGGGGATATTTACCAAGGTTGAATGCCGAGGGTATACCATGCACCAATACATCACCTGAACATGGAGTGCATGTGTATGAATGCACTTTCAGTTATCATGGAAACAAAATACTATTCTGTAGCCCACAAACATTGTTTCCATAGTAATATCATAGCTAAATGCCTGTATACATCTGCTAAGGCATTTGGAAACATGGAATACAGAATAAATTATTAAAATGGCAGACCCCTCATATACAAATGTCATTGCCATGCGTTTGTACCCAGAAAGATTTTGTGTTATTCTCAATGAAACGAAGAGAAATGGATATATTGACAACTATGTGGAAGTGTTTCACGTAGATAGGTTTCTTTGAAAACTAGCACCTAATTAATTGTCGGGTCCCTCGCACAAATTTGTGAAAGGTACATCTACTCAGTGGGGAGAACCTACATTGCTCAGTGAAGTAGAGTTTTATCCTATCCCATGTCACAATGCAATGACAGCTTCATGTATACCACAATGTCTTGTCCGCACTCCCAGCACCAGGCAGGTCTCTGAGGGTAATAAATCAAGTCTGTGCCATTGCCTTCCCTTATACATGTACACACACGCACACGCACACACACACACACACACACACACACACACACACACACACACACACACACACACACACACAGGGACACACTATGGCATGTGAAAGAGTCAACCTGTATGCCAGTATAATATTATATATACTCTGTTGCCGGGGCAACCGCCGGGATATAACTGCAATAAGAAGCTATATACTGCACAGGGGCGCTTAAATCCTGTTATCACTGCCCAAATATGGAAGTTGTTATTGATAACAACGAAGGTGTCAAATCACACCAAAGCACGTACGTACACTGAATGCAGCAATCTGCAGTCAGCTTCAACTTTGCGTGGCTTTGGGAGAGTCCGCAAAGCATTGAAAAGGAGAATACTTCCCTCCATCGTGCTGCAATCAATGCACTCAAGCCAGCAATGTACAGCGCTCCTTAGCCAAGCTAGATAAACCATGTTACATTGTACGCGACCCGCACAGTGCACAAATGAGAAACAGCAAGCTCGCGCACTAATTCGTATGCAAGGGCACTCAAAATCACTGCAGCAGTGGGAACACACTGTTTCAAGGAGAACAGAAAATCGAGCAGCGAGCGCAAAGAACCCCTAGAAGGCCGAGAACGTTGCAGAAGCCTCAATCACTTCACTGGCCCCTTAGAGTGTTGCTCCAGTGGCTTAACGTAAGGCAAGAACTTCATAGCACTGGCGAATTCAACAAAACCTGGCAGCCGCTCTTCAGAGCTGCCGTCCTGGAAGAAGCCTGCCTTTCGAATAAGAGCCTAGATGCGCTAGACGGAGTATATATCACTTATACCACGGCACTTTGGTGTATATGGATTTTAGACGCCCTCGGGCCTCGTGCGTCTAAAATCCATATACACCTCTGCGTCGTGGTATAACTAATACGTATTAGCGTACAGAGAGTGCATATACTGATAGCTACATGTATAGACTGGCTCTGTGAAATGCAATAAGTGGAATTGTAAGTGTGACAGAGCCTCACTCTCTTCAAGGTAGGAGCCCAACCCCCTCAAAATGTTCCCTCTACTTCCTCTACCAACAGCCTGCCTGGTGTCGGGTGTGGAACAAGACTTGTGGTATACATGTATAACTGTTGTTGGGTTGGGACATACACAGGATATAGAGAATGATGCTCTACATCTGCAAGTGACACAGGCTGTCTCCGCTAAGTGGATATTTGCTGTACAGTGCCTTCTTGAACTAAAGTGAGAAAACTGGAATTAGCTGCTATTCATTCCTATAGAAACTTTCTGTGTGAAACCCTTCCACAGTATTATCAAAACACCCATTTCCCTTCTTTTCATTAACATCAACAACTCCCAAAATGTAGAGTGACCTTACACATGCCACAATACAGAACAGTCGTTCCTGGACTAGGTGATATGATATAATGTCTATTATCAAACACTGTTAAATAGAGATTGGTACAAGAGACTAGTGCATTCCAAGCCACACTGTACATGTGCACACACTGACCTCTTGTAGTGGATGGATGCCATAACACTCCAGTTCCTTGACAGTACTGAACAAGATGATCACGTTTGCCATCACGTCCACTGGAACACCTGACAGAGTAAGATGTCGTATGCTCCTTTGATCACCTGCAGGCACTGGGTATAGAGAAACAGGTGTAGAGTCGAACATGTAAATACAATACCTACGCAACGGTATACATGCTTAACTGCACATAGATGTCCTCACTATTGTTACACACTATACACTACATCCAACTGAGTCACACAATCTGTGTCTGACATTTTCACCAACCTACCATCATCAGGACAATACCAAGACTCTGGGCTAAAGGACAGCTGCACATCTGACAGGGAAGAATTTCTACAGATTCCAAGGAGAAAGTGACGACAGTACTGCTTGGGTAGAGGTGCACTACAACTATCACTCAGTCTCAGCTTGTTCACGGTCTTGCTTCCTGAGAGTAACCTTTCTATCACCATCAGGACCTCATGGTCCGTTGCCTGTAGAAAAATACATCAACATAGTCCATCATGCAGTGGGATGGGGACAAATACCATTTGACACTGTCACAACTGTTTGCCATCAATGGACATTATCTAAGCTGTCATATGTAATAAAATATATCAAACTTGTGTGTATGTATTATGGAGATTTCCCAAGGTTGAGTCAAAGGATATACCATGCACCAATACATCACCTGAACATGGAGTGCATGTGTATGAATGTATTTTTTCGTTACCATGGAAATAAAATACAGTTTGTAGCCAACAAACATCATTTCCATGATAATGTCATAGCTACATGTCTGTATACATCTTCCAGGGAATTTGTCAACATGGAATACAGAATAAATTATTAAACTGGCAGGCACCTTGTATTCA
Source organism: Ianthella basta (assembly GCA_964019415.1). Taxonomy (NCBI): domain Eukaryota; kingdom Metazoa; phylum Porifera; class Demospongiae; order Verongiida; family Ianthellidae; genus Ianthella; species Ianthella basta. Next base: position 4,575,963 of record OZ025878.1, read on the forward strand.
AACAAATGTCACTGCCATGCATTTGTACCCAGAAAGGTTTTGCATTTCCAATGAAACGAAGGGAAATGGGTACATTGACAACAATGTAGAAGTGTTTTACTCCCCCATGCACATAAACTTGGGAAAGGCATCAAACACTGTCAGCTTTGTATCTACTCAGTGGGGAGAGCCTACATTGCTCGCTGAAGTAGAGTTTTATCCTATCCCATGTCACAACACAATGACAGCTAAATGTACTAGTGTATAAAAAAATCCTTAGAATTGAAAGAGATTTTGGAATGACCAGCAGAAAAAGCATAGAAACAAGAGAAAGTACCACAAGTACACACACACACACACACACACACACACAGACACACGCACACGCCTACACACACACATACACACAGGGACACACAATATGGCATGTGACAGAGTCAACCTGTATGTCAGTATATGTATTAGCATACAGAGAGTGCATATACTGATAGCTACATGTATTGGCTGGCTCCGTGAAACACAATAAGTGTAATCATAAGTGTGACTGAGCCTCACTCTCTTCAAGGTAAGAGCCCCATCCTCTCAAAATGTTCCCTCCACTACTCTACCAACAGCCCGCCTGGTGCTGGGTGTGGGCACAAGACTTGTGTGAGTACATGTATAACTGTTGTTGGGTTGGGTCATATACAGGATACAGAGAACGAAGCTCTACTTCAGCAACACAGGCTCTCTCTTCCAAGTGGATATTGGCTGTACAGTACCTAAATGAGTTTAAGTGAGGAATAGGTAGCTGCAATTTCATTTGACGAAAATTTCTGCATGAAACACTTCCGCTGTGTTGTCAACACACCCATTATCCTTCGTTTCATGAACTGAAGACCGGCCAAATGCATACCAGCAAGACTTGTTTGCATTTGAGGTGTCTACCATTAAAAATATATTCCGCATTATGCTAATCCACATTCTGTGTTTCAAAGACTCCCCAGAACCCTACCCTACAGAACTATAGCCCAAATGTGGAGTGACCTTACACACACCACAACAGTCATTCTTTGATAAAGTATAACTTCCATAATTAAAACACTGTCACAGTGATTGGTACAAACGACTAGTGCAGAGTGCAGCAAGACCAGTAGTTGAGTAGTCTACGTGTGTGGAAAAAATGGCGTGTGTGATCAAGACTGTGGAGGTTAGTTGACTGAATTATAGTCACAAGAGCAAACAGGAGGAAAAGAACAGCTGTCCCTTGTCTGCGGAATGTCAGGAAACGGCTGCTCATGCAACAGCAGCGGGCGATGCGTGCGGTGTAAATGCGTGAGGAAGGGTACAGTGTGTTTGGACTGTTTGCCACTGAGGAATGGTACCTGTCAGAATATCCAGCCCAATCAGCCAACCGATTGAATGCCAGATCCCCAAATAGACATTTTACATAATCAAATTTCTGCTGCACCAGATTCTTCTCGAGAAGATGATCGTTTCCTGCTATTTGGAGCTGCCCATGAGCCGACCTTCAAGTGGAGTGACAAAGTGAGCGGTGACCGTTTTGCTGCCGCTATCCTAGATGCATATGGTGAGGTTGTCAAGTGGAAAAGGAATGTAATCCTGTTTCCTCTTTGTCTGAGACATCGAGATTGCTTAGAGCGTTTGGCGAATCCACCCCCCTCGATTGGTAGTGTTTACTGCAGTAATGGAAATGCCCCATCTGCACCTTCAAAAGCCACACAGCAGATTGAAGGTGAAAGACCATGTGAAGTGTCTAGAGAGACGGTTGTCACTGTGGCAGCAAGGTGATATACCCGCCTTACTACTCGAGGGCAGAACCATCCAGCAGAGATTGCCCAACACGTTCTCAGGCGATGATCACACTGAAAGGCTGGCCAAGTCCTTCTCAAAGCGCATCAGGAATGGAAATGTGAAGTCAGCCCTACGGATGCTATCTATAATTCAGGGAAGTTCACTCCCAGCCAGGGAAACTGTAGATCAATAAAAGCAAGGTAGCAAAACTGTTCTTGAGGTACTAAAGGAAAAACATCCAGAAGCTCAGCAGATCTCTGAAGGGGTGCTGATCGAAGCAGCTGAGGTACTTTTCCATCCAATCATTTTCGAGAATATGTTTGAGAAGCAATCCGAAGAGCTGTTCTGCACACAGAAGACACCACTGGTTCATCTGGAATTGATGCAGCTGGTTGGAGGAGGATGTGCACATCCTTTAGAAAGGCTTCTTCAGATGCAACAGTATATCTAGTGTAGCTGAACGAATCAGCAGTGAGTACCTGAATCCCTCCATCCTGAGCAGCTACACAGCCTGTAGGTTAATTGGCTTGACCAAGAACCCGGGTGTGAGACCAATAGGAGTTGCAGAAGTACTCAGAAGAATCATTAGCAAAGCAGTTCTGTCCGTAATCGGCCAGGACATCAAAGAAGCTGCTGGGAGTGTCCAGTTGTATGTGAGGCTGGAGTCCATGCTCTGCGAGGAATCTTCAATGGTGAAGAAACATAAGCCATTCATTCTGCTAGTTGACGCCACTAATGCGTTCAATTCCTTGAACTGAAAAGCTGCCCTCGTCAACATCCACTCTCTCAACCCTCTCACATGGACCGCTTAATCCGGAATCATGATCCGGATTGAATCCGGGTTGGACACGGATTAGCGTTCACACGGCGACCTCCACAATTGGGTACCAAACCTGAGTTTTAAGAAATGGCGGATAATCACCACGTTTTGATAGCATTTTTCTCGCTGCGCTGGAGGGACTATGCCCGACCAAGCTAGAAAACGACTGACAGCAGTAGCGCAATGCGTACAAAACACAATCCGCGGGTTCTAAGTGGGCAACCAGCCCGTGCATGTTGCCCGCCTCACCCTCAATCTTACCGAAAAGTATATCATTTCCATACGATCCCAGTAGCTCTGCGCAGATGGTTACGTCCGACTATCTGCCAAAAAGAACCTTGACCATTCGTCTGCCACGTGTACTCACATGCCGCCATTTTTAACCTGGATAAATGTGGGTTGAACCCACTTCGCAAGCAGGGTTAAACCCCTTTCACATGGACCCAAAATGCGCGTAAAATCCGGAATCAGCATTCGACCTGGATGTACACCTTTCACACGCGCGAGTCGACTCTGGATATAATCTGGGTTGAACCCTGCTCCCGACCCTAGATCAAATTCGGAATAAAGATGGCAGAAATAAGGCGGAAAGAAGGGCAGATATAGGTGCAACGTGGCTTCCTTACAGCATACCTCCTGCACAGTACTGGCCGCAGTTCAGAGCATAATTACGCAAAGGTATCCCTGCTTACCCTGAAATTTAGAACCCGGATGACAACCCGGATTTATCTAGGTTCAACCCGGATTTGATCCCAAATGTGAACGCGCTAACCCGGGTTAAGCGGTTTGTGTGAAAGGGGTGTCTGTGTCCATCATTAGCGGTAGTTGCTACCAACATGTATAGAAGAGATGCTTCTTTGTTCATAGATGGGGAAACAATGTAGTCAAGAGAAGGAACTACTCAAGGTGACCCCCTTGCCATGTCCATATACGTCATTGCCATTCTGCCTTTGATCCAGAAGCTGCAGGGGTTGTATAAGCAGTTGTGGTTCACCGATGACGCATCAGCAGGAGGAAAGATTACACAACTGAAAGACTGGTGGACAAGAATGCAGAGCATATGTTTTTCGTTTGGGTACCATCCCAATCCTTCAAAGACATGGCTCCTTACCAAGGAACAGCATTTGGAGACTGCCAAGGAGGTCTTTGAAGATTGCAACATACACATCACATCCACTGGTCAAAGGCACCTTGATTCAGCCTTGGTGAGTGACTCCTTCCTAAGCGACTTCATGGCCACGAAGATATTCACATGGGTGGATGAACTGGAGAATCTCTCCAAGGTGGCAGAGACGGAACCACATGCTGCGTATGCTGCACTCACACATGGGTTGACAGCAAAGTGGACGTACCTTGTGAGAACTACCCCACGCACCTCAGACCACATGGCCCCACCTGAGAAAGTACTCAGGCACAAATTTATTCCTGCCATTACAGGCATGAAGACTGTAACTGACAAAGAACGGCAACTGCTGGCGCTCCCTTGCAGAAATGGTGGGTTAGGAATCATTGATCCTACCTACCAGTGCAGTCCGTGATATGATGTATCAGTGGATGTGACAGCACCCCTGGCAGAGTTGATAATGGAACAGAAGAATGCCGACAGCATTGATTGAACAGAAGAAGAGGAAATCAAGGCTAAAAGCAAACCAACGCAAAGAAGTGGAGGAGAAGGTGAAGAGTCTTACACAGCCCATGACACTTGGAAGGGCTGCCAAGCTTGTCAGTGATAAAGGAGCATCAAACTGGCTCACAGCAGTGCCACTTGAATGCCATGGGTTTACACTTCACAAGGGGGCATTTGGAGACGCTTTGTGCTTGAGATACGGATGGCTACCTGAAAAGCTGCCGACCAGGTGTGAGTGTGGGAGCGCCTTCTCTATCAACCATGCCCTAAATTGTCCCAATGGTGCCTTTCCCACTCTACGACATAATGAAGTGAGGGAAGCTTCTTGCTGAAGTTTACCCTGATGTGACCCTTGAGCCTGATCTCCAACCTTTTGATGGAGAGTCTCTTGATTTCGCCTCAGCCAACCATTAAGACAATGCAAGGGCAGACATCTGAGCCAGAGGATTCTGGGGTGGCAACCATCAGTGTGCATTTTTTTAATGGCTTTTAACCCGAACGCGCAGTCCTACAGATAGTCATCCCTGGAGTCATGCTTCAGACATGAGGAAAATGCCAAGAAATGAAAATATGAACAACGCATCATTGAAGTGGAGCATGGCTCATTTACGCCCTTGATCTTCTCCACCTCAGGTGGAATGGGGAACTTGGCATCCACATTCTACAAGAGATTGGCTTCACTATTGTCAGAGAAGAGACAAGAGGGCTACTCATCCACACCAGGCTGGATTTGCACTCACCTCAGTTTTTCCCTGCTCCAACCTGCAATCATGTGCATGCAGTGAGCTTGATCAAGTTCCAAGCACGTGGTGAAGGGATGTGACAGCTTTGACCTCATCACAGCTGAGGCCCACATCCACGAATGACAATGACACTTGTAATAATCTATATATTAATGTGCTTGTTTGACCGTCCGTCTGTCCGTCCGACCGAGTAGATTAACACTTCTCACGCAGCGTGCGTGCGATCCACGTGAAACTCCGGATTATTACGGGGCGACGTATGGAGAGTGTCATAAGGGGGTAGACTGAAGAAGAGTCGCTGGGCCCGAGGAGAGGGCCGCAAGAATTCCCTCCTTTAGGGAATATGATGCCATGTTTTTCGCGGGCTACACTACAGGCAATGAAGGAGCGCCAGTTGCGTAGAAGCCCGCAGAAGGCGGGCTCCTTTGTGACGTGCTACACTAGAGGCAATGAAGGAGAGCCGTAGTGTAGAAGCCCGCAGAAGGCGGGCTCTTCCATATTACAATGTGAAAAGGAGAAGACAAAAGGAAAGGGAGAGAGAGGCAGAGAGGAGCAGGAGGAGGAAGGAGGAGCAGTAAGATGTTGACAGAAAGCGGGAGGCAGAGAGGGGAAGGAGGAGGAGGGAGGCGCAGCAAGAAGCTGACAGGGAGAGGGAGGCAGAGAGGGGAAGGAGGAGGAGGGAGGAGCAGCAAGAAGCTGACAGGGAGAGGGAGGCAGAGAGGGGCAGGAGGAGGAGGGAGGCGCAGCAAGAAGCTGACAGGGAGAGGGAGGCAGAGAGGGGCAGGAGGAGGAGGGAGGAACAGCATAAAGCTGACAGGGAGAGGGAGACAGAGAGGAGCAGGAGGAGGAGGGGGGAGCAGCAAGAAGCTGACAGGGAGAGGGAGACAGAGAGGGGCAGGAGGAGGAGGGAGGCACAGCAAGAAGCTGACAGGGAGAGGGAGACAGAGAGGGGCAGGAGGAGGAGGGAGGAGCAGCAAGATGCTGACAGGGAGAGGGAGACAGAGAGGGGCAGGAGGAGGAGGGAGGAGCAGCAAGAAGCTGACAGGGAGAGGGAGACAGAGAGGGGCAGGAGGAGGAGGGAGGCGCAGCAAGAAGCTGACAGGGAGAGGAAGGCAGAGAGGGGCAGGAGGAGGAGGGAGGAGCAGCATAAAGCTGACAGAGAGAGGGAGACAGAGAGGAGCAGGAGGAGGAGGGAGGCACAGCAAAAAGCTGACAGGGAGAGGGAGGCAGAGAGGGGCAGGAGGAGGAGGGAGGAGCAGCAAGATGCTGACAGGGAGAGGGAGACAGAGAGGGGCAGGAGGAGGAGGGAGGAGCAGCAAGATGCTGACAGGGAGAGGGAGACAGAGAGGGGCAGGAGGAGGAGGGAGGAGCAGCAAGAAGCTGACAGGGAGAGGGAGACAGAGAGGGGCAGGAGGAGGAGGGAGGCACAGCATAAAGCTGACAGGGAGAGGAAGGCAGAGAGGGGCAGGAGGAGGAGGGAGGAGCAGCAAGAAGCTGAAAGGGAGAGGGAGACAGAGAGGGGCAGGAGGAGGAGGGAGGCACAGCAAAAAGCTGACAGGGAGAGGGAGGCAGAGAGGGGCAGGAGGAGGAGGGAGGAGCAGCAAGATGCTGACAGGGAGAGGGAGACAGAGAGGGGCAGGAGGAGGAGGGAGGCACAGCAAGAAGCTGACAGGGAGAGGGAGACAGAGAGGGGCAGGAGGAGGAGGGAGGCACAGCAAGAAGCTGACAGGGAGAGGGAGACAGAGAGGGGCAGGAGGAGGAGGGAGGAGCAGCAAGAAGCTGACAGGGAGAGGGAGACAGAGAGGGGCAGGAGGAGGAGGGAGGCACAGCAAAAAGCTGACAGGGAGAGGGAGGCAGAGAGGGGCAGGAGGAGGAGGGAGGAGCAGCAAAAAGCTGACAGGGAGAGGGAGGCAGAGAGGGGCAGGAGGAGGAGGGAGGAGCAGCAAGATGCTGACGGGGAGAGGGAGGCAAAGAGGAGCAGGAGGAGGAGGGAGGAGCAGGAGGAGGGAGGAGCAGCAAGATGCTGACCAGAGAAGGACAAGTGCAAGGGTGAGGCAGCAACAGAGAAGAGCTATTACACCAGCTGTTACTGGGAGTGGCAGAGTCTACCTGGGGCCCATGACTACAGTGTGTCACCAGTGGAAACACCATCATAGAAGTGCTGTGGGAGGAGCACTGTCGTGGGATCACTGTCGTTGGAGGTCCGTCGCCACTGTGTGGCGGGTACTCGCTAGTACAACTAATCATCTGTAAATGACATGTATTGGACCCACATATCAGCATTTGACTCACATACCACTATTTAATTATGACTTGTACTGAACCCTCTAAACCTTTCCTCACATGTATTTAGTATTGTGTACTATGTGCCATAATGGTAATATGGTATTGTGTAAAGCCATCCCAAGCCACACTGTACATGTGCACACACTGACCTCTTGTGGGGGATGGATGTCATGGCACACTAGTTCATTGACAGCACTGAACATGATGATCATGTTTGCCAACATGTTCACTGGAACACCTACGAGAGTAAGATGTTGTATGCTCCTTTGATCACCTGCAGGCACCGGGTATAGAAAACAGGTGTAGAGTCGAACATGTAAATACAATAACTATGTATACATACTTAATTTCACATAGCCATCCTCACTATTTTTTGTTACACACTATACACTATACATCCAACTGAGTCACACAATATGTGACTGACATACACCAACCCACCATTATCAGGACAATCCCAACTGTGTTGGTTTAAGCTCAGGTACACATCTGACAGGGAAGAATTTCTTCCAATTCCAAGGAGAAGCCGACGACAGAACCGCTTTGGTAGAGTAGCCCTATGACTATCACTCAGCATCAGCTTGTTCATGGACTTGTTTCCTGAGAGTGACCTTTCCATCTCCATCAGGACCTCAACGTTAATTGCCTGTAGAAGACATCAACACAGTCCATTAAGCTGTGGGATAGGGACAAACACCATTTGACACTGTTTGCCATTAGTGGACATTATCTAAGCTGTCATATGTAATAAAATATACCACAATCGTATGTATTAGAGAATATTTCCCTAGGTTGACGGCTGAGGAATGCATGCACCAATACACCACCTGAATATACAATATGTATATATGATTGTACTTTCTGTTACCATGGAAACCATGCACTAATGAGAGTTTCAAAGATATGAATCATCATTCCATCTCACACTGAAGCTTACCTTATATCCTTGTATGAGGTCACACTTAATCTCTGTCACTTGCTGCAGACACAGCAACTTCACTACTGTGCTGAGGGGAGGGTACTCCAAGTGCACCATACCAAAGTGTCCTTTCAAGGCACCATCTGCGAAAGGTAAAAATAACAACATGTCATGCACTCAGTCAACTCTAAACATGGCAGACACATTCTACAGCTCATGATGACATTCATTGCCCAACATTACACCACAACAGTGGCTAGTGGTACGCAGTGTCAGAGCAGTTCATGCAGAGCCACTCCATGTAAACACTACCAAGTGGACATGCATGGCAATGTTGGTACAAATGTGGATGAAGTGGAGTACATGTATGTGTACCAGCACTCTTACAATGGCTTCCACTTGTTTGTGAAGTGATCTTATCTAGGAGGTCCTCCACTTCCCTCCAGTCCTTAGAGCCTCTTTCTGTAGTCAGTGACAACAGAGTACAAATGTTACAACAAGAACAGCATTCACTGATTAGTGTTGCTAAGCAACAACACATATACAAGCAGTGCTGTTTGGTTTGGTTGTCCAGAAATGTTGCAATAGGAAATGGCAAAGATGCAATAGGTGCTAGCAACATCATGTTGGTTCACAACAACTAGAGGATGACGTGGGAGTGAAAATTAATGTTGACAAGTCCACAGTGAAAGTTTTCAAAGAAGAATGAGAAGAGAGGAGACCTACATAGAGGAAGACTGCAGAGAAGATGGACTGACTATCTACTATATACGTAGCTAAAGCTGAAAGTGTCTGTTTGTCTGTGTCCGGGATACGCGCACGTGTTTCTTGCTCCATCGCCGTGAAACTCGCTGTAGTTGCTGGGGGATTGGGGGTCAGGTTACAGCAGGGTTAACTTCGCCCGTCTTGCGGTTCGAAGAGAGCTATCCGTCTATTTCCTCTTATTCCTTCGCGGACGACCGCCATTTTCTAATTATCGTTCCCGTAGACTTCCAGATTGCATTTAATTGGCTGTAGTTCCACGGTCATCATTTTTAGCTGTAATACAGTACTTTTTGGGTTGGTTGTCCGAACCGGATGGTTGCATATCGGTTATCAATTATCAACCTGGTGACGTCATTTTTGTGTGACTTTAGTGTACCCAATTCTATTGGCGGACAATGTACAGGAGGTTCAGGGTACGTGGCGAAAGCGGGCAACCTGAATCACCGACTGGCCGTGATTCGACAGTTTTCTCAGCGGTCTGGATCGCAGGTTACAGAAAATCGTTGCACGTGATCGGTACGAGTCTGTTTAGCCCCCGCGCTGTCTGTTCACTTATCGAGAAGGCGTTTTTCTCTTGGTACAGAAACGTCCCCACCATTCTTAGCCTTAAATCATTCAAATACACGTTGTTCCAGTCTTCCTTGTTCCAAACGCCGCTGCTTCAGCTAGACTTGTAGCCGCCATAAGACGTCACCAGGTTGTAAATTGATAACCGATAACCGATTGCATATATCCGGTGGGGACAACCAACCCAAAAAGTTCTGTAGCAGTAACATGGTTGCTAAGGGCACCGGGGGACAGGCGTCGGGTGCCGTAGCTTGCCGAAAGCGGGCCATTCTGCTAGTATAAAATAAAACTGTTTGTAGCTACATATTACTTGTCTATTGTTCTATTTGTTTGAGTGTGTACAGGGATGACCTCCAGCATTGGAGATTAACATCCATACTGAATAATTGATTGACTGAATGTGAATATGATAACATAAACGGTTATAGTAATTACAATGCTAAAAATAATGACCTACCCAAACAGTGGAATACAATGGCAATGGAAAAGGCAAATTGAATACACAATTTACATAAACTCACCTTGGTCAATGATATGCAGTGAGTGCAGCTGCTGTGTGGATAGTACTGGCTTCAACAGACGACCAATTTGGGTAGCAGTAGACCCACCTATCGTGACAGTGAGTTTTCGAAGTGAAGAGTTAAAGGAAAGACAATATCCGTAGGCTGTGGAGTCATAAGCAGTCTTGGGCTCCACTTTCACGTTTTCTCCTACAAAATGTGACATGAACTGATGAACCATTGAAACATTTTGTGCTTCAAAGAGGCACTGCATTTGAAAGTCCATAGAATAAGAATTCATTTGAAGGTCAAGATGTCGTAATTTGGTCAATCCACAATAAAAGCGCCACACCTGTGCCATGTGGGGCACACCGAGATACTTAGCCCAGACCTCGCGCTGCCTATCTACTGTCAGGAGGGACACATGAACAGCAGCTAGGAATTCCTGTACAGTCAGGTGGATGAAGAAGAAGCTTTCAATGGCCCCTTTCTTGGACTTAGGACCACACTGAATGGGCCTGGCTGTTAACACGCCACACCCTCTCTTGCGGTCTGAGAAGCGCTCACCAAGACCATGGAGATCACTTGAATCAAACACGACCTTTTGGCCCTCAATACAGTTATAAGCAATTTTACCAAGTTTATAGATATCATGCTCCATCGGAAGATCCAGGATGGAATCCGGTGCAGACAAGTCTTTACCGTAATTGAGAAGTTTCACACACAAGTAGTCATTATAGATTTGGGTCAATGTTGGTGGAAGGTTCTTTTCATATAAGAAGACTTGGCAGATGATGGACAGTATGACTGGGATAGAGCAGAGACCTTCAATCTGTGGGACACTGTCAATCTTTCCTATAAATGAGTCTAGCAGTTGCGGCAGTCCCTGATCAGCAAAGAAGTGTTTTGCATACTCCTTGATCTGGTCCTGAGAGAACCCAAGCACCTCAATATTAGTTAGACGAAACCGTATCTTGCGGTATATCTCATTTGTTACAATTGACCGGGAAGTCATAAGTACATGGCAGTACGGCAAGGGGGCACTGCATTCTAGGTTGTGTGATAGAAGGTTTACAAGGAAGTCTGACTGTCGAAGGTGTGAGGGGAGCTCATCAAATCCATCCAGAATAAGCAGCACACCTCTCCCTAGGTCCCTATGAATAGCTTTGGACAATACCTCAGGCGAAGTAGCATCTCCTATCATTCCTTGGAACAGCTGCAAAATGTCCATTAAGTTAAAGTTTTCCTTAGAGTGCAGCAGTTTACGTAACTCCACAAGGAGGATCAAACTGTAACCATGGCAACCAGGAGAGCGACAAACATCTTGGCATACCTTCCGAGCTAATGTACTTTTCCCCACCCCGGGAGCACCACTAAGGATTACAAGTTTACGCTCTTTCACCAGTTGAGGAATTGCCTCACATTCTACCTTACCAGTCTGGTAGGTGTACACGTTATCAACACCTTTTGTTATGGCTTGAACAAACATCTCCTGGGCATGCTGTGAGTCCAATCTGAAGTCGGCGAGAGCCAGGTTGATGTAGCACATTGTCTGGTTGGGGAACCACTCATCTTCCACAATGTGCATACTGCTGTAGTACTCCTTCATTCGACTGAAGAAGGACTGCACCTGTAAGTGGACCGGAAAGGAACTGACATATGACAAGCATACAGCTGTGCATACAAACTGGTTAGATCATCACATTCATTGTGTAGTGCCTATATGGTGGATATGAGTGGACAGTACGGGGGCAGGTCAAAGTGAGCCGCACAGTGACATGCTGAATAGTGATTTGTCCATATATTCAGTATGAAGCACATTATGCATACGTCTTAACATATGTATAGTTCTATTTCACCTTGTGAAAGTGGTGGTTATGCAAACAGTGGAATTTTCCTTGTAGCAAGTTGGCATAACATGCAGAGAAATCAAGCATTCCAAAACTAATTGCCAGTCATTCCTTCATTCAGCACTAATGGGAACAACAACGACCCTGCGAAGCCCAGCCGCCGTGAAGTACCTCGGAATGTTGCTAAAGTTAATTTTGTTCCAAGCATGTCGCTACCAGAGGTGGTATAAGCGATTTGACCAATCAGATTACAGCATGTTGTTGCAATCATGGTCTATATATATATATTGACCACCACATGTGCCAGTACAGTATGTGCACTAGTTGGTAGTTGAAAAAGACCACCAGTGCAAGTAACAACGGGCGCAGGACCACACATGCCAGTAGAGTATACACGTCAGTTGGCAGTCAAAAAAGACCACCAGCGCAAGTAACAATGTGGGCAGTACCACATGTACCAGTTGAGTGGATGCGCTAGTTGAATGATGAAATAGACCACCAGTGCATGTAATAGAGAACTCAGGACCACACATGCCAGTCGAGTGGATGCGCTACTTGATGGACAAAACAGACCACGAGTTTGTGTAAAAATGGGGGCACGACCCATGCATGTACCACTATATATAGAGTATACATGCTAGTTAGTGGCCGTCAAGACCACCAGCACAAGTAACAAAGGCTCAGGACCACTGACATCCCATAATCTCTGTCTCTTGAACCTTGAACCTTGTACCTTGCACTATAGCCCACCAGCACCCCCAAACCCCACCCAATTAGTTGGTGGTTGAAAAGACTACCAACGCAGGTTACAGAGGGTCAGGACAAGCACAAGCACCATTTGAGTGCCCAATACAGCAAACAATTGTTACTTGCACAAGGGCAGCCCATTTAATATCTATTATGAGAAGTATGAATTGCTGCTGCCCTTGTGCAAGTAACAATTGTTTGCTGTATTGGGCACTCAAATGGTGCTTGTGCTTGTCCTGACCCTCTGTAACCTGGTGGGGTTTGGGGGTGCTGGTGGGCTATAGTGTGTGGTGGTATATATATATACCACATGTACCCTCAGAGTAAACAAATGGGAATCGGAATTGGAATCAGTAATGTTATTAACATGCATGTGGGGAATCCCTTTAGTGAGCAGCCCACAATACACACAGACTTATACACAAGCAATTTCGTCAGTCAGAGTGAATCAGTTTAAATTTGTGTTCAGTGGGCAATGTTTGTTGTTACGGGATGCAGTCACTGAAAATCTTGCAAAACGGTTGACTGTGGGGCGTCATTGGGCTTTATAGCTCTCAGCGCAGGTCACATCCCCAATAGGATCTTGACGCCAGCTGTACAATAGCCCTTGTGACCTCATTGCATGAACATATCTTGGGATGTACTTCAAGCTGACTACTCACATCCCACGCAATCTAGTGTGGTTGACTAACAATCCAATGTCCTAGGTGTGAATCCTACTTTAGCCCATTTTGTATGTTTTTATTTTGTATTATATATTTCTCTTTTTAACATGCTGTAACCTGTGTGTGTGTGTGTGTGTGTGTGTGTGTCTGTGTGTGTGCGCGCGCGCAAGCACGTGCGTGTAGGAGTGCCCCTACAGTATACAATTGGGGTCTTAGCAACCTGAGCATGTGTGGTGTGTGTATGTGCATGCGTGCGTGCGCATGTGTGTGTGTGTGTGTGTGTGTGTGTGTGTGTTGTGTGTGTGTGTGTGTGTGTGTGTGTGTGTGTGCATGCGTGCGTGCGTGCATGAGTGCTCCCTTCAGTGGGTTTACCTGCTACAGCAAGTCTAGGGAGTTTAGCTTTACATAGTAGTGGAGGCATGCTGGATTACATGCATCCACCACTGTGTCATGCTATTGGTGCAGAAAAAAGCATGTGACAATGCTAAAGATTGGTAGGCAAACAAACAGCTAAGATAAAAGAAAAGTTAAAAAGTGGCTGTAGTAGGACTTTGGATTGTTAAGCAACCACACTAGACTGTGTGGGCCTTGGCTAATGCAAAGGCGACACATTCCTGCTAATTGGGTGTCATTATTTGATTTTTGCCTTGTATATTCGGCATTCTGGCACTAATTACAAAATGCTGCTAATGACATAGACTGGTGGACCACCTGGCCATGTCCATCAAGTTTTGTGATAATCTGCTTACATCTATATTTCAACTAATACTACACTATGTATCTGTATAAATGCGCCATGCATTATGTATTATCCTATGGGAATTTATATTTGCTGTTTGACTGCAATTTGCACAAGGCCGAAAGCCTAATTAAAAAATCTGTCCAATTTAAAATCCATTAAATTCTTCATAGTTTGCATGCGTACTGAGTACTTGTCCACAGCATCCTCTCAAGCCTCTGTGAATTATATTATTTAATTAATTATTTATTTAGATTAGTGGTGTATATTGTTACTTGCACTGTATATATACAGCATATTCAGAAGATCTGTCTTCCTTGCAAACTACTGATGATCGATTAAACCTGGCTTAACCATGATGTTATGAAAACTACCTGATAGATGCTCTCTGCAAGTCAATGTAATGTCATGTAATTCTGATCCAACTGCTATGAAATGTGTAATCAGAAAATGGACGCCTGTTTGATTGAACAATGCATGCACTTATCATGCCAAACATCCAATTACAGCCAACGATTGACATAGCTACACATGCCCTATGGATAAAAGCACACACACCTCACACACGCACACGCACACACATGCACACACACACACACACACACACACACACACACACACACACACACACACACACACACACACACACACACACACACACACACACACACACACACACACACACACACACACACACACACACACCGACCTCCTCATCCATACTCCTTGAAGACCCTCCATCATGTCCTGTAGAATACAGCAGTTGAGAGACAAGGCATTGTGGGTAACAAGTGTACGTATGTGTGGTCATTGACATACACCATTACCACCACTTCCTGCTGCACAATAACTATACACACATGGTCACTGATCATGTACACAAAAATAGGTCATCTCGTTCTCTAGAAATGCACTTAGAGATTTTCTCAACATATGAAGTTGTTGTAATCATTTACGTTCTTCGCCTGCCTTTGATGTGGATCAGTGATAATTAAAAGGAATGCGGCCGGCACGACGATCTACAGAGTATGCTCCGAGTCCCCGTTTAACTGTGTTGTGCAGAAAGGCCGTAGGAAGAAGAAAATCAAGACTGTAGCTACCTTAGTGACGAAATTACCCTCAGGTTACCTTGCATTACGCGAGCAAACCACACCTGTGCACTAGTCTCGCTAAGCCAGGCTGCCATTACGCCGTCTCCCAACGCAGTTACCGTCTGGAACCGCGAAACTAGTTACTTCTTACGACTACTCAATACGTATACGCGCAGTCTTACTTGGGGATCTGACGCTGTAGAGCCTTCCAATCGCACTCCGATTGATACCCAAAGGCGGCAGGAACACAGAAACATACTGAGACGATCCTACTTATGATCAGAGCTTGTAAGCGTTGCACAAATCTTCAAAACGCAGACTTCCTGCTTAGATGACTCCCTTCACAAATGCTCTGTTGGATAGGCCATTTCTCACTGTACACGTTGCTAGGTTACCTTTACTGTGATTGCATTCCATAACCGAGCTACAGACAAATAAACAAAGCAGCTGGAATTTCCATATCTTAACATACGAACCTGCTGTACGTGATTGCAGAAGCGAACGCGGAGCCTCAGCGAAGGTATAGACAGTAAATTCTATATCATTGGAATGAGAAGAAGTCATAGAATATCATGGCAAGCTCCCTTTCTTGATTACAGGTACAAGGAAGAAGATATTTAACATAATATACAAAATTCTCATAAAATTGCCTACTTTCTGCAACTAATTTGTCACCTGCAGGTGTTGAATGCAAGGGAAATGATCACAACAACCTCATATGAACCACAGTTAAAGAGGTTGAAACAACGTTCCCCAAACTAGGAGGTTCCACTTTCAGTTCCATGCATGCAGCCCAAATGGGAGGTTTCATGCACATTCAGTTACCAGGAAGGTAGGAAGTGACCAATCCAACTACAGAAGCAGACTTTACTGCCATGTTTTCACATTTCATGGCCTAAATTCTCATCTTGAAGTAAGCCAGCAGTGTGATCCAACAAATATCACTGAGCCGCCCATTCTTCACAGCTAATATAACATGAGTATAAATGTATTGTTCCAGAGAACAGAGTCATGATACTGACAAAAAGTCCCTTACAATAGTGGCCATTTTGAATACTAGGGATTGCCTCTTAAAATTTTCTAGCAATGTGTGAAGCTGTGTGTCATGGTTTTCACTGGTTAACATGCAACCATCCATGAAATTCAAGGATAGCTGCTTGTCAACCAGTGAAAACCATGACACATTCGCATTGCCTATACATACTTCGTCTACATAGCACAGATGTACTGAAACCAACCTCCTTGTGTCAGCTCCTTCATCATCTTCTCTGCCAGTTTCTGCATGTTTGGATAACCATCTGCTGCAATGGCCACCTTGCAGAACTCCCTCAGTGTGTCCTCACTGCCGTGATGCTTCAAGTGGTCATATAATATCTCTCTACCCTCATCATCGTTTGTGGCTGAGATACGTCTTTCAATGTCCTGTGTGATCACTCCCTTACGCTTCAGTTTGAGCAGGTTGTACTTGGCATTCACTACTTCAAAAAAGGCATCTTCGTGTTTCTCAAGAACCTCAGACACTAAGGATGGGATGTACACACATTGCAAAGGAAGAGTCCAATGACCACACTAGATGAAGGCACACAGTATACATGAAACAAATACCAAATCTGTACCCTCTCAAGAGGAAGATGGATACATAGAGTGGAACCTGTCTATAAGGGCACATTGAAGAAGGGGACATCTCTATGATGGACCCTTCAGTCCTACATGTACTTCAGGTGGCATGCATTTAAACCTGCATAACATCCATACACATGCACTAATGTAACGTTAATACTCTTGTAAGGAATGTCCCCATCACACATGTTACACACATAACGATAAACCAATTTATATAAATACACACACACCGGCATTCATATCTACATTCACAAACACATCCACCCACTCACACCCACACAAGCACACACGTAAGTATACAAGTACACTCACAGGCATATGCATGTAGCTTACAGCATGGTGAACATGTTACAATACAAACATCTACTACAACAATAGTACACAAATGTGTACACATCACATTGATGAATAGTGTAACCACAACTGTTGATCTCAAGCTGTTCATCTGTACAAATACTAGAACCACACCTGACATTACACATTATAATGTATTTCACCTGACAATACCTTTTGTGAGTTTGCGGCTAAGAAAGGTATCTGTGAATAATGTAATCGGCAAATGTTTTGAGCAGAACTTGGCATATATTATGCCATACTATTATGATATAAAATGGACATGCACTGAGAGGTGCCAACATTGCCAATATTGCATTTAATTTGTACACAAGTACAAATATGGATGAAACTTTGCTAGACATCAATTAGCTCTCATAGTAATAATTATGTGGTCCACTATATGTACATACAGTGGAACCTGCCTATAAAGGGCACCCTGAAGAAAGGGACCTCTTCATCAATCAATCAATCAATGCACATCAGGGGTTAATCTCCCACGTGGGAGGTCACCCTATATACGTACAGCAAGAGGTTCCTGAAAAATTTAATGCCACCACCTCATTCTGGACCTTCCACAAGGGTGCATTGCTGGAACCTCAACATCATACACTACCTTCGTCACTCTATTATATATTCTGAATGAGGGGAACTCTCTATGTAGGGCATCCTGAATATCGTATTGTCCCTTATTTTTCGGCAGAACAAAATGCAGATCCAATTCGGCACTTAGAGATATATGGGTTGCGGCTGGAAGCGCGACGAAACATTAGGAAATTAGGATGACTAATTAGAGTAGTATGCAATGGAATAATAGGAATTCTCGAATTCTCACTTTCGGTCGAGGCAGCTGTTTGTGCATAGGTATCATGCTTACATGGAGCAGTGGCAGGCTGCAGTTAATACAACACTCTACTTTGAACGTGAATTAGGTGAGTGTGACTTCAACGAATAGCTTATATGAGCAAAATTGAAAACGGTCGCCACCAATGCAGCTGGGCTCTTAGGCTTTTCATTGAAGTCGCGCTCACCTAATTCACGTTCAAAGTAGAGTCTCTATCCGTGGCGATAGTTATCATGGTCACAGCAGCCAACAATTCATTAGACTCCGCAGCAGACGATGACTTATTAGAGTCTGAGACGAACAATAAGGGGCAGCCATTTTTGGTCAAAAATTCGAGTATGATCCGACCCTGTTTAGGCGGGTGCCGAACAATTAGGGAGCCAAAAAATTAGGGACAATACGGTAATGCAACTTTTTACCTGAGTAAGGGAACCCACACTCTAAACCACACAAAACTGACTTTAGGCCAGTGACACAGAAAGTTAGTTATCTATTCTTCTGAGGCATGTTTTCAGTACACACACACATAAACACATGCATTAATCCACATTCATACTACATCCATACTCACAAACATTTCCACTCACTCACATCCGCACAAGTGCAAACACACGCACGCACGCACACATGTAGGATGTTAATGTTGTACAACATGTTAGAATACAAACACCTCGTACTATAATAGTACAAATGTGTACACATCATAATAACTGATAGTGTAACCAAAACCGTTGATCTGAAGCTGTCCATCTGTATCACCACCACACCTGAAATTACACTACTACCACATGCCCTATTCATTTTGTGGGAAGAAGCTTTTGTGGTTTATGTTGTTTCAGAAGCTATCAGTGAATAATGTAATCCACAAAAATTTAGCAAAGAGTTGCAAAATAAATAGGACAATGGAAACTGCAAGTTGCCGATAATGACTATCGTCACCTTTCTATAGCCATAGGTATAACAGATGGATCACGCTTTGTTTGATATCAATTACTACAAGCAGATTTTCCTGGTACAGTGAAACCCCGCTAAACGCCCACCTTGGAATAAGACCACTTTGGTTTAGTCCTAAATCTGTATATACATGCAATATGGTTCTCAGAATTAAGACCACCTCAAAAATAAAACCATTGTCTATGGCCCAGTTGGTGGCCTTATTTCTGAGGTTCCACTGTAACAACAGTGTGGTCCACTGCATTGATTCCCTAATACTTCATTGACAATTGAATGTGGCATAAGTGCAAATATGGATGGTGCTTTGTTCTAATGAAATATCAATTAGTAAGCAGACTACCTGGCAATATGTGGACCACTACATCAATTCGTTTCAACTTACATACCTAAATGACAAGAAGTGCGGTGTGCTCAAGAGTGAGCTGGAGAATGTTTTCCTGCTTTCAGGCCTGTTTTGTCTATGCCCTTGTCATCATTGAATATTTACAACCAAATTATCATCACAGGAATGAAATTGGGCTTGTTTTGCAAAACTAGTAATGACTGGTGAGTGCTAAGGTAGCCCGTGTGGGGTAACATGAGTGGGAAGGTTGAAACAATGACAGAGAGGTGTGCTATGACTATAGCAAGGAAAACATGGTGAATTTGATAAGAAAATGGTGCCAATGCTTCAATAGGCTCTGCGTTCTTTCGTAAACGGTGATGTGGCAAGTAACACCATTCCACTTAGATACTAGGGCATACATTAAAATGCAACCAGCCTCGCTTGAATGTATATAGCTAGCTATTTCAGTAAAGTACAGTTCATGAGCATAACTCAGC
This sequence comes from Ianthella basta, assembly GCA_964019415.1. Lineage (NCBI taxonomy): Eukaryota > Metazoa > Porifera > Demospongiae > Verongiida > Ianthellidae > Ianthella > Ianthella basta. The sequence continues at coordinate 4,595,631 of OZ025878.1, forward strand.
CAGGGCAAGTACATTTTGGGCAATAGAACTGTAATCTGCTTTCACTGGCTGACAGAAAGAAGGGATAGCAAGCCAGACGAAGCACTGGATGGCAGCTGGGCAATCGACACATACCTATTTGGAGCTGCACAGGGAAGCCCGTCCGTGCTGTGCTAACACAGTGCGCGTTATCGCTTCACCCGAGTGAACAGTGGAAGTGTTCCCGACCACGCGGGGCAAATGACGTCAGTCAATATGGCGGACAGGCCAACAGGCGTGTAGACCTCGCTGAAGCAATGGGCGACGTTAACAACAATCTGAACGCAGAGTGCAGCGGTGACGTGGAGCGTTGAGCTGTTTCGTGGCCGATGGTGGCCAAGTAGAGCATTTTGTTGTCGTGAGCCCCTGCGGAGAACACCAGGTTATTGCACAATCTAGGTGTCTCGGGTTGACTGGGACGGATATACATATATACATATATACATACATACATATATACAAACGGGGGACGACAACGCGTCACGATTACTTGCCTCGCCTTTCGGCTCGGCAATAATACTTGTACTAGTTTGAAACCTGTAGCCTGCAGATACACAGTAAGTGATCCAGCATCCATGAAAGTAAGTACTGCAAATAAAATGACAATCCATAATCCACAAAATTAACCCAATACAGTTCCACACAACAATACTGACATGGTATTGCATCTCCCTACCTCGGATAGGTCCAGGGTTGGCCTCCACATCACCAGCCAGGAGTAAAAGTGCTCGCAGGAAGAAATAGGGATGAAGCGACACAACTGGAGCCAACATCCTGACAAGGAGGGCCAAATGCCTTGTGAATGCAAGGCAGGAACTGGAGTCCTTGAACTGTGGGGAGAGCAAGGGAAATACCCTTTCAGACACTCACTCATGGTAGAGAGGAAGTCAAAAATGATGACAGGAATGCTGAGAGGAATGTGTTACACATGACACTGTGACAGCTGCAGGGTATGCAGAGCAGTGTGGTGGAGCTCACTTACCCTAATGTGGGTCACACAGGACCTTGGGAGGGTAAATGACATCACTAAGTGACCATGAACTCTCCTTGCACACTTTAATCCTCTCCGTAGCTTCAGCGAAGGAAATTTCACCAGCACACTGCGAAGCTGCTTGGACACTGCTTGGCACTTGTACCTGCAAAATGAATAGCATCAGGTTAGTATTAACTATTCATTACAACTATAACAAAGGTACAAAAACATATAAATGTATACAGTATAAAAAAGTGCTTTTCAACAGAACTCACCTCATTCCACCTGAAATACAAACAATGGTTAGAGTTGATAGACGGCATGCTAAAGCGCACAGGATGTCACATGTCTTCTGGTGTGGGCAGTGTCTGTGACCTACATTTGATAAAAACGTGTTGTCAGTAGCTAACATCATCAGCTAGTACTGGCAATGTACTAATAGTATTTGTTTCCATAGCAGCCACCTCACCTGATGATGAGGTTGCCTTCCGACTTCTCCGCCTCTTGGTCGAGCAAGGGAGTCCTTCATGTACAATTAACGCCAGGTGGAGGAATAGGTCAAAGGCAACCAATGTGGCTTGACAAAGGATGAACTCAAGCACTTCAGCCGTCTTCTCAATCACGTCATTAAAGGTTGGGTTGTAGCTTGTGACAAGATAAAGATTGGTTTGTCCGCTTGGCCCTTTACAAGCCACAGGAACCTTTATAGCAAGGAGGACAACACAACTCCTGACAGTTGGGAAGGTAACCATGTGCCTGGCCTGACGGTGTGTGCATGGCTACAGCAGTAACTTGTACAAGCTGTGTAGGTTGACCTAAGGAAACTGGGTTCACACATGTACATGTAGGTATGGCAGTGGATTCATATAACAGATCCATTAACACAACCAACACAGCTGTGCAATGTCACATCATACCCATGTGGAGAAGGAGGCAGTACATGGAGTCAGTGAGCCTTACTGTGTGAGGGCTCCACATTGACAAGTGAAGAAGAGTTTCTTGTAGTCGGAACTCAAAGGGACTGGTTTTGAGGTGGTCACCACACTCCGTATTCACTGCCGATTGTGGGCAGCCCAAACGGCACAATCCTGGGTAGTGTGATGTCCTCTCTCCAAACAGACAACACAGGCAATTGTCAATCAATTCAGTACGAGGCCACCCAACACAGAGCAGACCATTACCCAGGTGAGGATTGGGCCAGTTGGGGTCTAAGTACAGAATGGAATAGCAACAAGTCAATGAACATGGAGTCTGGGTGGAGGTATGACAAAGATGACTAATTGCATGTGATGTGGGCACACTCCACAACAAAGGAGCAGCTCAACAGGTGCTTGGCAGGTACATGTACTATGAATCACCAATGTTAATTTGTACACAGTGTGACACAACTTACACAGAACACATGCCATGGTGAACACACTGACCTGACACTGGTGTCTCTGAAGTTGAAGGAGTGGCATTTCCTGGTCTGGCAGGACCAAAGATGGTTGGTCGATAGGTTGGGCGTAAACCACGATTAGGAGCTCTGCAGTGATTGTGGGAGTGCCTCATGTTCTACCATGGGACAGAATGAGGGAACTGGTTGAGCTGTGCTTGCATGTTTGTACAATTTAGAGGATAAATGGTCATTAGGAATGATCCACCAGTAAAGTATGCAGTACAGAAATGAGATGAGCAGCACTCTCAGATGAAGGATGAGGTGTACAGGGACACAAACACACTACACAACATTACACATGAACAGGCTCCATCCTCTCAAGTTTGATGGGGAATCAGTTTAGCTAGCCAGGTTGGTGTGCCAACTAATTTGGCTAACAACAATGAACATGCTCTGAGCGCTGATACAGTGCTTTCGAGGCTCCTTGTCCCCATCGCGATTAGAAGTCTGCACTGAATTAATCATGTGGCACGTGATAAATGAGCGTGACTATTCATCATTTCGTACTGATATTTCTAAAAGACACTAGCCAAAGGGGATCAGATATCAGATGTTTCGGCAGCACTACGGCTGCCTTCATCACTGATCATATAATCACTGATGCACTGCCGAAACGTCTGATGTCTGATCCCCTTTGGCTAGTGTCTTTTAGAAATATCAGCATGAATCTGCCTAGCCACTCAGGCCTTTACAGCATCATCATTTCGTATTTGAAATTTGAATTGCGTGAGCGCTCCTTGTATACAAAGAGTGCTCACGCAATTCGAATTTCGAATACGAAATGCCGATACCGGGCGAACTGATCATGAGCATATACGTAGCAGAATCAATAACAATCGATGCAGGACGTTTCGGCCACGTAGGCCTTTGTCAACTGCGTACAACACTGACGAATCGACGAATTGAATTGACGAATCGTGACGCTCATTTATCACTATTATTTATTTATTTATCATTTTTTTATTTATTTTTATTTTATTTTTTTTATTTATCACGTGCCACGTGATCGAGTGCAGACTTCAAATCGCGATCGGGACAAGGAACCTCGAAAGCACTGTAGTCAAGAGCTACACAGAGGGCGTGCGATTCGCGGAAAAGCTCATTCTAGCACACTAAAGTACCTCAACTATCACTAGATTTAAGTAGAGCACAAATAAGTAGAAACTCACCAAGCTCTTTGTTCAAAGTGTGCGTTGATCGAAGGAGTACGATCTAGACACGATATATCGATGGTCCTCTTGCTTGGCAGCCATTTTACTGAGTGGGATGCAGCTTGGGAATTCCCCCAGTTACACGCCTCTGTGGCGCCAGTTTTTGAACAGGTGCACTAGTTACTAACTAGGTAAGTAGTATCATCTGTTTCGTGGGTCACTTTAGAGATGTCATGTTAAGAGTCGACTTCGGAGGAGGATGAGTGGGTGTTTTTTTAAGGAGACACGGTCCGTCACACCAGAGAATAGTACGGGACTGCGTCACATCTCAACTAGTGACCAACTGATGAGGCGAGGGCACTTGGGGAGCTGGGCAGAGGGGAACTGTGTGGTAACTAGCTAAGGGATGTGAAGGGGTTCGTGACATTGTGGTCAGTTCACTTTTCTTGCATACCTGCATGGTGCATGAATGAGGCTAGATAACAGCAGCAGTGACATTAATTTCTGCGATGGAAGGGAGGTGGGGGGTCTGTAGAAGTACTGTACAGTATTTAGCTAGCAGCCCCTAGCTTAGCTATATCCCTTAAACAGCTGCATTTCATACACACAACTATGGGAGATGGTGCATGGGTTGGTGTAATCCACTGAGCAGGCCATGTCGTGTTGCTTTGGCAATTTTCTAATAGCTAGTTTTACCAAAATGCTGTAGTGCCTCATAGCTAGTTGTGTTGATGAATCCACTGGTAACAAACTTCTGAGATCATATTGTTGTTCTGTATGTGACTGAAGATTGACATGTTGTGATTGGTAACCTGTCATTTGTTTTGTTCCTTAGGCATAGCAGGCAGCTCTGCTGGAACCATCAAAGTGTCCATGGCTGGTGGTGCTTTGGTGGCCATTTGTTCTCCATCGCCCTGTTGCCATAGGCAACCATCTTGTATATGACAGCTGAGAACAGTCTAATATACATATAGGTAGACATGTATAATAGCTAATAGCGCTAGAGTGGCATCTGGTCGCTAGGCCTAGTTTAGATTTGATGTTCAAAGCTGCTCGCTGCAATTTGTATAGCTAGCTAGTTATAAGTCCTTTTTTGTGGAGTGTAGTGGACAATACAATGTTGTCATTGTATAGCTTTATGACTAACTATGGGGAGTGCACAGCTAGCCAGCTAGAAGACTTGAGCTCTGAGAGAGCTCTGACCCATTAATGAAGAATTCACTTCGTCAAACCTGCTCTGCCCATTGCAAAACACAGCAAGCTGTATAGCTTTATATCAGAGAGTCTAATGTCATGTCATGTCATGTGTATACAGGCATGACTGCTATACACAGGACTGAAGTGCTAGTGTACATAGGCTACAGCAGTTGATGCCTATAGAGTGCCATTTCTTAATTGAGGGGCTTGCAGCCTCCTCCCAGTAGAAATAATAATCGGATATCGATGCATATGGGAGGTGATATATTCCCAACCATCGCAAATTGAGGTTCTTGGCCAATTTAGGAACCCTGAACATCCAGAAAAATATTAATGACGGTACAATTGCTGCCATGTGCATGTACGTATGCCTATACTGTAGGCACAGTATACCTGCACATGTACACGACATTGTGGAATTATCGCGGGGTATAATGCTAGGAGTCTAGGGTTGACTGGGACAGATATACATATAATAGTTACATACATAATACAAACGTAACGTGGGACGACAACGCATCATGATTACTTGCCTTGCTATTCGGCTTGGCAATTACATATGTAAATTATATAATAATTACAGAATGATATAAATTATAGATTTACAACAATTTTGCAACAATTTTCAGGGTACAACATAAAAATAAATATATACATATAATACATTGTGGAGTTGAAGAGGAGATGTATGCATGGAATATGTACACATTACAAGGGAGAGCAAACTGTAATAATACAACACCATACATTTGAGCTAGTACAAACTATATAGATGACACCATTTACAAGTCTGAGTGCTGTCCCCTGTACTGAGGACAGCTATATATAGAGGTCACTGAACTGGTGGACCAGCTCAGATGTGGGACTGAGGTCCTCTGGTGGGGAGGGGGAGGGGTGGGGCTGGGGGAGGGTCAGTTTGGTTGGCTGGTCACATATCTTATAGATATTGGGATATGGCTAGGTGGGCGGGTCCCTTGTTTTAAGGAAATTGGAATGTGCCTGGGTGGGTGGGGAGAGCGATTGAGTGGGAGGGGTCCACGTTGAATGGGGATACGGCTGGGTGGGTGTGTCCCATATTTGTGTCTGGTGAGTTCAGCATGTCTACCAGGAGGTGCTGCGCAGGAGAGGACAGAACGGGAGTGAGTGGAGGTAATGTATTTGAAGCATGTGTGTGTGTGTGTGTGTGTGTGTGTGTGTGTGTGTGTGTGTGTGCAGTGCACGTGCATGCGTGTGTTTGGTTTGCATGTGCTCAATTTTGGCACATGGAGTTATGCCATAAACAGTCAATTTGGTGTTCACACTTTTGGAGATGTGGCTCCTACTGTGGAGTGACACAAACACATGCTTGCACATCAGCTGGTGATCAGTACATGAACAACACATAACCCAACACTCATCAACTACCACAGAACAGCACAACTATCAGTTGATACTGTGTGTTGGGTATATACAGGATTAGATTAACTCAGTGTTCATCCCCCAAGTGCTTCTTGTCAGCGCACCTCCGTGATGTGGTGGAGGCTGGAGTTGAGGACTACAAATGTAATTAACACAAGGAGGAGGATATGCGGTTCCAACTGCAAAGTGCAACGGGAATGGAAATTGGCTCAATAGAATAGAAATAGAACACCAGCACAAGTGTTACTACACACAACACACTAACTCATCCACCCAACCACACACACTGTATGCCTGTACACAATACACACACATACCACCTCATACCCGGCCACACCTGTACACACACACACACACACCACTGTGGTACCTTGGTGTTGTCCAACACCAGATGGGTCAGGGGACATCTGTTTCTGAGCAATGGAGTGGTAGGGGAGGAGTGGAGTCCATCCTGGTGGAGGGGAAGGAGTGCAGAAAATAGACAGGAATAAAAGTACACTGAGCACCATGTCAACACACCACTGGCAAAATACAGCACAGTACGTGGGGGAGGGAGGAAGAAGGAGTGGTAAGGGAGGAAAATTGGAGAGTGATGGGGCAAGGAATGGGAGGGGCCAGGGAGGGGATGGGCAATGCAATGGAGGGAGGGCATGGTATGAGCGAAGAAGAAACAACCCACAACTTGATACAAAAAACTACAGTGATCAGTGAGGCAAATGATGAATGTATGAAAAGTTAAACTACATTCAGACGTTGTAGCTGAACACACCTGTTTGCTGTTGTGAGCTGTGTTGTATAGAAAAGGGTCTCATTTGAGGAGAGTGGGGCATCATCAGTGGGTGGCGGGGCTGACACAGGAGAGGGTGTGTAATGTGTTGTAGTCCAGTGAGGACACTCCAAGGTGCTGGGAGAGCTGTAGATGGGAAAGGATCATGAACATCAGAGTAAAGAGACCCAGCACCAGTAGTGTACATCAGCAAAAGCACACACAACACGGTCAGTGCAAGTGATAGAGAGATAGGTTAGAACAAGAGCAGCTGTGTGTGTGTGTGTGTGTGTGTGTGTGTGTGTGTGTGTGTGTGTGTGTGTGTGTGTGTGTGTGTGTGTGTGCATGTGCGTGTGTGTGTGTCTGTGTGTGTGTGTGTGTGTGTGTGTGTGTGTGTGTGTGTGTGTGCGTGTGTGTGTGTGTGTGTGTGTGTGTGTGTGTGTGTGTGTGTGTGTGTGTGTGTGTGTGTGTGTGTGTGTGTGTGTGTGTGTGTGTGTGTGCACAATACTGTCAGTACTCACTTGATGAAGACAGGTGGATGCAGGGTAAGGTCTTCAGCATGGTGCCAACAGTGTACTGTCCAATTGAGAACCTGCTACTCTCATTGGCTATTAGTCTTGTTAGTATCTCGTTGAGTACTTCTCTTCTCTTACCCCAGTCATACAATACGAATTCACAAATACCGTTCATGTTAGAAATGACCTTCAAAACATGCATTCCAAATTTTAACATCAGTGAGCCTTGCGCCTACCAATTGAGAGAGCAGCAATGTAAGTCCAATGAGAAGTGAACAGAGACAGAAATACAGTGACATAACAACTACTAGGTCTACTCAGGTTATACTTACATACACACACACAAACACTAGCTGACTCTCGGACCACACATCACATGCCTTGTGCACTAAGCACTTGGCAATTAGTCAATTAAGTGAAATGGCACCTCAAACTTACATGAGGAGTCATTCCCAGCACCATCTTCTTCAGTCTACTCATCCCAGCCAGAGCCTGTTCCATTTCATTCAACATCAGTTCCTCTTCTCTCACTCCATACTGCATGAAGAAGCAACACTGGTCAGAAACATCTTACAGACATCACCACAGTCCATCATGCAGTGGGATGGGGACAAACACCATTTGACACTGTCACTACTGTTTGCCATCAGTGGACATTATCTTAGCTGTCATACATCACATTTGTGGGGATGTATTAGGGAATATTTCCCACGGTTGACGGCTGAGGGATATACCATGCACCAACATATCACCTGAACATGGAGTGCATGTGTATGAATGTACTTTCAGTTACCATAACAACAACAATAATTATACTAATTAGATTTTGTAGCCCAAACACATCGTTTCCATGGTAATGTCACAGCTACATGCCTGTATACATCTGCTAGGTAGTTTGCTAACATGGAATACAGAATAAATTATCAAAATGGCAGACACCTCGTATACAAACAAATGTCACTGCCATGTGTTTGTTCCCAGAAAGGTTTTGTATTTCCAATGAAAAGAAGGGAAATAGGTATATTGGCAACAATGTAGAAGTGTTTCACGCAGAAAGTTTTTCTGCGTGAAACAAGCAGCTAATTTTGTTTCCCTCACACATGAACTCGGGAAAGGCATCATACAGCGTCAGCCTTGTATCTACTCAGTGGGGAGAGCCTACATCACTTGCTGAAGTAGTGTTTTAGCCTATCCCATGTCACAACGCAGTGACAGCTACATGTATACCGCAATGTCTTGTCCGCACTCCCAGCACCAGGCATGCAGGTCTCTGAGGGTATTAAGTCAAGTCTATGCCATTGCCACACATGTATACACGTACACACACACACACACACACACACACACACACACACACACACACACACACACACACACACACACACACACACACACACACACACACACACACACACACACACACACACACACACACACACACACACACACACACACACACAGGGACACACTATGGCATGTGACAGAGTCAATCTGTATGTCAGTACATGTATTATTTAGCATACAGAGAGTGCATATACTGATAGCTACATGTATAGACTGGCTCTGTGAAAAGCAAAAAGTGTAATTGTAAGTGTGACAGAGGCTCACTCTCTCCAAGGTAGGAGCCCCATCCCCTCAAAATGTTCTCTCCACCTCCTCTACCAACAGCCTGCCTGGTACCGGGTGTAGGGACAAGACTTGTGTGACTACATGTAAAACTGTTGTTGGGTTGGGACATATACAGGATACAGAGAACGAAGCTCTACTTCAGCAAGTGACACAGGCTCTCTCTGTCAAGTGGATACTGGCTGTTTGAGTTTAAGTGAGGAAAACTGGAATTATATATAATTCCAGTTTTCCTCACACTGCACCTGCTGTACTTCCATTGCGCAATTTAACAAATGGCCGCCGTCGCGCTGAACCCACCACTTGTCAATTCCGTGTTTGGTGGGTTGAAGCCACCACTATCGACCCACCACTGGTGAACTTAGCAGATGGTGGTGTTAATCCACCAATTGGTGGCTTCAATCCACCAACGTTTTTACAGTGTACTTGCTTTTCATTCCAAGAACCTTCTCTGTGAAACACTTCCACTGTGTTGTCAACACACCCATTACCCTTCGTTTCATTAACTTGAACTACCCCCAAAATGTGGAGTGATCTTACACATGCCTACAGAACAGTCATTCCCAGACAAGGTGATATGATATAACGTCTATTATCAAACACTGTCAAATAGTGATTGGTACAAAAGACTAGTGCGTCCCAATCCACACTGTACCTCTTTTGGGGGATGGATGGAAAGACACTTTAGTTCTTTGATATTACTGAACAAGGTGAACATGTTTGCCAACATGTCCACTGGAACACCTCCCAGAGTAAGATTTTGTATGCTCCCTTGATCACCCACAGGCACTGGGTATGGAAACAGGTATAGAGTTGAACATGTAAATACAATACCTACGTATACATACTTAACTTCACTTAGACGTCCTCACTATTGCTTGTTACACACTATACGGTACATCCAACTGAGTCACACAATATGTGACTGACATACACCAATTTGCCATTATCAGGATAATCCCAGTTCTGTGGCCAAAAGGACAGGTACACATCTGAGAGGGAAGAATTTCTTCTGATTCCAAGGAGAAGATGACGACAGAACTGCTTGGGTAGAGTTACATCATTATCACTCAGTGTCAGCTTGTTCATGGACTTGTTACCCGAGAGTGACCTTTCCATCTCCATCAGGACCTCACGGTCCATTGCCTGTAGAACAAGACATCAACACAGTCCATCATGCCAAACACCGTTTGACACTGTCACTACTGTTTGCCATCAGCGGACATTATCTAAGCTGTGATATGTAATAAAATATACCACACTTGTGGGGATGTATTAGGGGATATTTCCCAAGGTTGAAGGCTGAGGGATATACCATGCACCAATACATCACCTGAACATGTAGTATGTATGGATGTACTTTCTGTTACCATACTAGTGAGACTTTCAAAGGCATTAATCATCATTACATCTCACACTGAAGCTTACCTCATATCCTCATATGTAATCACACACAATCTCTGTCACTTGCTGCAGACACAGCAACTTCACTACTGTGTTGAGGGGAGGCCACTCCAAGTGCACCATACCAAAGCGTCCTTTCAAGGCACCATCTGTGAAAGGTAAACATAACAACATGTCATGCACTCAGTCAACTCTAAACATGGCAGACACATTCTGCAGCTCATAATGACATTCATTGCCCAACATCACACCACAACAGTGGCTAGTGGTACACAGTGTCAGAGCAGTTCATGCTGAGCCACTCCACGTAAACACTATATACCAAGTGGACATGCATGACAATGCCAGTACAAATGTAGATGAAGTGGAGTACATGTATGTGTACCAGCACTCTTACCATGGCTTCCACTTGTTTGTGAAGCCATCCTGTCTAGGAGGTCCTCCACTTCCCTCCACTCCTCAGAGCCTCTGTCTGTAGTCAATTACAAATGAGTACAGTACAAAGAGTACAAATGAAGTTACAATGAGAGCAGCATTCACTGATTTGTGCTGCTAAGCAACAACATATATACAGTGCTGTTTGGGTTGGTGGTCCAGAAATGTTGCAATAGAAAATGAGAATGATGCAATAGGTGCTAGCAACATCATGTTGGTTCACAACAGCTAGAGGATGATGTGGGAGTGGAAATTAATGTTGACAAGTCCACAGTGAAAGTTTTCAAAGGAGAGTTATAAGGGAAGTGACCTACATAGAGCAAGACTGCAGAGAAGATGGATTGACTATTTATAATAAAACTGTATGTATAGTTACACATTACTATTGTTCCTTTTGTTTGAGTGTGTACAGGGATGACCTCCAGCATTGGAGATTAACATCTATACTGAATAATTGATTGACTGAATGTGAATATGATAACATCAACAGTTATAACAATCACAATGTCCAAACTGACAACCTACCCAAAGAGTGGAACATACGTACAGTGGGAATGGAAAAAGACAATTTATATGAACTCACCTGGGCCAATGATAGATAGTGAGTGCAGCTGCTGTGAGGATAGTACTGGCTCCAACAGATGACCAATTTGGGTAACAGTATAATCACTAATCTCGACAGTGAGTTCTCAAATTGAAGGGTTACAGGAAAGACAATATCCGCAGGCCATTGAGTCATAAGCAGTCTTGGGCTCCACTGACACTTTTTCCCCTATAATATGTGGCATCACCTGACTAACCAATGAATCATTCTGTCATTCGAAAGTCCTCAGAATATGATTTCATTTGAAGGAGGTCAAAGTGTTGTAGTTTGGTCAATCCAAAATAAAAGCGCCACACCTGTGCCATGTGGAGCACACCGAGATACCTAGCCCAGACCTCACGTTGCTTATCTACTTTCAGGAGGGACACATGAACAGCAGCTAGGAATTCCTGTACAGTCAAGTGAATGAAGAAGAAGCTTTCAATGGTCCGTTTCTTGGACTTAGGACCACACTGAATGGGCCTGGCTGTTAACACACCTCAGCCTCTCTTACGGTCTGAGAAGCGCTCACCAAGACCATGGAGATCAGCTGAATCAAATATCACCTTCTGTTTCTGAATACAATTATAAGCAGTTTCACCCAGTTTATAGATATCATGCTCCATCGGAAGATCCAGGATGGAATCCAGTGCAGACAAGTCTTCACTGTACTTGAGAAGTTTCACACACAAGTAGTCATTATAGATTTGGGTCAACGTTGGTGGAAGGTTCTTTTCATATAAGAAGACTTGGCAGATGATGGACAGTACGACTGGGATAGAGCAGAGACCTTTAATCTGTGGGACACTGTCAATCTTGCTTATAAATGAGTTTAGTAGTTGCGGCAGTCCCTGATCAGTAAAGAAGTGTTTTGCATATTCTTTGATCTGGTCTTGAGAGAACCCAAGCACCTCAATATTAGTTAGATCAAACCGCATCTTGCAGTATATCTCATTTGTTACAATTGATCGGGATGTCATAACCACATGGCAGCATGGCAAGGGGGCACTGCATTCTAGGTTGTGTGATAGAAGGTTTACATGGAAGTCTGACTGCCGAAGGTGTGAGGGGAGCTCATCAAATCCATCCAGAATGAGCAGCACATGTCTCCCTAGGTTCCTATGAATAGATTTAGACAATACCTCAGGTGAAGTAGTGTCTCCTATTATTCGTTGGAACAACTGCAAAATGTCCATTAATTTAAAGTTTTCCTTAAAGTGCAGCAGTTTACGTAACTCCATGAGGAGGATCAAACTGTAACCATGGCAACCAGGAAAGCGACAAACATCTTAGCATACCTTCCGAGCTAATGTACTTTTCCCCACCCCGGGAGCACCACTAAGGATTACAAGTTTACGCTCTTTCACCAGTTGAGGAATTGCCTCCCATTCTACCTTACCAGTCTGGTAGGTGTACACGTTATCGACACCTTTTGTTACGGCTTGAACAAACATCTCCTGAGCATGTTGTGAGTCCAATCTGAAGTCAGCAAGAGCCAGGTTGATGTAGCACACTGTCTGGTTGGGGAACCACTCATCTTCCACAATGTTCATACCGCAATAGTACTCCTTCATTCGGCTGAAGAAGGACTGCACCTGTGAGTGGACTGGAAAGGAACACGTGTGTGACATAGCAAATAGCAGTGTATACCAACTAGTTAGATCATCATATTCATTGCATAGTGCTTATATGGTGGATATGAGTGACAGCACGGGGGCAGGTCAAAGCGAGCCGCACAGTGACATGCTGAATAGCGATTTGTCCATAAATTCAGGATATATATGAAGTATCTTATGCATGAATCTATATGAATATTTAATTTCTATTTGACCTAGTGAAATGGTGGCTGTGCAAACAGTGAAATATTCAGAGAAATCAAACATTCAAAACTAATTGCCACTCATTCCTTCATTCTGAACTGATGGGAATGGCATTGAGATGACTGGACACTAATTTGATCAATATTCAGAATATCTGGCTTGTTTGCAAACTACTCTTAAATGATGAAACCCAGATTTACCATGTGAAGTTATGAAAATTGCCTGAGAAAGCCTCTCTGTGATTCAATGGGCATACACTTCTGATTCATTGATTGGCTTACTCTTTCCACTTGTGGAATTCACAGTACAGTGACTAACAAATGTAAGCCATGCTTTCCAGGTGTTATAGAGTGTGTAAACAGACATGTATTTCGAGCTAAAAACTCATTGGGCGTTGTGAAACATAGTAAGTTTACAGATTCATCTCAGAGCACCGCCATGTTAAAATGCCCGTCGCTTGGTCTTCATGATTTGGAGCTATATCTCACAGGAGAGTCTTTCACTGAGCTTCATGCTAGCATTACCGTGCAAACACATACCTGCGCCCTAATTTCGCTTGATAGATAGACAGCAAAATGCAAACAAAGACGATTGCAAGCCTTGTAAAGTGTAGACCTCAAACGCTGCCATCTTGAAAAGCCCAAAATATATCATTATACATACTCTGGTACAACATGAAACAATACAAATACCGAAAAGTGAAAACAATATAGGGGAGCCAAGGGCCAAAAATGGAGAAATGGATTAAACAATGCATTTATCATGCCTAACAACAAAATTTAGCCAACGAATGACATAGCTACACATGCCCTATGGATGAAAGCATACACACATACCACATACACACACATACATCAACACACACACACACACACACACACACACACACACACACACACACACACACACACACACACACACACCTGTCTCCAGTTTCCCTTTCATTGCTTCTGCTAGAGCTTTCATCTTTGGGTTCCCTTTAACTCCAATGATGACATCACATACAGTCTTCAAGGCTTCATCAGTGCATTTCTTCTTTACACAAATGAAGCTTCTCATTTTGCTGCTGTGGATCACATATTGATATTTTCTTTTGATCACCACCATTAATAATGTCCTTCGCCAACAGTTCCATGATGACAGCATTTGCATCCATTTCAGCAATGAGACGCTCCCTGAAGTAGTCCAGAACCACCTCAGCTATAGCTACATGGAAAGAGTCATGATACACCAACAGTCTCCATGTAGGACCACCCCACCCACATCGTGCAGGATCATGCATTCAATGCAGTGTGTGCGTGTGTGTGTGTGTGTGTGTGTGTGTGTGTGTGTGTGTGTGTGTGTGTGTGTGTGTGTGTGTGTGTGTGTGTGTGTGTGTGTGTGTGTGTGTGTGTGTGTGTGTGTGTGTGTGTGTGTGTCAACACATGCAGGGCTCAAAGGTCCACTGATATATTCACACTGCCATCACTAAACCTCTTTACAATACAATAATCACATTAATACAAAATCACCAATTACTTCATTATAATTGGTATGTTACTAAGTCTGACTCCTCTTAAGATTATATTTTGTCTGAGAGCACATTCTGAGAGAGCACTGCTCTGACATCACTTGCAGATTCACTTGAAAAGAGTGTCCCTGTTTGTACAATACAGTGGGGGAAGAGAGGGGAGGAGTTAATTGGTGTGAGGATGGAACTGATACTATCAAGTGGCATAAATAATAGTTAGACCTGTAAGTGTATTCATACAGCATGTTCTGACCAAGGGGAAGTAGCGAGGAAACACTGTTACAGGACACCAAACAACAAACTGCTTTAATGAGTGTGGTGCAATAACCATCCAATGCAGAAAACGGGACTCTCACCAATTTGCTCTCTCCTCAGTTGTTCTGCCACTTGTCTGTGCCCGCTTGTCTCCAGTGCCTCTAAAACTGAGCCCCAAGTCCTCTCAGCCTCACCTGCACCTGGCTCAGCACTCAGCCACCTGTTGAGGACTTCTCGGCACACCTCCTCAGATGGACCAGGGCTATCCCTTTTCACTGTGTCTATTACAAAAGACTCCACCCCAAGGTGGAGCAACACCTGTTCCCACCCATCAGTGATGGCTCACACTATGAGCTCATCCAGCTCAGCCAGTGTGGGTTTGGAGCTCAAGTTGAGTTGAGTGTGAGCACCTGAGGGAGGACAGGTTGGCAGGATGAAGGTTGTGAAAATGGTACAGTTAGTTAAAGAAGTGGCCATCTACTTATTTAGAATACCACATAGAATTGCTGTATACATTGAATTTCACAAGCTTAGGTATTTTAAGGTCCTCTAGGATAAAGACACCTCTCTAATGAGGACAGTGCCTACTGTCCCAGCTACAGTATATACAGATGTATACAAAACTACCTTTGAAATAATATCACCTCTGTAATGAGGACTTTACCTACTGCTCCAGCTACGTACATAGTGACGTGTATAAAACTATCTCTGAAATAAGACCAGTTCCCTTCCTACCATACAGTCACTGAATGGCACAAATAGTATTCTCACAAGATGCCCATCCTGCAAACACATTATTTTAACCCCCTCACATTACTCCCCAGCAGCGATCCAAATGGTGTTTACGTCAGTGACTGCTAATCTGACCTGCTGTACAATAAGCAAACTGCAAACGGCATGTTGTTGCACTAAGCACAACACCCACCTCTTTCCATTGGACCAGGGTTGGCTTCCGCATCACCACTTCGGAGGAGGAGGATCGCTATGACTACCAGTGCACTTAAACCGTAGCCTCCTAACACCTCCAGCAATGGGCCAACAGGATTCTTGAATAAGCCGTCTTTATATTTATTTCTTCCTAAGCAGCTCACAATCACTGCAACAGCAATCAAGCCATCATAGAATTCATCAGTTGTGATAGCCAGGTCACCAGAAGAGTCATTTTTGGCTTTCTTTCTCCCTTTCTTCTTCACCGTGCATTTCTTCTCCCCACTGTGTGGTTGGCCAACTGGACAAGGTGCCCCCTCCTGACTGGACGGTGACCTCTTCACTCCTCTCCTGATGATGAGAGTCTGCTGAATGCGGGCAGCCCACAGTCCTACAGCCACCCGCCACTGCTCATTGGAAATAGGCATGTCACCTGTGTAGAAACAAAGGAGAAAGACAATGAACAGTTGAGAGTTAACATTTGCTAACCCACGTGTTCCACTAGATATCCACAGACAGTCTCAATGACAAACAGGTGGGCCAAGTGTGTGTTGACATCCACCACTCCAACTGTGTGCTATGCCTTCACTGGCACAGTCTACAGTGAACCACCCCCTACACACAAGGCACAGGCAGTCAGAGGAGGCACAAAGTGGGGCTCTGCTGGTTGTGAAATAGGAGAGACTAGAACCATCTGAGAACCTCATACAGTTCACTACTGAGGTACCAAAGGGAAGGAGGATTAGACACAGGAAGAACACACACATCACTGTTAGAACAAGGTAGCCATTTTACTGAGTGGGATGCGGCTTGGGAAATCCCCAAGTTACACCCTCTTCCGTGACGCCATGTTTAGAACACGTGCACTAGTTGAGGTAGTATCTGTTCCGTGGGTCGCTTTAGAGAGGTCATGTTAAGAGTGGACCTCGGAGGAGGATGAGTGCGTGTCTGTTTGAGGAGACACCGTTCGTCACACCAGAGAATAGTACGGGACTGCGTCACATCTCAACTAGTGACCAACTGATGAGGTGAGGGCACTGGGGGAGCTGGGCAGAGGGGAACTGTGTGGTAGTGATGGAGTCTTGTTTGTGCTGACTCCTTTGTCAGTGGGCGTTGGCTGACTTAGTTCAGTGAAGGTGCAGACTGCTGAGACGCAGTTCTGTTCACACCACATCCTCATCTCCCTCCCTCCTTCCTCTCTGTCCTGTCCCATCCTCGTAGCTACTGCTGTCCTCTCGACAGTTGTTGAGTCCACAACTGAGCCACTGACTGAGGAGGACTGTGTGTGTGGTGGTGCGTGTGTGCAGTGAGAGTCCTTCAAACAACCTAGTAGCTGTTAGCACCACCCACTGCTCTTGTAGTTAGTGGTCTTGAATAGATGGGTTAGGTCATCGGTTGCTTCAATGATGTTACTCTCTGTGTGTGTTGTGGGGGGAGTGGGGGGAGGAGGGGGGATTTCTACCTAATCCCACCCCTAGTGTTCACATTTCATCCATTTTGCTTCCCGGGTGTTGTTATTGCATCCCCACTGCTCTGTGTGACTTGATGGTGTGTTGTTTGTACCAACACCCTCCCCTTGTGCAGTGAACATGAACACAGACTGTCCCATGTGATGTCATGCTATTGACCACATGACCTTATCCATCACTTGCTGTCAGTGTAGACAGCCCTTCAAGAGTCAAGAGTCCACAGGACCTACACCAACGTGCTGCACAAAGCCCTGAATGTAGCCTGGAAATATGACATCACTAATGCACAGCTGTACAGGGACCTACCCCAAGTAGATGACATCTTACACAACCAGTGCCTACACTTTACTGGGTATGCAGCTCACTACATTGAAGACAGATATCAACCAGTTGCAGACCTACAGTGCTCCAATCACAAAGGTTCCATTATTGTATTGAGGAGAGAGGCACTGTACCTCTGTACTGATTGGAGACAATTTCTGATACACTTTCTGGGTCAATTTTGACCAAATGTCTTGTGCGTGAGGGAGGATAGGTCACATGACACGTGCTACATATTAATTATGTCTAATTAAAGTTAATTTTTAGATAGTTAAGATTCAAATATTTTAAGGAAAACATCTTTGGTACATCTTGTACTATTTCCCTATTCTTTACTTTTGCTACAAACTTCAGAAGCAAAGGTATTTGCTAAAAATGTTTTCTAGTGCCTAAAGCAATTAGATAGGATATTCCTAATGAATATGAGTTAAGCTCACATTGTTAATTAATGGATGCCTGGATAGTTGCACAATAACGTGCCATATATACTCAGGTTTCCACTGTGCGGCTTGCCTAATGCACCTATGGTTATGGAATAGACAGTGGGAATTTTGCTTTAATGGAATTTAAGGCTGACATTTTTAAGCCTGCTTATTCTGGAATTGCACATTCATAATTTTTTGGGTTCACATTTCACAGTGAAGGAAGGTTCTTTCATAAGGTAGGTAGGTAGGCCGTTTATGTAAGAATTCTGACATTTCCATCGCATATACCTACGCTATGTGATTGTGGAACCTTTAGGATTGGAGCATTGTACAAAATGCGGCTCCAGCATATGTGCCAGTGCTACAAGGACAACACCCACCAGTGCAGCCACCACCACCACTAGCCTCCACCACCAGCACCACTGCCACCACCACACACCTTCATACAGTCCAGGTTACTATCACTGTAGATAGCCAGTATATATGGCAGAACATACTAGTAAAACACCACCAGTACAAGTTACACAGGGTAACACCCACCAGTGCATGTAGAGTAGTTGGGAACATTGCTGGAAGGCCACCAGTGCATGTTGCTGATGATACCCACCATGAGTTCCAGTAGAGTATTTGGGGAGTATCATGCGGCAATT